>CM034152.1:738992131-739656655 GCA_019776745.2 Taxus chinensis | reverse complement strand
TTTTAATGTAAATTATATATATATATATATATGGTTTTTTAATAATGTATAAATAACATTATTTTACATTTTTTAAGGGTGAATTTCGAAAATTACTGTCACCTAAAAATTGTTTGACAAGAAAAGATGACTGTCAAATTTAATCCTTGTGACTAGGCAGAGACAACAAGATAGAAGAATGAAGAATGGAGACGACAGGTGTTAGGGGTCAACATGTCATACTTCCATCAAGACCAAACATACTAGTTAGTTATGCTGAGAGGCATTCTACAATTATAGCATGGAGTGGAGGAGCCCCACGCCATGCCTGTGAAAGAAAATAGGACTGAAATAAAAAGATTAATACAAAAGAGAGGAGAGGAAATAGTAATAAATTGGTATGTTTCAAATTATTATTTTACTTAATTATAAATAAATCTAAATTTAAAAAGTAATACAAAAGAGAGGAGAGGAAAGATTAATAAATTGGTATGTTTGAATTATTCTCTCTTAACTATAAATAAATAATAATGTTTTGTATGTTATAGTCAAAAATATAAAATAAATATATCAAATCAAATGTCAATGTAAAATTAAATTCATAATAAAAAACCCTAAAAAATAAATTAGATTTTAGATTTACCATTTTAAATAACGAAATATAAGTATAACATATTACATATTATTGTATAGGTAAATAAATAAATAAATATATAAAATATAAATTTAATAAATTTATGGTAAATAGTTATGTTATATGTACCTTATGTGTATCTAAATAACATATATAAGTAGGTAGGTGTAGGTAAATAATAATATAAGTTACTTTTCGGATCAAATTCAAAAACATCACTCATATTTATAATTTACTTTTAGGAGAGGATTATATTTATGTGCAGTTATTTTGGTCTTTATTAAATCAATTTGATCCCTAAAATTATATCATAGATTTAGTTTTTCAAAATAAGTATTTAAAAGGTTGATTACAAATTAATATAGGTAAAATGAATTTTACATAAGTAAATAATAATATAAGTTACAAATTCAATATAGGAATGTAAAGATTTTTTTAATTAAATATTAAACTATTTTTAATTATTATATAAATGAATTCAAATTCATTACTTATACACTATATATAAAGTGTTGTATTTACCCATAAACTATATGGTTAACATCTCTATCTTAGATAAATATAGTTGAAAAATTATATTTACTCACTCGTAAGAAAAGAGGAAGAATGGTTTGTAGGTAATGTGTTCATGTGTAAATTAGGAAAGCTATAACACTTGAAATTAAACACCTAAGAGTTTTAAATTTTTTAAACTAATCTAACAAGATAATAATAATAATAATAATAGGTTTTTATAGTCCACGATGCCGTGGGGCAGCCTACGTACTCACATACGGGAGGCAACTAACTTTGCTACAAACGAGGCGTACATACCCTACCCCTTGCAGGATTTGAACTTGTGACCTCTATTTCAAGAGCACATGTTCTTCACCATTAGGCCAACTCAGGTGTACCTAACTTAAGAGCTTAGGAAGACTAACTTAAGCATCAAGATAAGAGCTTAGGAAGACTAACTTGTTTAACATGCATATAACTTTGAAAAACAACCAAACTAACATGCCTAAATCAATCTCTACTCTTTGAATGTTAACTTTGAAATGAACCTTAGAAGATCCTTAGCAATCAAATGTGATTGTTAGTATGATCTCAAGGTTTTGAGAATGGAGTCTCACCAACAATGGCTACAAGACCATATTGGTTCTCTCCATATTACTCTTGAGCTTCATATAATGGATGCACTATGAAGATGTTAGCTCAATATCAATGGAGAAATGCTCAAGATCCTAAATGCCTATTGTTTATGCTAAGGGAGAAAAAGTGTTCTAAGAAATAGTAAGGATGAGGTTTCTATTTATAGGTTTCACATTCCAAGAATGGTATGTGTTATCCCAATTTTTCCCCCCGGTAAAATTGACCAAACCCGACCTGCACAGGAAGAAATCTAAAGGTCGGTTCCGTCAAACGAGCCCATGTTTCGAATCCAACAGTCAGGTTACTTGTGAGGAAAAGAAATGGAGAAACTATAGGCTCAAAGGAGGCAAACAACGTCAAGGAGGCCAGAGGCTCTCAGGAGAGAGACAGGGAAAGGCTCAAAGTCTTTGGGCTTCACAAACGATTCAGAGAGGGCTCAAATTGGCTAAGTATGGAAGAGATGGTAGAAGTTTCCATGTGTCTCAATAGCGCACCTTCAAGGGTCAAAGCCAAGGGCAGTTCCCCAAACAAGCGCGAAGCTTCCACGTGTCCCAGGCCCGAAAAGGGATAGATTCAGCCGTTGAAATGTCCAAAATCCTGCGGAGGCCTCCACGTGTCGTATCCGCACAACTCCAAAGGTAAAATTTGGGGGTAGTTTCCAAAGAAGTGCAAAGCCTCCACCATCCAAGGTCGAGCACAGTACCTCCGCCAACAAGAGGGACTTAAGCAGAACATGATAAGAGACCCAAAGAGGCCCACAGACAACACCATGTGTCTCATGGGCATGATTTTAAGAGTGAAGGCAGGGGAGAAATCTCAAACGAGCGTGGGGGTGCCATGGCCCCTGTATGGACAAACCCTTGCATATTGAAAACCCACGTTAAGCGCCCAACCTGAGGACCTTCAAACAACCATATCTTTCGACTAAAAGCCTAGATTTGGGTGGGAGAGGACTTTTCAGAAATATCTCAACCTCCTCTCTGCCATGAAGGCCTAAAACCCTAATTTCGAGAAGGTTGGGTGGGTGAGGATTGGTAAAATATCTCCATGCCATTAATATGTGATCCAATTGCTTCAACAACCATATCATATTTGATTTGATCCGTCGTTCTTCCTTCTTTAACATGCCAAACAAACAGAGTGGCGGACTTGACAAGTTGGGGATGAATTTGCAGGGGGCATTGATGGCTGGTAGCTGAGATCCAAACAACATTTCCCGCCTCTTTTCTTCTCCTCTCTCCACGACATCTATAAAGGAAAAAGCTTGGCTCATTGTAAAATGTTGGACATTTTCATTTTGTACCCTCCCTTCTTCCCTTGTCTGCAAGCGAATTTGTGGAGTTTTCCAAACCTCCCTTTCAAGTTGTAATACAAAGTTTTACCTCTTGGCTACTGTAATGTACTGTATCAACTCTGTAGTAATAATATACATATGTGGATGATTCTCAACCCTCTCATGTGTTCATTTTTATCTTTTGATCTCTCATTACAGTTTGGTTATCTGTACATGGTGGTTGTATTGCATTTCTATGGTCTGTATTGAATTACAAAATGGGTGTTTAACATTGCTTTGTTGTATCACCTAGTTAGATTAGGTTTATTTCCTTGCATCTTCTTAACCATGTCTCCTTGACAAGATAGAGTAGGTTTTAGAGTAGATCCTCTACAATTTATTTGTGTGCACCTAGACAGAGGAATAGGAACCGACCTTCATCCAGACAACTCTCTCGATTTCAGAGTCCCGCACTTTAAGAGATGCTCCATGTTATGCCATCACACTGAGAGTCTCAACTCATTGAGTTGCAAACATTTAGGGGTGCTATGATTTTGCACTAACAGTATGAATTTGCTAAATGTGGGACAAAAGGTAAGTCCAAAAATCACTTTTTACAAGTCAAAGTAATTTTTTATTAGGATTAGAAGTTAATTAATCTTTTAGGATCAATTAAGAATCCCAAGTAAGCTTAGGAAGTTTTCTGGGAGCCTTTGGAGGAGTTTTTCATATATTTTGAATGTTTTGAAAGCGAGAATTAGCCAATAAGAAGGTTTATTGGTTAAATGCAAGATATGAGGCTTAATTAATGCATGGTATTTAATTAATAGGATTGAGGGGGGAATAAGCCTATTTTATGAAGTATCATCAATTTATAAGGAGTAGAATAGTTAGTGCAATGTTAGTAATAAAATTGCTTTGACTAAATTATAGGTGTCTACATTTTCCCCTCTTTGGGGTGGCGTAAGTGACACCACTTAAAATATAGTAGACAAGCATAGACAAATAAATTTTGAAGGGGTACAATATAAATTAGTAGAATGAAGGATGCCCCCTTGAATTTCTATGGGGTGATGAAAGAGGTCGATCGATGATAAAAAAAAGAGGAAGGAAATAGATAGAAGACTAAGGGGATAAGGTGCCCCTAATAAGTAGCAGAATAGTGTGAAGAGAAGAAAGGGGATATAGAAGAAAATATTATGAGAAAGGGGATTGAGATGACATCTATCCATTTTCGTGTAAACAACTTAATTTTCATCATATTGTCAGAGACTTTCATCATCGGTCCTTATTATAACTGTAAGCATATGACAGAAGTGTAGAATGACATGAAAAGCCACAGTACGAAAAAAAATGTCCATTTCTAAAACACCAATTCCATGCAACATGTAGAATGCAATGCAATACGAGAAAGTAAACAAGCCAACCTAACAGGGAAACAAGTACAAACACACATACTTAAAATAACAATGTCTAAGATAGTTACATAAATGTTTTGTTATCGAGCTGCAATTCTTAAATGTTCATGTGTAATGAAAAGGGTTAAAAGTGGTGCCCTAAGCAAGGATACATGCAAGGGGAAATATTATGGACATAGGGTCCAAAGAAAAAGCATTCGTTCACTATGAAATAATATCAGGCAACTTGTTGTGCCAAGATAGTACACATGGAGCAAGTAAACCAACTTTGTTAATGGGGAAGATCTAAATCATCCGCGTGTCATTGTTATAGAAATAAGTGAAAACTCAAGAAAGATATAATTTTAATACAATGTGTTTGACACAAGCTATAACTTACATACCAACGTTTTACCATTTTTTTGCAAAAAAAATTTGCATTTTTTTATTTTTTTTTATTTTTACCATTTTTTTAATTTTTGAAACTTTCGATTTTTTTTTGTTTAGTGATTTTTTATAGAAACGTATTTGAATGTTTTTGTCATTTTGAAAGTTTTCTGAAACTGTGTACACGAAAGGAAAGGAATGTGGATGCCCTGAGTGATAAATGGGATGTACAAGGGCATAATTCCACGCATAGAAGCTAGATCAGGGCCAATATGGATAAGTTCAACATGAGGATGAACTTGAGTCAATGAAGATCCAAAAAGGAGAAAGGATGCCCCCAACGTAAGTTGGCCAAAAATCCGCTAATAGATAGGAGTAGAAGATTATTTATTGCAAGAAGGAACAAAGTTTCCCTCACACATAGTAAAATGGAAATCTTATACAGATGGATGTTTTGAATGAAGCAAAAGACAAAGTGTGAATGCTATGAAAGGATATGAAAAATGTAGCTAGAAGCCTTGCAATGAAAAGGTGAATAGACCAAGGCACAAATCATGAGACAAGATAAGGACTAAAGTAAGAGTATGAACAAGGTCCAAAAAAGACACGTGGTAACATATTATTCTTATTTTCTCATAGAGATCCAGTGTGTGTGCGTGGAATTTAATTACCTCTTGGAGAGAAGAATTGATAGAAAAAAAGTGAAGACACCCTAGCCAATGTGTAGTAATGATTTATATTAAACTTTGATTTGTGAATGAAGGGTGGAAGGATAGTCTATGCATTGTTCTACTACCAATCAGACGTCCATAGCCCTGAGGGAGAGATGTATTTGATTCTAATCGCAACATTTATCTAATGCTAGCTAGGTGTCCATAGCTCTAGTAGAGATATTGGAAATACCCCAAGAGAGATTTATATATCAAGTTACTTTTTTCTTTTAGCTTTGTGCTTTTGTATTTTATTTTGTGTTTGCTTTCTGAAAATTGTATTTCAGCTCTCTTGAATGTTTTGACAAAGGGTTAAGAACCACTTATGGCTTGATGGAAGGATATGGAAGTGATTATGATGACGACATTGGATAGTGTCAAAAAATATGTCCAAAAGTTCTTCACAAAAAAATTATTAGATGTAGATAGTGATAGGATCTCTATGAAATCAATTGTTCTTTAATTTACCAAGGTGAGTGAAATACTAAGGTCAAACAGATACAATAGAGATAAATGTCACAAAATGAGTTCCAATAGACTAACCAAAATATCATCAAAGGGTTGAAAATTTTGGATGATTTGCAAAGGGATGGTAAGAAAGGGAATAGAGAACATATATGTGTATGTAATACCTGATGGTAATGTTTGATATATGTACCTTTGATTTTTAATGTTTTCTCAATTTTTTGTATTTTGTATTTTTGGGACCAACAATGTCACTCAACGTGATAATATCCAACAACGATATTTTCAATTTCCTTAATAAGGGAGATTAAGCTTGTTTTGCTTATCAAGAGTCATATTAAGATCTCTAATATTGATGATCGGGGTGCTATCATACTCAACAAATGACTACAATTTATCTTAAAACATGGATTTTCTTAAGTGGGAGCTTGTGTTCCCTATCCATAAGTTCATGCACTTTGTGCCATACTTGATGGTTGCGTCGGTGTGCATTCTTGAATTACGTGTTATTTTTAACTTTATGGTTGTTTGATTTAATGGGAGATTTAGAGCTCTTTGAATTTTTTTATCTTAGCTTGATAAATAAATTTTTTGGGTTTTCATATAAGATAAGGTGTGACTCATCTTATCCCGAGAAGTGGGAGAAGAAAATGGATGTCTAGGATCGATGTGAGAAATAATGGTAATCTTGCCACAATCATTGATAAGAAGATGATATGATGGATGAATAGAATATGATCCAAGGGTTGAAGAAGATGGGATACCAATAAGTGAGCCACAGAAATATGAAGGAGGACTACTAGGATGTGGCCCCAAGATGGAATAAAATGGGGTATTGGGAAGGTGTCCCATAGATAGAAGATGAAAGACTACTAGGATTTGGCCCAAGTACTAGAATATGAGGGACTACTCGGAGGTTTCCTATAGATAGAAGAGGATGAAGGGCTACTAGGACATGGCCCACGAATTGAAGGTAATGGGATACCCTAAGGTGACTGATAAATAGAAAATAATTGAGGGCTACTAGGATGCGGCCCAAGAATAGAAGCTAATGGACTACTCGGAGGTGACCCACAAGTAGAAAATGGAGGGAAACTAGGTGGTGGTCTACACATAGGAGAAGACGATGGGATATTAGGAGGTGACTGTTAGTGTGAAATCACAGCACCCCCAAATGAGTTATAAGGATCTAATTTTCTAACGCAGGGTTGTTTGGTGTGATTTGCATAACATTAGATCATTCCCCAAGTTGTGGGACTTTTACAAATGGGAATGACCCTCTAGAGAAGGTTGGTTCCTCTTCCTAATCTACCTGCCACAAGATATTCTAGTGTAGGCAAGATAATATAATCATAATCTAACTTCTAAGGAGACAAGGAGAGAAAGAAAACAAGGAAAAATGGAGCCTACACTAAAACAGTGATACACCAGAGAAGGAAAATGTTGATCATCTACCAAACTGCCATGGAACAAAGAGAGGTGAGAAATGGAAAGAATGGACAACAACATTATAGACCATAGATCAAATTCACACAAAAAATGTTCCAAAACCCCATGAACACAGCACCCAGATCTGTAAGTGAACATTCAAAACATGCACAGATACACATGCAATGAAGAGAGGTAAGAAGAGACAATTGAAAACGAGCAAGGATGGACAAATGCATCACAAAAAATGTTTTTTATTGCTTCAGAGTTTTCACAGAGCATCATCTATGGACAAGAGGAAAAAATGCCATTTACAGAGCATGGGAAGAGGTTCGAACTCCATTTCGACCCTGGGGAAGAAAAGAAGGGAGAGGCATAGAAGAAAAATGAACTACAACTAATTAACCTCTCGAAATGATGCCTCTGTTACAATATATAGAAGAATGGGAGAGAGAAGAAGGAAAGAATCGAATCCTACTCCAACCACTCTAAGATACGCATTGAATCCCATTTTGAAAGCTCAACCACTGAAAATCAATGCCTTCTATAAATCTTCCCACAATATGTCGGTTCTGGATCCCCAGCAGATCGAATCGAATTAGATATGGTAGTTGAAGAGATTAGATTTTATGTTAATGGTCTAAAACAATTTTCTTCATTTTTCTACCACCTAACCTCTTCAAAATTAAAGATTCAGGATCCCATGGCGTAGACGACATCGAGATCTTTCCAATGGTGTCAGCTTTGCAATATTTCGAGCCTTGGGTCGAAAGATATGCCCCTTTGAAGTTTTGCATCGATTCTGTACAAATGAGCGGGAAAATTAGTTTAAAACACGGGCCCCCTCTTTAATATGGGACACATGGCAGCCAAATTAGGGAAAAATCAAGTTTGCAGGCTTAGAACCTAACTATTCTCCTTTTTGCAACAATTGTAAAATTGGCCTCGAAGCTCTGCATGGACACGTGGCTCCTTCTGGTTGGCTGGGAAAAACACTCCTATTTTTACTTTAATGACTTTTGCACAAAAGACAAAAATTCACTTTTTTCCCCAACTCCCTGCCTTGGCTTTGACTCAAGCTCAAACACTGACTTTTTCCTTGGCGGAGTCATGGGCCATTTTGTAACTTTTACTACTTTTGGGGCAAAGGGTGAAAAACTAAATTTTTCCCTGACTCCCGCCTTCCCCTGGGACACGCGTCAATTTGGCACTTGCTTGGGAACCTTTTCTCTATTTGACCCTTGAATCAGTGCCATTGAGACACTTGGCAGCCTCTATCGGCCTGTTTGTGCATTGACTATTCAACTAACTCTTCCCCCCTTTGAGAACATGTAGAGGCACTGCGCTTGTTTGCAAACCCAACCCAAAGTTTTCCTTTGGAAGAGCGTCGAGTTGACACTTGTCGGCCTCCACTACTTTGTGGAATTTTCAACTATCCCTCTTACTTATTGACTTTGGGCTATGTGGAGAGCTCGTGCTCACTTGGGTCTCTACCTTGGGATCAACTCTTGGAGATGTGTTACGTTGACACTTGGCACTCTCCACTCGCATATTCATACTTAGCCAATTTTTTGAGGCCCACCCTGTCTGCCTTTGACTTTTTTTGACTGTTTGACCTTTCCTCCATTCCACCCTCGGACACATGGAGATGCGGCGCTTGTTTGAGCCTCTCTATTTGGATCCATATTTGGAGAAGCGCTGCGAGGACACGTGGTTTCTTCTACTACCTCCTCCATACTTAGTCGATTTTGGACCCTTTCTTGAACTGTTTCAAGCCCAAGGACTTTGAATTTTTGCCATTCTTCCTTCTTCTTGCTTCTGGCTCCTTTGTAGCATCTTCCCTTCTTTTCTAACTCTATTATTTTATAGTTATGCTTGCCATCAACTTTGAGAATGGATTTAAGATGTAGAAATGACCCAATAGAGTCATTTCCTTTTATACAGGATCCTTTGATCTCTCTTGGCCTCTGTCACTTCATTGCTGAATCTTTTTGCGACCAATTTGTAGGATTTGAATGAGTTTTCTTAGGTTCCTTCTATGCAGGGTCATGGTTCGATCCAATATCTAGCTCAGGAGCAAAATATGGATAACAGTGACACAAGGTGAGATTGTAATTGAGGAATTAAGATATAAAAAGAATGATCCGGGGATGAGAAGATAGGCCATGTATCAATGTTAGATCTAGGAATCTCATCATACACATAGGAAGGTGAAGATGCAAGAATAAGAGGAGGATCATGTTCGATGATCTTAGGGTCTTCCTCTGTTTCTTGATGAAAGGAATCAACCTCCTCCCCAAAATGCGTGAATTTATTGAGGTTTAAAGATATTTTTTTCTCACAACCTTATAGAGGAATATCTTCATGTACCCCCATAAATGCTCTGATTGATTCTTCATTCTGAAATAAATCAATCGGTATGGGTGTTTTTTCTTCAACCAGAGTAGGTTAATTGGAAGAAAGAAGTCCAACATGTGTGGAAGATCTATAAGATGTTTGATGAGGGGAAGGTTTTACCTTATTGTGTCCATAAAGGAATTGGATAGTGCATCCAAAATATATCTTAGCACATCATTTCTTATGAATGGTTTGAGATGGATGCAAACATCGATCTTTAGACAATTGATGAATATGGAATAAGGTATGATCAACATGACCCAGGGGTTGAAGAGTGGATTAGATTCCGATTGTTAGAAGAAGATGACTCCATAGATGAAGTAAATTTGTATTGAGATGTCTCACGAGTGGAAGTAGACATAACTTTAAAATAGCTTGGTATTTTTTTACGTAGAAGATGACATATTGCAGAGAAAGAACTAATATCATTCATTTAGGAAGTATATTGCGACATATGGGTTGACTTGGATGATTAATTAAAGGACCTATCGGAAGGGTTCATTGTTGACTGATATCTCCTTAGGTCTTTTATTGGAGGACAGGGTTCTTTGAGGTTGTTCAAGTTCCTCATAAAAGGAGATCCTACAAAGATTAAGGGAGGACTATGAATTATCTATTTTGGACCTTTCGAATGGGGAATAGAATTGGCAAGTATTGGATTATCTCTAACACCACTGTGTTTTATTGGATAAGGAGTCTTGGATATCTAACCAGTATTAACTGCCTCTAGTTGTTTTAGGATCTTCAAAGGAAGAAAGTACAATGTTTATGTATGTGTTCCAAGCTTTGACAAACAAAGGGATGTTTGTGTGATTTTGCATAAAGGGGTCACATTTTGCAAAGGAAAACTTTTTTTTATCATTAGAGGAATGGTTGTGTTCATGACTTAGGTCTCGATTCAATTGACTCGAATTAAAACGTGTTACCACAATTGAATCTAAATGTCAATAATGGATTGGATCAAATTATCCTATTTTGGGTAGAAAGAACATGGAACTAACTAACCCTCATCCAGGAGAAATCAGAAAAAACTAATAGTTTGGATCAGAAGGAAAAGTATCCAAGGAATAATTGGATCTCCAATCAAATAAAAGTGTCATTATGACAAGCTTAGGAGACAAATCACCAAACATTGTTAGATTTGTCTGACGAATAACTGGTTTATCAAAGCTGAGAAAAGGTTTGGATTATTATCAACTCAACACTTGGTCACTGGATGTTAACATCAATGACACAAGTGGTTATGATTTTGGATAGCAAGTAGACTAACAAAATGGTGGACACGATTATTTCCTAGTGGTAACATGGCCCCCAGAGCATGATCAGTGGCTACTAGAACATGTTGTTCTCTTTTTTAACCGATGCAATAGGGAAACAAGATGGTAGAACAATTATTTCTAGTGGTATCCGCACATGTTGTTCTCTTTTTTACCGAAATGGGAAACAAGACAGACTTGGTAGATCAAGATTTGAAAATACTTGGCGTCACTTTGGAAAAGTCACCTTGCCTTAGGGCAAGTGAGAAACTAAGATAAAGTAACGCTCTTTAAATTTTTTGATGAGATAACATGTGGTTATAACTTTAATGGACTCTCCCCTTATTCAAATAACAAGGTTTTGACTCCAAAAAAGTTGTCACATTCTGAGGGATCTTTGAAACATGATAGATAAGTCAATTTGGCTCTAAGCCACAAGCTTCCTATTTGGCTCACTCTCTAGATTTCACAAATCATCTCTGCCAGCTTAGTTTTCCAAGAAAGTCACACTCACTAAACCTTGGAGTATTCTGGCTTTACTTTACCTCGTTCAATACAATGAGCATAAAATGTGTTCAATTGTATTTTCACTGGGGTCACAATGGAGATAGTTTTGACTCTAAACTCACAAGGGTAAACTAATCAAGTAGGTAAGTGGAGCACTTTCCCATTTCATCCACAAGGTTCCCTCTTGCATGGACTACTTTGGGGTTCCTAGGAGCATACCTCTTGTTATCTTAAGGCTTATGCCAAGGGGTATTTCTCCTAGTTCAAAGCGGGTGGGTTTACCCTTATCCAAACCTGCATATCAAGTGTTTTGAATGTGTTGTGTTTTCTTACATTTTAGCTTAATGGGGCTTTACACACTATTAACAACCTACAACAAACGTGTTAGTTTTTGTTTAGATTTTGATTCTTTCACGATCAATATGGTCCTTCATGAAAAGATTAGTAGTTCAAGGCATCATAAAAAGAGGATCAAATGTTGTTTCTAATTCCTATGATCATCCTAAGAAACAAAGGAAGAGCATATGCAACAATAAATCCCAATATTTAGAAAATAATGAAGAAATCCTACAACTCAATCGTATTATAGACACCTAAATTCCACTTTTGCAATCTTATTTCCAAATGCACGCAAATCACTCTCATTATTTCAAATTCTGTTTTAATTAGTGATTTTCACTAATTAACTAATGTTTCTTATCACTTTGGTCAATTAACAAGCACTTCGTTGATCACCAAAACTCTTTCACATTTAGGATGCCACTTTACGATGAATCGCAAGCCAAAATCCTCTTCAAAATAGGAAATTAGCATTTATTAGCTAATTAAGCCTATTTTTCACTTGTTTTTTTCAATATACCCTACTGTTGGCTCAAACCCCTCTTCCATCCACTCAAAATCACCCCACTTTTCTCCACAATGCCTCAACAAGCTTCAAAAGCTTATCCTAGCCTCCTAGTTGACCATAAGCGGTTGATTAAGGCTCCACACATCTTAATCACTTGGTAATTCACTAATGATAATTAACAAAGCTTAATCACGATTAGTAATTCTAATCTAATTTGGGATTTTTAGTCCCACATGCACCAAAATACAAGTTTTTCCCAAAAGGAAAACTACAAAAAGAGTTCACCTCTTACCTTAATATTTTAGACCATGCTTTGATTTGCATCTCATATAATACATATGATTCATAACCAAGTTCAAATCCTTTCCTAAAACCTTCAACAAGGTTAGTAGATGAATATCTAAAGTGACTTAACAAGTCATTTGGAGAGGTCATTTCACCATTGTTTGGAGTAGGAACCATAACCATTTGATTTCACATTTAGGTCTATTTAGGCTTATCTTAGGTAATTAAAGCATATTAGTAGGCATGTTTAGTTAGATTTTGCATTGTTTTCATACTAGTTAAGCATTTCTTCTAGCTTCTATCTTAATGTTAGATTCCTAGACTTAGAACCTTGACTAGAGGTGGAAATGGCGTTAGCCTTCTTTAGTTAGTCATGCAATTTTCTTTGTAAATATTGGGGTGCTTTGTAAAGTTAGGAGCTTCATCCTTAGCCAAAGAACAAAAAATATTTACAAGTTTTTTGAGAGAATGCGCAAATATCTTCACTTGGTATTATGCTGACATGTCAAGACTTGATCCTGCATTAGTGGTACATAAACTTGTTGTACACCTAGACACCAAGCCTATAAAAAAAAATCTCCAAAAGATGCATCGTCGCGTCGCCTTACTAGTAAAGGCAGAGCTAGAATGGTTATTAGAAGTAGGCTTCATCAGTCCTATTGACTACTCAGAGTGGATTTCTAATGTGGTACCAGTTTAGAAAAATCTAGTCGATATCAGAGTATGTAATGATTTTAGAGATATAAACAAACCTTGTCCTAAGGACAATTTTCCTCTTCCAAACATCAACATGATTGTCGATTCTACAGAAGGTTATGAGATGCTTTCACTCATGGATGGATTCTCAGGTTATAATCAGATAAAGATTACGGAAGAAGATCAACACAAGACAACTTTCACAACCCCGTGGGGGAACATTCTGCTACCAAGTCATGTCATTCGGCCTTAAGAATGCAGGCGCTACATATTAAAGTGTGATGATTGTGATCTTTCATGATATGACAAGTGACATCATGGACAATTGTTTAGATGATATACAAGCTAAATATAGAACTTGAGAGGAACACCCTGAGATTTTGCGGTGTATCTTTCATCACCTAAGGTATTATAAAGTCCACCTTAACCTAAAGACATGTGTCTTTGGTGTGCTATCTAGTAAATTTCTAGGATTTATTGTGTCAAGGAAAGGAATAGAAGTGGACCCCACAAAGGTCACAATCATAACATAAATTCCTCCTCCTAAGAATATTAGACAACTTTGTAGCTTACAAGGGAAAATTCAGGCCATTAGAGGGTTTATTTCATAGCTAGCAGACAAGTGTCACACGTTTACACATCTTCTTAAGAAGGGTGTTAATTTCAACTGGGGACCAAAACAGCAGCAAGTATTTTCCTTGTTAAAAGAATACTTGGCTAGACCTTTTGTTCTCATGTTGCCCATGATAGGAGAACCCTTGTTTCTCTACATCTCTGCTACACATTTTTCAATTGGGTCACTGTTGGCCTAGTATGATAAAGAGCAGAGAGAAAACATTTATGTACTAATTGAGTAGAACGTTGATAGCATATGATCACAACTATCCGCAGATCAAAAAATCTTTCCTGGCAATAGTGTTTCCTTTCCAGAAGCTACGCCACTATTTGTTCAACAACAAAGTTAAGCTTATTTCAAAGGTGGGTCCACTAAAATACTTATTGTCAAAACCTGCACTCACGTCAAAAATGGAAATTGGATCATATTTTTAATCAAGTTCGACATTGAGTATGTACATCAAAATTCAGTAAAGGACAAGTCTTAGAATATCAGCTAGCAGAAGCTCCGTTACCAGGCATTGAACCTTTGATCCTGGAACTACCAAATGCCTCCATCATGTACCTCGAGGAATTTATCACTTGCAAACTATATTTTGATGGCTCCTTTACCTTTCATGGTTTAGGTGTTGAAGTTGTGTTAATCACTCCTACACGAGACTTGATTCCCTGAGAGTCAAATTGCAGGAATGAATATCCATCAAAATGGATATCAAACAAGTAAAATGTTAGTGATTCAATTCTCATCATAAAATAAGTCACAGATGAGTATAAGGTAAAAGAAGAGAAACTCCTTCCATACAAAAGGATGGTTGATTCTTTTAAGGAGTATTTTGAGTAGATAACATTTGAGAATATACCAAGAGCATAGAATAGAGGAGTTGATGTTATAGCTACAGTGGGTTCCATGGTGAGTATTCCCCCAGGGAGCAATGATATGTTATACTTCGTGGAACATCTAAGAATGCCATCATACGACATATCACATTCTTGTTTGGTGAGAGAAGTTGTTGGTCCCTTCTCCCCATGGTACGCTGAAATCTTTAACTACCTCCATGATGGAACTTTTCCCAGTAACATTTCCCATGCTAAAAAACGTACCCTCATCCAGCATACATCCTGTTATACCCTACTTGGGGGCACCCTCTTCTGCCAAGGATATGACAGGAATTTGTTTCTCTGTTTAAATTCAGATGAATCTATCCAAGCAATTAAATAAGTGCATGAAGGAATCTATGGGGCTCATACTAATGGGATCGTCCTTATGAAGAAAATACTCAGAGTAGGCTACTATTGGCCTACCATGGAGCATGAATGTTGTAACCATGTGGGGAAGTGTGTGGATTGTCAAAAGTAAGACAACTTAATACATGTGTTGGAGAAATCCTTGCAACCTATCATAACCCCTTGGCCATTCTCAAAGTGGGGTCTTGATCTAATAGGGAAACTTAACCTTGTCTCTTCAGATGGCCATAAAATCAACATTAATGCAACTGAGTACTTTACGAAGTGGGTAGAGGGTGTTCCTCTCACCTATGTTGAAGGTGCCAAGATCTCCAAATTTATCATGAACCATATCATCTGCTCATATGGTATCCCCTATTCTATTATCACTAATAATGGTAAGCCATTTAAGAATAAAATAATGAAAGCACTCTATAAATGCTTTCAAATCTCCCTTTAAGTTCTCAACCCTCTATTACTCTTAAGGTAATAAGCAAGTTAAGGCTTACAATAAAACCCTAATTCGCATTATGGAGAATATGGTTAACAAGATAGGATTTGACTAACATCTACAACTTTACCCTGCCCTCTAGTCATAAATTCATCACGATTAGCAATTTTAATCTAATTTGGGATTTTTAGTCCCACATGCACCAAAATACAAGTTTTCTCAAAAAGGAAAACTATAAAAAGAGTTCACCTCTTACCTTAATATTTTACATCATGCTTTGATTTGCATCTCATATAATACATATGATTCATAGCCAAGTTTAAATCCTTTCCTAAAAACTTCAACAAGGTTAGTATATGAATATCTAAAGTCGCTTAACAATTCATTTGGAGAGGTCATTTCACCATTATTTGGACTAGCAACCATAACCATTTGATTGCCCATTTAGGTCTATTTAGGTTTATCTTAGGTAATTAAAGCATATTAGTAGGCATGTTTAGTTAAATTTTGCATTGTTTTCATACTAGTTAATCATTCCTTTTAGCTTCTATCTTAATGTTACATTTTTAGACTTATAGCCTTGACTAGAGGTGGCAATGGTGTTAGCCTTCCTTAGTTAGTCATA
Organism: Taxus chinensis; assembly: GCA_019776745.2. NCBI lineage: Eukaryota > Viridiplantae > Streptophyta > Pinopsida > Cupressales > Taxaceae > Taxus > Taxus chinensis. The sequence continues at coordinate 739,640,348 of CM034152.1, read as the reverse complement.
AAGTTTGCTTTGTAAAAATTGGGGTGTTTTCGTGTACAACTCATTCTCTTTACTCAAATTGAAGTTCATTCCCTTAGAAATATTTATGAAGTGTTTTCGAAAGCATGAAAGGGGTTGAATCATTTTTTATTCCCAAGATCACCTAAAAGGTGTGAAGGAAGAGCATACGTGATCGTAGCCTCACATATGAAAATGTAACTATGAAAACCATTAATGTAACTCAAGAAGACCCTGTAAAATGTTAGAAAATCCAAGGAAATAAAATTTTGTCAGTTTAACATAGTTTTCAACTTTATATTGCAACACTTGTACACCCTTTAGAACATATGTGTGCCCCAAGCAGCGTATGTGTGCTCCTAGTAGTGTATGCACATCTATGTAAAAAAACACAGTCACTCTTAACATATGCACGGGCTGAGAGGCACTCGCATGCTCTTCTTTATGTATGCCCACCCCTGTAAGCATATGTGTGTGTATGTCAAAAAGTAAGATAGCACAGAGAGTAGCCAAGCGTATGCGCATCCCGAGAGACGTATGTGCGTCCCTGCAAGCGTATGCGTGCCCTTGAGATAAAATGCATGTCTAGTAAATTTTATCACAGAATGCTAAAAACATAGGCTAGCATGTGCATGGGCAGAGAAGCGTATGCGCGCCCTTACAAATGTATGTGTGCCTTATGCTACAAATGTGTGTGAGTTTGAGCATATACACACCCCTTTCTAATGCCTACGCATGTACCTAAAACAACACAAAAACAGACGAAAAAGTGACTTCTGAAATTATAAACAGGTCAGAACTTTGCTTTTTAAAATAATTTCTAACACAAACCCATTAACTGTTGGCATAAGGTTACGTAGCAAGTATTTTATATAATTAAGATGAGATGATTATGTAGTATCACATTTCTCTCGCACAATTTATAACCTCTCCTCTTTTTTTGGGAATGTAGTTATTTCTCCTCCGTATGAATATTGTATGTGCTTCTGAATAAATAAGATTGAGAGATAGATATCCAATCTCTATTTTTTCTCCTCAATTAGCTCCTCACAATCTGGTATCAAATCTTTCATAATCTCTGGCATGTGCGTTCGATGTAGAGCCTTTTTTTCCACAACATATATATCTACGTGTATTTATCATTCATCATCACGTAGAAGAGACAGACGACTGATGTGTGGTGGAGGAACGACCTGCATGGAGAAGAAAATAGCATGGAAGAGGCTATGTGGAAAGTTTGAGAGGAATTCTTTTCTTTTTTGACAAAAAGACAAAAATTTCTCCTGCTGCGTGCATGTTTCAGGGACCTTTTCTATTTTTTTCCTGCTACGTGGAATTCCCCAAAGTCTGCGTGGAGTCTGGCATTATCTTCAGCACACGCAGAGGAAAGGTTGGCGCCCAGCAATAAAAAAAAAATTGTTTTCTTCTCCATTCAGTCTTCCTATCAGGCAAAAAGCATCGACTGAAAACAAATAATAACAAAATTTTGATCTGGCAATTTATAAGATGTTTGGACAGCAAAAGGAAAAGTTTTTTTTGAATTCTACGTGGTATATTTTTGGTGCTGTAAGGTGTTTATGGATCTTCCAACCTCCAGCAACTTGCACTTTACCTCCAGCGACCTGTAAAGAGTACACGTGGTGGTGAATTTTCCAAAGTCTATGCAACCAGAATACTTTTCTTCTTGAGGACGTGAAGGATTAACATGTTTAGTTGGACGCCTAGATAATTTTGGTAAGCCACGTGCTCAATACCTTTCTCTAATTGTTTGAAGTTTTTAAAAAAATACCTTCTGCGGTGAGACAAACAAAGGCTAAAGCTTTCATTACTAGATCATGTTGACAAGCAACCAACGTGGTGCAACGACATGCTTGCATAATACTAATAAAAAAAAGTGTCATTAATTTCCTGGAGAAGAAGACTCTACTAAGGCAACCTTGAGAATCTCAAATCCATGCTGAATGACAAGTGTAAATGACACGATTGAGACTGCTGAAAGCCACAACGACGACTCACAAGCCAAACAACACCGTCCAGAAGCTCCTGAAAGCTCCGAGTTCTACTTTACACTGCTCAACGAGCTACGCAACACCAGTAACCTTGTCTTTGACGAACTAGTTCGCAAAGGACTCTTGGAGTATTTCCTTTTTGACGTCAGCTGCCAAGAAAAGTGAGTTCAAGAAGAACTAGAAGCCGGGTACAACACCAATTGTGAAGACGAAGAAGAACACCCCACAAAGCATCGCCATCTCTCAGCACGCGAGTATCGAGAGCATCTACGAGATGGTACTTCTCATCAGTGAGTAAAGTTGTAATATCTCTTGAAATAAATAAATATTTTATTCTATTACAATGTTTGCTCCGAAGTTGCTTCTTTCTAATGCCCAATTACTTAAAGGGCCAAATTATGCGGCCTAGAAAACAAAGATGTGAACTATCCTTCAGTTTGAAAAAATTATGAGGCATCATCACAAGGTCAGTGATAGTTCCCACTGCCCCTGGTGAACTCGTAAAATATGAGATGGCTAGTGCCAAAGCATTGATGTTGATTATGTTGAGTATAAGCGATGATGTGCAACCACATGTTTGGGATGCAGAGAAACCACAAGAAGCATGGGATAAGCTTGCAAGAATATTTGAGGCAAAGAATTAGACTAAGATTCTCCATCTTCAGTCGAAACTGCACACCCCATCTATGGGATTAGATGAGAAATTTGAGGAGTTCTTACATTGGGTGGCTGAGCTGCGAACGGAGTTACTAGCACTCGATGAAAAGGTAGAAGACAAGATTCTAGTTCTGATCACCTTGAGGGCACTCCCTTCTCAGTTCTGAGTGTTTGTTACAACACTCAATATATCCAAATGGAAAGTGATGTTCGAAGAACTCGTGAACTTGTCACAGCAGGAGGAGGCCATCAATTCAGTCTAAGATGAGTCCCAGGACAAATCCCTTTTCTCAAAGCCACATCGTGGCTAGAAGTATCGAAAAGGTCCCCCAAAAAATCAACCACAAGCACATCATCATCAAGGTCAACAAGCTCAAAAACCCAAGAGGTGGTGTCAAATATGCAAAAACAATACTCATGATACTGATCACTGCTAGTATAATGGCTTGAAACAGGGGGCTTGGAGTCAAACAAGCACATCAGGGCATGAATATTTTCAAAAGTCCAAATGACCTCCCCACCGATGAAAGAAGAAGGGACATCTCATAGCCCAACATGATGATGAATCTAATGAGGAGTCATCAAAAGGAGCTAATTGTGATAAGAACCTTGTAATAGTCTCTCAGACTTCACAAACCACGAATATATTTTGGTTGATAGACTCGGATGCCAGTAAGCATATGTCAGGTGACAAGAAGCTATTTGATTCACTAAATGAACAACACACTAGAGATCGGGTTCGACTAGCAGATGACAAATAGTACGTTGCAGAAGGAATAGGCCAAGTTACTATTCCTCTGGGACCATGAAAATGTACACTTACAAAGGTACTATATGTTCTTGGATTGACTAGAAACCTCTTATCAGTCAGTCATCTCCTGAATCATCATCTAAAGGTAGAATTTCTTGTTCAAAATGGCATCAAATCATGCTTGATCTCAAGACAAGGTATGGTTATTACTAGAGAATTTCTAAAAGATAAGTTATTTTTATAGATATTGTTTCATCTTCTGTAGTAGCTTTATCTACCTCAACAGTAGAATTTACTACCCTCTTGCATTATAGATATGGTCACTTATCAGTTAGTTCATTGGATCAGATGAGTTCAAAAGCAATGGTACATGGACTTTGCAAATTGTCCATTTCCTTTCCTATTTTCCTTGGATGTCTTGTAGGAAAACAACACAGGGATCCATTTTAAGCGAGCACCTTCCATGCCAAGAAGCATCTAGAGGTAGTTCATACCGATCTAAATGGACCATTGTCTGTTTTGTTTTTAGGATACAAGTACTTCGAATTGTTTTTGGATGACCACTCTCGAAATATGTGGGTGTTTTTCTTGAAGAAGAAGAGTGAGGCTCTTCACCATTTTCAGAATTTCTATCAACGTGTCGTGAAAGAGACCAGACAACCACTTCTTCTACTCCGATCAGATCGAGGGGGGGAATTCACATCAAATAATTTCTTGGCCTTCCTGAACTAATAAGGCATTAAGCAAAACCTGACTTCTCCCTACACACCCCAGCAAAATGGCATTGTGGAGCAGCATAATTGCACAGTGATGGAGTTGGCTCACTACATGTTGTCAACAAAAAATTGGAGGAACGTTATTGGGTATATAGATGTCATGAGTGCTTTCCTAAATGGTGATCTAAAATAAGAAGTGTACATGACCCAACCTGAAGGATTTTTTGATGAAGAGCATCCTAAAAAGGTATGTCGTCTCATCAAATCATTGTATGGAATGAAACAAGCTCCAAGGGCATGGTATATAAAGATATATGATCACCTTTTGCAGCATGGGTTCACTTGTAGCCCCTCATATTCAAATTTGTATATAAAGAAGGTGGGCAAAGAAATTTTCATTCTTGTTGTGTATGTGGATGATCTTGTGATCACTGGAAATTCAGAAGATCAGGTTGACATTGTGAAGAATGATCTCAAAAGAACCTTAGACACATGACAGATTTGGGGCTACTTCATTACTATCTTAGCTTGGAGAAAAAGCATCATATTTTTGTCTCCCAGATAAAATATGCCAAGACACTCCTGGAAAAGTACAGAATGTCTGACTGTAAACCTATATCCACTCCCATGGAAAAAGGCTTGTAACTTTAAAGATTTTGGGACTCACCTCAAGCAGACACTACTCTCTACAAGGAAATTTGTTGGAAAACTTGTCTACTTGACATGTACAAGACCAGACATATGCTATGTTGTTAGCTATCTTTCCAAGTTCATGCAGGAGCCAAAGAAATTTCATTGGACTGCAGCAAAGCATGTTTTTAGATATATATGAGGTACAGTTGATTATGTTCTGGAATATAAGAAGAATGATCAATTCTTCTTACAAGGATATGTCGACTCAGACCATGTCGGATCTGTTGATGACAGGAAATCAACCGCAGGATACATTTTACATCTTGGATCTGGACCTATCTCATGGATAAGTAAAAAGAATAATATTTTTTCTATTTAATCCACAGAGGCAGAACATCATGCCACACGAGGATTTGTGTGCGAAGTGATATGGTTACGTCACATTTTGGATGACCTGGGCATTCCTAAAACCAATCACCTATTCTTTATTGTGATAATCAGAGTGTGTTGAAACTCATGTTGAATCTTGTCTTTCATGATTGAACAAAGAATATTGAAATTGATTGCCTTTTCATTTGAGAACACATCTTGAACCATAACATTCAGCTCCAGTATTGTCCTACAGAAGCACAAGTAGCTAATATTCTCACCAAATCCCTTGGAAAAGTGAAATTTGAACTTTTTAGGGGTCATATTTGCAAGAATAATGTAATAAGGGGGGGAATGTTGGCATAAGGTTACATAAAAAGAATTTTATATAATTAGGATGAGATGATTAGGTAGTATCACATTTTTCTCACACATTTTGTAACATCTCCTTAATTTTTGGGGAATGTAGTTATTTCTCCTCCCTATAAATATTGTGCATGCTTCTGAATAAATAAGATTGAGAGAAAGATATCTAATCTCTATTTGTTCTCCTTAATTATCTCCTCACATTAAATTTTCATTCAAAAGGAAGATTCAACATGCCCAAGGTTAGCAAAATGCTTGAGACAAATCTATTCAACTTCCAAAATGCATGATATGGTTAGAAAAAAAATGATGTAAATCACAAATCTTGAAATCAGCTTATATGGACTATGGATTAAGTTCCACTGGGAATGCCATATGTGTTCATATGTAAATTACGAAAGCTAGAAGACTTGAAATTAAACACCTAAGAGTTTTAAAACTTTAAATTAATCTAACAAGAACCATCTACATAAGATCTTAGGGAGACTAAATTCTTTAACGTCCATATAACTTTGAAAAACAATCAAACTAACATGCCTAAATAAATCTCTACTCTTTGAATGCTAACTTTGAAATGAATCTAAGAAGATCCTTAGAAAATAAAATGTGATTGTTAGTATGATCTCAAGGTTTTGAGAATGGAATCTTACCAACAATGGATACAAGACCTTATTGGTTCTCTCCATATTACTCAAGCTTGAGTTAATGGATGCACTATGAAGATGCTATCTCGATATCAATGGAGATATTCTCAAGATCCTAAATGCCTATAGTTTATGTTAAGGGATAAAAAGTGTTATAAGAAATGATAAGGAGGAGGGTTCTATTTATAGGTTTAACATTCCAAGAATGGTATGAATTTGGCGAATGTGGGAAAAAAGGTAAGTCCAAAAATCACTTTTTATAAGTCAAAACACTTTTTGATTAGGATTAGAAGTTAATTAATCTTAGGATTAATTAAGAATCCCAAGTAAGCTTAGGAAGATTTCTAGGATCCTTTGGAGGAGGTTTTGATAGATTTTGAATGTTTTGGAAGTGAGAGTTAGCCAATAAGAATATTTATTGGTTAAATTCAAGATAGGAGGCTTAATCAACTCATAGTAGTTAATTAAGAGGATTGAGGGGGAAAATAAGCCTATTTGAGGAAGTATCATCAATTTACAGGGAGTAGAATAGTTAGTACAATGTTAGTAATAAAAATTACTTTGATCAAATTACAGGTGTCTACGGGTAAGATATTCAAACACTCAAGTAATTAAACAAAATATATGTGAAAGAACTAATAATAGATTATTATCTTTTATAGGTATAATGCCTTGTGACCATTGAACCTCAAGGGATCAAAGTTATATCAAGACTCGATGATAGGAGATAAAAGTTAGAACCTGCAAGAAATGATGATAAAGTAAATACACATAATCACTATATATTACAACCATGGAGAGAAAATGTAGATGGAAACCTATTCTTTCCAAATATGTTTTAATCAACTACATTACAAAATATGCAGTAAAGGTAAAGAAGAGTTCTAAAACTTATAATCAAATGTTGATGCAAATTGTAAATAGTGAAATCCTTGATGAAATGGCAGTAAGAGCATATAGGAGACTTCTAACATAAACAATTTTTGAAAGATACATCGGGGCACAAGAAACGTGTCATATGTTGTTAGATCTTCCATTGTTAGAGAGAAGTAGATTATTTTTCAATTTGAATGTTTCGCGTGGGGTATTCAAACCAGTAACTACAATTGATGAAGACTGAAGAACATGTAAAATATTTCATTGACTAGTACAATAATAGGCCATTTTCCATAGAAAGTGTATCACTTATTGATCCCGCTAGATCTTGGACATATAATCTAAGGAGAAAACAAGATAATAAGTAGGAGGTGAGGAGTTTGGTAGCTATTGTGACAGTATTCCAATTTTTTTCCTCCATGCCTTCACGTGATTCACATAAATGGGTTTATTTATGTTGGCCAGAGTTATTTCTGTACAAGTCATTTCATGAAATATAAAGAGATATAGGACTAAATTCCAATTCAATAAAATCAAATTAGGATTCGTTAAATTATAATAAGAGAAGGACTGTTATAGAATATGTTGATAATAGCAGTGATTATGAAGATGAAGTTAATCAACCTATTTAGTAAAATACAATGGAACATGAATGGGAAATCATATCTAGGCTTCAACATGGTCAAATTTTGCAAGTAACCAAAATAGATATGTTGGAAAAAAGAGATATTGAAATACAAACACCATGGAATAATGAATATCGAGGTGAAGAATACACAAATAAAGCGATAAAATTCATAAGAAAAATGAAAGATAATGGGTTAGTTATAGACGATGAATTAGCTCCACATATTAATCATGAAACCTTAGGTTTTATACCAAAACAATCACTTGATATAATTTTAACACATTACCATTAACATTAAAATGTCTTTTCGTTATTCATGATAATTTAGGGAACAACAAGAACTAGAAAATCATACATGATTGGCATCATTCATCAAGCACTTTTAGATGCGTCATTCCTAAAGTGTTCTCCTCTTGCACCAATAAGAGTTGTCACATTTAATATTGGTGCCTCGATGATCCATTCACAACTACGAATCCCTATTATAAATTTGTAGAATTAGAAAGAATATATTTCTTATATTCTTACTCACAGTACTCATATTCACTCCAATTCATCACTTCAACACTCACTTGTTTTTGTATTCCTTTAAATTCAACGTGACCTTTCACCTCCTTGTCTTTGTTCTCTACAACTTTTACACTCCCTTCCTCAAGTCGGAAAACCTTCAGACTGACTTTACAACTTCCATCATTTTTGTTTTTGTGCCTTTTGGACTTTTCACTAAATTTGAACAAGCAGGACTCTTCACATTCATGTCTCTTATGGATCGAGCTAAATGATGGATTATCAAGTTTTTAACTATCTTTGTCCTTAAAGCTTCTCCATGTACTCATTTACTTCGAACAAGGATGTTACATGACATTACACCTTCACAAGAAGATCAAACAAAAACTTAGTAACTCAAACAACATTACAGTGTTTTGAGCTACACCACTGGACTATTAAAGTCATTGTTAGGCACTAGGGAATTATTTTCACTTCATCACACTCCCTTTGAAGTCAAATATACCATGCTTCACTATTTCAAGAGCCTCTTGAAGGAAATTTGCATTTGTTCAATCAACTGAGGCAGGGGAAGGGAGACTAGTTTTCATTTGCATCACTGTCACGAATTTTTCATACTTTCAAACTCTTTCAAGACCAAAAATTGGTTCATTGATCCATTCATTAGCATCATTTAGGTTTTCATGGAGTCTTAGACCTTCAACAACGAAGAAAGACATTGAATTTTCTTGGTAACACAGTGGAAAGAGAGAAAACCTTGCCTCAAGAAAACAATCACAAAAGTCTCTCCAAATATTTTATGAGATGAATTGAGACTTGAAAAATCCTAATGACAAGGCCAAGACATAACTTTGAAGAAATTTTTATGCAATTTCATCAGTTAACATTTGAGTTTCGAGCATTTCCTTTCTCAAAACCCTAGACAAGGGGTAACACAACATTTGAATGCCTGAGAGGCTCTAAAATTGATTTTTTGGGTCATTTATTGATGAAAGTTAAAAAAATCCAGTTTCTATGTACCTGTGCAAACATTATCCACTTCTTTCATGCTCTACTTCATCTTTCAGCAATCAAAAACATCATCAGCAACTTGAAATTCCAATGTATAGTGTGGTGACAACTATGACAGTGATATTCATGTTAAGAAGGAACTTGATTTTGGGTCTAGGAAGACATTATAAAAGGCTTGATAGGATGAATAAATCATGAAATACCTTCTATCAAGGCTCAAGGATCATCAACATTCCAAAAATTCACAATTTTATATGTCAAACCATGCTTGCACAATGACATACAGTTCACATTATGATTAGCAAGCATCTTCACCAACTTCAAAGGAACCTCTGCCCTATTCAAACTTTCTTTAAGTTATGAATGAGAAATTGAGAGACACAACCTTATTCAAAATTCTCTAAAACCAACAAATAATTTGTCACAGTCTATGAAACCTATCTTAGCAGTTTAACGTTTCAACCATGAAAAGTGATCCTAAAAGGTAGATTTTGAGACAAGGAGAAACATGCCACCAATTTTCCATATAAGGATCGTTATACCATCTAACATGTACTTGAAGAGAAATAAAACTTCAATTCCATCCTCAAAATTTGATGCAACCACAACTTTTATGATTGTACTATCTCACTATGCCTGGAGAATGCAACATGTGCCTTACTGAAAGATATTGAAAGAAGATGTCATTATTGAAATGAATTGAATGACTCGGAAGCTTGGTGTCAACATTAAACAACCCTGAAACATGTTAAAATAGCTTAAACATAATATTTGAAGCAAAACAAGCTAACTTTACCTCCATTGAATCAAGTAGGAGCTTGGGAGTGAGAAAAACAAGTCTAGAAAAGTGATCATAACTTCTTTATTACTTGTCCAAATTCCCTCAAAAAATTTGCAAACACTCATGATTGGAATTATCTTAAAAAAAATCTTCTATTATTTATCTGAATAATGCTCCATATTTTTTCTCATATGCTAAGAAGATAGGGTGCTCAATTTACATTCCTTAAGAAACCAGTTTTAGGAAAACTTGCATAACTTCTAGAAACCTCTTCAAAACTTGATGAAATTTGGCATAAAGCATTACAAGACACCCCTCTACATAAGCCATAGGTTGGTTAGCCATATATTTGGATGTACATCTCAAACCTATCTCATTTACCTTACCGTTCATTATCAGTCCTCAAAGGCAGTTTTGGTAAACTTTTGAATTTTTCCTCCATGAGCTAAAATAAGCCTTGTTGTTGCTCATACATGCCCTAGACAATGTACATAGGCTCCTCTCATGATTACCTAGTATTATATGACGTGTATTAAGCTCTCAAACCTTATTAGGATCTAGAACTAAGCCTAAATGAGCCAGTTTCAACTGAGACTTTCAAAATATGACCTGAAACTCACTCCAAGAGCTCTTTCCCATGCTAAAACTATCATTTTTGTCCTGTAGAACATCTGAGCCAGCATACCAACCAACACTCTACCTTTAGTGACTAACAACCTCACCGTTCAAGCCTGTAGCACTCTAAGACCACCCTGAAACCATCCTGAAAGCTCAAAGAACCAACTAGAGACTATTGTACACCATTCACAAACACCTATCTCCATGAAATTTCACTCCTCCTTTGCCATCAACGCCATGTGACATCAATGACAATACCAACCAATGCAACAAGGTTCAACACTATTAGTGATAAACCACCATATGATAATAGTAGACGTGGAAAGCTATAATGGGAATAATTTAAAATAATTGTTACATTAGATATGGTATTTAGAAAAGAAAGAGAAAAATAGTTTCGACAACTACTCATAAGTCTCATTGATGTAAATCCAATAATCTATGATTGGAATTTATTGATGAGTAGAACACATGTTGGTTCAAAAAAAGCTAACAATGACGAATATGCCAATAGTATTCATTTGTTTTCCACAAAGAGTAATGTGAAAACCACAACAAAAGAAATTGCATTCGTTGAAAATAACTATTACACGTAGTTTTGTGACTATAATAGGTACCTCTGACACATTGATAGGAGGTCCAAATGGTTAACTTGATGTTGATTTATTAATTGTTAATGATGCAAGGATCAAGTTAACATCTAATCTTTGGATAAAAGCAAGTCTTGTAAATGGAGCTCTGGGATATCTTCGAAGCATAATATACAAATTACCTTGTAGTGGTCCACCAGAGCCACAAACACTTTGATTCATATGAAATAATGCTTTATTTTTGTCTTATCTTATGTATAATGCAATGCCCGCGGATGCTGCTGACATACCCATCTTAGATAAATCTATGTAAAATATGTCGAGAGGTATCATTCTCGAGGCGCCGATTCTATTTATGTCGCAAATCCAAGATAGGTGCCTAGACAATAATGCATCTTGACATATTTTTACATAGATTTATTTAAAATAAATATGTTAGTTACACTCAACCATTGTGTATCAATCCATTAAAATTTCAATTAAAAAAATACTGATAAATAAAAGATGAAGCCCAAATAATAAAACACAATTTAAAAAATACATTAAAAAGTTAATCGCATTTCACTTTTATGATATAGAGGACATAAGTAAAACATAGTTCAAATGATCCACAAAATAACACTAACTATGATCCACGGAAAAACACTTCTATGACATGGAGCACACAGTTCTTATATCATCCTCCAATTCAATTATTTTATCGCAATCTTAAAATAACACTGGATTAAAGAGCACGCAAAGTCCACTACAAGCATACAGAAATTTTTTATCGGATCATTTATTACAGTTTTGATGTGGCTCAAAAAAAAATAGAGATTTATCCAACGACCCAGAAGTGGGAAACTCTAACACAGAAAAGAACCTCATTTTCTTCAACACAACTAAACTAGGCTCAAACACGTTTGCATCTTGAATCACAAAATTTCAAAAGAATCCGAAACCAAACATAGATCCAATAATGCCAGACACATCACCCAAACCCCCTAAAATACCAGAACCATCTGCTCCTGGAATCCCCAAACCTCCCAAAATACCAGAGCCATTTCCTCCTGGAATTCCAGAACCCATCATATTCGTAAAATCGAAATTAGTTGGTGTACTACCTCCCGTTGCATTCTGCAGAATGGCATCCATCCCGTGCTGTACAAATCTGTAGGCGTTCATATTACCCCGTGCAGATGGAAACGTTGGCTGTTGTTGCTGCTGACGAACATGAAAAGACGAAGGATTCGTATGCATATACGGCCGATCATAAGAAGGATATCTTGGGGGAGGCTCACTGTAACTTCTTCCCAAGGGAGGATTGTTTGTGGGCATATGGGCGCCGCGGCCCATTAGCCCCTGATTATAATTCTCAAGTATGCGGCTTATTTGTTGAGTATGGTTCTCAACAGTTTGGCGGATTGGATTGCCCATTCCCATCATTCCTTCACCGTAATTCTGGAAAAATCGATTCATCAGGCGTTCTCTCATGGAAGATATCTGGGTGCAGGTCACATGGACGTCGAAGAAGCATTGAGAACAGTGATAATGCCAGGAATTTGCGCCTCTTTTCTTGCAGACATCGCAGATAAAAGCTTTGTCTGGATAAGGAGGAGAGAAGGAGAGGGCTAAGGTGTGCTGGGGATGATCTTGGTGGTTAATTTTCATGGGCAGATTTGCACACGAAGGATGAAGATCCAAATCACAGATACTGCAATGAAAGGAAAAACCATGACTGATTTCTTGCCCACATCCATTGCATAGAGTACAAGTTCCGTTTCTGCCATTAGCCCTTGGCTGTGAAAGCAAATTGAGGACATGATTATCAGCAGGATGGTTTATCTGCAGAGGGATTTGTGAGCAGCTTAAGTGGAGATAAAAATTACAGGGCTTACAATGGTAGACTATTGATCCGTTTGAAACAGATTTAATGCATCCTCTACAGTAATATTGCTCACCTGCTCCTACCAAAGTGGTGAGCTTCAAACGATGAGGATGGCTGAAATGCTGAATGTTTCTATAACTTGGGCTATTGAATCCCGCCATTAACAGTTGTGTGAGTGATCTACTGAACCACTTCACACTAATCTGCAATACAGAAATTGAGAGAAGAAAATGTAATCAATGGCGATTCTAAGTTCTTGGTAATATAGACAACCGTACTGTTGGATAATGGATTCATGTAGTCAACCAACTGGTGTATTGACAATAAAATAACATAATTTTCTGGTTGACTTTGTATTTAACTTTACAGTTTATATTTAAACATTTCATATTCCTTTTCACTGTATAAATTGTCAACGTACATCCAAGCATTTTGATAGACCTTTATATTTAAACATTTTTTAAAACTAGCAATTGCAAATGAGTTGCAAGTTACGCCGGAGAGGGCTTGAATTTTATGTGTATAATATGGTTTGGATGTAAAATATATTTTGCTAAACAGTTCACATGTCTTTATGTAAGGTTCCACATTCTGCATACATGTCTATCAAAACATTTGCAACTATATCTAACAAAATTCCTCTATCTTTTGGCACAGGTTGGGAGTACTTTGGAAAATTTAAACTAATTGGGTTGGAGCCCTGTTTGTTGCATATGGTGAAACAAGGCGAGGAGTATGTTGGCAAATGTAAACAGGAAACCACTCTCTGTACCTGAGTGGTGCAAGTGGTTGCAAAAGCTGACGAATATGTACAACAGGAGTAGAATCGGATGGATAAGAACACAAAGATGGAAGCCTCGTTTATAAGAAGCGTGGAGATGCTCTTCTGCTACAACATCTTGGGTATTATTGGCAGGTTTCTTAATCTCATCTACCCACCAAACATAAAATTCCCTAGAGATATGTCATCTCATGGAATGAAGTGATTGAAGGATACTGACAAAATGGGATTGTTGTCTACGCTTTGGGAACATTTAAATGCCAAAATATGAACTTTTGTAAATAAACGCCAAGTGTTCAACCAAATGATACAACATGTTATCTTTTAAATGAATATCATAATTGTATCTTATAGAAGACATGGTCATCGTCAAGAGACATTGTGGCCCATAACAAAATACGAGGTTTATAGCAACGTACGGACATCCATCAAGGCATAGTAGGCAATGTTTTTTTGTTGGAAGTTACTATATTGTCCTCTCCCCATCACACAAACTTAAAATAGAAAAATTACAACTCCAATAAACTAAACATTGTTATCCTCTCCGGCGTAAATTGCAACTCATTTAGAATTGCATCGGATTCTTCAGAAAGTAATTGAATGCCAGAGAAAATTCTTTGGCTCTTAATTAACATTGCTTCTTCACACGATCTGACAAAAATTTCTAGGTGGATACATGATCTCCAAAGATTTGGTTATGTTTTTTGTTAGATGGAATCATTGAAACAGTCTCCCGTGGCCCTGAATGTCTAGTGTGCACCATCTGTGAGAGCCCTTTTGAAAGGGGCTAACGGATCAAACTACCACATATCCTTAAAATCTGGTCTTTTTGGGACAAGGCTCTTCAAGACACATAGTGCCTTCCCTTCCAAAGTTTCTCAAGTGGCTCGCAAAAAATAGAACTCGTATTGTTATGCAAGACAGCGCTGCGGGGTCATATGCCACAACCCTAGCAGAACTGGCCCAGTCTGTGAAGTCCCTAGATGCTATCAGTAGAGACAATTATACATTAAATTTTCTCTACATTCTTATTGACAAGAAAAGGATTGACCTGATTGGTGAGATTTTCAAAGAGTTTGAGACTGTCTACAACAAACTGACCGACACAGAGTTGGCAGTTGTGTCTTCTGTAGTCAAGCTTGAGAATCAGATTTCTCTTGGTCCTTCACAAAATCAATGCAATGTTTTTTGTCGATTTAAGTCATATCTTCTGCTAGAGTGTTTCCATAATGGCTTGCAGAAATCTGTTAGGCCACAATTCATCTATTGTTGCCCTGCACTCTTCCTCTGACAGAGGAGTTCGGGATTCTTCTACATGAGCGACACCTCTATCAATAATAACCTGATAATGAATATATGCAATTCAAAATTTAGAATTTAGTATAAAATATAACAAGGTACGGGCAGGGAAAGGTCCTCAGTCCTCGTCCGTATATTGAAGTCTCTCGATGACTATGCGTCAAAGCAAGCAAGCATCATGAACTTTGACAAAAATGCAGAGCTGGCTTCAGAAGAAGATACTGAAGGCAAGTACATATAATGATTGCATACTATCGCCAGGGATGTAAAATTAGTCCTAATGGAAGGTCAGAAATAGAGCACACTCTACAAGATGCATCACCGTTAGGGAGGAAGTTTGACCGCATGATGTTATGATTAACATATGATGTATTTACATGCTTTCGGTTGAATTGGTTAGTTGCTAAATACTGATACAATGTTGTAAGTCCTAAAATGATGTCTGTTTCGGGCATCTTGACAAGCCCATTTGGGTAAGGAAGTTTGTTCTGCATATGTCTCGAGGAAGAAAAGGATAAATATTATCAGTTGTTGAAAGATTACATATTGTTTCTTATCTTAAGATCCATTCGCAGCAGAGTCATATGTTATTATCATTGTTATTAAACTACTTTCAGTATTTACTTTGTTTATCCAGGAAAATAATGACAATAGTTTTGCGAGCAACCCAATTGAATGGGCAAGAAGTCGATAAGGTGAGTTACCTGATATTATTTACAACTATAGTTGCAGACTACATAAAGCATTTGCATATTAATGATTGCAATGTTTAGCTAATATGCAATAGTCAAGCAAGAGTGGCCTGATATGTCAAATGAATGCCATCTATCAATGAAAATTTACACAAACCCTACAACTATACGGAGGTCTTCATGTATTCATGTTTAATTCAAATAAACTACTCCACAAAATGCTACCACTCATGATATAAGATTTGCAAATGTATATGTACGAATTTGTAACAAATCTAAATGTAGAGATATAACCTTTAAATGAAATAGTTCATTTATATTTCTACACTTACAAAAACAATCACACCCCTCACCAACATCTACTACAAAAGTAATAACTATCCCTCTAAAACAAATAACATATACAATTCGGCGTTCACATTGCATTGTACACATGCGATTGCTAGTAATAAAAGTATTAACTTTATGTTATTAAAATATAAATTTATGAAATCCTAAAATCAAATACTCAATAATAAAACTATTACGTTTTTTTTTATTAAAATATAAAATTATAAACTCATAAAAACAAATAAGACTCTAAATAATAGAAGTATGAACTTATTATAATCAAATAAAATAATTTAAAAACATTATAATATATATCGATAGGTCACAGTTCTTCACGGCTGCGTGACTTCTTTTCTCAGTTTTGAACTGCGATTTTCTTAACGGTGGTTTTACGCATAACAGTTTTCTAATTCACATATTTTCTTAATCACAGCTTCACATAATTTCCTAGAAGATTCCACATTCATGGATTCACGGCAGGGTTTAATAGGGCGAACTTAAAATGGGGGCACACAGGAGATAAAATGCAATAAAACAGAAGTTCCGTAAGTAAAATAATTAATAAAGTGACAGGATGTTTTTTTTTTGCAAAAACCATAGAAACAAATTAATAACAGATTTTAACAAATTATAGAATGATTTTTTCACGATATTTGTGGTTGTGATTCACAATTCAAATTGTACAAATTTGTTCGCAAATTGTAACTAATTTTTGTGATGTGGGTTCAGATCCGGTGAAATTCGAATTCCAAGCTTAAAATGCGGCGAATGCGGCACAGAAGCACAAAGTCTTCTCTCGAACAAGATTATGTTCTAGCACAAAGACCATCCACAAGAGTTAGCAAAACAAAATTTGTTAAAGCCAAGGGTTAGCAATCCTTCAAGCTGTTCAAATCAGGTGGTGCCGAAGTTGCCTTCTTCGAAACTCGGTCTGCCAGTTCCTGGAAACATTTGACAATAGACGGCTGGAGACACCAGAAAATTCTGTGAGAATACAGTGGCTCTTTTTTGTCTGGAAGCCTCTCAATCCATTCATCTACAGTGCTGCCGCCGCCTCCACTCTCACAGGAAGCTGAAGCGTTGGCTTTAGCACATGTGGCTCTTCTTCTTAACTGCCCAAAACAGCTAATGAAACCCACTTTCAGAGGATTTATACATTGTGTACTGTGCCTTGAGAATGTGGAGGTGGGTCGAAATATTGGAACGCTGGTTAAAACCAGAGCAGGCATCTTCGCAAAAGAATTGGTCCCAAAATCATACCAGGAACAATCATACTTATCAATTAGGAACATAAAAATGGGTATTCGTATTTACCAGTTTTTAATTATAATTTAAGGAGAAAATTTGTCAAACTTTATGTGGAAAGTAATTTTACTGTAGCAAAAAATCTAAAATTTGTCAAACTTTATGTGGAAAGTAATTTTACTGTAGCAAAAAATCTAAAAAAAATCTACTAAAAAAAAATCTAAAATCCGGCAACCTGTAAAGTTAAGCCACCGGAATTTGACACTTTCCAGCAATGCCTTCTTCAAAGTAAACGCCTCCGGCAAATTTGGACACATGGATCCCAAAATGTGGAAATATGATTTCGAATTTCTGGACAATCTCAATTACACAGGTTTAATTTGACTTAGGATGAATTTGTATATGTGGAACCCAAAACCAAAATTTCAAGATGTGAAAATATTGACTAAATTCTGTAATTTGCACATTTAATTAAGGACTTAAAAATTTGTACACGTGGAACCCAAAACCAAAATTATCAAGATGTGAAACATATTGAGCATGTCAATTCATTGTTTTTTCAAGGACCAATTAGTACATGAACCCTATGTGTGTTAAGGAGTTGCAGACAACCAAGCATGTCAAAAAAAGGTACACCGCATCCAAATGACATTTTTCCTTGACTTGAACTAAGTAGTCTAAAATATGACATTGGAAATCACATCAACATTTTAGCCTCATAAAATGTTATTTATCTTGATATAATCTGAACTTGTGATCTAAACGACGTGATTCTTATCTTTATAAGTGTCAAAAATGTGTATTTGTATTGTTTAGGAAACATGGCTAACATTTTTAGTCATAAAATATTATTTATCTAGATATAATCTGAAATTTTGACAAACGACGTGATTCTTATCTTTATAAGTGTCAAAAATGTGTATTTGTATTGTTTAGGAAACATGGCTAAATCCCAAACAAGACTATTTAAAGGCGAATTATTCCTCCAGGAAGGGTTAAAACAAGGTGTGAAACCACTTTCAGGAAGAAAGGTCACGAGTCTAAAACCAAAATAAATGGTTGATGGTATATATTTGTGTTAGAAAAGGAATGTATGATGGGAGACATCGATATGCTTTAGACTATTACCAAAATTAGATCCTAGTAAAGAATACACAAAAGTAAAATTAGTGTAGATAAAATCTAGAGACCTTAACTTTTAGTAATGTT
This sequence comes from Taxus chinensis, assembly GCA_019776745.2. Classification (NCBI taxonomy): domain Eukaryota; kingdom Viridiplantae; phylum Streptophyta; class Pinopsida; order Cupressales; family Taxaceae; genus Taxus; species Taxus chinensis. The sequence goes on along the minus strand of CM034152.1, from coordinate 739,621,772 downwards.
GTGGGTTTTTTAATGGGATGTTCAAGATAAAGAATTCAATATCTAAGTTAGGGATTTTAGTGTTAGATGGGGGTGTCAGTAGGACAATTCTAATCCTTCCACCCAAAGAATTGTGGTGAAAATCCTAATGTTATGGAGGTATTCATCAAGTATAACATTCTAAATTTAAGAAATAGATTCAACATCCTCACTTTTAAGTTGCAATCTATCATCGAATGTATTCCAATGAATCCAACTATGGCACACTTTGCAAAATATGTCACAGATAATATTAAATCCCTTTTTAAAAACATTGAAGGGTCTTAATCTAGGGAAGCATATAAAAAGGGACATTGTGAAAGATAAGAACATGAGACCACCAAAGGCATTTGAATGAAGGAATAATCCATTCTTGATTTCATCCTCTATTTAGTTGAGATTGGGTCTAGCAATTTTTCAGCCCTTTAAGCAACAAAAACTTCACCAATGTTAACCAACATAGGGATAGTATTGAGATAATAAATTTAATGTCATTCAAAGACTTCCTACATGCAATTCATCAAGAGTATTTCGCATACAATTGGTACCTTCCAAACCTATGATGATCCACTTGACACTTAGGGCATGACCTTGAAGCTTTTTGTAAATGAAACCCAACCCTCCACTTTCCTTATGTCTACAAAATACATCACTAAATTTTTTGTGAAATATTTTTCTCCTTACAATATTATCCCATAATAAATCACTTAATAGAGGTCTAACTTTTCATAAGTATATTTTAAGGGCACCTAATAGGATGAATAATAAACATGAATGGAAACTAATACTTTAGAATATAAGTTAATACTTCACATCCAAGAAAAAAAAAATTAAAATAAAGGCCTAAGGGCCAGGTCGAGTCTGAACCGTGGTCATACCCAAGGGGCGATGGACGCAGGGAACTATTGGGAAGAGGCCACGTGGTTCTAATATCTGAGTTTTGCATTTGGGGGCCACTTTTGGATCATGGTGACTTAAAAAGGAAAAAATAACTTTAGTTACTTTTATTTTATTGGCCCCTCAATGGAATGAAATGTGTCTAGGGTTATTGGGGCTCTTTTGCCATGGAGAAGTATATGAGGAGATGAGAGAGAAAGGAAAAAGGGACTTTTGCATACATTTTATTTACCTTCACGTGTAACTGTTGTTTGCGCATCTACATGCTTGTGGAGTAAAATCCCACAGGGACTCTAGCTTTGGTGGTGAGAGACGTGTCCCTAGCTAGCAGGGCATCATTCGATAGTGAGAGATCTACCCTAGTTTGTCATTTTGGAGCCGCTTTCAGGGATGTGTTGCAGAGATATTATCAGAGGTTTAAGAGGAAATATTTTGAGGGTTTTGGGGCATTTGGGGAAGATAATTAGAGGGTTTTCAGATCAGATTTACGGCAGCCATTTGGGTGGGCTCAACATCACTTTGAAGGCATCTTCATCGATTTCCAACCCTTTTCCAAGCTAGGTGACCTGTAGCCTTTATTTTCAGGGTTTTCGATTGACCATTTTCAGATCTGAAGGTTGAAATATCATTTCGTATATTTTTTTATGTTATTTCCAAAGTCTCATAATTTTCGCTCTTGTAATTGGAGAGTTACGAATTTTAGAAGTTTTCCCCAGTTGTCTAGGGCACGCTGTAATTTTTTTGGCAGCATTTTAATTTCTGTTAAATCCCAAAAATAGTTTTCAAATGTCATTTATAATAATATCAAGCTCTTCTTTAAATTCTCAAGTAATTCGGGTGGACATTTTGGGAAATATTAAGTTTCTTTAGTTTATTGCCCTAACTGTAAAAATTTGGAAAAATCAGTATTTTATGTGGCTACAAATTTTCAATATTTTGATGCATTTTTAAGTGGTATTTTAGTTCGTTGTCCCTAACTGTAAAATTTTTTTCTAAAAATAAGTATCTTATGTGGTTACAAATTTTCAATATTTTGGTGCATTTTTAAGTGGTATCAAAAGGGATATTTTAGTGGTATTTGTTGTTTCTCCAACTTGTTGGAATCGAAAGATGGGGGACAAAGACAGTGAGGATAGGTGTAAATCTGATGAAACAATTGTTCACTAACATGGTAAAGCAGTAGGAGACTACCGATATCTATTTGAGCCAGCTCACTAAGAGATTAGCCCAGGATATGATTGATACTCATGCAAAAAGAGGAGAAAATAGCAATAGGGGACAACATGGTCTAAGAGTGGAGGGTGGACATTTAGGGCAGCGGTCTCCCCATTCTTCTACTAGGCCTTTGGGGTTTCAAGAACCTTCTTTATTGAAGGATTCTAGAAGTTTCACAGGTACGACAGCTAGTTGATATTGTAGATGAGGAGTCTTGTTGGGAAAGGTACCAGACCTTGATTGATGGCTTTCGTGACAACATGTCATTCCAGGAATATTGCAAAATGAAGATTGGCAGTAGGCCTAGGAGAGATCACCACATACATGTACCAAAGATGAAAAGGAGGTTGGGACATATTTCTGTTCCACACTTAGATGATTCTAAGAAGTGTACTGCACAGTCTTGGGTCCAGAAGTTGAAGACATACTTCAACTTGAATCCTATGCGTGAGGAAGATGCAATTAAGTTTGTAATCTTACATTTAGAGGGAGAAGCTCATGATTGGTGGCATCATGGGTTGATTACACAGGGACACATATAGATCATGACGTATGCAGAGTTCACAAAGAGGCTAGTGAGCAAATTTGATAGGAGGGACCCCGACAAGTATTTTAAAGAGTTGACTCATTTGAGGCAGACTGGTTCCTTGAACCAGTATATCGCTGATTTTTAGAGGCTATCGGTCATGGTACCTGATGTTACAGATATGAGGTTGATTTCCTTATTCACAACAGGTTTGACAGACGCTATCGCTGGATTTGTGAAGGCATTTGAGCCTATTTCTTTGCATGAGACTATTAGAAGAGCTCGTGACTTGGAGTTATCCACTCCTAAGTCCACCTCGAGTGTAGCCTAAGGGTTTCCTTTTTAGAACCGAGGGTGCGAAGTGAAGGTACCTCCACCTAGCAATGATACAGCCTAGAGGGGTTCTAGACATTGGTTCTTTGAACCATTATATCGCTAGAGACTATCGGTCATGGTACCTGATGTTATAGAGATGAGGTTGATTTCCTTATTCACAACAGGTTTGACAAACACTCTCACTATATTTGTGAAGGGATTTGAGCCTTTTTCTTTGCATGAGGCTATTAGAAGTGCTAGTGAATGTCCACTAAGTAGAGATTTCCACCTCGAGTACAGCCTAATGGTTTCTCTTTTAGAACCGAGGGTGCGCATCTGTAGGTACCTCCACCTAGGAATGATATAACTTGGAGACCATTCAGATCTAGAGAGGATAGAGAGGAATTGAGAAAAAGAAACTATGTTTCGATTGCCGCACACCTTGGGTTCCAAGGACATGATTGCAAGGGTAGAGGGAGGGCCCAATTCATATAGGTCTTTGAGGAGAGTGATGGTGACGAGGAGTTGGACACACAGGGATTAGAGAATGATGATGATAAAGCATTAGATAGTACGGGTGTTCAGCAGGATAGTGAGACTTTTCCCTCAGGATACTATCATCGCCTTATCTAGTACCTTAAGGTACAAGGCATTCAGAGTTAGGGGAGTTTTACAGGGACAACGAGTAGTGGTACTCATTGATAGTGGGGCAACCCACAAATTTATTGATGCCTCATTGGTTGAGAGGGGAGGGTTATAGACAGAGGAATTTGAGGGCTTCAACATGGTTGTAACCAATAGAGATTCTATGAGACGCACATGACGAGGCTCCCTAATTGAGCATCACGATGGGTAACTATATAGTTACCAATGATTTTATATATTATTGGTATTGGAGAGACCAACATAGTGCTTGGAGTACAGTGGCTCCATTCCTTGTGTTGAGTTTCAGACTAACTTCTAGATGATAGAGCTGAAGTTTAAGTCCGAAGGGAGGAATGTGATTTTGAGGGGCTTATCTTCAGAGGCACCCTGAGTTGTTACGGCCAAGAGGATTGAGAGGGTCTATAGGCACAATGGAGTGGATTGGGAAGCACATTGTTTGGTTTCGACAAAGAAATCAAAGGATGGGCAGTAGGAGTGTCATGTGGATATACATGGCTTATTGGATAGACATAGTCTAGTTTTTGGTGACATACCTCCAAGCATACCTCCAAATAGGGGATTTGAGCATGTGATTGAGCTCGAGGATGCTAGACCAGTGGTTACTTCTCCTTACCGTCACCCCAAATGGTTTAAGGATGAGATTGAGAAGACTATACAGGAGCTCATTGATATGGGGCATATTAGACAAAGTTCCATCCCTTTTGCTTCTTTGGTGGTATTGGTGAAGAAGAAGGATGGAACCCTGCGGATGTGTATGGACTACTATGCCTTGAATAAGAAGACAATAAATAATAAGTATCTTGTACCACGCATTGATGAGTTGTTGGACGAGCTACATGGTGCAATCTATTTCTCAAAAATAGATTTGCATTCTGGATATCATCAGATCAAAGTCAGGGAGCAGGATGTGCATAAGACAGCTTTCAGATGCCATTACAGTCACTTTGAGTTCTTGGTGATGCCTTTTGGATTGTCTAATGCTCCAGCTACATTCCAGTCTTGAATGAATCATGTGTTCAACTTCCACTTGCAAAATTTTGTATTGGTTTTCTTTGATGATATTTTAGTCTACAACAGGATTTGGGAGGACCATATCACGCACCTGGGTGAGATATTGGGGATATTAGAAGATAATTCATTATATGTGAAAGCCTTTAAGTGTGAGTTCGGCATGACCAAACTTATATACTTGGGATATGTGATTGGTGAGGGTACAGTGAAGGTGGATAGAGAGAAGATACGGGAAATTTTGGATTGGCCGCCACTTAGGACATTGACACATTTGAGAGGATTTGTGGGGTTGTGCACATACTACTGGAGGTTCATGAAGAATTTTTGTCGGATTGATTGCTTCATTGACCGATTTGACCAAGAAGGGGGACTTTTACTTGGTCAGACGCAACACAACAATTTTTTTATCAGAGCAAGGAGGTGATGAGTTCGTGTCCCATCCTCGCATTACCAGATTTCTCCTACACATTCATTCTATAGTGTGATGCATCAGGAGAGGGTGTTGGGGCAATTATCATGCAAGGTAGGCATCCCATCGCCTATGAGATTTGGAAATTGAAACCCGTGGAGAGATGTTAGCCATTATGCATGCATTGGCCAAATTCAGACAGTACCTTATGGGTAGCAAATTCATGGTTCGTATGGATCACAACATTTTAAGGTTCTTTTTGGGATAGAAGGAGTTCAACGATCGCCAACATAGATTGGTAAACAAGGTACAAACATATGACTTTGACATAGAGTACATTAGAGGTACGAATAATATTGTTGTTAATGCTTTATCTAGTCTCGACCTCACCTCACTTCTATGTTTAGTATTTTATGTTTGAGATTTCAGCGGATTAGAAGGATCGTATACTTGTTGAGTATTCAAAAAATTAGTTTGCATGTGAGATCATGGATGGTATTAAACAGGACGACCGATATAGAGTAGTGTATGATTTCATTTTTTACAAGGATAGGATTTTCCTTGTACCAAGATCCAAAATGAAGGAGAAGATCCTTTGAGCAGTACATGATACACCACTAGCTGGACATTCTAGGTATTTCAAAACATACAGGTTCATCAAGGAAAGATTTGCATGGAAGGGGACTGAACGACCATGTCCTTAATTATGTTAGAGAGTGTATGGTTTGCCAGCAAACCAAATCCGAGCATTTTTATCTAGTAGGATTATTTCAACCTCTCCCCATTCCCAAACAAAAATGGAAAAGTATATCTATGAAATGTATCACAGGGCTTCCCTTGGTGCATGGGCATACCTGCATTTATGTTGTAGTTGATCGGTTAACTAAGTATGCTCATTTATTTTCCCTACCCAAGGGGGACAAGGCAGTGGATGTGGCCCGAATCTTCTATAACGGTATTTTTAGGCACATAATTTTCAGAAGGCACAAAATCACTAAAAGGTATATGTAGATCGGCACATGGATAGAGGTCTTTATTTTTAGGTTTGGGATCTAGTATTCCTACGTTTATAGCTATATATGGCATTCCTTACTTGAAGCATAAGGGTGCAGAGGCATAGAATCAACATAAAAATTGAAACTACGATATTTTATGGTCCGTACCAGGGTAGTTTGTTGAGTTGGGGTAGTTACATTTGAGCTAGAGCTACCATAGCACATTAAAATACATAATATCTTCCATGTTTCATGCCTTAAGAAGGCACTCGGACAACATATTGTACAATGTACAGAGTTACACCACTAGATGAGGAGGGGAAGTTGGTGTTGGAACCACAATCCATTATTGAAGAGAGACAGAGGGGGCTCAAGAGTAGAGTAATCACTAAGTATTTGGTGTGGTGAAAGGGACTACCACATGAGAATGCTACTTGGGAGGGAGAGAATATTTTGTCAACATCCTAAATTACATTTGCTCGAGGACAAGCAAAATTTGGGAAGGGAGGACTGTAATGTTCCCTTTCATGGGCCAAAGGCCTAAGGGCCAAGTCGAGTCTAAACCGTGGTCATACCCAATGGGTGTTGGACGTAGGGAGCTATTGGGAAGGGTCCACGTAGTTTTAATATTCAAGTTTTGCATTTGGGGGCCACTTTTGGACCATGGAGACTTAAAAAAGAAAAAGTAACTTTAGTTACTTTTATTTTATTGGCCCCTCCATGGAATGAAATGCGTCTAGGGTTATTGGGGCTCTTTTGCCATGGAGAAGTATATAAGGAGCTGTGAGAGAAAGGAAAAAGGGACTTTTGCATACATTTTATTTACCTTCACGTACAACTGATGTTTGCGTGTCTACATCTTGTGGAGTAAATTCCCATAGGAACCCTAGCGCGGTGGTGAGAGACCCGTCCCTAGCTAGCAGGGCATCTTTTGGTAGTGAGAGATCTACCCTAGTTTGTCATTTTGGAGCCGCTTTCATGGATGTGTTACAGAGATATTATCAGAGGTTTCAAAGGAAAATGAGGCTTTTGAGGGTTTTAGGGAAGATAATCAGAGGGTTTCAGATCAAATTTACGGTAGCCATTTGGGCAGGGCTCAACATCACTTTGAAGGCATCTTCATTGATTCCCAACCCTTTTCCAAGCTAGGCGACCTACAACCTTTATTTTGAGGGTTTTTGATCAGCCATTTTCAGATCTGAAGGTTGAAATATCATTTCCTATATTTTTTTATGTTATTTCCAAAGTCTCATAATTTTCGCTCTTGTAATTGGAGAGTTATGAATTTTAAAAGTTTTTCCCCAGCTGTCTAGGGCACGTTGTAATTTGATTGCAACATTTTAATTTCTGTAAAATCCGAAAAATAGTTTTCTATTGTCATTTATAATAATATCAAGCTCTCTTTAAATTCTCAAGTAATCCGGGTGGACATTTTGGGAAATATTAAGTTTCTTTAGTTTGTTGTCTTAACTATAAAAATCTGGAAAAATTAGTATTTTATGTGGCTACAAATTTTCAATATTTTGGTGCATTTTTAAGAAATATCCCACTAGGGATATTTCATAGAGAAAAAGAACCACGGAAGGTGCCACCCCTGCCTCATCAGCGCAACTCCTAGGGTGAAATCCAAAATGGGGTCCCCAAGCGAGAGTGAGCCCTCCAAGTGGCCAAAGTCTGAAAAGTTGCACCCTCTGTTAAAAGTATTAACAGGGGATAAGCCAGCGGAAGTTTCCATGTGTCTCCAACGGTGCACCTCCAAAGATCAGGTCCAAGAAGGGTCTCCAAATGTGCACAAACTCTCCACATGTCTAGGGTCCAACAAGTTTGCTCCTAAATGGGTGGGGAAAGATAAAGTCAGCCGTTGAAAGGTCTAAGGCTAGTAGAAGGAGCCACGCATCAGCTCGATGCAACTTCAAAGGTAAGACCCAAAAGTCAGGTTCCAAACAAGCATGAGCCCTCCACGTGTCTATAGTTAGACATATTACTCACACTAAATAGGAAGGGACTAAGCCAAAACACAAGGAAATGAAGGGAGGCGGATGATGTCAAGTGTCCCACCATCACAATGTCAAGTGTCCCACCATCACAATTTTGGGAGCTAACCATCTAGGTCTTGTCATCACCAATCCGGCACTATGATAATTCTCCACTGGGAACTCCTTGTGCTATTATTATTTACTAATGCACAACTTTTAGTTTGGTGGATGTAATTTGGAAATACAATAACAAAACATAACACAAGAATACCATAAACTATGATAAGAAGGAATGATGACAAATTTGAAATATAAGTGTAAATTATAATATCAACATGAAATTGTTGCAATCTCACCCATGAGGTACTTCAAGTGTTACTAACTTCACTTGCCTTCCAATAATAACTATGGGAGAAACTTCACAATTACACCTCTTAATGGCTTCTTTAACACACTTACTCATAAAATATTTCTCACTACTTCCTTCTATGCTAAATGAGGGGGGGTGACCTCTCTATTTATAGAACTTCCAAGCTTATCCACCTTATCTCTAAGATAGGATAAGAAATATACTCTGACGAATCATATTCCATACCTTAACTCTTATCTTTACATGTAAGCTTATCTTTTAAGATAAGATAAACCTTATCATTTAACATGGGTTTCCACATTTTTTAGACTATTTATAAAAAAAAATACACAAAATATTTATGACCTCACTCCTTGTCCTTATTACCAATATAATATTTCTAATTCCTAATCATGTAGACCCCTACTTCTCTACTTACCCTAACTTTGACATTTTAACATTACCAAACCACTTACGACAAATATTTATTTTTTACCATATCATTCCTATTGTACTTTGACTGTTACCGTACTATACATTATTGGCGGCATCGTACCGGCAAGCGCCGTTATCTTCTATCAGACGCTACTACTAATTATACTTAACAACATCTTATTCCCTAATACATACATTAATGAAATAGAAATTACGGAGGAATATTTTAGTGTCGACTGGTCTCGACCTGTAAAATGGTTTTGGCATTATACATAGTGGGGCCCCTTACTCACCCAAAGGAACGAGGCAGGCAGTGTTCACTCAAGGCCCAAATCAGGTAAGTATTAATAAAGGGTCAGTGGAAACCACCACGTGTCTCATCGGTGCTCCTTTAAGGGTCAAATCCTAGGGCGATCCCCAAACAACACTAGCATGCCACGTAGTGAGGGTCTAAGAAAGGTTTCACCGGCCATTGAAAAGTTTAAGCTTGGGACAGGCTAACGGAAGCTTCCATGTGCCTCATCGGTGCAACTTCAAAAGCAAAATCTGGAGGTAGGTCCCAAACATGCACCAACCCTCCACGTGTCTAGGGTCAAACATAGTGTCTCCGCCAAACTAGAGGGGGTTATCCAGAATGTAAAGGAAATAGAGTAGGCCCATAGATGATGACACGTGTCTCTTCGGCACAAATTTAAGAGTGAAGGGAGGGGATGAAGTCTTAAGGTGCGCATGGCTGCCACATGGATCTTGCATGAATAGACTCTTTTAAATATTGTGAGCCCACGTTAAACGTTTGACCCTCAATCTTCAGAAAGCCATAACCTTCAACTGGAAGCTTGAATCTGGGCAAGAGGAGACTTTTTGGAAAACTCTTGACATCTGCTACTCAACTACAACTAGATATCCTTAAATGTAGTCTGTCATTCTTAAACGTGTCAAGATTCTCACCTACCCCCCCAGAATGGATTATGGGCTTCCTTTCTTGCCCAACAAGAAATAGCGGTGAAGGCGTGGGTATTGTAGTGAAACCCATCATTGTTGCAGGGGAATTCATTGCCCTTTTGGGGTGGTTCAACATGAGATTGTATTTCTTCTACCTCCTTCTATGATTATTCCTACATATTGTGAGGAGGGACATTTTGCTAAAGGTGTGACAGTTTTTCTTTGTACCCTCCCTTCTTCTCTGTTCTACAGGTGAATTTATGGAGTTTCAAACCTCCCATTCAAATTGTAATGCAATTTCTGCCTCTTGGCTAATGTAATGCACTGTATCAATTTTGGAGCAATAAGATAAGTTTATGGATGATTTCAACCATCTCTTGTGTTCATTACATCCGCCTAGTCTCTCATTGTAGTTTGGTTATCTGTGTATGGTGGTTGTGGTATAATTTTAATGGTTTGTGTTTAATTGCAAAGCAGGTGTCCAACATTTCTTTTGTGCATCACCTTTGTTAGTTTAGGTTTATTTTCTTGTATCTTTCTCAACCCTATCTCCTTGGAAAATTAGAGTAGGTTTTAGAATAGACCCTTTGCAAATTATATGTGTGCACCTGAATAGAGGAATAGGAACCGGCCTCCATCCAGAGAGCTCTCTCGATTCGCAAAGTCTTACACTTTGAGAGATGATCCATGTTATCCAATCACACTGAGAGTCTCAACCCATCGATTTACAAACTTCAGGGGTATTGTGATTCTGCACTAATAGTTTTGGCATGCCTTGTGGGACCAGAAGTCTTCATTTTTACTACAGCAAGATTGATGTGCACTTGTTGTGAGTTCCCAACTTGTAAGAAGCTCTAAAATTGTACATTTGGTGACTCCACAAGAGGTAGAATCCACTGGTTTCAGCAGTCCAAGCTTGTCAAGTTCATGAGAAGAATACAAACAAGGTCAAGAACTAGAGAAGAGGGGTTATTTTTCTATCTACATTTATCCGCAAATAGAGCAAGAATGGGAAGAAGAGCTCAAAGGTCTCCATCTCCACCAAGCAGGACATTGTCAACACCTCCACTTGGTAGGCCTTTCATTCAATCAACTAGAGTCCTCCGATCAATCAGGATGGCACAGCCCAACCCCTACGTCAACTTCACTGGCAGCAACTTGTTGGCTCTCAATTCACAAAATTCAGTTCCAGCTGCAACACTAAAGAGCATTCCATATTTTATTGGAGAGAACCAGATGACTCTGATTTCTCGCATCCAAGATATTACAAATGTCTATGCAATTCATGAGATTGCTCAAATGGACATAGTTGTCAAGTTGTTGGCTTCATCTTTTAAAGGTAAAGATTTACAATGGTTCAAGAGTCTAATTGCGGGATCTATCTAAAATTGGGATCATCTGTGCACAACCCTACACAATCAATTTGGAGAAAAGGGGGAAAACCTATCCTTATTGGGGCAACTGACAACCATCAAAAGGGCTCCTAATGAGCAGTTGATTGATTTCAACTTCAAATTCCAACGTACGTGGGATAAGATTCTGGTGGTCGTGAGACCAACAGCTGAAGGTGCTTTTCTATACTTCCTTAAAGCTTTAAATTTTGATATTTTCATGATGATTCAATCCATGGGAGGTAGGACTTTACCCGCATCCTATAACATTTCTATTAGAGCTGAAAATTGTTTAATTCAGGCTGGTAAACTTGCACCTAGGCAACCTATGCCTCTATATCCAGAACTAGGAGCTCCAAGCACTAGTTAAGCACCCACATTAGCTCCCATTCCTGCTCCAAGGGATCAAAGTTCAACTGAAGCTTCCACCTCATCTTCTAGCTCTTCAAATGAGCTCCAAGAAGTCATGAAGCAACTACAAAACTTGGGCAATGAGTTAGTAACACTTAAGAGGTAGCAAGCCCAAAATTTCAGATCATATCAACCACAAACTCAACCCAATAGGCCTCCATATCAGCCTAATAGGTCACCCATTCAAGCTACAAATCAAAACCAAGTAAGGCCTTTTGCTAATAGACCATTCCATCCTTACAATGCTAATGTTGCATCCATATCTAGAGCTTTAGTACTAGTGCAAAATAATATGGCTCATGAATATTATTGGTGTTTCCCATGCAATCAACCTCATAACCATTTAATGTGTTTTAATGGTGCTTTGAATCAAGCCTTTATGGTGACAACAATGGGTGCAGAACAAGATACAATCCAAAAAGGAAATCAGCATAGGAAACAACTCAGCAAGGAACATCTCTGAATGAGACCATACTTGTCAATTGGCAGGCTAAAGATTTTTGCAGTATGAATCAAGTACCTTCTCAAAATGTAGTAGCTAATACATGGTCCAAGAAAAGGAATATTGGAGAAGGACAGTCATCAAATTAAAATGATCCACAACCCTCTATCACTCAACAGGGTGTTAGCAATCAAAGTGTAGTTTTTGATGTGCAAGGTCAGCCCAAACCACCTTCTAGACTAGCCCAAGTGTTAGTTGCAACAGCCCATGTACAAGAGAAGAATGTGCAAGGTAAGGGGCAGCAGAGAGATAGTTCATCTCCATTCAACATCATTGAACAAATGAAGAAAACAAATGTAAACATCTCGATGTCGGAGTCATTGGCTATCCTAGGACAGAGAGACCTATTACAAGCTGTTATGGAAAATTGGTCAGCGTGAAACCAACCACCCAATCAACAAGAAAAGGTGCTTACCAATGTAGCTTGACAAGGATAAAATCAAGGATACAACCAAGGTAAAATTCATAAGCCCCCCCCCCATTCTATGTCTCATTGATCATTAGAGACAAGTTAGTGCATAATTACATGATTGATTCGGGAGCAAGTAGCTCAGTCATGCCGAAACAAATAGATGATCAGCTAGATCTTCAATATGAAGTCATCTCCAAAGGCGTAGTGTAATTGGATGGGATAGTAGTAAGACCGGTTGGAGTAATCAAATATTTGAGCCTCACATTGCATGCATGTCCCAATGTGACCATCTTACAAGATGTATCGGTCATAGACTTATCACCTCTCTTTGCATTGTGTTTGTCAAGAAACTTCACCGCTAAAATTGAAGGTTATTTGTCTGTTGATTGGTCACATATGTTATTCAGAACAAGGTATGGAGCTAAGGCTACAATTAGATTTGAGCCTATTGCAAACTTTCACATAGAGCCTCATACACCAAACCCAATCAATTCAAACTATTCAGCATTTGATCAAGAAGATTATCCAAGCGCTCATGAAGTAGATACCAAAGTCAGATGCATTCTAAACTTGACTCTTGATGAATGGGAAAACAAGATACATGAATTTGACCCTTACAAAGAAATGGAAGAATCTAAATTAGTATTCTATTGTTTGCATGAAGAGATTCAACCCCTCCCTCGCATCACCAAGTCAGACCAGAAGGATGATAATGATGTATGGCGGCTATTCTTTGATGGCTCAAGTAGTATACAAGGTACAGGAGGAGGAGTTATGCTCATTTCACCACAAGGTGCAAAATATTACTTAGCTTTTCATTTCCAATTTGCTTGCTTAAGCAACACATCTGAGTATAAAGCGTTGATTCATGGATTGCATTGGGCAAGAAAGAGAGGCATTAAAAACTTACAAGTGTTTGGCAATAGTGAGCTAGTTGTGAAACTGAGAACTAACAAATTACCAAAAGGTCTTGTAACTTTGGAGTCAATCTTCAACCCAAATGATTAATTCCAGAAGGAGAAGGCAAACATTCAGGTAAAGGGTGAAGATTCAGAGCCCATTTCAATAAATGAAGGCAAGACATTGCAAATTTGCAAAGTAAGTACCCCACAAGAAAAATCTGAATTCGTTCAACTTTATCAAGAATTCCCATATGTCTTTACTTGGACTTACAAGGATTTAAGAGGTTTCAACCCAAAGTTGTCACAACACACTATTGAGCTGGATCTGGGATCTAAACCTATTAGAAAGAAGCAAAGGGTGGTAAATCCTCACATTGAACCGCTTATGAGGAAAGAGTTGAACAAGCTTATTGAAGCTAGCATCATCTTACCTATCTATTTCACCATTTTCTTTACGCTTTCGAAGTGATGAAACAAATAAGGGTAAAGGCCAAGGAGGAATACATGTTAAATTTTGGTCGGTTGATGGTTGTTATGCGCGTTCTGACTTCTTGATCCACAGCTAAATGTGAGAGCCTCCTTTTGGCTAGGAGGAACTACATGAAATAGAAAAAAGGACCACAAAAATATAGTTAAATGATATATGACAATGGATTGCGTAGCGTATGCTTGTTCCAGGAAGTGTGATACTTCCTAGATGGCTATCAATCCACTGTTTAAAACAAGTTTATACAAGAAAGAAACAAAATCCTACTGTAGTTAATATGATTTAGGTATCTCAGTCAAGTACAATAAGCAAATCTTAACATAACAGGCTAGGCTATGGTCAGATCAGAAAGGTAGGTAGTTGGCAGGGTGTTGGGACTGGTCAGGGTCAGATTCTAGGTTGTTTAGGTCAACTTGTGAGATGACTATTGGGTTTTTTCTTGGTCAGGGTATAAAACACAGAGACCGATGTCGATCTGGTGTAAATGACGATGGTTTAGGCAAACCAACTATGGTCAAGTTTTGGGCTGTTTAGGTCACTCGGTAAAAGGTTGTTTGGTTTTGTTATTAGCAAATGTATAAAACACAGAGACCGATGTCAGTTGGGTATGGCGGACGATGGTTCTGGGTATCCAGCGTCGGTATGGTCAGGGTGAAAGGAACTCAATGAAATCTGGTTGGGGGGATTGAGTTAGAGCTAAACAAAGATGGAAGGGTATAGAGGGAGGTAGATAAAGGTCTCAGGTATGCTCAGAGGTGGGTAACAGGTGAGAATGGGTGATTTGGTGGTGTGTACAAGAATGGCTGAGTCTACCAGTGGGTAAGAGGTGGAAAATGGACATGTAAGGTATGAACTGATAACAAAAGTAACAAAAACCTATATATTAAAATAGACCATGCTGTTAGAAAGTATACTTACTGTGATGTAGATTTGGATGGTTGAATGGAGGTGGATGTTGATCAGAAGAATGGTGTTGGATATCGTAGAAGTGGCTCCCGAAGTGATTATGTGAGTGCAATTCCTCCAAAATATGTCCTGGTGCTGGCTCTGGATGTTTGGATACGTGAAATGATGCTGGTTTTGCTTGCATGCAGCTCTGATCTCCTTTAATTGCTCTGATAATGTGCCAACCCAAAAATAAGGTTGTTTAGGTGAATAAATGGTAACTAACAGCGGTTCTGGGTTTATCGGCATTGGTTTAGGGTGACCGGCATTAGCTAAGGTGAGATTCCCTAGGTTTACTAAAATTGACAGATCTCACCTCTTTTAGCTCAAGTTCATTCCTTGATTTGTGGATTTGGAACGGACGTTACATTTTTATGAGCGGGAAGGTGGTTAGGGAGATTTTAGGCATTGATTTTAGGGTTGGACCAAATCTTATCTCATTAAGGAAAGAAATATTAGGTCTTAGTTAGCTATGGAAACATGCCAAGAATAGGTCTAGGGTGAGGTGGTTGGATGAGGTGTCTAGGTGAGGTGGTGGGGTAGAAATTAGGGTAATTAGATATTAAATATTGTGAGGATATATATTAATTTAATTAAATTAATGGTGATGTGGGGTGTAAGGGGCCATGGTTAGATGAGTATGATTGAGTTGGTTATTTGACAAAGGACCAAGGGGAGTGTGACCCAATTTTGGTGTCTACATTTTGCCCCTTTTTGTTACGTAGCTTGTATTGGTAAGCGACACTGACAAAAATAAGATGTGGTGCCCCATGTGTGGGTGAAGGTGATCCCCCTCAAACTAGGAAATGATGTGGTAGAAGACAGAATTGGTGAGTGGTTTGATAAAAGGTGGATGTGATGAAGAGGAAGGTGGAAACTGGGGGTAATTGGGTAAAGATCCAATCAGGTAATCCAGGTAATGGGCCAGGGTCAAAGGTAGTGATAGTCAAATGCACGCACATGTATAAATTGTGGTACGGTACCAGGTTGAAGAGCATGCAAACTCTAAATCGTCTAAGGGTGATAGATTTATCCAAACAACGTTGAGGTGATTCCGGTATCCAAGGTATGGATTCCCAACCATACCTATTGTTGTACCATTTATCCCAACCTTACCTTTGGTGTACTGGAACATACCTAAATGTTTCTACACCTGACCACGAAGTTTAGGTATGGATTCCGGTCAGGTGTAGGAACATTTAGGTATGTTTCGGTACACCAAAGGTAAGGTTGGGATAAACGGCACAACAATAGGCAAAGTAAGGTCATTAGGTCAAACAACATGAGTAATCATGTCGTAAGGTATAGCGAGCACATGAGATCATAGGTCACTAACAATGTTTCGGGTCTAGGTAGCTAGGTTGCGGCAATAGGCAAGGTAAGGTCATTATGTCAAACAATACGGGTAGCAATGTCACAAGGTATAGCAAGCACATGAGGTCATAGGTTATTAACAATGTTTCAGGTCTAGGTAGTAAGGTCACAGCACGTGAAGGGATGAGGTATGGGTAAAATAAGAATTCCCTAAACGTAATTAAGGACAAGTATAGGTAATGTAGGCTTGGAGGTAGGTTTCAATAAGGGTGGTTGAGGTAGATATGGGGCAAAGAAGATGTTGTTGAGGAAAAACATAGCATGGGTACGAGGTTGAAAATAGGTATGGTTTGAGCGATAATGGGTGAGGGTTGGGGTGGGTAGATAGAATATGTGATAAGAAGGTAAGTTGTAGGGGGAAAAAGAGGGATGGTAATAGGTGTAGGTAAGGTGTCAAGAATTATTATGGGTATGATCAAGGTGTATTAATGTGATGTGTTATTAGATGCAGGCAAGAGATCAGCTACGGATGTGAGACAGGGTGTTGCCCCTGCTCGTGATGGTTCGAGGAGGTGCGACAATCAAGGATTGGTGGCGTGTTACAGAGGTTAGCCTAATTGGGGTCATATACTACTAACATGTAGTCCTACAGCCAAGTTTGATGGTCGCACTCATTGACATATGGGATTTGGTGACCAACACATTCCATCTACTGACGGGTGAGATCACAGTCACCCTGGAGGATGTGTACAGGATCTTACAGTTGCCGATAGAGGGGACACAGGTATATTTAATCTCCTCAAAGGCATCTGAGGAACTGATGTTGACAGTATTTGGTGAGCGGTTGGCAGAGTTAAGGTTCCACAGTGCCAACCTAAGCTACGAAGAGATGTACCAGGCACGTCCAAAGGAGACTAGGTTTGTTGTGTTGTTGATGGAGGTAGTCTACTATTTTTCACTGCTAGATGCAGAGGGTGGGAGATTCCCATGATCATTAATGGGGGTCCTGTATGATATGGTGATAGACCAAACCCATTTTTCATGGGTGCGAACATTCCTAGCGCAGTTATACAGGGAGTTATGGGCGTATGGGTGGCTATGGAGGTTCAGCTTATGCTACACTTTCCTACTACATTGTTGGTCATATGAGCACATTGTGTGTGTGTACCCAGTTGATATGCCCTGGGTTGATGCATTCGAGCCAGGTTTGGTTCGGGTGGGTTACAGGCGATGGGTGCCTATTATTGGAGAGCGTCGAACGACCAGGGTGACACATGATGTCAACTACTTCAGGTGTTTATTCGAGGGGTTTTCCGGCGTTGACATCATTTGAAGACTGTATGTGGGTTTTCCCTCATACAAATAGATGGCCACTGAGTTAGATGGATTACAGCTACTTAGATAGATAGAGGGGCATCGTGTCGAAGAGTGTGAGATGATACCCGTGGAGAGGGTTAGACGATAGTTTGGGCTGTTTTTAGGATATACCGCCCCCACCTTCCCACGGTACAAGAGGGATTACGTGGAGAGGCCTCTGCCCCTACCACAGCCGACAGTGCCGACAGGGCAGGAGGAACAGATGAGATACGGGTGGATTAATGATGTCGGGATTACAGATAGATATAGACAGTGGTGGGTTACACACTTACGAGTAGTACCACCGAGGTCGGGTAGTAAGATTTAGCCACCATCACAGTGCAGAGGGACGACCTATAGGGGTAGGTGGTGACCCTAATTACACAGTTAGGTATGATACAGGGGTAGCTGGAAGGTTAAGAGGCATAGGTTGTTATGTTACAGGCACAAGTGGCCACTTTACAGGCCCTGGTCGCACAGGGACAGGTACCCGCACGGGGTGGAGATGGAGATGGGGTACATGTGGCTGCCCTACAGGTGCAAATTATAGGTTTGTAGGGCCAGTTGGCCACTACATAGGTGTATGTTGTGGCCCTTCAGGCCCAGATATAGGCAGGAGCGAGACAGGATCCCTCGAGATAGTCACGGGCACATGGAAAAGGTCCCTCTTCACAAGTATCAGTGGGATAGGGTCCCGAGAGATAGGTACAGGGATCGAGGCCAATGACACCACCATAAATAGTACCAATAGGCTGGTTGAGAGATGCTTTAGGTGAGGTTCGATATTATCTGGATATTTTGATGGTCGTAAGGATAGATTTTCTATCCTATGGGTAGTATAGAGCACAATAGGCCTCGAGTGAGAGGATGAGGTCGTGCACCCACAGTGTGGAGAGCATAGGGGGCCATCGAGCCTAGGGATAATTTTAGTGGAAAATATTCGTAATATGGTGAAAATTTCATTTTAGAAAAATTTGAAGGTGATTTTTTCGAAGCGGGTCAGTGTCCTATTTTCCTAAAATGTACAGTATATTTTTTTTTGGGGTCGGCTTTCCCTTCATTTGAAATCATCTCCTATAAAACCCTAGGTGATTCGCCAAGTAGTATACCACAATTAGCTTACCAAATTACCAATATCGGTGAAGTTTGAACTCACATACTCTTAAGCACCAAAGATTGTTGTTAGCCTGTTAGGTTAGTTGTTAACATGCGACAGAGATATAGTTGACACGTGATAAAGAGGTATTGTAGACATGCAACAAGGAGATATATGAGCAGCAATAGAACACCAAATAACACAATATTTCAGAATAATGATCTCAATATGCAATTAGAATAGCTTCGCCACTTCGAGGGGGCAACCTCCAAACCATATAATAAGACTCAAATTCTCAAATGATAATGAACTACTACCTACAATCCCCTATATATACTATTCATATGTTATGGCCATCACCAAGGCCGACCTATTAAGCATGAGAAAGTATAAATGATATAATAAAATGATATGGTAAGCCACAAGTCGGCTACTCATATCCTAATACAAGAAATAGGTTAAGGGCGTAGCATGCCCTTCCCCTTCAAACCAACATTGTCCTCAACATTGAATAATCCTTGATGTTGCTGCAGAAAACCTTCATCCTCCCAGGTTGCATCTTCTATGCTTAGATTCTTCCACTTGATAAGATATTCCTTAATGTCTCTGGTTCTCAGCCTCTTAGTACGTGTTTGCAGAATCTTCTTTGGCTCCAAAATGATTCTTCCTTCCTCGTCAAGTTCTGGTAACTCTTTCTGGGCTTCAAATTTTTGTCCAATAACCTTCTTCAGGCATGAAACATGGAATACTGGGTGTATGTGTGAAGATGGAGGCAACTCTAGTTTATAAGCAACACTGCCAATTTTCTGTAGAACCTGATAAGGGCCATAATATTTAGGAGCAAGTTTGTTGTCCTTTTTCTGTTGCTTTAGGGACATCTGTTTGTAAGGCTGGAGATGTACAAAAACCCAGTCACCAATTTCAAAATGTCTTTCACTACGGTGTTGATCTACTTGTTGTTTCATCCTGTTTTGTGCTAATGCTAAATTCTCCTTCAAACTAGCCAAAACCTGTTGTTGATGTTGAATGTGTTCCTCAACATCTCTGACCTTAGTTTGCACCCTCAAGGAGGAAGTGATAGAAGGTGGATGGTAACCATATAATGCTAAAAATGGGGTCATTTGAGAAGAGGTATGAAAAGATGTGTTATACCACCATTCTGCAAGTGGTAGCCATTTAATCCACCTTTCCTACTTATCTGATACAAAACAACGTAGATACCCCTCTAAGAATTTGTTGACCACTTCCATTTGCCCATCAGTTTGAGGATGATAAGATGAACTGTGAGCTAGCTGAGTACCCAAACATGAAAATAATTCCATCCAAAAATTACTTGTGAAAATAGGATCACGATCACTTACAATTATCTTTGGGGTTCCATGTAGCCTTTGAACTGTCTCCAAAAAAATAGTTGCGACTGTACTGGCTATAAATGGATGTGATAGGGAAAAAAATGGGCATATTTTGTGAGCCTATCCACAATCATGAAAATAACATTCTTACCCTCTGAACAAGGCAATCTGGTGATGAAATCCATGGAGACCTCCTCCCATCTCTGGCTAGGAATTGGTAAGGGTTGCAACAGACCTGGTGTCTTAATTATTTCCCCTTTGTTCTGTTGGCACACTAAACACTCTGATACAAAATTTTGTACATCCCCCTTGAGTCCTTCCCAAAATAATTCTCTTTTTATTCTATGATATGTCTTCAAAAACCCAGAGTGTCCTCCAACAGGTGAGGCATGTAGCTCTGCAAGAATCTTATGCTTCAACTCAAAATCTTTACTCAAGTATAACCTATCCTTGTACCATAGGGCATTACCTTTCCACTCAAATTTGTTAGATGTCATAGATCCTTGCTTGATATTCTATATTAGAGATATTGTGTATCCTTGTCTTGATCCCATTCCAATCTTGCTTCATCCACCCAATCGGCCGTCAACATGGACATTCCACATAGTAAGGCATCTGCGGATGTATCCCTTCTGGACAACGCATCAGCTACTACATTTTCTTTACCCTTTTTGTATATGATTTCAAAATCATAACCCAACATTTTTGTTACCCACTTTTTTGTTCCTCAGATGATAACCTTTGCTCCAAAAAGTATTTGAGACTATCATGATCAGTTTTTACCTTGAAGTGTCTACCCATGAGATAGGGCCTCCATTGCTTGACCGCATGAAGAATAGCCATCATTTATTTCTCATAGACAGGTTTGAGCAGATCATTTTCCTTTGAATTGGAGACTCTCAAATGTAATTGGTCTTCCTTCCTGCATTAGAACTACTCCCAATCCTGATCCTGAAGCGTCACATTCAACAATGAAGGTTTTTGAGAAGTTGGGAGTAGCCAAAACTGGGGTGCTGCACATGGCTTCCTTCAGCTGACTCAAAGGATTTAGTGGCTACAGTCTATCCAATGGAAGGCATCCTTCTTTAGCAATGCAGTGAGTGGGGTTGCTATTCTACCATATCCCCGCACAAATCTTCTGTAGTACCCTGTTAGTCCTAGGAACCCACGAAGATTTTTGAGAGTTTTGGGCCTTGGCCATTCCACCATAGCTTTGATCTTCTGAGGATCAACTTTGACACCTTCATGAGATACAATGTGACCCAAGTACTCTACCTCTTGTACACCAAAAGAACATTTAGATGGATTTGCATAGAGAGTATGTTTCTCCAAAACTTCCAACACTTTATTTACATGTTGTAAGTGTTCTTCCCATGTCTTACTGTAAATCAATATGTCATCAAAGAAAACTAATACAAATTTCCTTAAAAATGGCCTAAAAATAGTGTTCATCAAGCTTTGAAAGGTTGAAGGGAACATTTGTAAGACCAAAAGGCATTACCAAAAACTCATAATGGCCCTCATGAGTCCTGAAAGCCATTTTATGAACATCTTCCTCTTTTATTCTAATTTGATGGTACCCCGAACGAAGATCTAATTTTGTGAAATAAATAGCACCATGCAATTCATCAAGTAAATCATCAATTACTAGAATAGGAAACTTATCTTTGATGGTGTACTTGTTGAGTTCTCGGTAATCTGGACACATCCTCCATGTTTCATCCTTCTTATGTACCATGACCACTGGTGAAGAATATGCACTCTGGCTATGCCTGATGATACCTGCCTTCAACATTTCCTGAACCATTTTCTCGATCTCACTTTTTTGGGAATATGGGTATCTGTATGGTCTGATGTTAGGTGTTTGGCTCCCTAGAATCAACTGAATGGCATGATCATGATCCCTAACTGGTGGTAGTCCCTTTGGAATTGCATAAAAAACAGATGAGTGAGCATCAACAATCTTCTGAAGATTGGGTGGCATTGAAGACTCTGTATTTTGTACTTCTATGGAAAATAACTTTGCTATAAATCCATCTACTCCTTTTCTAAGAACCTTCTACATCTGATGAGAGATAATAATCTATGGAGACTTAGCTACCATCCCATTCAATTGTATTGTCCTTCCATCTGAATGAAATCACATGAACAATTCTTGGAAATTCATCTCTATAGTACCTAAGGTTGTGAGCCATTGGACACCCAAAACAATATCTGCCCCTCCCATAGAAATAGAAAACATAGGTGAGTCTAACATGTAGTCTCCCATGGAAAGCTTGATACTATGGCACTTTCCTATGCACTTGACTGTCCCACCATCCACAATCATAACTTGCATTTCTGGAGCTGGGTAAATAAAACAATTGAGGCGGGCAACTAACTTACTATTTATGAAGTTATGAGTACTCCCCGAGTCAATCAACACCATCACCTTCTATTTTTTGAGATAGCCAATAACCTTGAGTGTTTGAGGAGTACTAATACCTGACAATGCATGGCAAGAAATTGTAGGTTGGTGATCCTCTACTTCATCTTCTACTGGTTCCTCAGCCTCTCCTATAATTTCAGCTTCCTCATCATCCTCATTACCTCCATCAATATAGAACAACTTCTTCTCAGCACATTTGTGTCCCGGTCCATATTTGCTATCACAGTTAAAACATAATCCTTTTGCTCTCTTTTCTTCCATTTGTTGAGGAGTTAGTCTAATTGGCCTAGAAAATGAAGGGGAAGAGATACTATGGTCTCTGGTGTTAATGAAAGGTGGCCTCCTACTACAAATAAATTTTTCCTCTGCTCGACGTGCCATGATAATAGAATCAGAAAGCTTGAGTGGATTAAACATACGTACCTCATGCTCAATGTGGTCCTTAAGACCCCCAAGAAATAGGTCATTCAGATTCTCTTCTGGAATATTCTCCACCCTTAAGGATAGGTTCTGGAATTGATGCACATAATCTTTGACTGATCCTATTTTCTGTAACTTTGCTAATTGACTAAAGTAGTTCTCTGAAACACTGGAACTATAGTGCAATTGCAACTCCTTAGTAAAAACTATCCAAGTGACACCGAGACCATTCTTCTTCCTCTGAGCACATAACCATCGATACCAAATGAATTGGTCTGGTTCAAGATACAGGGATGCCAATGTCACCTTTTATCCTGATGGTGTTTGATGTAGCTCAAAGAAGTTCTCCATTTGATTTATCCAATTCAGGGGATCCTTACCATCAAATTTGCACATATCCACTTTCGACATCATGTTCTGTGGTTGCGAATAAGTTGGATTCTGATTGGGCTGGAAAAGTGATCCAACATGGTTATTTTGTCCATGATTTTGAACTAAAGATCCTCCTTGGTTGATATGGGATGGATTTGGGCCATATTGTTTACCCTTTACATGTTGCATGATATCATCCAACCGCTGATTGATTTGGGCTATGTCTCCTTTAGAGGCCATCTCAGATTGTACATTTCGTAGCTCATACTCAAGTTGGCTCACCTTATGATCAACTGAGGTAAACCCTAGTGCTGAGGAATCTGTATTTACCCCTTCTGAACTCCATCTCTTCAATCACTACCCCATCTTTATCTGGGGTTTTACCCGGAGTAACCAGATTCTTTTTTGCTCTTGTGGAAGGCCCCACCATGATGTCAAACCTTAGGGTTTAGGGTTTCGATACAAATTCAGCCGAACAGGAAAAAACATAGAGAAGATACTAATACTATTTTTTGAGAGCTTTCTGAAAATGTAAAGAACTTGAAAAAATTCCACAATTTGCACCCTAGGGAGCGATTTTATGAAAAACCCTAAATTTGTAATAACTTTTGCAAAATAAATCAAAAAAGTCTAAAATTTTCAGGGAACCTTACTTGAAATGTTTCACAACTCTGGTAAAAATTATCCCCCACCAATTTCTCTCCGGTTCGAAATATATGGCGGAAACAAAAAATTAGGGTTTTTACCCTAATTTTGGCCCAGATCACAGCTCTGATACCACTTGTAATGAAATTACTTGTATAATTTAGATTATGAGCAGAAATAGAACACCAAATAACACAATATTTCAAAATAATGATCTCAATATGCAATTATAATAGCTTCACCACTTCGAGGGGGCAACCTCCAAACCACTAATGCTAATATGAGTAAAGACTAACACCTAAATAGCCTTAACTTAGCAAGAATTGAACAACAAACTAAACACCATCAAGATAAGAATTAAACAAGGGTTAGATGCTAGCATTCATCAATACAAACTTTGAAACTAACAATGCTAAATATCTAAACTCCTCTATTCTCTAACAACAAATAAATGAATGGACCTAAGTAAGCTCCATGGCTATCAAAATAGTTGTCCTTAGTATGCCAAGTAACCTAGGAATGAGGGCCTATCAAAGTTGGGCTACAAGACCCCTTTGACACCTCCCATATGACCTAAGCACTTAAGAAAGAGGCTTAACTCTTCAAGATGATGAACTCTCAAAAGGGCAAGGTGCAAGCTCTTAGTCTCTTTGCTATATGCTTTGCATTTGCTCTCTAAGGAGTTTAGGTGTAAGTAAAAAGGTAGGTGGAGGGCTCTTTATATAGCCCAAAGGATAAAGGATTCAACACATTCTCATGAATGTGGGATAAAGGTAAAACATGATTAGGAATGGATAAGGTTGCTTTATTAAAGGTAACCTTACTTTAGAAGGGTTTAATACATGTTTAGCAAGTCATGGGAGTTGGGGGTGTTTTAATTAATCAAAGGTGATTAACTAATAGGTAGATGTAAGCTTATAGAAGATAATTAGAGGAATATTAGTACGATTTAGGCTATTATAAGGGGATTAAATCAATTAAATATTGATTTATTGGTTAAATGGAAGGGAAAGCTAATTAATTAATAATAATTAATTAGTCTAGGTAGAAGGGGTGATTTATTAACGGAAGGTCGTTAATTAGGGTATTTGTTGGATAGGAAACTTAATTAATTAGCTTAGTGTAATTAATTAATGATGATATGAGGGAAAATGAGTGCTTTTGACGATATGTCGTTGATTTGCGAGAAAGGGGATAATTAGCGCAATTTAAGTATTTAAATTGCTTGGGCGTAATTATAGGTGTCTACATTTGCCCCTCTTTGGGGTGGCGTAAGTGATGCCACTTCAAAGATAGTAGACAGAAGAGATTTTGAAGGGATAGAAGAAAAATTAGTAGGAGGGAGAGATGCCCCCTCGAGTGTCGATGGGGTGATGGAAGAAGCCGATCGACGATCGAAAAAGGTGAGATATAGGCAGAAGAAGGGGGACGAGGCAGGATGCCTCGATGAGAGGGAGAATTAGGGGTGAAAGGGAAGTGGTGTAGAAGAAATATGGATGAGGGGGGAGAAGAGCTTAGCCTCTAGCCACTTATTTGTTTGAAACAATTTGATGTCATCATATTGCCATAGGAACTACGTCATCGGTCCTTATGAAAAATATAAGCATACGACAAAGGTAGAATGACATGAAAAGCCATAATACGAACAATTGTCCATTGCTGAAAATACCAACTCCACGCAACATACAAAAATGCAATGCAATACGAGAAGGAAACAAGCTCATCTAACAGGGAAAACAAGTACGAACGCACATATCCAACCCAACAACGGTCAAGACAGTTGTACAAATGTTTTGTTATCAGTGCTGAAGAGATCCACAAGTTCATGATTGACGACAAGGGTTAAAAAATGATGCCCCAAGCAAGGATACATGCAAGGGGAAATGAAAATGGACACGGGGTCCATGAAAAGCGTTTGTGCGCAACGAAACAGCACCAGGCAACCAAAAGTGCCCCAGAGTACAGACGAAGCAAGCAACTAGCTTTTGTGAATGGTTGTGAATCCAGTGATCCGCGAGTCATATTAATCGGGGAAGATGTGAGACAAACCAACAGGATATGGAGAAAATACCATGCGCAAGACACAAGTTTCAGCCGTAAGAAGCAAGTTACCATTTTGTAGGGTGTTTTACTTTTTAGGAATTTTTTGAAAAATTTTGCCTTGTTTTTGGATTTTTTTGATATAGTAAATGTTTGTATTGTTTTGGCTTTCTGAACCATGATAAACAATAGAAGAAAGGAGAAGAAGAAAAATAAGGGCCTAGGGGCAACAGAAAGTGCCCTAGGTGGAAGAAAAGAGAAACAAACGACAAATAATGTCCTTGTTTAGTGGAAAAATTAAGAAAAAATAATTATTTACGAGGGTGTGAAGAAGAATAAAAATTGCCAGGGAGCAATAAAATTGTCCGGGGGAGAAGAAAGGGGTATTGGACAAAAAATGCCCCAATACGGTGAAAAATAAGAGAAAAATAATTATTTAATTAAAAATAATTATTCCACAGCGAACAGAGGAGAAAACGGTGAGCTAAACGGGTGTCCCGGCCGTCCGATCGGTGAAAAACAGGTTAATATACCCCCCCAGGGGGGTAAAAACATCGCAATCAGTTCATTTTAACCGCTCAGTTTAGAAAACTTACCGTGAGGCTCTGACACTCAGGAGAGATGGTGATCGCACGTGATCGTTTGAGGCGTGCTGTAGATTGTAGATGATAGATCTGTAGACAATATCAAATGTTGTTTTCAAGTGTTATTTTGATGTATATGGACGGGATGATATGATGATATTGGTGCGGGGGGGGATAGATTTTTGATTATGCGCAACCCCTCTTGCCCCCATTGATGATATGATATGTGATGATTAGCTTAGCATACATGCATGATGTAAAACTTAGCATTTTTGTTTATATATGATGTATAGATGATGCTAGATGTGATGATAGTGATGGTAATGTGATGTGAATGATAACAAAATAGAGCACATGCAAGAAACATAGCCAAATGCTACAAAGAACACCAAGAATTAATGCAATACACCATGAATCACCATGCCTTATTAACAAGTAACAAAACACAACCAAATGCATTAAGAAAGAAATAAAGAATTAACACACTAGCATGTCGAAACCCACTACAATATGCACAAGCAAGAATGAATCTATTCTAAGCAAGAAAAGATAAACTATGACAAAGTACACCCAAGCAACAAACAACTCAAAAGCAAGCACGCAAAACACTATACAAGCAACAAGCAAAGCAAGAAAACAAGACAATGCAAGTAAATGTTTTTGTAAGATATGTTTTCATAAACCGATTTTCTATTGTTTAGGTTTTTGTGAAACAATTTTATATTGTTTTTGTGTTTTGTGAAACAATTTTCTATTGTTTTTGTGTTTTCTCAAAACAATGTTCTATTGTTTTTGTGTTTTCCTCGAAACAATTTTCTATTGTTTTTGTGTTTTCTTTTTCTATTGTTTTTGTGTTTTCCTCGAAACAATTTTCTATTGTTTTTGTGTTTTTCTCAAAACAATTTTATTGTTTTTGTGTTTTCTCAAAACAATGTTCTATTGTTTTTGTGTTTTTCTCGAAACAATTTTCTATTGTTTTTGTGTTTTTCGAAACAGTTTTCCAAAGCTATGTGCAGGTAACCAAGAAAGCATGGATGCCCCCAGCGTTAGGTGGGGAATATACAAGGGCAGAAGCCACGCGCTTATGAACAAGAAGGTGAAGTCGTTGAGTTGCCCCCAGCGTAAGATGGGAAATAACGAAAGACCACGTCCCTTACAGACGAATAGAAGAAGGCAAAGCCGGATCAAGGCTGGACAAGATGGTGTGCACAAGGAAACTCGAAGGCAGAACCAGGTCCAGGACAAAGACAACTACCCTTCTAATACAGAATGCTTGTGAACAACGAATCCTCCCGAGGCGCCGGAAACCGGTTTTCACCCAAGGACTTGTCCAAAGTGCCACAATTGCGTGGTTTTCACTAGTGGACGACCTGTTTTCTCTTTTTCTTTTTCTGATTTTTTTTTGATGTTTTTGTATTTTTTTGATTTTTGTGCCATGTTCAAGCATAGAACTTCTTAAGATGCATGGCATTCATTGGCTCTCGGAGCTCATCACCATTGGGGTGAGCCAGTTTGTATGCCCCGGTGCCGTACTTGGCAACTATGACATAGGGTCCTAACCAGTGTGGTTCGAACTTCCCTTTCTTTTCTCGCTCTGCTCTGGTGTTGAACTGGTTCTCCTTCATAACTAAATCACCCACCTCAAACTGGTGAGGGATGATTCTCTTGTTGTAGTTGCGGGAGATTCTGTGTTGATATACCTTCAGGTGATTAAGAGCGCGAATGCGCCTCTCATCCAGGAGCTCTAACTCAGCCAATCTTGCCACTCGATAATCTTCATCCTTATCCAAATAGTCCCGAAGAGAAATTCACAGGGATGGGAGTTCAATCTCTAAAGGGATGATAGATTCTGTCCCGAACACTAGGGAATATGGCGTCGCACCCGTAGGAGTGCGAATTGATGTTCGGTAGGCCCAGAGGGCTGGGTGGATTTGTAGGTGCCAGTTTCGACCGGTTTTGCTAACCATCTTCTCCATTATCCTTACCAAAGTCTTGTTTGTTGCCTCAGCTTGTCCATTACCCTGAGGGTAATATGGCGTGGACCATTTCAATCTGATTTGGAACCGTTGGCAAAGACCTTTCACAGTTTTGTTCTTAAATGACTTCCCATTATCTGTGACAATGGCTGCAGGGATACCATATCGGCAAATAATGTGATTCATGATGAATTTAGAAATCTGTGCTCCTGTGACATAGGTTAAAGGGACAGCCTCCACCCATTTTGTAAAGTATTCTGTAGCTGTGATGATATGTGTATGACCATCAGATGAGGTAGGAGTAAGCTTCCCTATTAGATCAAGTCCCCACTTGGAGAATGGCCACGGGGTAGTGATTGGTTGCAATGGTTGCGATGGAGCATGGATGAAATTTCCATACTTTTGGCAAAGCACACATTTTCTAACATAATTACAACAATCAGTTTCCATGGTGGGCCAATAGTAACCTACTCTTAACAGTTTCTTAGCCAAGACCATTCCATTTGTATGTGCTCCGCATACTCCTTCGTGTACTTCTTTAATTGCCTGGATTGACTCCATCACATCCAGACAACGTAACAGATTCCCATCGTAGCCACGACGATAAAGTGTACCTCCTAAAAGGGTGTAATGGGCTATCTGGTGAATCAGGCTTTGCTTTTCAGAATGGGAGATATTGGGAGGGAAAGTACTGTCCTTAAGATAGGTGAAAATGGGTTCGTACCACGGGGAATAGGGACCAACAACCTCACAAGCCAGGAAAGATTCCGGCACGTCATATGCGGGCTGGTGTAGATTTTCTATGAAAAATGGCATATCATTGTTCCCTGGTGGAATACAAAGCATAGATCCCACCGTTGCCATAGCATCTGCCGATCTATTCTGCGCTCTTGGGATCTGCTCAAAGGTAATGCGCACAAAATACTCCTTCAGAGTTTCCACCAACTTCTTGTAAGGTATGAGCTTGTCATCCTTAACTTTATACTCATCATTAACCTGTTTGATGATTAGCTGCAAATCACCTACAACCTTAACATGTTGAATATTCCACTTGATGGCTAGCTTCATCCCTGCAATGAGTGCTTCATATTCCACAATGTTGTTCGTGCAAGGGAAGGCCAGGCGGAAAGCCTGCGGTATAGGATCACCCGAAGGAGTAATAAGGACCACTCCTGCACCTGAACCATGAAACGTAAAAGATCCATCAAAATGTATCTGCCATACGACAGATTCTTCAATGTAGAGCAAAGATGCATCTGGCAGATCCAGACTCAAAGGTTCTGTGCTTTGCAAAGGTGCTTCCGCTAGCTGGTCGGCAAGTACTTGTCCTTTAACTGATTTTTGATGGACAAATTCTATATCAAACTCACTGAGTAGAATGATCCAATTAGCCATTCTACCTATGAGGGCGGGTTTGGACAACAAATACTTGAGTGGGTCGACCTTGGATATGAGCTTGGTCTTAGTATTTAGCAGGTAATGGCAAAGTTTCTGAAAGGTAAAAACAACGGCCAAGCAAGCCTTTTCAATCTGAGGATAATTAAGTTCATAGGTGATGAGGGTGTGACTCAGATAGTACACTACTTTCTCTTTATGGCTAAGGTCATATTGGGTGAGCAGTGCACCAATAGCGTATTGTGTAGTGGAAATATAGAGCAAAAGTGGTTCTCCCAGAGTGGGAGGCATGAGGACAGGTGGATTAGCCAGGTACTGTTTAAGCAAAGCAAAGGCTTGCTGTTGCTCGGGTCCCCAGATGAAAGTGACATCCTTCTTAAGAAAATGAGTGAATGAGTGACATTTATCTGCAAGCTGGGAGATAAAGCGGTGAATGGCTTGAATTTTCCCCTGCAAGCTACGCAGTTGCTTGATATTCTCAGGTGGAGGCATTTCTGTGATGGCAGACACTTTAGCAGGGTCTACCTCAATACCTCGTCTTGACACGATGAAGCCTAATAGTTTCCCAGATAGCACACCGAAGACACACTTCTTTGGATTCAGCCTGACTTTGTATTCACGCAGGCATTCAAAGATACGCCGCAAAATGATAGGATGATCCTCTCTTGTTTTGGACTTTCCCAGGATGTCGTCTACGTAGTCTTCCATGATGTCATGAATCATATCATGAAATATTACTGTCATGGCCCACTGATAAGTTGCTCCCACATTCTTAAGGCCAAATGGCATCACCTGATAACAGAAGGTGCCCCAAGGAGTTGTGAAAGTTGTTTTGTGTTGGTCTTCCTCAGCGATCTTAATTTGATTATAACCCGAAAAGCCATCCATAAGTGATAGCATTTCGTACCCTGCGGTTGAGTCAACAATCATGTCAATGTTGGGCAACGGAAAGTCATCTTTAGGGAAAGCTTTATTGATGTCCCTAAAATCTGTGCAGATTCAGATACCGATAGGTTTCTTCTGGACAGGAACAATGTTCGATATCCATTCAGAATAATCAATTGGCCTGATGAATCCTGCTGCAAGCAACCTTTCCAACTCTTCTTTAACTAACAAGGCCACTCTTGGGTGCATCTTTCAGAGCTTCTGTTTGATAGGCTTAGCATCTGCGTGCACAACCAGGTTGTGCACGACCAAAGTTGGATCTAAGCCAGGCATGTCTTTGTAAGACCATGCGAACACATCAATAAACTCTCACAGTAGCATAGTGAACATCTTTTGTTCTCTGGCCGAGAGTGATGCTCCCAATTTTACTATCTTGGGATCTTCTTCGGTACCAATATTGACATCAATGGTTTCTTCAACTAACAATTTTGATAAATCCTCCATACGCGTAGGATCGGGAGGTAGGTTGAGATCTTCATCCAAGGATGTCTCTACGAGATTTTCATCCTTGGCATGGTCACTTTGTTTGTCCTTTGATTTTCTTATTTGTTTGTCAGCCAGTGCCTCAAAGAGGTTTTCACTGTGTGACTTGGACTTCGATTTTTGCCGAGGCTTTTCTTTAGAACTCTTGCCCTCACTTTTCTTTAAATTTTGCTGACCACGAAGTTCAGCCTCCTCGCTGAAGTAGGCGCAGGTGTCTAAGTCGATAAAGAAACCCTTCTTGTGATCTCCAATGGGAATTGTATCCCTTATGCCCATGAACTCTGCAATAGCCTCGTCATTCTCGAATAAATCTAGTGGCACGTGACATTGTTGGTCCCATTCAACAAGGGAAGGGTACACAAGGTCAAGGATTGGTTCAGTGGGGGTTATGGTCAGGACAACGTTATTCATGAAAAGGTTTGTGGAGGCCAGATCCTCATATTGGCTACAACAGGAATCCGTATCACTGTCTAGATAATCAGAGCCATCCTCACACTCTGAACAAGTCACATCTTGATCATTAGGGTGTGCCCCATAAGGGTGAATCCCGATGCCATATCTTTCAGTTTTGAAATGGGGGAGAGGGACTGGTTCCCTTTGTCCTTGTTCATTCTTACCACATCCTAGGCCTTTGTAGCCCATGGAGTACATCATTCTGCTAGATTTTTCATATTCTGGGGTTTGATAACAAGATGGCTGAGTGTCCTCAGGGACCCAAGTAGTAGGTGGATCAAGCAATTTTTCCTCAGCTAACAAGCCTCCAGGTAGGAACGACCCAATAGTGTGTTCCTCTCTAGGTCTCCTGAAGTGGTAGTTGGGTCGACCTCTAGTCTTGGGTGACAAGGAGAGGTCAGAAACCAAGAGTGCTTGTTGTACATTATACTCCCCACAGCCATATTCTAGGATTTTCATCTCCCATGAATTAAATGGAGATGTTGAAGTAGATGCCCCATGAGCACAAGAACTAAGAGAATTTGAATCTACTCGAGATTCCATGGCCTCAGAATGAAGAGGGACAACTATATCTGTGGAGGGACATGCGTATGTACCCTTTCGTGCAAAGCTATTAAGAGCTCTACAATGAGCAAAGGGCTCTGAATCTCCTGGTATTGTAACCGTATGTCCCTCATGCTTCAGCTTGATGCATTGATGAAATGTTGATGGCACGACCTGCATGGCATGAATCCATGGTCGGCCTAGAAGCATATTATATGGAAGTTCCAAGTCTAGGACGTGAAACTTTGTCTGATGGCAAGTGGGGCCCACCTCCATGGGCAGCGTAATGGTGCCTGCTGACTCTCTTTCCACGTTGTCGTATGCGGTGATAGTGATGATATGGGACTCAAGATCTACCTCCGTATGTCCCAATTGTTTGACTAATTTAAGCGTGCAGATGTTCAATCCAGATCCGTTATCCACAAGCACCCGTTTGATTTTCCTGCGGGTGATAACTACCTCAATGTATAAGGGAAGATTATGTTTAGGATTCTCGGTAGGGACCTCCCTATGGTTGAAAGTGAGATGCTCACTGGGTGTAATATTTTCCACCGTGGCTTGAAGGTATGCAGGATCGACTTCTAAAGGCACTCCCGACCCCTGAAGAGTTTGATACAAAATGTCCTTATGCACATTGGATATCTTGAGAAGATCTAAGATCAAGATCTTAGCAGGTGTCCTCTCAAGTTGTTCTAAAAGGTTATATTTACCAGTTTGTGGGGTCAACAGAGAGGGTTCTGGAATCACGAGGCGGGCACGCCTTGTTACCGCAGTGCAGTCCTTTCCCTTGATCCGGATGGTATTGACATGGTCAGCAGGGGAGTGAATACATCCGATAAGTGAATCGTAATGATTGTTATCTCTTTTGGTATACAAGTAATTCACAGCTTTATAGGTTTGGGATGAGTCTCCCCGATTCCGGCTTTGTCTTTTCTCAACTTATCATGCTTAGGGAATGGTTCCTTATAAATCCCCATTTTCTCGTTAGGTGTTTGCGTTTTTCCAGGGTTATCCACCTCTATCTCCCCATTATCAATGAGGTCCTGAATATAGTGGCGAAGCTGCAGACATTTTTCTTTCTTATGACCTTTAACGCGATGCATTTCACAGTATTCATGCTCCTTATACCATGAAGGTTTAGGAGCGTTGTCATCAAACGGTTACGTTGTAGGATAGGTCATCATGTGGGCCGCATCCAACTATTTTAGTATGACGGACAACGGTTCATTGAGGGAGGTGAATGTTCATTCGCTTTGGTGGTGGTTGAATTGGGCCCTTGGTTAGTTTAAAAGGTTGACTAGTTTGGACCGTTTGAACACGTTTGGAATCAGTGATTCCGTCTCCCACCACATTTTTGTTTTTGTTAAAGATCTTTGTCTTTTCAGTGGGTTTGACACTTTGGTTGTCTTTAGATTGGGTTTTGAGGGTGCCTTTGGCAATGAGAGCCTTTTCTATTTGAATCCCTTTCTCGATAACCTCCTCAAAGGTGTGGACACAATGCATTTGGAGGTGGAAAGCTATATCTGGGTTGAGATTAGGGATGAAAATACTGACCAACTGCTTCTCAGGGAAAGCGCAAGGGAAGCGATTAGCTATCCCTCTCCATCATTGGAGGAAGCTGGCGAAGGTCTCATTTGGGTGTTGTTTTGTGCCACACAAGTCTGCCATGGTGACGTCACTCTCTATGTTATATGAGAAATGATGCACGAATCTTTCCGCCAATTCTGGCCAGGTGAAAATTGATCCTCGTGGTAAGCGCGTAAACCATTCCAATGCTTGACCTCCGAGACTCTTAGGAAAAAGTATGATGAGGTAATTATCACTATAAGACACCTTTTGACATGCAATGTAGATATATTTAACATGATCCGTTGGGTCTCCCTTTCCTCTTTATTTTTTGAACTTTGGCATATCAAATTTCTTTGGAAAGGGTTGAAGGGTCATTGTCTTGTCAAAAGGATAGGGGCATAGTTCTTCATATTGGTATTTCCTAATACTCCCTATATTGCTTTCTTGTATGCTCACAAGCATTGCTTTCATAGATTGCACTTCTTGTGTGAGCAATGGTTCTCTAGTGGGAGAAGCGGAGACGTGTACACGATGATACCCCGTGTCTTCTTCTCCTTGGTTTTCTCGATGGAGTTCGTGGATCCTAAACTTAGGCCTTGACTTTTGAACGTTCTTGTTTGTGTCTTTCTGTACCTAGAGAGTAAGCAAATCTAGTTCTTGGCTTAGGTTACTAAGTTGTTGTTGGATTGTGACTTGGTTTGTGTCTTCTTCTTCTAAAGGTTCTTCCTCTTCGTATTGTGGAGGTTCTTCCCCTGTTTCATGTTCTATCTTATTTCTTCATGGCACTTTGATGAGGGGTATTCTATGCCCTACCACTTTATCATTTTCTACGTAAGAAGTGGAAGCATGCCCGCCTGTTAAAATATCTTCCATATTGATAAGGGGATGTTCTTCCTTAGTAGTGTAATTTGTAGGTAATATTGGTTCATTCTCGGTGGGAAATTTGACCCCTAATTCCACGACCCGTGCCATCTTTGTTTCTAAGGAGAAACTCATCTAGTAGAGCAGGGTCAAAATCAAAGTCCACGCGTGGTGACTCTAATTCGTTTCCACTATGGTTGACCATTTCTTCTGTTTCCTTTTCTGCAGAAAATAGTGGTCCTAGATTGTGTCCGATAAATGGGTTTGACTCTTGTCTGTTAGAGGTTTCCCAAGCTTGCGTCTGTTGTTCCTCATATGTTTCTTTCTTTAAACCTAGACGCGTCCTTAAAGCCATGTTTTCATGATAAGTTTTACTAAAGTAAGTTGTAGATTTGTTCAAAATTCAATGACTACCCCTAAGTGAAACACAAGATGTACGTGTTAAGAGTAAATTAACAGTGTGAGAATACCAATGTGATAGAATGATAAAGTCACCAATGAAACAATTGTTTGGTACCAAAACTTAATCAAATGAAGTACTGCCTAGACTACATTTCAAAGTAATTTGCAATGCCAGATGATTAACAAGATGTCTCCACTTATGCCAAGTTCAAAGGAATGAACAAGACGTAATTAAATAAACGAAGTTAAATGTGATCTCCCAATCAAGATATACGACGATCAAGCTCAAGTCTGATTAAGACCTATATCTCAAAAAAGTGTCAATTATGATTTGTGAATGACACAACAATATCACAAGATATTTAACCCACTTTGCAAGAAATTGAAGTATTAATATCGAGGTGTTATTGATATAACACGCACAAATGTAGTGCCTAGCACCTTTTGAATCACAGGTAATAATAAAACCGAACAAAAAAAATCTCAAAGTATAGCTAGGAATATTTAAGAATGTGTGCAGCGTACCTGTATATATAGGTATTTATGTCGAGGTTTACAAGAACAATACGTAAATATCGAAATTGTAATGATACGAGACAAACAAGCTAACTCCTCTATGGAAGTCCGCAGTGATAAACCACACCTAACTACAATGACGATCTTGACATGGGTATCAAGATCACAATGGCTACCAAATGACATGAAAAACCCCTCCACTCACTTAAACGTTTAACTAAACCCAGCCACCAAACATGGGATGGTGTGTAAACGGACATAAAAGTGAGAGCTAACAGTCAAATGGCAACACAAAGGTAATCAACACCTCTTTTGATCAACAAAGTGTCAAAAGACTAGTAAGGAAATAAATAAGAAAATGATGAAAAAATATAGCCGCACTTCAACAAGATTTTTTCGCCTCGCCCTAAGACAATTAAAACTAGGCGAAAGTAATACTCACAAACGTTTCTCAAAAAGAAGGTTCACAACTCAAAACTGTTTTCAATGGTCAAGTGGGCTCCTGGCACACAGTATAACTCCTCCTAGTGGTTCTCTCGCCCTAGGGTTACAATTTACCACGACGAGTGTGATTTACCTAAAAGTCACACTAGAGAAGACGTTTGGAGTACTCGGCTTTACTTTACAAACCCCTTCAGCAAGTAGGAAACTAGTGCATCTATGTGTACTATCATAGGTCACCAGAAATGGATAACCTATAACGCATCTTCACAGTATCACTGTCAAGTCGGTAGTGCGAGCACTTCCCTTTCATATCCACATTTCCCTCTTGTTGGCTACTTTGGTTCCTGAGAACCACCCCCATTGTTATAGCTTAAGAGGTGTTATGCCAAGGGGTTATGTTCAGTTGAGCGGAGAGAGACGTACCCTTTGTTTTCCGAAACCTGCAATTATAGTGTTTTGAATATGTTGTTCTTTTTATCTTGTTTAATAGGTGTGGTTTGCTGAACACTTTTGGCACCTGTATAACCATTGTATTAGTAATTTTTGATTTCGTTTTTGATTCCTCTTTCTTGACAGAGCTTTTAGGTCATGCACTCAATCGTTAGTAGTTCTCTCCAAGAAATCACATTATTTAAAAGAAGGATTAATAGTTTGCTTTTGATTCTCAATATCATCCAAGGATGCAAAGAGAAGAGTATAAACACAACAACAAATAATCCAACTAAAACATAAAGAAATCATTTCAATCAATGAACCATATAAAATTCTTGCTAAATGTCATTCCCCAAACCAAAAAGTGAAAGATGAAGTTTCCAATTTACCAAATGTTATAAAATGAAGACTAAAGTGTTTTGATTCTCGATTCTCATATCCCTAAGGTGCAAGATAGAGCATACACAAACTTATCCCAACTATAGAAAAATAAAACTTCAAATCAACGGACCATTGAAAAATGCTTGTACAAGGTTCATTCCCTTAAACTAAAAGTGAAAGATGAAGTTTTCAATTTACCAAATGTTTATAGAAATGAAAACTAAGTTGTTTTTGATTCTCAAGATCACGCCTAAAGTGTACAGAAGACATACACAACTTTATATTCCCACTATATAGAAATGGAAACTTCAAATCACAGGACCATTGGAAACCTGTTTGTAAAAGGCTCATTCCCTTAAGCAAAATGAATAATCGAATTTCCCCAGTTTAATCCCAATGTAAAAAGATATAGATCAGATTTGTTTTTGCTCAAGACACCAAAATGGTGCACGAGAGAGCATTTACACACGCTTGGTCTACATCGATGAGGAAGTGCATGGAAAACAACATTCATCAAACAAATTAGACATGTGAAAATGACTAGTTTTAAAACAAACAGAAAAAAAATACAACTTTTTGTAAGTACAAATCTCGATTTATGTTTTCATGCATAGTTACTTCAACCTTTCCAACGCCAAAAAAAACACTAGAATAATGTTCGAGGTAGGGAGCAAAAGTTATGGGCATTCGAAGATGGAGTTACGCAGTTGCTCTTAAGCTCACGGGTATGCCACTTGACATGATCAAAAGAATGTCAAAAAAAAGTCTCTTAATTTGTAAAAATGGGAAAAAATTTCCACCAAGATTCAATTTTGACAAAACCATCACTTCAATAATATATGAATAGGAAGACTCAATGCTATCCAAACATTAACATACATGCTCAAAATTTAAAAATTTTCAAGAAAATGACAAAACTGCATGTCGAAATGATTTAAAAAAACGTAAGCTTAAAAATGAAAAACATGATAAAACAGCTTGAAAGTTTCTCACCAAGATTAAACATTTTGACAGCAATCAACAATTAATATGTAAATATAAGACCAGCACTATCAAAAACACTAACCTACATGCTCAAGAATTAAATTTCAAGAAATTGACAAAACTACATCTAGAATGTTAAAAAATGTAAGCTCTAAAATGAAAACATGGAAAAATATTGAAATTTTCCCATCAATCCAATTGTGACACACTTCACCTCCTTTTATACCTACAGGAAGACTCAACACATGCAAACTCAACAAACCCATTAAAAAAACAGTTAGATCACATGTGTAAAGAGGTTAGTAACCAAAAATGAAACTTAACTACAAAACTTGAAATTAAGTGCAAAGGGCAATGAAGTAAGTCCCACCGGTGGCCAAATGTGTGCAAGTGTTGTTTTTAAAATAATGTTTAATATGAGTACATACTAACACCTAATGCCCTTAATACTTAGCAAGAATTCACAACAAACTAAACACCATCAAGATCAGAGTAAACAATGGGTTAGGATTCTAGCATTCATCAATACAAACTTTGAAACTACCAAGCTAAATATCTAAACTCCCCTATCTCTAACAACAATAATTAATGGCCCTAGTAAGCTCATGGCTATCAAATAGTTGTCCGTATATTCCAAGTAACCTAGGAATTAGGGCCTATCACATTTGGGCTACAGACCACCTTTGACCACCTCCCAAATTACCTAATCACTTAAAAAGAGGCTTAACACTCTTCAGATGAGAACTCCAAAAGGCAAGGTGTAAGCTCTTAGTCTCTTGCTATATGCTTTGCCATTTTAATCTCTAATGAGTTTCGGTGGAAGTCAAAAGGTAGGGGCGATCTTTATATAGCCCAAAGGATAAATGATTCCACACATGCTCAGAATGTGGGATAAGGTAACATGTAAATGATAAGTTTTATTATTAAATGTAGACAAAACCCCTTTTTATTTTAGAATGGCTTAAATACATGTTTAGCAGTCTGGGAGTTGGGGGTATTTAATTAATCAAAGGTGCTTTATAAATAGGTAG
The DNA here is from genome assembly GCA_019776745.2 of Taxus chinensis. Lineage (NCBI taxonomy): Eukaryota > Viridiplantae > Streptophyta > Pinopsida > Cupressales > Taxaceae > Taxus > Taxus chinensis. Next base: position 739,582,946 of record CM034152.1, on the reverse strand, counting down.
GTGTAAACGTATAGGAACTCAATTAGAAAGAATATTAGTGCGATTTAAGCTATATAATGGATTCAAATCATTAAATATTGATTTAGTGGTTTTAAATGGAAGGGAAAGCTATTATTAATAAATAATTACTTAGTCTAGTAGAATGAGTGATGTATTAACGTAATGTCATTAATTAGGGTATTTTTGGATAGGCACTAATTTAATTAGCTTAGTGGCAATTAATTAATTGATAAGAGGGAAAATGAGTGGCTTTGACATATGTCGTTGATTTGCGGAAAGGGGATAATTAGCGCATTTAAGTATTTAAATTGCTTGGGCGTAATTATGGTGTCTACAACTAACACAAGACTGTTGTGTTCAGAATATGGAAGGTGTGTCCTAAGAATGCGAAGACCCTAAAAGTACTAAGAAATCTCAGAAATCATTGTTCAAGTTTTTGGAAACTCTATAGGATACAGATATTGAAATACCAACACCATGAAGATGCCACCAGAAAGAATCAAAATATTGAATGTGTGGAAGGTATTATTGAGGTGGACATGCCATTCTACACAGTATTCAAACAAATGACACCTACGATATATGCCAGATCTTGAAGATATTTCTTCCTGTTGGGTGTTGCAACCAGAAGTGCATCAAGATATACACACTACAAATACTCAAGTAAATGGGAACACAGAAATCAAATTCAATTCTAGTTCACGAAAGAGGAAACAAATGATTGTGATATTGCTCAAAATTCTACTCAAAAAAGTAAAACATTGAAAACGAACAAGAATATGTGGACCATTGGCAGGTTATACAAGTTTGATTAGGGCAGCTAAATTTTCATTTATCAAACCTGTACAATCATCTAATTCTGAAGAGATCCCATCTGAATGTACATGTATGAAGATGTAAACGTGGAAATTGGGAAAGCAGCAAAAAATGCAAATGAAGTTGGACACTAGAAAAACATTGTGGAAAACAATATTTGACTATAACGGGGGGCGGATGGCCAGAAAATCAAAACACATAGGTGGAAAACTGAAAATAATGCATGCATGTTTGATACGCAGCACGAATATGAGCAGAGTAGAAAAAAATGCAGACATCTCTTGGAAAAGGGAGGAACGATCACATCGCATATTGGTAAGAATGAATCAAACAAATCTACATGCAAAACTCATACAATTCTCTACTTTATTTCACATACTAAAAAAAGGAAGACCGATTTTCGGATTTCCTCAATTTCAAAGTTTTTGTATCAATATAATGGAATGCTTGAACGTACCTCAGTCTCATTGGTCTGAAAGTAGTGGATAGGAAATGGAAAAATACCTTTGATGATAGAGAAGGAAGATTTGAAAGAGACTATAAAAAAATCAAATTTTATCTCTCTTTCAATTGATAAGTGACAGAAGTCGACAACACTGCATGGGTATGTATCCACATCTATACTTAGAAAATCATATAAGGACACCTCATTGTTGGGTGTTATGAAAATGGTTGAAAACTATAATGCCGAAAACCTACATAAAATAGTTGTTTCTCATTTGAAAGATATTGCTGGAATGACTGATTATGAAATTGCTACAAAAGTTGGTATGCATTGGAGCAGATGGTGCATTTGTCATGCAGGGTCACCGAACAGGGTTTGTGTGTTAGATTACAAACAACAATGGCCCCATATATGCTACCAATTCACTATATGGCTCACAGAATGAATTTAGCATATAAAATGGTAAGCAACCATGAAAATGTTGCTAAATTAGAAACCTTATAAGAGAACTTCATTCCTATATGGCAAGCAGCCCAAAGCATTTCTTGAGTTTCAAAAATTTGTAATTGGATTACAGATGGAAAAAAACTTCTGAAAGATGTTGAGACTAGATGGATCTCTTTGTATGAACCTGCATGTAGAGTTCATGAGGAGTATCCTTCGTTGGTTGGTTTCATGCACAAATACCGTCATGAAGTTGATAGGGCAAGAGACTTGTTGTTCCATTTAACTGATTAGGAGACATTGCTTACATTGGTTGGTATTCTTCCAATGTTGTAGGAGATCAATAAACTTATGAAGCATGCACATGGAAGATTAATCTATATTGTGGATTTTATACGGATGAGAAAAATGGTATGTCAAAGTCTTGATATCTTGTACTGTTCCCAAGATAGTTTTGATACACCTATTTTTGACAATTGGAAAGCTTTATTATATCTTAAAAATCCCAGTAACTCTTTGAGATTTAATATCCATGATCACCTCTACATCACTGTTAATGGGAGGGACATACCACTGTACATTTTATAAAAATGTCAAGATATTACAGGATCGAAATGAGAAGATGTTCCAATGACACGTAATATCTTTGAGTCTGTTATAGTTGAAACAAGAATAAAGCTTAAAATAATTTAGAATTCTTATCATCATAAATTAGATAACGCTTCTCCAAAGATAAAATTCTTGAAGCCATGGGTGTGATGAATCCTAATTTTTGGAATACTAGAAGGTGGTCGTGCTGACTTTGTAAGAACAGCATTTCCATAAATCCATGGGTACAATAAAGGAACATTTCGCAAAGACTTCAGAGTTCAAGGGTATGGAAATCAAAGGTATAATGAATGTTAATTTATTTAAAATTTCAATCAACAAATTTTGCAATAACAATGAGGTACCAATATAAAAATTTAGATGAACCTTCTGAAAGTGGTGTTATTACAAGACTATGGCAAGGAATCTATCAAAGTTATATCTTACAAGAAGATATCAGTGAATATTTCAGATTATATGAGTTATGTCAAACAATGATTTTGGGGTCTGTGGAGGATGAAAGGGTTTTCAGTGCACTATCATTTGTAAAATCAAAACTCAGAAACAAGGTTAGATAAAAATCTGGAAAGTTGCATGAGATTTTATGTTTCTCGGTACTCCATGGAAACCTTTCCTTTTGACAGAGCAATTGCGCATTGGAATTCCCTTTGCGAAAGAAGAGGTGTGAATAATACAGCTACAAGTACAACTGTTCCCAACGTTGAGAGTGGAATTGGCGCATTGTCACACTCTACAGAAGAGAACATCGAGTTTGAAGAAGCTATTGATAATGGATTATTTCAACTTTAAATAGGTATCTTCTTCACCTTAATCTTATTGTTTGTCACTTTAAATTTTTTTCAGCTCTTGTTATCATTAAAGATGTTACATGTCTATATATTTACATTTATTTAAATACAATCTTTTTCTTTTTTTGAAAATGTGGGTTGACATCCATCTGAGGAAGCTGGTACTTCTTGGGGACTGACAATGTCAGGAAACTCACCCATCTATCTACTAATCCATTTCTCCGTGTTGAGTTTTCTTAAAACAAAGATCTAGCACATTACCAGTGATGATTTCACAGCAATCTAAAACACTAGAGGTAAGTTAAACCCTATCATATCATCTTTCTTGATTTCTTACAATTATGTTTAATTTATTTTTTATATTTGCAAAATGCTTTGATATATTTTTTAAAACTTTGTGGGATAAAATGACACAATTGAATTTTACAGAGGAAGATATTTCCATACTATACAATTCATAATCCACGATCCATTATACAATTCGTCATCCACGATCGTGCTAGAAGCTAAATCTATGTCCACATAAAATTCATCATCATCCATATATATCATATCATCATCATATCATTATCATAATCCTGACACTACAATTATTATTAAAACAATTATTTATCTATTTTTAAATTTAAAGAAATGTCTTTGTCCTAACACATTCCATTTTTTAAAACAATTCTGTGATCATATCATTACAAGTATATCCATTCTAATGTCATCATCTATATCCATTCTATGTATCATCTATATCCATTATAATATCATCATGATCATATCATTACAAGTATAGAGAAGAAGAATTATCTTAAAACAAGTTTAAATGTCTAGAGAAGAAGAATTATCGTGCTTGAAGCTAAATCTACGTCCACATAAAATTCATCATCATCCATATATATCATATCATTATCATAATCCTGACACTACAATTATTATTAAAACAATTATTTATCTATTTTAAATTTAAAGAAATGTCTTTGTCCTAACACATTCCATTTTTTAAAAACAATTATCCATTATCATCATTCATCATCATCTATATCCATTCTAATGTTATCATGATCATATCATTACAAGTATAGAGAAGAAGAATTATCTTCAAACAAGTTTAAATGTATAGAGAAGAAGAATTATCGTGCTTGAAGCTAAATCTACGTCCACATACAATTCATGATAATCCAAGTAAACAAGAAACATACGTCATCATGATTCATCCCTATCTAATGCAATCACCATTAAGAGTAAACCAAAAAGCATAAACTCCATATACAATCTAAAAATTCTATTCATAATATATAGGAAGTTAAAAAATTAAAGATTATATAGTATTTCAAATTTTAAAAGGCTATCAAATCCAGATAATAAAATTCAAATACCATGACCACAACATTCAATGTTTCAAATTTTCAAATATAGACTCAATATTTCAAGTTTCCACACTCAATAATAAAAATTTTCAACCCTCTTTTTTTGTATCCAATTCAATTCCTGTGCTCCTTTCCCCAATGGTTTCTTCGCCTGTGGCTTTACTCCTTTCCCCAATGGAAGAAATAACCCCAGAACTTATGAGATCATCCGCAACACTGTCTAGATTTTTAAAAATTCTTTCTTCTTGCTTTGTCGCATCTCCATGGGACAACAAATTTGGATCAGCTGTTGCCTTAGCTTTGAATAATATTTCAGGGTCGAAGCCGTGCTCTTTAATTATCCACTTCAGTGTATTGTTTTGTTTGTTAACCAAAACAATATTTTCCTTCAAATTATTTGCTTGCGGATAAACTGTTCTTCGTTGTTTCCAAGTGAACTTGGAAAACCTTTGCTTGACTCTTCAAATTTTCATATTTCAACTGCACAAAAAAAGTAATGTCAATTCAACATATTACTAAAATAAGAAATTTTCAAATTAACAAAAAATATTGTTTGAAAGTGATAATACTTACGACCGCTCTATCTCTCTCGACATTTGCAACTGCTACCAGATCCTTGTCCTTAGACCATTTGTTAAAATATGCCTGGGCCTCAGCACTAATATTTTCCAATTTGTTTAATGTCTTATCCAAAATGTCGTCTTTATAGTTGTTGTTATACGTGATAGTCCCACTTCTTACTTGGGTAAGTAAGGAATCCATCTTCGCAGGTTGATTCTGGACTGCAGCGTATAAACTATCCCTTTGCCAATAATTTTCAAAATGACTAATAATCTCATTGATAAGTACTTTAGCCCTTCTCTCCCATTCTATGAGTTGAGTGATATGCGGTAGAATAAACTCACTGACATGGGATTGACAATCATAACCAATTAAGTTCTCCAAAGGAAAAGGTAGCAACTGTTCACCATCTGTATCTGATGAAGATGATCTTGCTGGAGAGGTATGGGGGCTTTTGGGGCTGATCAACTGCTACTTGTTTCTGCCTTTGGGTGGCTTGATCCTGTTTGTGATAAAATTAATCAAGATTCAGACAAATAAATTTAAATCAAAATGTAATTCAATATGGTAAAGTATGTTGAAATTGAAGTATACCTGTTGGCCTTGAATCATCTCACGGGTATTGAAAAAACCAGTTGGGTCATTGCTATCAATGCCCAAATAATCTTCATCTAAATTTATATTATTCAAAACCGATATGCTCGTTGCACTGGGCAAGCCACCAAGTGAGAGGGTTGGAATTCGAAAGGAGGAGGCAATGTTAAGTGTCCCGCTAGGGGCCGGAGCAATTGGCATGCATTTACCAATGTTCTTTTTCCTTGTTCCTCTAGTTGGCATTTTAAATATTATTGGTTGAGGGGGGGTCGGTGCCACTGTTTGAACAGAAGGACTGCAATGTGCTGAATAGTTCAAGAAAAAACATGAAAAACTAGAAAACAATCCAAAAACTACAAAATTAAACGAAGTAGTATTCAAAAGTTGTACCTTGTTGTCGAGGGGTAGTTTGTCACGGTGCTAAGGGTGGCCATGTAGGAGTAGTAATTGGTGGTTGTTGAGAAGATACAAATGCATGCGACTGTACTGAGTGAGTTGGGGAAGATGGTTGAGTTTCCAAAACATGCGTATGGTCCAAAGTCCCTGCAATGTCATCAACATTGAATTGTATGTCAATTCAATTAGTTAAAATTTAAATTGGAAAATAAAAATAAAAATTTGGAATTTGTAAATAATATATGAGAAGGTATTACTTCTCTGGCGTTTAACGAGTTCAAACTGTTGAGGGTTCGGAGAGGAGTGAGCTTCCATTTCAGATTGGGAATCTCCCGAAGCCTCAGCGTGTTGTTGGCCTCTTCCTCTTGATAACACCTTTTTTCGGGGAAGGGCTTTAATAAATCTTCTCTGCAAACCATAAATTGTTAATAATTGTGTAGTGTAATGTCGAAATACAAGCTTAATAGTTTATACATGTTGTTCTTCAAATGGAATTGACAACTTCATCAACTCCTCGTTAGTGCAAGTAGGAATTGGTTTGTCTTTTAAATTTAAAAGAGCCTCGTAATAAAGGCCAAGGAGATAGTTTGTGGAATAAATGACAAGTTTTTCTGAAAGCTTTGCATTTGTTATGTTAGTTCTTATTTTTTTTATAGATAGGTGCACCAATCAAATTTTTGTTTTGAGATAGTGGTAACTATGTATGCAATGGCCCAGTTTGGTATATCTGTTTGTCGACCCTGCAAAACTATTCTAGATTGAAAAAGGAAATCATTGCAGCAAGAAAGTGGTGTGCAATTGCTTGTGTATCCACACCATGCCTGGATTTATTGACATGAGCTGGTAAATGCCAAAAAATAGTGGGAATTAATATAACAGTAAATTGTATCACAATAAAAAACAGAATAAAAAATGATGAATGAAAACGAATTATACTTAACAATCAACATGGAAACCGAACGTTGATTCGAGATATTTCTTGTCGTCTGCCATGAGTGTTGCCTTCATTGTAATAAAGGGTAAATTTCTGAATGGAAGGCCCGTAAACTGATGGATGTCGATTGCGTCGATACCGAATTGAAAAAATTGTTCATCGTTCAGAGTAACATAAAAAAGGTCGTCCTCTGTATTGTAGGACGAGAGAAGGTAGTTCAAAATATCTGGGTCTGTTTCGAAATGGGGCATCTCAACGAGCCCACTAAACTCACATGCATTGATCAAATCTTTATATTCAGAAGACACCTTTAAAACAGTATGGATGTGGGGGCACAAAGGATTCTTGAAGATGATCTTACCCATGGATAGGATTAGATTTTCTTCTTGATTTTTGTCTTGAGCTTGCAATTGTTGGGAAGCACTTGAAGTCACCATTATAGTTGTGCTTGCGTCTTTGACAATGATGGATTCTTGTATATAAAACAATTGAGATCCAGGAAAGTGTAAATGAGAAAATGATCGAATGGGAGGGTATTTATAGGCCAAATCAAGCGGCAAAAAGACTTATTGATGCACGTTAATGTCCCCTATTGATGTGCGTTAATGAATTCTATTAATGATGCGTCAACGAGGGGTCATTGACGCGCATGTCAATAGGCAGTCTATTGACACGCGTCAGTAGGCCGACTATTGACGCACGTCAATAGGGGCCATTGACGTGTTTCAACAAGGTTCATTGGTGCACATGATAATAGAAGTCATTGACGTGCACGTCAATAGGGGAAATTGTGTTGACACGTCCCAATAGGCCTCTATTGACACACGTCAATGAACCTTGTTGATGCTTGTCAATGAGGGCCATTGACATCATGTCATTGATGCGCATCAATAGAGGGTCAATTCCATCGTGTTGACGCGCGTTAATGGATTGTGTTGACACACGTCAATGGTGCATCTATTGACGCGTGTTAATGAACTCTGTGGTTTCTCTGTGCGTCAACGAGCCTGGCCAAAATTTGACATCGTGTTGATGCACTATCAAATAGAGGGCCATTTCCAATGAAACTGGTTCTAGGTTGACGTGCGCTCAATGGTGCATTTTCGATGCCTAAAAATTACTAGTGGTTTCTTTGGCTAAAAAACTTGGCAAGAATATGGTTCTAGGATACTGTCAAATTCGCCTTTTGCTGAAACTGGTTCCAGGGATATTCACCAGGTGATGATGGGTGATGAAATGCTAGCTGGACGCCATACAGGGGAATTGGAGGAGGAGGATATAGGTGAGATAGATACGGAGGATATCCAGCAGGGAGATTGTCTGATAGCCATATATACCTCCTGTTTTCTATAGTTGTGTATTTTTTATATATATCAGCCTACGTGCCAAAGAGAGTGAGGATGTACATGAGAGTTTTTGAGATTTTTGATGATGTATTGACCTACTGTGCCGAAGATGGTGAGCTTGTATCTGAGCGATTTGAGATGATTATTATTATTGGGATATATGTTCACATGTATTTTTATACATACTATTTCGATTTATAGATGATGGTGTTTATAGTATGAATGGTGTACATGTTTTAATTTCCATTGTTATTATTATTATTATTATATATATGGAAATAGGTGGATAGTCATGCTAAATTCAAGGTTGTGTAGGCATGGTGGAGTCATGTTGGTTCAGGCATGGATTGAGTCAGGTCATAGGCATGGATGGAGTCAGGTTGTCTTAGGCATGGATGGAGTCAGGTTATAGGCATTGTTGAGTTAGGTTGGTTTAGGCATGGTTCAGTTTAGGGTGTGATTGATTGAGTTTAGGTTGTAGGCATTGTTGGAGGTTGAGTTTAGGTGGTTGAGTTTAGGTTGTAGGTATTATTGAGTTAGGTTGTTTAGGCATGGTTGAGTTTCTAATTCATTAATTTGTGTAATTAATGATGATGTGGATCATGTTAAGATGCGTTGTAGGAAAATGAATGATAATGGTAAAGAAATGGTAGACAAGATGAAATGAATGTATGAGTGATGATGGTAAAGATGTTAAGCAATTGTTGTTTGTGTGGTTTAATTTCCAATTATTGATATAAAAGGAAACTAACTAGGGTATAATGTGAATAGGAAAGGGGAAGAGGGAATTGGTTAGGGTAGAGAGTGGCCGAGCTAACCTCCAAGGGCCCTATGCCCTCGGAGTGCTGCCTACATAGTCCTGGCGAAAAGGGACCTCAGGCCAATGTAGTTCTCCCATAAGCTAGGGAAGATTATGATGAAATAGTGGAATGGGCTGATAGGTGTTAGGCATGGGTGATGTAGGTCATAGGCATGATTGAGTTGAGGTTGTAGGCATGGTTAAGTTATTTTTAAACACCGGTGTCGAGGGTCTGGTCCTGTATAGGATAATCAATAAGTAATGAGGAAGGTGAATGGTAAGAGATGGTAAAAGAGTTACTTAATTGATAAGAACCCTAATGAGTCTACCATACCCCAGATGGGCTTATGAACGTAAGACCCTATAAGCCTTGCATAATGGACTATTCTAAGGGTGAAGAAAAGTCACATGATCACGAAATGTCACGTTTGTGGTAAGCATCCCTTGAGTAATGAGGAATTTAGGTGAAAAAAAAGGCAAGGGGGTGAGAATGGGAGGGTTAGCGTAACTTAGTGTACAACGACGTGTATTTCAAAACAAGAAACCCATAATCTAAAATAGGCAAGTCCATGACTGAAAATTTCATCTTTTTTTTATTTGTTTATAATAGACTAATCGATGTGGGAAGTCTATATGGGATGGGTATATTATCTCCTTGAGGTCTTCGTGAAGTTGATCGATGCGGGAAGCTTCTGAATAGTTTTTATATTTTTGTAATGACCTATATATAGTTGTCCTTCAAGGGAGCAGTCTATTGATAGTGGTAGAATATAAAGAAGAGATGTCCCTTTTGAGGGAGTCATCTTTTGCTGGAAGTTTGACTCAAGGAGTTGTATCCCTTTTTGTTTTTAGACGTTTAAGTCATGGACAAGACTATAGAGGATGATTAGGTTCTTGTTTTAGAAGACAAGATCATAGTACACAAAGATTAACTATGAAAGAGGTGGTTTCGAGTGATGAACGACCATGGGATTCCATCTTGAAGAAGACAAAAAGTATCCATGAGAATCATGCTATGAGCAGAGCCGTGGTACTCATATTGAAGACAAGGCTAAAAGGTGACGGGTAATCACATGATTCTTGTTTAGTCATGGATCCTCAAAATGGGTAATTATGGAAGGTGAACAACACTCAAGGGACGAGTGATCAATTGATAGAAAGTGATATAGGACTTGATATCAACAATAAAATGGTCGAAGATGCAAGGCATTAAGGGGCTCAGGTTCAGGTTTACCTTTGAGTGAAGACAAATGATAAGCACCTGATCCATAGGCATGGGTAACGATATAGGGTCCAAGCCAATTAGGAGCAAACTTGCCCCATTTACTTTTCTCCTCTTTGGTTACATGTTGATTTTCCTTCAGGACGAGGTCACTGACCTGAAAGGTTCATTCGTGAACACGTTTGTCATAGGCACGTTTGATACGTTTTTGGTAGATTTGGAGATGGTCAAGAGCATTGAGACACGTTTATCTAATAATTCAAGTTGTGCCAAACGATCCTAGTGAAATTCATCATTCGTTGAGCATGTCTTGTAGTGAGATGTGGAGAGATGGAATCTGGACTTTGAGAGGTAATACAACCTTAGTACCGTAGACCAGAGAAAAGGGGGTGGCAGCAGTCGAAGTGTGAATACTAGTGCGATAAGCCCACAAGGTGAAAGGAATGTGCATATGCCAATCCTTCCCAGTATCGTTGACTACCTTCATAAGAATTTTGTTCAAGGTTTTATTGGTTGATTTGGCTTGACCATTGGTTTGCGGGTAATAAGGTGATGAGAAACTGAGTTGGATGCCAAAAGCATCGCATAGTTTGTGTAGGGTTTTGTTTTTGAATTGTTTTCCATTATCAGTGATAATGCGGTGAGGGACACCAAAGTGACAGATGATGTGATGGTTGATGAATTCACATATTTTCTCAACTTTGGTGGAAATGAGGGGAATGGATTCTACCCATTTAGTGTAATATTCAGTAGTGGTTATGATCCATTGGTGGTGTTGTGAAGAATGGGGGTTGATCTCACTGACAAGATCCAAACCCCATTGAGAAAAAGGCCAAAGGTCTCATGCGACCTGTAAGGCATGACTAGGGGTGTGATGGAGATTAGCATGTTGCTGGCATTTTATGCAACATTTGACATAATCACAACAGTCATGGTTTAGGGTTGGCCAGTAATAGCCTAGGTGAAGAATGCATTTTGCGACAGCCTAAACCACTAAAGTGACCTCCACAAATTCCATCGTGGACTTCCTTAATGGTGTAAGGAATTTCAGAACTTGTAAGGCATCACAAGAGAATGTTGTCAAAACCGCATTTGTAAAGAAGACCACCCATGATGACATAATGGGAGACACTTTTAAGAAAGGCACGTTGTCCATTACGAGTGAGATCAGCAGGGTAAAATGGAAAGGGAAAGATAGTCTGTATATTGCTTATACCAAAGGTCACTTGGGTCAGGAGCAGTGGTTCCATAGAGTAGACTTCATGAGGAAAATAAGAGGGTGATTGTAGTCTTTGTATGGTGACAAATATTTTAGAGTCAACGGGTGAAGCAGGTATCTGAGAAGCCAAGCAGGCCATGGTATCTGCAAATTTATTGGTAGAATGTGGGGTGGTTTGAAGTGCGTAACGGTTGAAAGGTGGTCAAAAGTATGTCCACGTGATGCTTATACTTTTGAAGTATCTCATTACGACACTGGTATATACCATTGACTTGGTTTATGACCAACTGAGAATCACCAAAGATGTTGATTGACTTAACATCTAAGGCATAAGCAGCCTGGAGACCCAATACGAGTGCTTTGTATTCAGCAATATTGTTTGTACAATCAAAATCAAGTTTGAAAGACAAAGGCATAGGTTCACCATCAAGTGGAATGAGGATAACACCAGCCCCACCCCCACGCTGACACTTGGAGCCATCAAAGAAGAGTGTCATTTGGTAAGCGGGTTCGTCCAGGGAAAGGGTAGCTATAGACTCATCTGGGAAGTCGAAGTTAGAGGGTTGATTCCCAAAAATAGGTGCATCAGCCAATTGGTCGGTGATATCCTGGCCCTTGATGGACTTTTGATGGATGAATTTGAGGTCGAGGTCAGCCAGAAGCATAAGCCAACGTGTGGCACGTTGATTTTGATAAGGTTTGGCATACATATAGTGTAATGGGTCAGTATTAGTAATGACAAAGGTTTTGTGGTTGAGTAGGTAATGGCAGGAGTTTGGTGGCGACAAAAACTAAGGCTAGGAAAAAAAAATTGGCATGGGTATATCTAGTTTCATAGTCAAGAAGGGTACGGCTTATGTAATAAACCACTTGCTCTCGGTGTTGGTCATCGCACGATGAGTGAGCATGACACCTAGAGAATGGTCAGTGGCAGAAATATATAGGTAGAAGGGTTGGTCATCCTTAGGAGGAATGAGCACTGGTGGTTGAAGTAGGTATTGTTTCAAGGCTTCAAAGGCTTTATGGCATTCATCATCCCATTTGAATGAAACGTCTTTCTTGAGAAGATGATGGAATGGTTGACAGCGGTCGGAAAGCTGCGAGATAAAATGATGAATTGATTGCAACTTTCCTTGTAGGCTGCAAAGTTGACGGAGATTAGTGGGTGGCAGAATTTCAAGAATAGCCTTGACTTTAGCAGGATCAACTTCTATGCCACGCAAAGAAATGATGAAACCTAGGAGTTTTCTGGAAAGTACCGCAAAGATGCACTTTTTTGGTTGAAGACGAACACAATATTTGATGAGGTGGTCAAAGATGACTTTAAGAATGGGTAAGGTGTTCGGTTCGATGCTTGGATTTGGCAAGCAGATCATCTACATAATCCTCCAATATGCGATGCATGATGTCATGGAAGATGTAAGTCATGGCTCGCTGATATGTAGCACCAACATTTTTGAGGCCAAAAGGCATGACTCGATAGCAGAAAGTCCCCCAAGGGGTGATGAAGGTAGTCTTGTGTTGATCCTCTGGGGCTAGTAATATTTGATTGTAGCCCAAGAAACCATCCATGAGTGATAACATTTCATGGCCAGTGGTGAGATCAACTAGTTGGTCAATTCCTGGTAGTGGGAAATCATCTTTGGGACAGGTGAGGTTGAGGTCATGGAAATCCATGCAAATGTGGAGTCCCCCTGTCACCTTTCATGACAAGGAACGATGTTAGAAATCCATTGGGGATAATCAATGGGTAGAATGAAGGAAACTGAGAGAAGGCACTGAAGCTCTTCTTTGACCAGAAGAGTAATGCGAGGATGCATTTTCCGTAGCTTTTGTTTGATGGGTTTGGCATCAGGAATGGTTACGATATTGTGAACCATGATTTTTGGGTCAATACCGGCATATCAGCATAGGACCAGGAAAATGTGTTGCTATGGTCCCAGAGGAAAGAGGTGAAGGCTTCCTGTTCAGTAGCATCTAAGGATTGGCCGATCTTTAGAATGTGTGCGGTCATCCTGAGTATTAATGTTGATTTCGATGGTCGATTCATTCAACATGGTTTGTCTCAGAGGGTAATGACCGATGAATATAAGAGTCTTCTGCACCAAGGTAGGTGAGGATGGACTCATCATCCTGACATTGAACGATGTTAATTGAAGGTGTATCATCATCGATCATGTCAGGATACAGGAATGGGAGAGAAGAGGGAGCCTCGCCATCACGTTGATAGGTCAACGGTCCTAGGGAAATGGTGTTTACGAAAAAAAAAGTTAGGAGGTATAGATTCAGGATCTATGGACTCTGTGGGTGAAGATGGTAATGTGGGTGAATGAGAGGGGGAAGATTTCTCATCCTGTATAAGGTCGATGCAAACCTTCTTGGTGGGTGGAGTGTCAAAACCAATGCCACTACGGTCATTGTGTTTATGAGAGGTACAGGAGATGATAGTGTGGTAGCCTTGTTCATAAAAACTGAAGCCAAATCCTTTCCACACACCGGTGGAGGAAAGTGTGAGTGAAATGGTGGTTAGTGAGGGAGTGTAGGTCAGATGAAAATGGTTGGGTTTGGGATGGAGGTTCAGGTTTATAGGTGGCCATATCAAGTCCCCCATACGTTAGGTTGGTGTGAAGGTGGGGAGGGCCATAAGGGAAAATGTCACCGATGCAGAATGTCATAACTGGGGTGTTGACGCAGATTCCCATACTCTTGTGGGGTGAGGAAGGTATCGATATTGTATAGGTGGTATTCCCCTAGAGTGAGGCATTGAAAAACACCTTCTAAGGGATCAGTAGTTGGTATGTGGGTAGCGGGTATGGATGGTTTGCTAGATGAAGGGGCACCAGTGGTAGAGGCTACAGCTACAGTGGGGATAACAAGGTTAGATGCAGTAGAAGTAGTGGCAATTTTGGTGGATGGGCTCATGGGTGAAGGTGAAGTAGTTGTGGTGGCAGATGCCTTGACCAGTATAAGCACATCATTGGGTTGATATAGCATGTTACAGGTCTTGAAAGGTGAGGGGTCGGTAGGGATGGTGTAATTATGTCCCTTGTGTTCAAATTTGAGGCATCGATGTAACATCAAAGGGACACAACCCATAACACGGATCCAAGGTCGGCCAAGCAGCAAGTTATACTGGAACTCCCCTTCTAGGACATAGAAAAGTTCTGGGATGGTGCAGGGGACCTACACAGACATGGAGAACAATGGTACCTAGGGTAGAGGTCATGGCATCATTGAAGGAACACAACATAACAGGGTTACCATGCATGTAATTGGCAGGTATTTTCATTTGGTCATACGCATGGGAGGAGATGATGTTAATGCTAGCACCACCATCGATCATAACGTGTCATATGCATATATTATCGATGAAGATGGAGATGAAAAGAGCGGGGTCGGGTCATCAGACTGGAAGGGAGTGATCTCTTCATCTGAAAAGTTGAGGGCGGCCACGTGGCAAGTGGGTGGAGGTGTAGAGGAAGGTGAAGACCTAGTGAGAGAGGCTACGTGGTGAGGGGTAATGATGGAGGCCACAGGTGTGGGGTCATTTGGTAAGACTTCGATAGATTGAAGGACCTCCATGAGGGCTTGACGATGTGACTCTGAGGTTTGGATGAGGTCATATAAAGACATTTTGAGGGGGGATTGGTGTAGTTGTTTTAGCATTGTGTGATGTGTGACCCCGTCAGAAATGGGATATGCACAGGACCTCGAATGATGACTTTGGGTGTGGGTGCGGATGGTATATTGGGTACAGGGTTGGTTGATGGGCCACTTGCTTTCTCTTTGCCTTTGTCTTTCTGAGCATGGGTGGCAATGTTGATCATGTTAATCTGAGGAGAGGTGGATGAAGAGGGTGTGTCATGGAAGGTATAACGGCATGAGGGAAAAAACCCTAGTGGGGGATACGATCCTTGTGAAATGAGTAGGGCACATTGGCATTTTGGTGGTGGTTTGGCCAATTCTCTTATGTGAACCATGTTAATTTCGAACCTCGGGGATGGATCCAAGAGTTGTGGGGGTGGAGATCTTGGTCACTGAGTAGGTGATGGGAGAGGATCTGTGGAAATTGGTGAAGGTGAAATGGGGTCCTCATCAAGAAGATCATCATCGTCAAAGTTTTCTTCAGGAGGACACAATTGGAAAAGAGTGGTTTTTAAAGCCTTACAGTTCTCTACATCGTGTCCTGGCACATGATGGTAGGCACAAATTTTGGTTTCGTCAAACCCTTTTGGTTTGGGTTTGAGTGGGTCGTAAGGTCTAAGGGGTGGTAATGTGATGACAAAAGTTTCGAGGAGATTGGTTAAGATTTTGGCATAGGATCCCGCTAGTGGATCACAATGGGAGGTGAATGTGGGTTTGGGTACAGGTATGGCTGATTGTGGAGGAAGAGGTTTTACAATAGGGGGAGTAGGTTGGGCTACTAGTTTGGTGTGTGGTGTGGTCTTAGGTGTTGGTCATATCTGCTTGGGTAGGGGCATGGTAGATGAACTAGAAATGGAAGGTTTGGTTGGTTTAACTACCTTATTGGAGGGTAGCATATTTTTAGCTTTAGGTTACGTCTTTTTGGGAAAAGGAGATACAGGCGTATGAGATGTGGAGGGAAAAGTAGATGGTGGAAGAGGGTGGGTTACCCATGGGGGTAACCGAGGTGTTGTGGAGGTAGGTGGTGCGGGTTGGGCAGGAGGCATGAGTGAAAGAGAAGGAAGTGTCATGGGTAGTGAAGAAGTTATTGACGGTATTGGAGGTATGGGTGGTAAGAAGGTTACAGGTGAGGGTAGAGGTTGTGTGGGTTGCTTGGGTATATTAGAGGTCTGCGATGGGGAAATGGGTTGTTGCATTCTTGGTTTACCGGTGGATGGGGGTTGCTTGGCCAGGGTCGAGGGGTGAGGTCCTAGGATGGACGGAAGGGGTGAAGGTGATAAGGGCATGGTAGGCAAGGTTGGGGTATGAGATTTAGGAGATTGGATCCTCATTTTAGGGGCTAGTTTAAGTTTGGTATTAGTTTTGGAAGATGTAGCTAAATCTAATTTGATGGGTGGGTGAGTAAGGCTAGTTGTTGGTATGATCCCTAAGGTAGGTGTAGGTTTAGGTAAGGGTGACGATATAGGTGAGGGTAGGTGTTTGGGTGTAGGTGTATATTGGGCTATGGGTAGAGGTGTGAGTTGGGCCAGGGGTGGTGTCATGGAAGGCATTGCAATAGTCATGATTGTGTTTGGTTTGGTTTCCTGAAACACTTTTGGATAGATAGTGGAGGTGTCAACAGGGGACAACTGCATTTGTGTTGAAACAGGAAGTAGAAGGCATCCCCAAAGTAAGGCTCTATCGACATAGTCCAGGTGATCAGCCAAGCATGAGAATGGTACTGACATAGGTGGGGTTGACATGGATCGAGTGGAAATCCCCGTAAAATGTGTTTGAGATACAGGGAAATGGTTAGCCTCAGACTCTATGGGTAAGAGAGCCGAAAGTAGATCAGCAGGATCCTGAAGGTCTGATGGTGAATGGTCATCTACAGGTAGTGGTACTTCTATAGTATCCTCCATGGGTAGAGGAGAGGATGGGTCAGCCAAAGTGGACTCTCCTTGTGTTGGTGTAGGTGGTGGACCTGCATCTTCTATGAGTAGGAGAGGTGCCACTAACAACTGCTCAAAATTTTGAGGGGTCAAAGGCGGCATGCTAATTATAGGCTCTTCCACGGGTGAAGGGGAACAATGAAGGGGGTTCCTCTGTGGGTAGAGGAGTAGATGAAATAGATTCTGGTGTAGGTAGGGGAGCATCAGGCTAAGATTTCATCTATGGAAGGAACATGAGGCAACTGGGAAGCAACTGGTGTGTCATTGAAAATAGCGTGGACCTCACAGACATTGCCATCATTGTTTGAGGTATCACCAGCTTGGTTGGAAGATGGGGCATGATTAGGGAATGGTTTCTTGAAGATATGCAGGTTTTGGTTAGTGGGTGCATTTGGGCTATCCAAGACTAGATCTTCGTTGTCCAACATTTCTTGGACAATATTCTTGAAGGTGATGCAGTTATTGTCACTATGACCTTTGACACAATGATAGTTGCAAAATTCATGTTCCTTATACCATGAGGGCATGGGTCACTCAGGGTCAAAACCAGTATGTGGTTTTATAGGTGGGAGGGTAATGGCACCAGCCTTCACAAGCTTTTCCAATACAGAAGAATAAGATTCTCCTATGGAAGTGTATTTTCGTTGTTCCCATCTGAACTGGAAAGCTTGGACAGGAGAGAGATTAGAAGGGGGTTTGGCTGGGTTTGATTGATGAGGGGGACCAGCTTTGAGAACTATGGCATTGGCAGACCCTTTGGGTTTTGAATAGTTGTTTTGGGGTTTCGCAGATGAAGAAGCATCATTTGATTTGAACACGATGTTCTTGTTATGAAGTTGAATCTTCTTTTCTTCGATAGCACGAATTTCCAATTTCTGTGCCATAGTGAATGCCTCATCAAAAGTATGGAAGGTCTGCACCTACAGGGTTGGTGAGATGTGTCTAGCACAAGCCCAAGTAAACAACTCTATGAGTTCAGTTTGAGGTAGTTGAAATGTGAGTTGATTGATTAGGTTGTGCCAACGAGTGACAAAGTCAGCGATAGACTCATCATTCATACTGACGAGTGGAATAAAGATCAGTCATGGTAACCTTCTTGACAATATTAATCGAGAAGTGGTCTAAGAAGGCCTGGGCTACTTGATTGAATGAGTAGATGGAATGTCTTGGTAGCCCACTGTACCAGTCTAATGCAGGTCCAGTCAGGGACATTGGGAAAGTCCTCAAAAGTAAAGCATCATCATGGGAAATCAGGTAACACCCATGTTTAAAGGACCGCAAATGTTGTTGTGGATCCTCTTTGCTATTGAAGTGTTGAACTTTGGCATTTCCCAATGTATGGGGTATGGTCGAATAGGAATGGATGGGTGAATAGGCTCATTACAAATTTCATCATAGGTGAGGGAATTGCATGAGCCAGAAACCGATGCTTCCAGTGTCTGCATCTTTTCCATCATCAACTTGATGAGGTCAGTGGTAGGTTGTGATGGGGAGACACCTCTTGTGGCATAAGGGGGTGGATATTGAACCTGATAGGGAGGTTGAGAATAGGGAACCGACATAGGAGGCACATATCCAGAATGGGTGACAGATGAGATAGGGGGTTGTTGATAGTAGGTGTATGTAGGTGGGATGGTCATCATGACTCTGGTAGCGATTGGGGGTAGTGTTTGTGGGATGGAGAGGATGAGATTCTAGAATGGAGTAGGGGTCACCAAAACCATGGGTGGTTGTGTTGTAATGGGTATTTGTGAGACAATGGGTGTGGACTGTGCTATGGTCTGGGTGGTCGATGAGGGGACAACAGATACGACAGGCATGAGTGAAACTATAGATGCAGCAGTCATGGTGGGTATGGGGCCTAGCTATGAAACTACTGGGGGTGAAGTAGGTGAGGGTAATGCCACATTATTAGGGGCTGATGCAGCAGTAGGAATAAGGGTAGGAGAGATGGACACAGGCATGTCGTATATCAACTGACCTGAGGAGTCTCAAGTGGAAGAATGGGAAAGGTAGAACTGTAAGGCCATGGGATTCTGATCAAGGAGTTGTGTAAACTCTTCATCACCTACAGCAATGGTGGTAGGTAAGGTTGGATCCATGGGTGATAGGATGGAAGGTGGTGAGGGACTAGGTGGGAGTGGTTGACGACTAGCATGGAATATGAGGGCATTAGTCTGGCTGTGAGTCAGCACCATGTGAACAAGTGCTGACCTGGTAAGACTGTATTCTGTAGATGACACAGAAAATAGTAGAAACAGAGAATAATGGGGTCTGAGAGGTGAATCTGGTCAATGTCTAGATTTTGAAAATAAACACAGGCAACCGATGATGGTCAGGTTGACCAGTGATGGTTGAGGGAAAACTGATGATGGTCAGGTTGACTAGTGATGGTTGGGGGAACACCGATGATGGTTTCTGAAACTGATACCGGTCACTGTGGAAGAAACCAGTCTCAAAGAATGAAACATGAATGTTGGATGTGTACTGATGAAAACTGTGTATGATAGTAAGTATCAACAGGGGAGAAATATGATGATGCCCTGAGGGCCAAAAATAGAATAGAAATAGTGATGAAGGCTATTCTAGGTAAAGTAACTAGAAATCCAGAAGCTGACACTGGTTATTGTTTAACCGATGATGGTCAGATGTGAACCGGTGATGGTCACTGGACCGATGTCGGTGACTGTGAAATTAGAAAGGAATGAAGAAAATTGGTTTTGTGAATTAAATTAAGTGAAGAATCAAACTCAGAAACCTGAGAATGAAGAGATGGGGCCCTGACACACTCAGACAAAGTCAGAATACTCCAACTACGATGGTGGAGTGTGCAAGGAAGAAGAAAAATGGAGATTCGTAGTCTCACACCTCAAAATACAAGCCAAGAAGAATGCTAAGAAAAAGCATGATCCTAACAGTGATTTTCTTATGTTTGTTTAGCTTATGCTATTTAGGACTGACTGTGTGTATTTAGAACAGAATTTTTGGTTAGGAAGGCATCCTACAAAGAAGGATATCTAAAAGGAGAGGTTTCAGGTATGTTATGGCGGGGGCGGGCCATCCTCTGAGATGATGACTCGACAGAGGCAACGAGCTGGGGAGTACCTACCAATCGGATCGTGTGATCACTGACAGATGTTCCTGGGTAAGATGTTGTTTAAGAAAGATGTGTATATTTTGATTTTGTGCAAGTTTGGTAAGACACACAGAGAGAAAAATATGTGCTTTCTATGATTCTTTGTGTCAACCATCAGCTGGGCATGACTTCCAGCATATAGGTTGCCCTCAGTTTTAATGTGAGCTAATAATGCAACAAATCAGAATGCAATGCAAGTGTTTTAAACCCAAATCGAAAGTGTAATATTCGATGTAGCAAGTGATGAACAGGAAGAGGGATGCTCTTTCACTAATGCAATGCTAAAAGAAAGGAAGACATGTTCTTTTTAAAGCACCAAAAATATGATTGTTTTTAGACAATAGAAAGAAGGAGAATGATTTCCAAAGAAGAAAATTAATGTGGAAGCTTTTAGAAGGGAAACAAACACACAACTTTCACCTAGGAATGAATAAATGCAAAAGAACCCTTGATGGGTCCCACCGGGCGTGCCAAAATGTTTCACCATTTTCTTTACATTTTCGAAGTGACAAAACAGATAAGGGTAAAGGCCAAGGAGGAATACCTATTAAATGTTGGTCAGTTGATGGTTGTTGCATGCGTTCTGACTTCTTGATCCACAGTTGAATGTGAGAGCTTCCTTTTGGCTAGGAGGAACTACCTGTAATAGAAAACAAGACCACAAAAAGATAGTTAAATGATATATGACAGTGGACTACCTAGCATATGCTAGTTCCAGGAAGTGTGATACTTCCTAGATGGTTGTCAATCCACTGTTTAAAACAAGTTAATGTGAGAAATAAACAAATTCCTACTGTAGTTGATATGATTTAGGTATTTCATTCAAGTACAATAAGCAAATCTTAATCATAACAGGCTAGGCTATAGTTGGATCAGAAAGGTGAGGTAGTTGTCAAGGTGCTGGGACTGATCAGGGTCAGATTCTGGGTTATTTAGGTCAACTGGTAGGGTGATTGTTGGGTCTGTTCTTGGTCAAGGTGTAAAACACAGAGACCGACGTTGGTCTGAGTGTGACTGATGCCAGTTTAGGTAGAACCGATGGTCGGTTGTGGATAACTGGTGTTGGTATGGTCGAGATAAAAGAAACTCAAATAGATTAAATGGCTAGGGGCTGATCTGAGGTCAAATAAAGGTTGGGAGAGTGAATGGGAAGGTCTGTAGAGGTCTTAGGTATGCTCAGAAGTATACAAACAGGTGAGGATGGGTGATTTGGTGATATGGGTGAAGGGATATTTGAGTTCACAGGCAAGTGGGTGATGAAGCAATAAGCATGCAAAGAATAGATTAATAACATGAGTAATAAAAATTACTAACTGAAATAAACCCTATGCTGGTTAGGGATATACTTACTGTGTTAAGGATCTGATGGCTGAGTGGTGGAGGTGGTTGATCAGAAGAATACATGTATGGTATTATAGTAGTGATTTCCCAGAATGATTCCCATGAATGCAATGGCTCTATGATTGATCCTGGTAATGGTTCTGGATGTCTGGATGTGTAAAAGGATGCTTGTTTTGCTTGCATGCAGCTATGATCTCCTTTCTTGCTCTCAGAATGTGCCAACCCAAAAACAAGGTTGTTTAGGTGAATAAATGGTAACCGACGATGGTTCTAGGGTTGACCGGCATCGGTTTAGGGTGACCGGCATCGGTTAAGGTGGGATTCCCTAGGTTTACTAAAATTGGTAGATCTCATTTCTTTTAGCTCAAGTTTATTCCTTGATCCACGATTTGGAATGGACGTTACTTTTTTTATGAGCGGGAAGGTGGTTAGGGATATTTTAGGCATTGATTTTAGGGTTGGACCAAATCTTAGCTCATTAAGGCAAGTAAGATTAGGTCTTATTGTTAGTTATGGAAACATGCCAAGAATAGGTCTAGGGTGAGGTGGTTGGATGAGGTGTCTAGGTGAGGTGGTGGGGTAGAAATTAGGGTAATTAGATATTAAATATTGTGAGGATATATATTAATTTAATTAAATTAATGGTGATGTGGGGTGGAAGGGGCCATGGTTAGATGAGTATGATTGAGCTGGTTATTTTGGGTTGCAAACTTGGTGCCATTGAAGAAAAGAAAAAGAGAAATCAGATTGTGTGTAGACTTCTGTGATCTGAATAGAGCATCACTCAAGGATCATTATCCACTTCCATCAATGGAACAAATCTTGCAGGTGGTATTTAGGTTCTGAATGGTTTTCCTTTTTAGATGGTTATTTAGGCTACAATCAAATAATGATAAAAAAAGAAGATCAAGTTCAAGACAATCTTCACCAAAAAATGAGACACATATGCTTATAAGAAGATGCCATTTGGATTGTCAAACTGCCGGAGCAATGTTTTAGTGCGAGCTATGGATATGGCATTCAAAGGATTAATCAACAAGATAGTGCTGGTATATCTAGATGATATCACTGTCTTCTCAAAGAATGCAGCAGACCACCTCTTTTACCTCAGAAAGGTATTTCAGAGGTGTAGAAGGTTCGGAGTGTCATTGAATCCCAAGAAGTGTGTATTCTTGGCACATGAGGGCAAATTGTTTGGGCCACATTGTCTCAAGAGAAGGGTTAAAAATATTATCCTTAAAAGAGTTGAAGCCATTAGAACACTTCCACTTGCCACATCATAAGAAATCTCTCCAAAGCTTCTTGGGAAGGATAAATTTTGTTTGCAGATTTGTGCCTGATTTTTCCACTCTTATGAAGCCTTTAACAATAATGCTGAAGAAGAGTCTTGCATTCAAATGGAAAACAGAAGGCAAAGAGAGTTTTGAGGCTATCAAGCATGCAATATCACAAGCCCCAACTCTTATTAACCAAGAATTTTCAAAGGATTTCATGCTCTATGCTTTTGGAGGGCCAAACACAATCTCAACTATCTTGGTATAGCTGAATAGAGAAGGTTTAGAATAACCCATAGCATTCTTCAGCCAAATCCTGGAAGATTATGAAATAAGGTACTCTTTTATTGAGAAACATGTTCTTGTTGTCATTAGGAGTTTGAAGAAGTTCAGACACTTGGTCTCAAACAACAAGATTCAACTACTAGTGTCTCATGTTGGTGTCAAGGAATTTCTTCTGAACAAGGATTTGAATGAGAAGAGAGAAGGTTGGATCACTTGGGTAATGGAATACGATATTGAAATCAAAGTGACTAAGAATGGTTTTTGGCAAAGGTCTATGTGAGCAGCTCACTTCCAAATAACAAACTGAGTCAACAGATGAAGAAGAGGTTGTCCTTTTACTACAAAATAATCAAGAACAACTAGCTAACTTTGTTCCCATTCCATGTTGGACTCAAGACTTGGTGCATTATCTCCAAAAAGGTTTTTTCCCTCCACAAATGAGTAAAGCAAAGAGAAGATACTTTAGATTACAAGCCATTCCATATGTGCTTGTTGATGATGTTTTGTTCAAAAGGGACATCAATTGTGTTCTACTAAGATGTATTGAAATGGATCAAAGTTGAGGATATTGTTAGAGGATATTTACGATGCAGAGGTTGGAGGTCATTTTTCTCCACGGGTAATAGCTCTCAAGATAATGAAGGCAGGTTACTATTACCTACGGCCCACATGGATCAAGAAATGCAAGAAATGTGCATGTTCTTCATTGGGGAAATGAAAGGTTAGCAGCACTCCCATTCCATCCAATTTCAGTCAACCAGACCATTCATGTAATGGGTATTGGACTTCATTGGGGCCATCAATCCAAATTCAAGCCAAGGTCACAAGTGGATACTCACAGTAATGGACTATTTCACCAAGTGGACTGAGGTGGTAACACTCAAGGAGGCCAACGAGTCTAACATACTATACTTCTATGAAGGAATAGTGACTAGGTTTGGCGTACCAGCCACTATCATATTAGACAATGTATTGGCATTCCTGGGTTCCAAAGATCATATAAATGGGATGTCAATAATGGTGTATACCCACTTGAGCACCTCTTCAAACTATTACCCACAAGGTAATGGGCAGGAAGAGTCCACAAACAAGAATTTACTAAGAATCATCAAAATAACTCTTGATGAAAACCAGAGAACTTGGCACACAAAAGCTAAAATCAGCTCTTTGGACAGATAGAATCACACCCAAGAGGTCTATAGGTGATCTCCATTCAAAGCTTGTATATGGGAAGGAAGCATTTCTGTTGCCTATATCACTTGAGTTTCCAGGATTAGAACTCATGAAACAAACTGGAACTAGCTGAGTTTGAGCCTATGGAGATCAGGTATGTAGAGATGATGGAGTTAGAAGAAGCAAGGGAACATGCAGTCCAAACCATGGAGAAGGATTAGACATTGATCAAGAAGATGTTTTGACAAGAAAGATAAAGCAAGGACATTTCAAGTTAGAGACTTAGTACTGAAGTGGGATGCGGACCATGGAAAAACCAAGCAAAACATTCAAAGTTTGATGCCATATAAGTGGTCCATACATGATCACTGGATGCAAAGGTAGCAATGCACTTCTAATTGGCTAAGTTAGATGGTGAAGAATTGTCCGATTCTGGTTCAATGGGATCTATCTCAAACATTGCTACTAGAAGGAGAATTCTCACCCTTGTAAATATTAGCCTAGGATTTCCAATTCCTCTAAGTGTGTATGCACATTGTTGTTGTTATTAGTATAGGTTTCATTTCCCTAAGTGCTCTAGCATAGGTTTTATTGCTCCAAGGTTGTATTATTATACAGTTTGATGTGCCTCTGGGTGAATGTTGTAGCAGTCCATTTTAGGAATAGGTGAAAACCCTAAGTCAAGACAATTTTCTACTCTCAGAAATCTCATCTTCAAGATTTTCTTATGAAAATTGAGAGTGTGGACAGCGGGGGTAGGTTCAGGGTCACCAAGTTCAAGCATCAGATTCAAGTTTCAAAGAACAGGATCAATATCAAGCTATCATCTATGACTCCATGCCCAATGGATACTTCAAGGCAACTGATCCGTTCACCTAGCAGGAAGGTGATCCCATGAGTCACCAAATTGTTATCAAATTTTTCCCCTTGGGAAAAATTGGTTGAACATGACCTTGCACAGGAGAAATGGAGGGGTCGGCCCAGTTGTGTGGAATCACATTCAATCCCAAAATCAAGCCCAGAATGATCCAACCTGAAGCAGAGTAAAAAAGAAAAATGCCAACCATTGGCACAACCTCCAAGGGTGAAATCCACGTGTCTCAACGACGCAGACTCCAAAATTTACACCAGCTGTCAGGTCCAAGCTAATGGTATCTCCAAATGTGCATGGGTCTCAAACTCTCTCATGTGTCTAGGGTCCAACTAAGTTGCTCCTAAATGGGTAGAAAGAAAGAGTCAGTCGTTGAAAGGTATAAGGACCAACGGAAGGACCTCCACATGACATCTTGGTGCAACTCCAGAAGGTTAAAACCCAAAAGTCAGGTCCCAAACAAGCGCGAGCCCTCCATGTGGTCTAGAGTCAGACATATTGCTCCACCAAATAGGAAGGGACTAAGCCAAAACACAAGGAAACAAAGGGGTGGCTTGTGGATGATGCCAAGTGTCCCACCATCATATTTTTGGAGCTAACCATAGAGGTCGCACCCATAAGCATGGTTTTGGCATCATACATAGTGGGGCCCCTTACTCACCTAAATGAATGAGGTAGGAAAGTTAGACTCGAGGCCCGAATTGAAAAGTATAAAGAAAGGGTCAGCAGAAAGCCTCCACGTGTCATCATCAGTGCAACTTTAAGAGGTAGAATCTAAGGGTGGTCCCCAAATGAGTGCCAACACACCAACGTAGTCAAGGCCCGAGAAAGGTTTCACCAACCATTGAAAATTCCAAGCTTGGGATAGGCTAGCGGAAGCTTCCGCATTGCCTCATCAGTGCAACTTCAAAAGAAAAATCTGAAGGTAGGTCCCAAATGTGCGTTAGCCCTCCACGTGTCTAGGGTCAGACATAGTGTCTCCGCCAAACAGAAGGGGGTTAGCCAGAACACAAAGGAAATAGAGCAGGCCCGCGGATGATGCCACGTGTCTCTTTGGTGTAACTTCAAGAGTGAAGGGAGGGAGGTGAAGTCTTAAGGAGTGTGTGGGGCTGCCATGTGGATCTTGTATGAATAAGACTCTTTTAAATATTGTCAGCCCATGTTAAATTCTGAACCCTCGATCTTCAGAAAGCCATAACCTTTTGACTTGAAGCTTAGATTTGGGCAAGAGAGACTTTTTGGAAAGCTCTTGACATTTTCTACTCAACTACAACTAGATATCCTTAAATGTTTTCTCATTCTTGAATGTGTAAGGCTTATCACCTACCCCCATTAATGAATTATGGGCTTCTTTTCTTTCCCAACAAGGAATAACACATGGAGGCATGGGTATTGCAGTGAAACCCATCATTATTGCAGGTGAATTCATTTCTCTTTTGGAGGTGGTTGAAGAAGAGTTCAATTTCTTCTACCTCCTTTTCTCTAATTCTTCTATATATTTTAAGGAGGGACATTTTGCTAAAGGGTTGAACAGTTTTTCTTTGCACCCTCCCTTCTTCTCTGTTCTGTAGGAGAATTTGTGGAGTTTCGAACCTCCCATTCAAATTGTAATGCAATTTTTGCCTCCTGGCTATTGCAATGCACTATATCAATTTTGGAGAAATGAGATAAGTCTGTGGATGATTTCAACCCTCTCTTGTGTTCATTGCATCCACTTGGTCTCTCATCATAGTTTGGTCATCTATGTGGTGGTTGTATTGTGTTTTTATGGTTTTTGTTTATTGCAAAGCAAGTGTTCATCATTCCTTTGGTGCATCACCCTTGTTAGTCTAGGTTTTATTTCTTGCATCTCCTTAACCCTGTCTCCTTGGCAAGTTAGAGTAGGTTTTAGAGTAGATCCTTTATAATATGAACGTGTGTAGCTGAACAGAGGAATAGGAACCGGCCTTCATCCGGAGAGCTCTCTTGATTTGCAAAGTCCCACACTTTGAGAGATGCCAGACTTCAGGGGTGATGTGATTTTGTGCTAACAATACCCTTAGCCAAGGGGTGAGTGGGGATAGATTTTCTATAGCATTGAGTATTTCTCCACTGAGTGGAGGAGACATAAGAAAGGCATTATTTAATATCAAGTAATTCCATAACATGCTTCACAAAGGATTCCTCTTCAAAAAGAGTGAGAAATGAACTATCTATAAAGTAACCATTTATAAGATGATGATCAAAGCGGGAGAGAGATATGTCTTTCACCAAACCTCTAAAATAGTAATTAACAACTAAATAATTGAATCCTTTAACATCCAATCCATATAAATAGGGAGCTGGTAAAAAATTGTACCTAATGGATATGTGGAGACGAAACCTATGAAATTGAATCCTATTAATTGCGATACAAATTTTTGAAGGGAATAAGGAGTAGATTGTATTGATTACCTTATTCTAAAATGAAACAACGAATATAAACAAGAAAAGTCGGTCATGTGGTTACAAAACAAAATTGAATACATGGAGGTAATTGATCCTTCAAACCGACACCAATGTAATAGAAGTTAATTAATCTAACAATTTTGGAATACTAAAATGACATATTGATAGTATGAAAAATATGAGATCCAAACCCAAAGCATTGAAGCACCAGTCAATCATTTCAAAGGATTTCTTAAATTTAGTCTTGAAAAAATAGATTTCTTATTGGAGACTTGGTGGCAAAATATTTAATACCATAGAAAAATATGTGTTTTCACAATAGTGAGGAGATAAAAAGTCTATCCTCTATTAGATGGGGAGGTTTCCTTATTGATAAAAAAATACAAGAAAATAATATGTACAATATCAATAGGAAAAAATGGATATACGATTTTTTGTAATGGATGCTAGAATAGGAGTGAGACGGATAAAAAGAGAATAAGATGAAAAAATGGAAACAAAAATCATATAGGAATTAAAAACAAAAATTTTATTAGCAAATGCTATAAAATACACAATATAGAGATACTAAATCAAATGTTGGAATTTTACATTACATGAAATGAAGAATGAAAGAAAAAAATATCATAAGAATAAATTTCGTCACCAAATGTTCTCATACACATGGTTATCGAGGCTAATTTTAAGAATCAACCCCTATGAAATTCTATAATATTTTGGTGAATCCTAGACGATAATAATATATTTACTGGTAACTATTTAGAAATATGTCCACTCATGTGTAAAGTCACTAGCTATTCTATTTTTTTTATAATTCAAAAAAGGGCACTAAGCCCGACTATATTAATAATAACGATCAGAGTATCAAACAAAAAAACCTAAAAAATAGGTACTAGTAGTAAGTAAAGGTTGTCCGGATTGGTGTTGCATACAAAAAAAACCTAGTACATTATATTTATACTAAGATAGGAGATCAGAGAATTAGTTCTTGTCCTCCGAAGAGCTAAAGACTTCAACTGTGGGCTCCATTGCATTTTGAGATTCTTCTTCAATGACTGGGGCTTCCAGAGTCTCAACCAACTTTTAATATTCAAATTTTTCAGTATGATACCCAACACTGAGCATATAACATCTAATTTCTTTCCTTGCATGACACTCTCCAACTCAAGAGCCCTTATGAGAGACCAGATCTGCTCCAGACCCATCCCAATGTCAAGACCCAACTGGTCCATATCCTCGTGAATGGAAAATGAGTTACTATCCCCAAGCAGGATGGTTTGAACCCCAATATTTTGTGTAACCTTGAGGATTTCCAATCTAGCTGTAGAAAATCTAGGCCCCCCCATGACTTTTACAACTTCCTCCACAGCCGCAGTATCACCCAAATCTAGCAAAGAGTTGAGCCCTTAGAAAATTGGTATACATCCAACGAAGAAGCCTTGGGTCCTTCACACCATCTATCAACATACTTTTCTATAATTCCAAGGTCTCTTTAGTCATAATTTTTATCCCCTTGTCGAGAATACGACCAGCATTTAGCAATTGCCTCGACTTCGAATCATTAACCAACCCAAGGAATGGAAAATGCACATCTTCTAGAGAATACTTGTGAATCAAGTTGTCGTTCATCTCGTGCACATTTTTTATGGTTGTGTCTCTCTCGAGGCTATCACTGGTGCTCTTAATAGGGCCAGTAGAACCTTTTCCTTTCTCCATATTCCTAACAGACCAGATCTCATAAACATAGAGAAAAGAAAATATGGCCAAAACACTACTAATGCTAGGATTATAAAAACCTTTCATGCGTGAACATCCACATGCCAAATTATGTGAAGTGATGCCTATGGATGCCCATAGGAGGTGGGAATATCATCACAAAACATGGCACTTAAAAGGAATGACACAATCTATTAGCGCTTCTGAAGATTTGAGCAATTGAAAGTGTCTCAATGAGAGTTTGAAAATCATCAACAATATCTATCAGCTGCCAATGTTTAATTTTGCCTTTTCTTATTGCATTGATGATAATTTGAGAATCACCCTCGATGTTTAATTTATCCCAACCTTTTTTCTTAGATAATTGCAATCCTTGCCAAAGAGCTTTGGCTTTAACAAAGTTGTTGGAGCCCTTTCCAAGAGCTTCAACAAAACCCAAAATGGGTTTATCCATAGATTTCCTACAAACACCACTAGCACCACCCCATACAGGGTTATTTCTATTTTCACCATCAAAGTTCAGCTTGAGAAAACCATCATTAGGATCCTTCCAAATTTGTTCTCTAACTATTTTAATTTTAATGCTTACCCCCTTATCAGGGATACTAGTTATTCTATTGGCTCTTTCAAAAAAATAAATTATCTCATGAATTAAATTAATAATCAAAATTGTAGCCATACTAAATTAAATTACTCTAATTGCATGAAAGATAACACCAAATATCTTCAAAGGAAAGTTGATCTACTAAGGACATCAAGATAAGAGCTTACAGGAAACTAGTTATTTTGCATAAACATGAATTAAATCACCTAATGCCAACCGTTCCTACTCTTGTATGTATGATTACTCTAAAACATGAACCTCTTTAGATCAATGATAAATCAAATTTATGTGTTATTCTCCAAGGAGAGGAAAGGATATCACCAAGAAATGACTACAAGGCCATTCTTAGATCTTCCTTTATACTCAACAATGGTAGAATGGATGCAATGGATGAAGTAGCTATTCCAAATCAATGGAGAATGCTCTTATCAATATGCCTATAATTTCCACTATTCAAAGTGTAGTGTGGTGTGTGAGGGGAATACTAGGTTTATTATATAGCTTTCCAATTTGGAGAAGCATGAATCCTAGTGCATGTGGGACAATTGATAAAGTGCAATTAGAAGAATTAAGCTTAATTAGAAGAATTAAGCTTAATTAAAAGAATTAATAGGTGATTAGCAACTCATGGGAGTTGGTGGTGCTTTAATTAATCAAATAGGATTAATTAATAGGTTAGGATAAGCTTAGAAATCCATTAGAGATGATTTTGAGGGAAATGGAGTGATTTTGAATGGTTGGAAGGGAGGGTTTAACCAATAAGAAGGTTTATTGATTAAATACAAGGGTAAATAGGCTTAATTAGCTAATAATAGTTGATTGTTCTATCAGAAGAGGATTATAACTAATGAAGTGTCATTAATTGGCATTTGGAGTGAAGTAGAGACTAGCTAATTAACAAAGTATCGTTAATTGGTTGAAATAGAAGGAAACATTAGTTAATTAGCGGGAAATCATTAATCATTACAGAAACGATGGGAAAGAGGGTTATTAGTACAATTTTAGTAGTAAAACTGGGTAGGCGGATTTTAGGTGTCTACAAAAAAAATATATAATAACATCATCATCTATTCTAGATCACTTTTTCTCAAAGCAACATATTTTCTCAACTTCATCATCAGCTCAATTTCTACAAACTAGCAATAGTACATGATTGGTGTAATGAAGGCTTCGATATGGGGCCATTAAAAAAGTTAAATTTTAAGGATTGGAGGTTGAACATTATAGGGGAAGATGGGTGATGAAGAAGGGGATTAAAGGAGGTGAATGTCAATGGTAGGGAAAATACTAGAGTGGATATAGGAGATCCTCTTATTTATTCTGATAAGTAACATAGGGGCCATGTGTCATTTTTTTCAACCACTCTAAGGAGAAAGGGGGTGTGATGTGTAGATTTTTTAGGAAATGTACTATGGAGAAAGATATAGAAGTAAGACCCTATTTTTCAATACTCATAATGTCAACATCTATTTTTTGCAATGTTAGCCCTTATGTTTTTTAGATAGTTATAGGCCCCACCATTTTGATGGGATTGCACTTGCTCTTGACATAGAAAAGTGTATAGATAGGGACATGTGGAGGGGATTTGGCATCCCATGTCAGGATGATGTATTTTTTGAATTTGATGCTCAAAAAATGGAAATATAGGCTTTTTGCACCACAATACAAATAGTATATTTAACTTTGTAAGGTGGATAAGAAAATACCTAGTCATTACCATTGATACATTTTCTATTTAATGCAATGTTTGTTAAGTATTAAATTTTCCTTAATGGTTTCCATCTTGAAAATAACTACTTTTTAATGGTTTTGTAAAATTTGGGATTACTACAATTACATTATTGTGTGGTTTGATGATATAATCATTGAAATAATACAACACCAAAAAATAAACACAACCAATAAACATGACATATTAAGAATAAATTTAGCGATATATTCTAAGGGCCACAAAAAAAATAACAATTTTAAATATTATTAATAAAATATACATCAAATACATTAAAAAAGAGGACATTAACTCCCAACCCACAACCAGTCATAAAAACTTTAGTCAGTGTTACAAAGGTGAAAATGTCAAAGAAATATTTTTAAAATTAAATCTTTAGCATTTCTCAAAGATTCATAAGGAAAAACATATGTACACATATTGCCTCTCATGAGAAATTACATAAATATTAATTTAGACATGCCTTAATGAGATACTACATATATATTCTTCCTTATTACTAACAAAAAAATAAAAAGAGAGGATAACACTAATTAATATTTGAGTGACACCCTTATGAGATGGAACAACATGAAATGGAGATGCCACATGTTGACCATGGTGGTGGTGCTTGCAATAACACAAAAATTACATCGGCCACGATGTTGGAATTGAGGAATATAATAAAATGATTGCAATGAAGGCAAGGGGAACAACCATTATTGCAATAATATCCCCCAAATTATCACAAATTATGGTGTACACTCAATTAACAACACAAAAACTTAATGTTACTATGGATTTTATAGAAAGAAAAAGGAATACATATTTGATGCATGCACGGAATCACAATTCACTCTAATGTATGAATGTTTGTTTGATAAATTAAGCACACTTATTTCTCTCATCATAAAAAAGATAGGTGAGAGTTACTTTGGGTTTCTTTGAGAATGCATGCATGATACCTTCAAATTTATATTTGATTAAGAAACTAAACAAATAAATGACTTTGTCTTTGCCCCAATATTTTAGATCACCCATTTAGCTTTCATTTGATATTTTAATGATGCTTACCTCCAATTTTTTTTATTTTGTTAATTTAAAAAATAAAACCACTAAATTTAATAGTCGTTAAGTTAATAGATTTTTCAATCATAAAATCTACATTTGGGTTTCTTCATAATGGGTACACTCAAAGATTGTTTTGTTAGTCTTACGCTTATGAATTTTCCCACCATGCCCTCCAGTTCATCTTGTACTATGCACAACCATGAAAATTAATTAATTCCCAACCAATAAAAAATACAAATGAATTCCTAACCAAGAACAATGAAAGATTTTTTTAGAGAAAATAAAGAATATATTGTCTTGTACCCAAAGAATAGAAACAACGTCCTTTTCATCCAATAGAAATCCCAGAACAGGGAATCTAGCAGAAAAGTAGGGGACATGGTCAACGTAGTTGAAATTGTGGAGCTTGCGAGAAATAATCTTCAGGGCTCGAGGATATGATAATTTATATAATTAAGATATCATGATAAATAAGACAAAAAAACCAATTCCAAGTCAAAGAAAAGCTCACATTGGGAAAAAATCTCCAGCAATGGTGGGAACATTCTCATCAACACTTTTGGAGTCAAAAACATATAAGGTTTTCCTATAGAACACCTAGGGAAGCTCTCGGGGCAAGAAAATGGACTCAGATGGCTATTTAGGGCAATGTTTGGTGAAGGCATGCTTCCAAAAGTGGAAAAAGTGCACTTAGAGACCCCTGATGTCCCTTTGAAAAAATTCAAAGGGGACATGGGGTACATAATAATGCACCACCATGGTGAAAGAGTCATGTCTTGAGGTTGTGTCACTTAAAATGCCACTTGAGGTGTTAGAATGATGTCTTTAACTCACAACTTAAGTTAGCCCCTTCCTCATGATAGGCAGACCTTGAGCGCAGTTATGAGGGCCTGATATCACTTTGTACCCTTTCCAAAGGTACATGGGGGACATAAAAGTGTTCCACCATGTGAATAATAAGTCTTGTGTAACTTAAAGTGCAAACTGAGTGGTTAGGAAGATGTTTTCAACTCACCTCTTAAAATTGGCCCCCTTTCTCATGATGGAGCTACCCATGGCACATTTTTCAACCCATGTTGTCCCTTTTCCCCATTTTTCCCTTACTAAATGTGGTAAGGTATGTGAGGGGTTCTCAAACCCATTTAGTAAGTTTGGCCACAACATGGAGGAGAAATTTTCCATTGCTTGAAGTCATAAATTGCTTGTTATGCTGGTGCTTCAACTCTCCAACTTGTATTTTTTGACCCCCTCTTCATGATGCCTCCACACATGGTGAATTTTTACACCCATGATGTCCCTTTATCCCTTACTAAATGTGGTAAGGGACATGGACATCTGAAACCCATTTGGAAAGTTTTAACTCCACCCCTACCATGGTTGGTCAATTATGGTCAATATTTGAATTCAAAATCAGCTAAATGGGAGGGAAAGTATGAAGGGGTGAGTTTTAAAAACAATATATATCAAAACTTAATAATTTTTTTATGTTTCTCTATGTTTTTATGACTGCCATGAAGAACCATACATCCATCATGGCCAAAATGCAAATTTTCTCATTACTCTCAAACCCCTACTCCAATCACCTTGAAACTTGGATTGTAGCTTCCTTATGTGAACTCCTTTGGAATGAGTGTTTACATGACCTCATTTATGACCTCATCAATTTTTTACATTATTCTAAATTTTCCAGCCATGAAAAATGTCTCCTCATATCTACAGAGTTGTAGCTATTCAAATTACTTCAAAATCGAAGACGAAGACCTACAGAAAATTAGCTTTCTAATGAGCACTTGCTTGGCTCATGAATTTGAGTGTGCTTCAAGTTATAGATGACTATTTTTTTTACATTATACCAAATATAAGGATGAAAACAAAGACTTGTAAGTTCACTTTTTGTTTTCACAAAGATTTGAACGATAAAAACCTCGAAAACTAGAGCAAAACATCCTGGTGTGAAGTAGAATTTTTGGAAACCGTTTTCACCCTGATCTGAAACTTTGTGGCCAATGTATATTTTTGAGTAAGTACTTATTCAAGACACTTAATAATAATATTAATTCTAATATGTGAATGGATTCAAGTCACTGAGTCCATTTCCCAAGAAGAAAAGTGCTCAAAATGGCAATTCGACAAAATTGCCAAAACTAATCATCCAAGAAGAACTTAATAAAAATAGTAAGTGTCTGTAAAAGGCTCAAAATGTCCATGGTTGTTCATCCTCCACATCACTCACTAATTCCAACTTTTACAAAGGAGAAATTTATGCTTTCAAATGGGTGGACAGTGGCATTTTGTCTCAAGCAGAAGAGGAGTTCTCTCGGTCCTCAATTTTGGTCACAACAGTGTATTTGGGTCTCGGTGTGCTTCTCAATTCATCTGATGGGTTGATTAAAATATGGAAGCATGTTCCATTCAATCTCTCACCTTGGTTCATCTCATGATTGGACTGGTTTTTTATTGAATAAAAAGATAAATTAAATCTATATTTCAGAGTAACTACTGTAATAAATGATGTATAAATGCTACTATACAATAAGACGCAAGCAATAAAGCATGTAAAATGTAAAACCTTAATCAAGAGAGGGAGATAAGAAGACTTAGCTGATATCCATGCAATTTGGAAGTGATCTGGGCAGGTGAAATAGAGAAAAATATTGTAGACAACATCGTAAATTCTCCTTGGAAGTTATGGAACTTAGAAATGATGCAGGATAGGGGCACCCGCAGCAAGGCAAGGGCACCTGGGTGCCGACAAATGGATTTGGGTGCTAGTGGCCTTGCAAATGCTCAGGATCTTATTTATTTTGTTTTGCAAGGGTTTTGTTGTTGGTTCCTATTTGTCACTTAATATTCGCTCCTTAATCGCCGAAAGCATCTGTAACCTACAAGAAAGAAGTTCATCTACACATACCCACAAACCACATTAAACCTAAAAAGGAAAATGTAGAATGGGGAGTCGGAATGACCCCAAAGAGTGTACTTATGAATGAGTTTTGTACTACATATCAGACTCCATGTAGTTATTTTATGTGTAGAAATGATGCCCTAGGATGCCCTTGTGCAAGTTACACAAATGATAGCGGGCTAATTCTAGAATGTAGAAGATATATAGTATATGTGGATGGAATAAAATAGACTTCCCCTCTTATGTAGTGTATGTAGAAGTGATACAACCCTTTTCCCTTGTATGAGTGCTAGATGGATGCCTTTGAAATGCTTTACTACTTTTGGATACAAGCTTAGGTGATAATAGTAATGCTTAGTGTTTGGTCCCTCATTTTGAAAATATAACTATGTATTTATATGATTCCCTTGCTTTAATTTCGCAATTGATAACTTGAAGTATGAACTATAAGTGAAAAATACTACCATAAGATAAAAGAGACCCAATAAGAGCAAGTAAATGTGAGAAAGGGTTAGGGGCACCTAGGATGGATAGGAGCGCTTGGGCGTTGGTTTTTGAAGCCATAAAATATAAATAAGTTAAGTTATGACTGTGTTGTAGGGTGTGGAAGACCAAAGAGAAAGAAAGAGAAAGAAAAGAGGCCAAAGACCACTAGTTTTCTTGCTTAGGAATAATGTAAATGCTAGCATTCTTTTAGGACCTAGAAATGTACTGATTAAACTAAAATGGAGATTTTTGTAATCTAATATGATATACTAAAATATAACCAATAAACTAAACAAATGTAATGTGAAACTCTAATGTATAAAAAGGATTTAGCTGATTCCTTGAGCTTGTGGGACTATGTCGCAGTGGAGATTGGCTAGACAGGAGGAGGAAACCGCCGCACATGAGCTCAAGAAAATATATATATGGACTTTCTGGCCAGACTAGGGTGGTTGGAGAAAGATAAGGGTAAACTTGTATGAGATCTGGGTGCCATGGTCTATAGAAATCGCTAAAGAACCTCCTATGAGGTGTTTTTGAATGATCACATGTGTTCACTTCCTGTCGCATAAGTGTCATTGAACTTCATTGGATGTCACTGCGAATTAGAGATGGAGGAAACACCTGCAAAACCCTAAGCAAAACATCAAAATTCTAAAAAAGAAAGATGCATATGAAGGGGTCATACTTTCCTCAGCGACCAAATGTATGGACTTATCACTGAGCATTACACTACATCTCAGACATAATGTAGTTTTAGGTGCATGTGTGTGAAAATTGTGCCCTAGGTTCTCTCGTGTCGATCACACTTTGTGAGTAGCAAGCAATAACTAAATGTAGAATGTAAGTAAATGATGCATGAAATATAATGAACTCCCCTCATATTAAGTGTGATGCAGATGAACCAACATTTGTCCCTTGTAATGAATCTAGATGGATGTAAATGGAGAAATAGAATCTTTTGATGGATGCAACCTTAGGTGGAGATACTAGTTCTTAGTGCTTAGTCCCTCATTATGGTCTCATAACTTTATATTTATATGGTTCTCTTGATCTAGTTTCATAATTAACCCTGAAAAATCTGACCACCAAAAAGATAGAAAGCTCAAACAGCTAGAAAGTGCCCAAAAGGTGAGAGTAAAGTGTAAAGAGGATCAAGGTGACCTAGAGGGGATCATGACACCTAGGGTGCCCCAATCCTAGTTGGGCACCCCAGTCAGAGTAGGAAAAACAGAGTATGACAGTACAAACTGGGAAAGTGCGGGTGCAAGATCAAAAGAAATGACATAAAGTAAAGTAAAATGGTAAAATACATGGGTTAGTACTCTTTTTCACTTAAAAAACACATGAAAAGTAGTATGAGAGCGGGAATAAATAATTACAAAAAGTGTGTGATTCAGTGTCTACATGTACCCAACATGTACCCAAGTGTGTGATTTTGTGTCTACATTTGCCCCCACTTTATTTTGTTAGGTGAATACTTGAGAACATAAAGTAGATAGAAGATGCGTACCTTATGATCCTACGGAGTAGAGTATTGTCGATAGAGTGCTGAGTGGACAAGTGAAGCGTGGAGAATAGGAAAGGGAAGTGAAACTTAGGGGTGAAGTGCATGCATTTTAGTTGTGTTGTTGATGCGAGCTACTTCTTGTAAGAACAAACCTGAAATGTAAAAGAGAAAAAGATAGAAAAGTGTCACGTTGCTTGAAGTTGTTGATTTAAATATCGAAGGTGAGGTTTTTGGGTGATTGCATGCCCAGAGAAAGTGTTGGGAAGAGAGGTCTGGTTTTACTCTCCTTCCATGACTTTTCCCAATAAACACCACTATATATGGTACATCTCGATTTGTTCTAAATTGTTTTGATTTTAATGATTGTAGGAGATAGAATGCATTATGTGGCTGAAACAATGTCTGTTACTCTAGAATTACTCTGTAAACAATTGCAAATTGTGTCATACTAATAATTTGAGTGTTTCTTCCCCTAGGACATTAGCGCCCAAGGGAGGACACAAGCTCCCATGCACTATTGTCTGATACTGGGTGCTAGTGTCCGTTATGTTGAGATGTGGAACTCAATTACTTCAGTTTAGCATGTTATATCAACTTGCTGGAAAACACAGTAACTGACATTGGTTATGAAGGGACCGACATCGGTCACCTATGACTGGCATCGGTCAGGAAAGTAAGTCAGGAAGGGCTAACCGACATCGGTTACCTGTGCATGAGTGTTTTATTTAACTCACGGGAATTAGATCTAATTTTAGTATTAAAGCAGATCTATTGATTGTAATTGCATGGCTAAGTGCCCTAAGTTTGTATAAGGTATTTATAAGCTAGAAAGCTAGGGTTAGAAGAGAGAGTTAATGATTATTGTGAAAATAATTGTGAGAGAGAGAATTCTTGGAGAAGAAGGAGAAGCTTGAGAGAAAGAAAGTATTGTACATCGTGAGAGGTGTGGAAGATTGTAAATCTTCATTGTATATCTTCTGAAAGATTTGGATAATAGATTGGCTTGTTTCTTGGTGGATGTAGCCCACACTAGGTGAACCACATTAAATATGGTGTTGATTTATATCTTGTTTTGTATATTTCTTCTGGTAGAATATCCTCTTTTATTGCATGTATGCTTAGATCTGATATATTATCTGTACAACCCAGTGTGCTAACCCCAACAACTGGTATCAGAGATTTGTTTGAGGGTTTTGTGTGTTGACAATTTACTCACAGAGGGTTTTCTGATTGAGTGGGAGCTACAACAATGGCAGAAGAAAATAAATACAAGGTAGAGAAGTTTGACGGCCGAAATTATCAATTATGGAAGATGCAGATTGAGGATTATCTGTATCAAAGAGATTTGTACTTACCATTGGATGAAAAGTCTAGACCTATGAAGATGACTGATGAAGAATGGAAGATTCTTGACAGAAAGGCTTTGGGATCTATAAGATTAAGTCCTGAGTAGCATCTGTGGCTTCTAATATTACAGAAGTGACATCTACGGTAGAGTTAATGAAATCTCTTGCTAATTTATATGAAAAACCTAGTGCTTCAAATAAATTTTATTTGATGAAGAAACTATTTAGTTCTAAGATGCATGAAGGTGGATCTACATCTAGTCATTTGAATGATTTCCAATCTATTGTAAATCAGTTAAAATCAGTTGATATTTCGTTTGATGATGAAGTGAAAGCACTCTTATTCTTATGTTCTTTGCCTGATAGTTGGGATAACTTGGTAATGGTTGTTAGTAATACAACATCTGCTAATAATATTTTGAAGTTTGATGATGTGGTTAGTATAATCTTGAATGAATAAATTCGTAGGAAAAGTACAGAGAAATCATCATCTGGGAATGCTTTGAATGTAGAAAGTAGAGGCAGGAAGAAGGAGAGATCCAAGAGTAAGAATAATGGGAAATCAAATTCAAGGAATGACAGATCTAAATCCAGAGGTAAGGGAATTACCTGTTGGAATTGTGGAAAGAAAGGACATGCAAAGAAAGATTGTTGGTCAAAGGATAAAGAGAACCAACACCCAGACAAAGGTAAAGAGGTAAAATATTGCAACAGAGGTAATGCAAGATGCTCTTATTCTTTCTTTGGATAATAGAATAGAATCATGGGTTTTAGATTCAGGAGCTTCTTTCCATGCAACCCCTAATAAGGGTTATTTTAGAAATTATGTCCAGGGAAATTTTGGGCATGTTTATTTGGGTGATGATGAACCTTGCAGTATTACTGGTAAAGGGGAAGTTCATCTAAAATTGTAGAATGGAAATACATGGGTATTGAAAGATGTGAGGCATGTGCCAAGCCTCAGGAGGAATCTTATTTCTGCAGGGCAACTAGGTGAAGTTGGTTGCATGGTTACATTCACAGCAGACTCTTGGAAAGTCACCAAGGGTTCTTTTGTTGTGGCAAGAGGCAAGAAGGTAGGAACGTTATATTTATCTACTTGTGTTATTAATTCCTTTTCTTGTATTATCTACTTCAGATTCAGATGCATGCATGTGGCATAATCGGTTGGGCCATATGAGTCAAAAAGGAATGCAAATCTTAAAGGCTAAGGGTAAGTTATCAGATTTGAAAGATTTAGATCTTGATTTCTGTGAGCATTGTGTCTTTGGAAAGAAAAAGTGAGTGAGATTTCTCAAAGTTGGGGTAACTAAGGAGTAGAAATTGGAGCTTGTACACTCAGATGTGTGGGGACCAGCCCAGGTAGCTTCTCATGGAGGATCCCAGTATTATGTTACTTTCATTGATGATGCTACAAGAAAGGTATGGGTTTATTGTATTAAACATAAATCTGATGTTTTTGAGACTTTTAAAAGATGGAAAGCCCTTGTTGAGAATGAATCAAATTCAAAGTTAAAGTGCCTTAGATCTGACAATGGTGGTGAATATTGTAGCAAGGCTTTCAATGATTATTGTTCAGTGAATGGAATACGTAGAGAAATGATACGGTTCCAAGAACACCACAAGAGAATGGTGTTGCAGAAAGAATGAACAAGACAATCATGGAACATGCTAGAAGTATGAGGATACATGTTGGATTGCCCTTGTAGTTTTGGGCAGAAGCAGTTGATACAACTGTTTATTTAATTAACCGTGGGCCTTCAAGTTCACTAGATGGAGGAATACCAGAGGAAGCTTGGACCGAAAAGAGGTAGATCTTTCTTTTCTTAAAGTTTTTGGTTCAGAAGCTTTTGTGCATATTGATAAGGAAAATAGAAAAAAGTTGGATGCAAAATCCAAGAGATGCACTTTCATTGGTTATGGATCTGGTGATTTCAGATTCCATTTTTGGGATTTAGAGAATTCTAAAATTATTAGGAGTCGTGACATTGAATGGAATGAAAAGAGAATGTACAGGGATCAAATTTTGGTACCCAAGGACTGAACCGGTTGAGAATTTTGTGAATGAAAATGAACTCTCAGATTTAAAACTCATACCTACAGGGTTACACAGTAACCGGTGTCGGTTGACCCCTGACCGACATCGGTCAGCTGAACCAGTATCGGTTACAGAAGAGCCAAACCGACATCGGTTAGGCAGAACTGATATCGGCTATAGGTGACCGACATCGGTCACTGTCAGAATTGGAAAAAAATGTCCAGGAGGTCCAGAATGAGCCTCTGGTACCCCAAACTCCTGTGAGAAGGTCACAAAGGGTAAGTAAACCTCTAGAAATATTTACACCTTCTCTATCTTATTTATTATTGACTGATAATGGTGAACCAGAAAGTTTTGAAGAAGCAATGCAAGATGAGACCCACATTCAGTGGGAGCATGACATGGATGAGGAGATGGACTCCTTGGAACAAAACCAGACTTGGGATTTGGTTAAGTTGCTAGCAGGTAAGAGGACATTGCAGAACAAATGGGTTTACAGGATCAAGGAAGAAGAGGGTGGACAAAAAAGGTACAAGGAAAGGCTTGTAGTAAAAGGATATTTGCACAGAAAGCAGGTATTGACTTTGGTGAAATATTTTCTCTTGTTGTTAAAATGACTTCTATTCGTACTGTATTGAGTTTAGTTGTAGTAGATGATTTACATTTAGAGAAACTAGATGTGAAGACGAATTTCCTTCATGGTGATTTGGATGAAGAGATTTATATGCAGTAGTCGCTTGGGTATGAAGTCAAGGGTAAGGAGAAATTAGTGTGCAGGTTGAAAAAGAGCCTATATGGGCTCAAGCAAGCTCCAAGGAAATGGTACATGAGGTTTGATAGTTTCATGCATGAGCATGGTTACTTGAGATGTGAATCTGACCATTGTGTTTATTTCAAGAAGCTTGAAAATGGGAGCTATATTATTTTGTTACTGTATGTGGATGATATGCTTATTGCAGGATCTAGTATGTAGACATTGGTGAGCTTAAGGGAAATCTAGCTCACACATTTGCTATGAAGGATTTAGGAGCTGCAAAAATAATCCTTGGCATGAAAATACATAGAGACAGGAAGAACAAGAAATTGTATTTGTCTCAGGAGGATTATATCTACAAGGTGTTAGAAAGGTTTAAAATGCAGAATTCAAAACCTTGTAAGTACACCTATGGCTGGACACTTCAAATTGAGCAAAGATCAGTGTCCTTCATCACATGAGGAGGTCAAATACATGACACGAGTACCATATGCTTCAGTAATTGGGAGTCTCATGTATGTTATGGTTTGTACCAAACCAAACATTGCACAGGAAGTGGGAGTTGTGAGTAGATTTATGGCCAATCCAGGTAAAGAGCATTGGAAAGAAGTCCAATGGATACTCAGGTATTTGAGAGGGACATCTAGCATGCAGTTATGTTATGGAGGTTCAGATATTTCTTTATGTGGCTATGTTGATTCAGATATGGCTGGAGATCTGGATGGTAGAAGGAGCACTACTAGATATATTTTCATAGTAGGTGGGACGACAAATTAGCTGGATATCAAGATTGCAGAAGGTTGTGG
The DNA here is from genome assembly GCA_019776745.2 of Taxus chinensis. Classification (NCBI taxonomy): domain Eukaryota; kingdom Viridiplantae; phylum Streptophyta; class Pinopsida; order Cupressales; family Taxaceae; genus Taxus; species Taxus chinensis. The sequence continues at coordinate 739,540,388 of CM034152.1, read as the reverse complement.
CTTTGTCTACTACAGAGGTAGAGTATGTTGCAGCTACAAAGGATAGCAAAGAGATGATATGGATGAGCAGGTTCATGGAAGAGTTGGGAAAGGAGCAAGATGATTGCAAATTGTTCAGTGATAGTCAGAGTGCAATTCATTTGGCAAAGAACTCAGTGTTTCATTCTAGAATGAAACACATTCAGTTGAGATATCACTTCATACGACAGGTATTGGAGGATGGGCAACTGAAACTGGAGAAGATTCATACAAGTGAAAACCCTGTGGATATGCTAACAAAGCCATTAGGTAAAGAGAAGTTGGAGCTACACTCCACTTCTGTTGGTCTTCAAGTTTGAGACTTGAAGAGGAAGAAACAAAGCTAAGGAAAGGATCCAAGAATGACGTTGTACATGTATAGTGTAGTAATTTATCTCCAAGTGGGAGATTGTTGAGATGTGGAGCTCAATTACTTCAGTTTAGCATGTTATATCAAACTTGCTGGAAAACACAGTAACCGACATCGGTTATGGAGGGACATCGGTCACCTATGACCAGGCATCAGTCAGGAAAGTAGGAACCATCATTGGTTAGGGATAACCGACATCAGTTACCTATGTGTGAGTGTTTTATTTAACTCATGGGAATTAGATCTAATTTTAGTATTAAAGAAATCTATTGATTGTAATTGCATGAATAAGTGTCCTAAGTTTGTATAAGGTATTTATAAGCTAGAAAGCTAGGGTTAGAAGAGAGAGTTAATGATTATTGTGAAAATAATTGTGAGAGAGAATTCTTGGAGAAGAAGGAGAAGCTTGAGAGAAAGAAAGTATTGTACATCGTGAGAGGTGTGGAAGATTGTAAATCTTCATTGTATATCTTTTGAAAGCTTTGGATAATAGATTGGCTTGTTTCTTGGTGGATGTAGCCCACACTGGGTGAACCACGTTAAATCTGGTGTTGATTTATATCTCTTGTTTTGTATATTTCTTCTGGTAGAATATCCACTTTTATTGCATGTATGCTTAGATCTGATATATTATCTGTACATCCTGTGTGCTAATCCCATGTTTGGGGTGCTTATGCAATGGTAGAAGGAGGAATGCGGACCAACTAGGAGAGGACCTGATGTTGACATGAAGCGGATACCTGTAGGGGGATAGGGGATGTGCACAGTAGAAACTCAGGGCACATGTAAACAAAGAAGGTTAGTAATAAGTGTTAGTATAAAGGCTAGCATGCTTTTGAGAAAATAATGTAACAAGTAAGTAGTAAGATAAGATGGACCGTGAAAGCGGGTTTCAAACATAGGACATCGCTCACAATGTCACAAGACAATTAGGGCTAAAGTGACTAAAATCATACAAGACATAGAGCATAACCCACAAACAATAACAAGCAATAGAAAGCAATGAAAAGCAAGTAGTGACAGATAGCCATGGTTGTATATATCATGTAAGGAAAATGTTACACATGATTCAGCACCCATTAACATGTTAGAAAGGTGCAAATAGTATGTCAAAGCATGTATAAATCAGTGAAAGGTGGAAGCAATAAATGCCAAGATAAAGTAAATATTAGTAACAATAGAACCTATGATAGATGAAGTAGCAAGATAACAAAAGTAGATCCCCTCAGGATTCACCTTGATGGGATTGACAAGGGATTCAGTGTCGAGCATTATGCATTGTGTAAGGATTTGTAAGAGATCTACATTCACATCTAGATACCAAGATGAATGTGCATGTGTATATGATAAAGATAATGACATACTGAGTATCTAGCTAACATAATAAGCAAATTGCAACATGTAAGTAGAAAAAACTAACAATAGTAAATGCAACCAAAATATAATGTAAAAATGTTGTATGAATGTAATAGATGGTATGTTATGCGAGATGCAAACATGATAGGAGAAATGTGCCCCCCAATGGATGTGTATGTAATGAGGTTCATTTATAAAAGCCCCCATCAACAGTACAAGAATGAACCATAGAACAAGAGTGTTATCATTGAGAAATGTGTTGTGTGAGAATATATCCTAAAAAGATGTATCGTGAAGCACATAGTGTAATTAATGTAGTGGATGTTGAGGTACATTTTAGGATTAGACCCTTAGCAGTCAAGTATGAACCGTGGAACCTAGATTTCATACGGCATATGGTAATGATGGTACAATGTGCATACCAGTGAAGTGAGTGTACTTTAGAAAATGTAGAAATGGAGTGCAATACCATGAAGATATATAGAGTAGACACTGGAGACAATTGATAGTGCTTTGAAGGGTGAAGAAAGTACGATGCCCCCCAAGTGTGCCAAAGATGGGGATCTAGGTGGTGACGTGAAGATACTATGCCATTGTGGGAGAGTGTTAGTTATGTCATCAATATCAGAGAGCAGATTGAGAGTTGGCCCCAGACAGAGACGAGAGAGAGAGGAGAGAGAGAGAGAGAAGATGGTTTCATATTCATCGAAATGGTAGGCATAATTTGCATTATAATAGGACTATGATAGGGTTGTTATGTTATTCTAGCAGGAGGAAGTTATACAGACTGGTTAGCATCCTACACACAGTGAAATGGTTGGATTTTCTTGTTTGGTGGTTGTTGATTTGGAATTCAGGTAACGTTGTAGAAGACTTGATATGAGGAGGGGATAGAGGACACCCATTTTTAAAGGAGGTATACCAGTTTAATTGGAATGGTCGTTGGATAGGTGGTTCCTTGACTAATCGATAGAAGGAACATTAGTAATTATGGAATGATGCTTATTAAAATATGGAGGTATTGGATTATGCAAACTGGAGCCTAGTGGGATTTAGCAATTGGAGATGAACACGTAGCAGGATGAATATATGCTTACATAAATGAAATAAAACCCTGATGGTCAAGGTGCTTAATTATTTGAGGTTGTAAAGGATAAAAATCATTGTCCAAGTGATGTCCATTACAGAGATTTGTGATAATTATAAAATGGTAGACCTTCGTAATTGGCAGAAACTGGAATAAGGAGGGTAGTAATGAGTATTAGGCAAGTTGAGTCACCTAGTGAGTGCGGAGCTCAAGAAGAATATCATGTTGCTTAACATTTAGGTCAAAATAGAGAGATATCGATAGTCCCTAATACTTGGGGTTGATTTATCATGAGCACATGTAGAAGACATACGATTAGAATGAGGTGTAGAATAACACAACTAGCACATGCCTGGTAAGATGTTGGATTTCAAAATTTGAGAGATGTAATCATGGTTTCCATAGGCTTGAAATTTGTCTTGAAAAGCATGGTGTAAATCTTGAATTGAGCTAAGATGGGCTTATTGGATGGAGTATTACAGGTATCGATAGGGTCATCAAATAGATGATTGAAAATGAAACTTACTTGTGAAGGTGGCATATTGGTATAGGGAGGTACATAGTGTGGATGGGTTTTTGAAAAACATATAGGTGCAAGGTGGGTGAATTAGTGAAGTAATTGATTATAAGGATACTTGAGGAACCTTAGGGGTCATGATGCAAGTAGGGTTTGGGTTTGGAGAAGAACGTAATCGATACAGTATGCAAAATAAGGGTTCAAGTGTTCGATCAAGAGTAGGGGTTCACCAAATGGTTTAATAAAATTTGAATTAAATTTAATTACAGAGTAACTAATGTAATAAATGATGTAAAAATTCTTTTATATAGTAAGACATAAGCAATAAGCATGTAAAATGTAAAACCCTAAGCAAGAGAGGGGGGGGGGGGGGGGGGGGAGATAGGAAGACTTAACTGATATCCGTACAATCTAGAAGTGATATGGACAAGTGAAATAGAGAAAAAGATTGCAAACATCATTCTAAATGCTCCCTGGAAAATTTGGAACTCAGGAACAATACAGGACAGGGGCACCAATGACTGCATCTAGTTTGGACTAGTGGTCGTGTAAAATGCTTAGGATCTCATTTCTTTTGTATCACAAGGATTTCGTAGATGGTTCCTATCTGTCGTTTGATATTCGCTCCTTGATCGCCGAAGGTACCTATAACCTAGAAGAAATAATCTCACCTCCACATACCCACAAACTGCATCAAACCTAAAAAGGAAAATGCATAATGGGGAGTCGGGATGACCCCAACAATCACCAGAAGAGTGAACTTACAACCGAGCGTTGCACCACATCTCAGACTCCATGTGATTTAATTTAATTTGAATTAATTAAATCTAATATTACAGAGTCACATATGATAATAAATGCTAAAATACATATTTGACACAAGTAATAAGCAAGAAAAGTACAAAACCCTAAGTAAGAGATATAAGAAAGATGACTCGGCTGATTTACATCTGATCCTGAAGTGTTATGAACCGAAAAAAATGTTGAACATGAGGTGAACTGTGTCGTCAATGCTCAGGATAAATTTTGGAGCTCACAGATGATGTTAGACATGGGCACCCATGGTTGGACAAGGGCACCTGGGTGTTGGAGACTACTACTAGGTGCTCGTGACTGTGTAAATGGTCATAATATGATTTTTACAGTGTCATACACTTGTCTCAAATATTCTCTATTGATCACTTGTATGTTGCTCTTTGTTTACCGAAGATACACGTAACCTGCAAAAGAGATGTTCACCTGCAAAACCCATAAAATCACATCAAATCCAAAAAAGAAAGATGTAATATGGGGAGTTAGACTGATCCCAGTGGCCACCGACAAAGTGAACTTATGACTGAGCATTGCACTACATCTAAGACTCCATGTATTTCTAGAGAGTGTGTGTAAGAATCGTGCCCTAGGATGCCCTTGTGCAAGTGTACTTGATAGCGGGCTAGATCTAAAATGTAACCATGTATAACATGTGTTGATGGAATAAAGAACTTCCCCTTCCTATGCAGTGTATGGAGAAAATGCAGTCCCTTGTCCCCTGATTGAATGCCAAATGGATGCTTTGAAGTGCTTTAGGTGTCTTTTGAGTGTAAGATTAGGTGTTAATAATAATGCTTAGAGTTTGGTCCTTTATTTTGAACACATGACTATGTATTTATATGATTCCCTTGTTTGAATTTCATAATTAACAATTGGAAGGCCAACCCACAAGTGAACAAGATGCCCAAAATATAAAAGAGACCCAAAATAAGTGAGTAATATAGAAAAGGGTCGAGGGTGCCTGGGTGCTCCTCTCCTAACTAAGTGCTGGTGTCCTGCTGAAGCCATAAAAGATAAATAAGTTAAGTTTCGACTGGGCTGTAGAGTGTGAAAGACCAAAGATAAAACACGAGATAAAGAAAAGAGGCCAAAGATAATTGTCGACCACTAGTTTTCTTGCTTATGAATCATGTAAATGCTAACATGATTTTAGGACCTAGAAATGTACCCAAGTGCGTGATTTTGTGTCTATAGTTTTCACTAGATCTCATTGATTGCTCCATTTCCCAAGGGTCGAGATCATCATGTTGAATTGTGTAGGAAATGGTCTCAAGTTGCATCAAGAACTTGACATTTTGGACGCATTGTAGTGTTTCAAAGGTTTGAAGACTTGTTTAAGCGAAGGAAATAATTCCTCATTGTATTTATTGGTTCAATGCTCATCACCTTTCCTTTCAGCGTGTCCAAGTGTGCATCATTCTAGGGAGATCTCAAAAGGGGAAAGTTTCCAAAGGATCAATCTTCATCAACAGAGCATCACAATGTTACAGAGGGTCATCAAGGGCAAGTTGTCATCTTCAACATCATCAAAGCTGATCTTTATTAGGACGAAGGCACCTTTATCAATGTTTTGGAGCATCCTTTCTATCATATCTACATTTTTCTCCTATTCTCCCCCTTTCCAATTCTTCATTGTATTTAATCATGAAATTTTATCCTATGTACTTAAGAGACAACAAAATATTTGTAAAATGTAAAAAGTAAAAGTGATCTCTCAAATTATAAGAGAGGTACTTAATTTGTCTCTTCTAAGGGTAATTGAAAAGTCACAAGTAGAATAGGAATGTAAAGAGTCATGTGGGGGGTAGATGAAGAATTGCATTGCAAAGCTATAAATTGAGAGAGTCTCCTCATGTCTAGGGATGTTTATTCTTATTTACTAGCTCCCATACTCTCTTTAGGAACAATTAATAAAATTTCCTCTATTTCCTTTGCTTATATTTCATCTTCATCTCAACTACACTCTATGAACATGTACTTGTTGAATATTATGCATCGAGACGTTGTGATTTTTGTGTCTTATTCCTTGTTCTATGTGAATGGTTTCTTCTCATTGGATTCAAGGGCATGTTCTGGTTTTGAAACAATAAACTTTGTTATACTATTTATTGTACAAAACCCTCCTTGTTATTCATTTCACACTTCTCTCAGTCAATCTGTTTTTCCTCCCTTGTAGCACTTACAAGCACTTTTCCACAAGTGTAGGGGAGTACTCATGTGTGATCCCCAATCGAAAGACCACCCCCAAGAAATTAGAATAGTGTAAATATTTCCTATTTTCAATAAATAGAATTGCCCCATTCAAGTAGAGGGACTTAATCCCAACACTTTTGGTAAGAGACCCCCAATTTGCCCACTTGAAAAAATATTTCACCAATAGTTTTTGGCGCCCACCGTGGCATAGATTCAACACATCTACACCCAATATTATTTCCACAAAATCCAAAAAACCAAAAAAATCAAAATTTGAAAGTCCAAATTCCCACGAAAAGAGTGAACATAAATTTACCTTGAGTTAATTCCAAGCTTTCCTAAAAACTCGTTGAAAGAAGATATATCAGATTGAATAGATTGAGAGGAATTGTTGACCCTACTTTTGAAGTTTTGCAAAATCAGTAAAAAAAATCAAAGATAATCCATATTATTTCTCTCAAGCTTCATATCCATTTGATTCATCAAGTGTTACCCATAAAAAACCTATCCAAACTCCTATTGATACTCCTATAAATCCTCCACCCATCATTTAACTTTGAATTCCCAAAAGAAGAAGAAGAAGAAAGAGAGGAATAACTAGAAACAGAAATGGCAATACAAGTGCTTGTGCCATGGGGACAAAACACTGGTCCATTGGCTTTGACTCCACCACTCTATGAACTTCCAAAAGGGTCAAGAAAGAACTTTCCAAAAATTTATGGAGATGGAAAGCAATGACTGAATGATCATATCACAAATTTCATCACAATCTACGACATTCTGGGAGTACAACATGAAGATGTTACAATGCGACTATTTGTAGAAACATTGCAAGATGTCATTGTGTACTGGTACTACTATTTTCCATAATACTCAATTGTTGATTGGGGTAACATGAAAAGTAAATTCAAAGCAAGATTTAAGACTTCAGAAGATGCTCATGCCCTCCTTGCTCAATTGAATCAAATGAAGAAAGAACCACAAGAATCCATGAGAGACTTTGTGGAAAAATTCAATAAGTTGATCGACAAGATTTCCACCATTGCTCATCCTACTGGAGATAACTTGAAATTGTTCTTTTTGAAAGCCTAACTACCTGAAGTCAGTTTCATTTTGCAAAGAGTTCAGCCGATAGATTTGGACCATGCTCAAGAAATTTCCATTGAACTGGAAGATGACCCCATCTTGTTAAGAAAGATCAAGAATCCTTCAATTAAGGATAAGGCCCAAAATCCCAAGGATGAGAGAGTTGATTCATTGTTGTAGAAGTTGGCTATTGATTTGATGATGTTAAAGAAGGAAGTTTCTTAATGAACATCTCACCAAAATCAGAACAAAAATCAGATTTTAGGAACACCTCAAAGGCTTGCCTTGGAAGCTCCATTGATCAATGTAATTTGTGGAACTCAAGAAGAACTTGAACAAGAAAGTGAGGACATAAATGTCCTAGAGATTGAAGAAGTGGATGATGCACAAATTAGATTTTTTGAATATTCAGGATGTGAAGAAGAAGAAGAAGATCATGACGCACCTAGCTTCTTATGTGCAATGTTCACCCACTCCTAATCTCATAAACGAAATTCCTCCACCACCACTCCAAACAAGAAGATTGAAGATCCTCCTCTAGTGACTCTACAATTTCATCAACGAAGCATGTACTGCCCACTTCCCTTTGACACTTTAAGATACTGATTTTGATACTATTATGGACACTACTATGTTTTGTTTTAGTATGATGTGTAGATGTTAGATCATGGATTATTATGGACCTTGATTCAGTTAGCATGCATGATGATTATTAGAGACATTACTACATATGGATGATGATATACTGTTGACATGGATATAGTATTGATGTTGATTTTAGATATGTGACATTTGATATTAAGAGTAGCTCTAGTATAAAGATTCATTGGATGATGATATAGTTGCAAATTGAATTTAAATGATGATATTGAATTCTTGATGTTGTTGTGATTTAGATTTGATCTTTATATGTTGTTGTATGATGATATAGTTGAAAATTGAATTTAAATGATGATGTTGAATTCTTGATGTTGTTGTGATTTGGATTTGATCTTTATATGTTATTTATATCATTTTGGATGTTCTGATATGGCCATGAGGCCGAAGGAGGTATTTTTATGTTGCAGGTTAAAATATCACAACAATGTCGGGGGACTTGAGACTAACCATATTAAAAATTTTGGATGAATTCAACGAGGTCACCATGGCAACTGTAATTTTTTGTATGTTGTGTTTGTTACGGATTCCCATGGGGGGAATCACCTTTAAAATGTGACCAAGGGATTTCATGTATTACTTTAATGTGTTTCTTTTTTTTATAATGTTTGCATGTATTTTATTTGTGATGTGTTACCTTTCATTAGTTGTTAATTGATTTGGGTTTATGTTCCATATAACCATGTGTTAAATAAATAAATCATTATGTCAAATGAATGTAATAAATGAAGTCATAGATATCAATGCATGTTGTAAGAATGTGTAAGAAGATGTAAGAGGTGTGTAAGTGACGCGAAAGATTGTGTAAGTCAGATTTTGGCGTGTAGGACACTTCATCCTCAAAGGAATTTGAATTTGTCCTTGAGGGCTGCATTTTGAGGCTCGTGGGACAAGTTAAACTTGTCCCACACCTCTTAAAATTTTCCACCAACCATACCTATGGTTTTGGAGTCAAAATTAGACTTTTTAAATGTATTTTGAAATGACTATGTGTAACTTTTTATTGCACTTTCCTTACAAGTTTTTAATTCAGTCCTTGTTGGGGTATGGGTTAATTTGTAGTGTGTAAGATGATTGTCATTTTCATTTATTGTGATTAAGTTGTGCTGTTGAATTTTTATTTTGGGGTTGAGGAAGAATGATGTGGCATCCCACATGGAATCCACATCATCCTTTCCCCTCCATCTTCTTTAAAATTTGAATTCTTCTTTTGTTTATGGTTGTTGAAACTTTGTTCTTCCTCTTTGGGTTGAATTTTTATTGTTGTTTGGAGTTTTACTTGTATAGGGAGTTTGGAAATTCATTTGCATGTTTGGTGTTGCTGTTTTAGACTGCATTTTGAGCATTGGAAGAGCTTGTTATTTTGGGAACAAACTCCATTATGGAGAGGTAGGATCTTGCCCTTTTTAAATGTTGTTTTTTTCTTTCTCTTGCATGCATGTTTAAATGGTGAATGTGTTTTGTATTCTTGGCTGGTTGGGTAGAATGCTTAGAGCATGGTGTAGGAGAAGGCTATGGGGATTTCATATGGGGGGCCATAAGGGATTGCCAAGGGCATTGTTTTATTGAGGAGGGAGTTTTGGTTTTGGGATCCACCTTAGAAAAGAAACTGCTTGCATTTCTTACTATGGGGGGGCATAAGGGATAAAATTGGGGGGCATAAGGAGGGGTTGGGAGATATAAGGTTTATGGGGTTGATATGTTCATTGGCGGTATGCATTTTGGTGGATGCCCAATTCTAAATTGGGAGGCATAAGGAGCTCCCCATAGTTCTTGCTCTCGTGGGTTTGTTTGGACCAAGCCTATGTATTGTGTGTATGTTTGCAAATGCAGTTGGGAACTGCTGTCTTGTTGGACTGTGTATTTTATTAATGTTGTATGCAATGTGAATGTTGTTTATATGTGAAAGAAGCCTATGTTGCCATGTGTTGATATTCATGCTCCATTTCAATATGGTTGGGGATCGGGGGCCAATGAGGAAGGATGACTTCTCCTTTCTCATTGGATGTCTTGGTTGGGTGGAGAGTGTTGCCTTTCCCCCTTCCTTGTTGTGATTCAGAGATGCAAAATGGAGAACTAGCATGTTGCTGTTTGGAGCAAGGAGAAATTACAGTTTTGACAGTCCTCTCTCTTGAGTAAATTCAATATAACCTTTCCCACTTCGAGTGGATGAGTGTATAAATGTTGTAATGTGAAGTTATTGTATTGATAATAGAGGTTTGAATTTTGAATGGAGAAATGTAAGGAGATATATTTGTTCTTTGTTTTACAAAAGAATGTAAATGATTTTCTATGCTTAGTATTTTGTAATTTGAAACCAATTCAAATTTGAAAAGTGACAAGTTTTAAAAGTGTTATGGAATTATGAATAAAGAATTGAAGTAGTTTTCTAAATTGTATTGTATACAGGAATTGAATTGCTGTAAAAAAAAATATCTCTGGTTGGAAAAGAATAAGAAACAGTGTTGTTTGTTTTAGGTACCGTATTTGAATACAATGGAAAGTGATAAGTTGAAAAGAATGCATTGTTAATCATCAAAAGATTTCTTTCCCTTCTTAAAAGTGTATTGCACATTCAATTTGAATTATTGTTGAAATTTAATTGATTACTGTTTAAAAAGAAAAGAAAGAAGCATGCGTATGGAATGAAGATAGTGTTATATTAATTGCAAAATTGTATATTGAAATTGAAATCAGAGATGCACTTCTCTTTAGAATTGAATGGATGATCTAATAAGCATTGTATTTGACTGAATTAGAATCATATGCACATTCAAAAGACAAATTGCTAAATCAATTTAAAGACACAACTCACTGTTTAAAACTTAAATCTGGCAATGCACATTTTAATTAAAATGATCAGTTCAGACTTACACTCAACAATAAGATACGAAACTTGAAATTCATACTTAGGAAGACTTAAGGAACCCAAATTCACTAAAATAGTCAAGAATGAATCTCTAAAACTCAAGGAATTTCAAATCAGAGCTTGCACGGTCGTTTTTCCCGTCAACTGTTGGAAAAATGCAAACTCGTATAAATGAACAAATTGACTTCACTAAAACATTCTAAACCCTTCCTAGACTGATCCTCCATGTCTATTTGACATGTTGACTGAAGGAGGAGTTCAAATTTAGTCGAAATGAGAAGTTGTAAACTGTCAGTTCACTAATTAGGAGCTTGCAGATTGTTTTTATTAAATTGACCTAGTAAAATTTATAAATTTCTAAAATTGGAAAATTCTGTGTGAAGAGGGCATCAAGAGCTTTATGAAAAGTCCTTGTTTTCCCAAATCCGACATTCCTATCAAAAGTTATGGCCATTTGAATTTTTACTTCAACTTGGCATTCAAAAAAAATAAACGATTTAATCTAACTATAGAAAAATTTAAATTTTGACTTGGAAAGATTTCCCAAAAAAGTCCACGGCTCTCGCCATCCTGTAACCAATCAGGCCTGCCACATGGCACCCCAGGAGGGGCAGACTAAATTTTTAAACTTGTCCCTTTGAAAATTTTCCCTTGGGAAATTTTTCCCATTTTACCACGCCGGCCCGCGGCCAATCACATGCTACCACGTGGCACGGTGAAAGGGCAGACTCTTTTCAAACTCAAAACTTATTCCTTTCAAAAAAATTTACTTGGGAAAAATTTTCATTTTCCCTCCACCGACCCGCAGCCAATCAAAGGGCGACACGTGTCCTCTAAGGGCTGAGGCAGAGGCGCGGTTCCTTTTTAGCTTTTTATCCCTTTGAAAATTTTTGGGAAAAATTTTTAGTTTGGCCCCACGGCCTGTAACCAATGTTAGCATGCCACGTGGCACCTTGGGGGGGTGGAAGCGGGAGGGCAGACCTTCTTTCTCCCTTTTGTTCTGTGTTTTGGCTTTGGGAAAATTTCCAATTTTCCCTCCGCCGCCTATAACTCCGCTTCCCCTTTTTCCTTTGTCTTCCGGCGGGTGTGCGGACTTGCGCATCCTTTCTTTCCCTTTTTCCCTTTGGGTGCTAAGTGCTAAATCGGTCCGCCGCCCGCCCTTCCCTTTTCCCTTTTTCACCTTGCGCCAGGACCTGACACGTGTCCCCTGGGGACCTGCGGGGGTGCGGAGCGTATTTTGACTTTGAGCCATGCGATGGGAAAAATTCCCAATGCCGCCCTGCGACCCGCCAACCTACCCAAGGTGTCCCTTTAGGGAAAAATTGCCCTAGAAACTCCGCCACTCATAACGTGAGTTCTATAAGGAGTTAGAAGGACTTCTTTATATCACCAGAAAGGCAAGAAAATTTCCTATCCATTGGGAATAGTTTAGGGAAATTTTGGAAGTGTTTAGTAGGAGAAAAATCTAGTTGAAGTTCTGAGTCTATTAGAGAGCAGGCATGGGGGTAAATTTCTCCCTGCACCTGACTAAAACATGTAACCCTAAATTTGGAACATGGTGAACTTTATATAGGTTAAAAATGGAAAACTTGTGCTTGGTAATTAGGATTTGTTCCAGAACCTGTTAGTGCAAATTGATGTCTTGCAACTTAGTTGTAGACACTTCTAGTAAAAAAAATAAATTATTCCATAATTTTCTAGCCAACCCTAGGTTGTTTCTTTGGTCTCAAGTGATTGTTTAAACGGGCACTACAAAGCATTTCCAATTTTAGATTTGCTTGTTCTTGCACTTAGAACACCTAGATTCTTCCAAATCCACATAGAATCAACTAAGTGCACTCTCTCCCTTTTGTTTTGGCATTTGTTAGATTAATCGTCACTTTGAAAAATGTTATTTTGATTTGTACAATTAATGCTGGAAGTTAAATTAAATCAGAATATCCACCTGTAACATTATTCATCTTTTTTATTTATGTTAATTAAAAACATTCTAAAACTTGAAAAGGGCGAGACTCAATTCCAAAAATCGTGAAATCAGGTTGAAGGATATTGAAGATCGGAGCAAAGTTCTGATGTACAATCAATTGACAAACTGATATTATATGAAATATTTTGGATAGTTTGGTGAAGGTTATCGAAAAAGTTTAAAGGCTTCTGAGATGATTGATCACTGTGGTTGATACTTGCGATGTCCTCAATCAATATTCATGCGGTTCAAGAAATGATACAAAGTTGCCGTGAATATCCAAAGAGAAAAAGTGCCGCAGAAACCAAGGTCATCACGTCTTAGCTGATCAAGGAGTAGAAAAGGAAAAATCTGATGAGGAAGCAAATTGAAACTTTTTTTGTGTATTTTCATATCTATCTCAGACATGTAAAATTTTGAGATGTTTTTGCATCCTACAGATCAACATGTAAATTGACTTGGTCATTTTGCATGGGAACCAATCAATTGGCCTTAATTAAATAGATTTATTATTTATTATTTATAGTATTTGGAGTTGGTCAAGGGGCGTAACTGTCTTTATTTTCTCTCTCTCTCTCTCTCTTGTCTATATATGTAATAATGCTCAAAGCATTGGGGGACTTTTAACGGATGCAAGTAAAGACTTTTTACATCTTTGGAGTAAAAAGTATTTTTTAATTCTGCGTTAGCTTTTCTTAATATATAGATAAGAAGGGTATTTTATTTTTCTTTCTTATAATTATATCGTCTTGAAAAAAAGGCCGAGACATTACTTTATGGCTTAAATATTAGTATTTTTCAATAAATTTCTTCCACAAAGGAAAAACATTTAAATAAGACGCCAAATTCAAGGATGAATGATTGAATCAAACAAACATAAAATTATGCATAGAATAGAAGTGAACAATTATACTACGCGGCTCACTCTCGAGACCCGACCTTACACGAATAGAAAAGAGAAGAAGAACAAGAAAAAAAAGAAAAAAAAGATATTTTAACGTCCACGAGGCTACCAAAGACACCCTATGGGACAATTCTGACATTAAGATCTCCTTCTTGGAAAAACAATTTAAAGGGCAAAAAAATGTTTGTAAAACGCAAAACTCAATGGCACCCTCCCGAAAATATTCAAGGGACGCGGTATATTTAAAACGGAGAAAGCGCTAACTAACCTCCCTCCGAACAAAACGTTTAGTTATCCCATCTCATCCGTGCATCGAAACGATTTTGGACGGCTACCATATATCCACGTCACCAATCCCTGGCGCGCATCCACAGCAATCACATCCGTTAATTATAAATCGGAGGGCCGAGACAGCCTTAAAATAATATTGCACGGATCCAAAGCCAGCATCCATTGTTAATAACGTTTCATATTAATAACACAACAAAAATTATTCATAGAAGGTGAGCCAACCTGATCCTAGGGTTTCAACTTTCGATACAATTTTTTCTCCACAGGTACGTTTGTAGTTAATTTTTTTTTCTCCTTTCTGCCGCTCAGAGATTTTCCAGGGTGTAATTGTCTTGATCCACCAACTATTTAAGAAAACCCTAAATTTTCTAGGGTTTTTTAGGTGTAAAAATGTCGGGCCGAGGAAAGGGCGGAAAGGGCTTGGGAAAGGGAGGTGCAAAGCGTCACAGGAAAGTTTTGAGAGATAATATTCAGGTATGGTAACGTTTTCAACGGTAGAATTTGTTTATGCGTAATACTTGTCTAAATAGTATTGAAATCGTGATCTTTTTTTTTTTTTTTTTTTTTTCGTTTTTTAGGGTATCACCAAGCCTGCAATCAGGCGGCTTGCCCGTCGAGGAGGAGTAAAGCGTATAAGTGGCCTTATTTATGAGGAAACCAGGGGCGTGCTCAAGATTTTTCTGGAGAATGTGATACGGGATGCAGTTACGTACACGGAGCACGCCAGGCGCAAGACTGTTACGGCCATGGATGTTGTCTATGCGCTTAAGCGGCAAGGAAGAACCCTCTACGGTTTTGGCGGTTGAAAATTGTTAAATTGTTTAAGCAAAGTATTGTGCAAAGAAGTCTTGCTTTCAAGAATTTGTTTCTGTGAATTGCGGTGCTGTGGAGTATTTTAGGTTTAGTTTAACTGTATATGTACTGTTTTAATATGAATCATTATGGCAAGAATTGATCACAATGTCATGTTTGTGTAATATTTTTTTTCTTGCAGGTTAGATTTGTTTTTTTCCTTTTTGATTTAGAGGTAACTCAGTTCTAGGGAATTTTCTTATTGTGAACTAATAATTTTTAGTTTTTTATCCTCATAATACTTCAGGACTTCGATTTTTTTAATCGAGTTAGTTGAAATTCTTTTTGTTCACAGGGGAATTTAGAAAGAGATGTAATATTTTGAATGATAATTTTCGGTTAGAATGATTCCTTTGTATTTAAAAATGTGAAGTCCATCAACAATTTGATTACATAATATAAAAATTATTAACATGAAATTATACTATTATAAATTGAAAATGAAGATATAAATATTTTTATATTCTTAGGTATTGTCTTTAATTGTAGAGAGTCATAACTTGTTCATGAAAATTGTTTTATTAGTGTATTTTCAAACTCAAATCTGATATTAATAACAATTTAACTTTGCACTCAATCTTTGTGTTATATTAACATTTTTGTTTTGTGTGTTTATTTTGGGGGAAAAGTAGTATTTGAATTGATTTAATACGAACATCAATATAAAACATTTGAAAGGGGGACCAATAAATGAGTACCTTATGTGTTGCATTCTCATTAACTCTTAAAAAGTGTTATTAACTAAAAAGTGAACAATTATTAATATTTTTGTCAACAATCCATGGTAAAAAGAGATGTACATGTTTTAGTGCATGTTTGATTAGAGGGTTTTTTCCAATAATTATTTTGAATCTATGATTGACATAAATATTGATATGGTTCAATTAGTAGGTTAATTATGTGAATGATTTTTGATGTAACTTGTAATTGAAAGAAAGAGAAATTAAGTCAAGACAGTTTGAAGGAAATGTTTGATGCTCTACTTGTGGATAAGAATAATTGACCTTATAAAAGAACAAATTTACGATGGATATATATGATTAATAACCAAATTAAAAAAGCAAATAGAACTACTTTGGATAGTGTATAAATCTATTTGTTTTAATTTTAGATATTGTAAATGTGATTATAATATTTTTGACTCCACATATGACCGAATTGTAAAACATTGAGAAGATGAAACGCACTTATCATGAGAGTATTAAAAAATCCTTGGATTCTCTCCCATATCCGCCAATGAGTGTAATTGCCTTTTAAGTTATATATAAAAGGAGTAGAGTTTGTTTTTTAGCTGTAATGATTATTTCAATTTTGTTCCAAACGCATGATTATAAAAGTTTTTATTTGTGATATTTAAACTATGCAATGATGATTTCGAAGACTTCGAATTTTGTTGCTATATAAATAGTTGACAAGGGGTAAAAACTTTATCCCAACCAACACTAGGGAAATTGACGTTCATATTTTCAATTTGTAATAGTTGAATCTTTAAAGATAGTTAAATCTTAACCCATCATATGGAGAGCAACCAGCATTACATTATATATTTTTAAATTGATAAATTCTATGTAAATGCACTCCCACATCATTGGTTATTAAATTTCATATGGGAATATCAAAGAATTTAATACTATTTAATTATAAAATAAAAAAGCTGTAAGTTTGTAATGATAAACTTGAATATGCATGAAACCCCAGTGACTTCCTTCGATTTAGAGAGTAGCTAACACTGACTTTTCTGGTTATATGTGTAGTGCCATAAATGTCAATGTTTGTTTCTAGATTTATTAGCTCTTTTTTGTCGGAAAAAAGGGCCATGAGAGTCCATGATGCAATACCGGTGTTGAAAATGTTATCCATTGAATAAGACCGTCTGTCTTTTGAAATATGGAATCCTAGTAGTTTTAGGTTTGGAAGATAAAATATATTGTTTTAGATGAATGGATGCAGTTTCAGTTTTAGAGTTTGTAGTAGGCTTATAGGAGCATCTCAGGGAAGACTTGCAAGAAGTAAGGTAAAATATATTTATATTTTGTATTTGTTGAATATGATTTGATAGTCATAAATGACAATTGTACCACATTGTGTAACAACAGAATAATGGAAAAAATATAGGTTAATACATTTTTGTGGATTGTATTAGTGGTCAATTTGTGCAGTTGATGTGATCTCCAAATATATTTATTAGAATGTAATTCAATAATTGTATAATGTATTATACGGGAAAGCACATTTTGTATTTCAATAATAAGAACAATGTTTATTGAGTCTTATAAGATTGATCAATTTTAGGTCATTTTGACTTTTGGTCTATTTATTTTAAAGGCTATTTTCATGCTTGGAACACAAGCCCATCGTGTTGTTAGAGGCTGTGTTTCTGTCTTTGATGTTGTTCATCACTTTAGTATGAAGCATGGCTATATAACAATGGGCATGCCATTGAGTGAGGCGAAGATTAACTATTACAAATATCAAGCGTGGTATGAGTTCAAAGAAAAGTTTATGAGCCTAGCATTTGTATACATGAAGGATTGGAAACAAGGACATAATCGAGTGTCACAGGACATGGCTCTCGGTTTGGGTTTCAAGGCCATTCGTCCTCTTGAATAGGAGAGGAACTTTTTTCAAGGGAAGGATACTTCATTATGCCTATTCATTTGGAAACTATAGCGATAATTATGCCAAATGTTGTTTCTTACAATGGGGTGGGCATGGTGGGAATTTGATAATAGTCACATATATCAACATATGATAGGGAGGGGCAAATGACGTCGAAGAATGGCCCATGTGGAGTTGTCCATCTCTTGTGGTTGACATGGTACAATGTCACCGTTTAATGACATTATTTTTTATGTCGGTTTCATTGTTTGCATGCATTATTTAGATTATAATTGATAACTCCCATGTTTAGCTTATGGCTTTGAGCATGGAAAGGTTAGAAGTAATGGTAAATGCTATTATGATGGATGAAGTATAACCAAAAAAGGCCCTGATATGGTAGGCCAAGGCATGCACATGCTTGTAGATTCAGTCAATGAATTCTTTTCCTTCATCTACTTGATTTTAGAAGTATAAACAGGGCCTACAAAGTGCTCCAAGAAACAAGCATACCGGAAAGGTTTCAAACATGAAGCTTGTTTGATTTCTGCATTTTTTTATTTATTGCACCTTTAAGCAAAAATTACACATGTTAATAATATAAACTCAAATATCAATTATTCTTCAAACATCATTTGTTTTCTTGCACTTACTCAAGCTTGGAATTGTAAAGTGGGGCTACAAAGTGCTCCAGGAAACCAAACATTTTGATTGATTTTTGAACATAGAAATTTGTAGATTTTTCCCATTAATTATTTTTTCCCCTTTAACCATAAATTCCACTCACATGAATAATCGTACCAAGATTGAGTCAATAAAGTGCATGTAATTTATTGTCACTTGCTTGTTTCCAACTTTCTGTCATTGTCTTCATATTCATATAAATAATCAAATGTTGCCTAATCAAATATTTTGAAATTGTTCCCAATAAGCTTTCAACCTTGGAACCTATTGTATTTTCCTTTTTGTTTTATTTCCCCCCCTCTAAGAAAAGTTTTTGCTCATTGCACATTGTTTGTTTCCTTGCACTTGATTGAGCTTAGAATTGTAAAGGGGGTGGGGTACAAATTTCTCCTTGAAGAAAGTATTTCAGTTAGGTTTCAAACATGAAACCTCTTCAAATTTCCCCATTTTTTAGATTGTCCCCTAAAAGTGCATAGTGTGCTCACGTGAATATTACGAGCAAGATAAACACAGTTTTATGGAACATAATGCAGTTCTCCTCACTCAAGCACCTTATTTATCAACCCATATCCTTTCCCTCTTTATCATTTCCTCAACACACACTTCTTCCCTTCATCACCTCCAACATGTCCATTCTTCAGAGGAAAGGTTGTCAACTTAAAGACAACTTAGTGCATCCATGCTCAAATTTATTGAAGATGAGTTAAATTTTGAATGTGTGGAGTCCATTCAAGCTCAAGACATTGCCTTTGATTTTGATGTTTCCAACTCTGGAAGTGTTAATTCTCGAGTCTAGAAGACCGATTGCCACCATTTTTACCTCCTATGCACATGTGCTGAATCTACACTTCGTAGATTTGACATTTGTTCAAAATAAGATGGTCTTGAAGATAGAACACTGCAATATGAACATCCTTCCCACATGTAGCAAACCTATACTCTGCATATTTCAAAACGTTGCACCATTTAAATGTAGATAATTGTGGCTTTTGATAGTGGCAGGATTCAATGCTTGCCACTTTGAAGAAAGCCAATGTGTCACAAATCCGGTGATTTAGTTATGGATCTACCAAATCAACAAGGTATGGAAATATGGTGGCTACAATGTTTTACCCAAAGCCGCAAGAACCTATCGAAGTCAACTAATTTTTAGCAAGTTCGAACCCCCCTCGCTTTGACTTCTCTATTAGTTGTTGATTGTCACCCTTTGTGAATGTTATTTTTAAACAATGAACCTTTTAAATGCCAATATAAGTCACTAATGAGAGTTTTTCCCTCTAATGCTTGACATTTTTTAACACATCAGCTAAATCGCCATTACTCGTGTTCATCAATTAGGTTTCGTGTACCACCCCAAACACTAAAATTTTGATTTCTAGCATTTGTCACCCTAAGCTATTTCTCTCACTCTGAGCCGAGTAATGTTCACCAAGATTAAACTCCTCCTTTCATTTTGTCTTCATTGACCATTACCACATCCTACGCCAACATCTTGCACTACTATGTAAAAAACTTTTCTACATGTCAACTCCATATTCTACACATGGTTTTTGCTTCCTTTTCATTCACATTTCAACTACTTTCATTTAAATAAATTCCAACGATGGTTAATCCTCTATATCATTACCACCCATTACACCTCCACCTACCCTACTTACATTTGCTTCTTTTCCACTATCACTTCCTCCTTATACCCAAAAAAATCAATAGCTTAACCAACACTACTCTGCTTCTCTATTCCCTTCCCCTTTGCACATATAGTTCTTCCACCGCATCCCTTTTGGCGTTAGCATCGCACTGCTTGTGTGCGATTGCTAGTTAAATTTCATATGGGAGTATCAAAGAATTTAATACTATTTAATTATAAAATAAAAAAGCTGTAAGTTTGTAATGATAAACTTGAATATGTAATTATTATACTTTTTAATCACATAATAACGTAAAATGACGTAAAATGCAAAGCTTTAATTTTGCATTGATATTAATCTTATTTATAGTCTTATTTAAATTATGGTTACTTTTTTTGTTGTTTTATTTATTTTTATATAATAAGTATATTTATTTGTGAATTATTATGTCTACATATTGAGACACCTCACTTAATGTTAGATATATCACACAAATCAATTCAAATTATGTTGTAAACTAGCAATCATAGGTGAAATGTTGGATGTGAACGCCGAAGGAGAAGTGAACGACGAGGTTGATTTTGAGGGACCAAAACATAAAAGAAGTAATGAGGGTTGTAGAAGAGGGGATTAGAGGAAGGAGAAAGAATTGGGATAGGATAATGTTGGGATGTGATTAAGGTTCCCATGCATAAATTTTCGTATTGACCCACAAAATAGGTGTAAGATATGACGAAATAAATATTGAGTAACATGAGATATCAAAATAACAACCAATTTTTGCTAAAACTAAGGAAACCATTACCAGGATATAATGTATTTTAGATTTTAACGAAATTTAAGTAACTTTCTATGAGGTCCTTGATTTGTGCTTTGTTTTAATGCAATTTTTAAAACCTTTGTGGAAAATTTTAGGTACATATACTAAACTTCAATGATGATGGTAACGTGGTCCCATTTCATCTTTGTGGAATTACTATCCTTCCAATTGTTTTGAACAACCATTTCATCTTGATAGGTTTATGTGAAAGTGTTCATCATTATAGTGAGACACTAAATACAATGGCAAAAGATGACCATTTTAGTAGCGACAAGGAGAAGCTCGTTTGCTTATTTTAATGTTTGTAAAATCATTTTTTCTCAACTCTGTTCTTTAAACAAAAATACTAATCCCTGATTCAGAGTACCTAACACCTACACCTATGAGGACATGAACCGACGACCACTTGCAATGCAATCATGCATAACGTCCAAGGAATATTCCATGCAGACAACTAAAGCAAAGTGTTGTTGTAGGCATCCCTATTAGTCGATGGAAAACCTTTCACTAGCTCCTGATCCTCTTGTTCTTGTTCATCTTTTTCGAAAGAAACCTGAACTAAGAACACTGCCGACAAAAAAATAGTGATGACTAGGAAGAACTACTTCGAAACTCGTGGGGTTTATACATCGCGAATACACGAAATGTGTTTCACGAAGGTAATGTTAGCGGAGTAGGGGCAATGAAATGGAAGGCTAAGATTATTTTTTTAGTGTCCATGTACAAACAACAACAAAAGTTGTCTCCGCCCTTGAATGTCTCACACTTGATAACCACTAACAAGGTCTTTCCATAGTTGAAAACGGCTTTGGCCTAAAAAGACACCAATAACAACTCGAATTGTTTTTGATGTGTAAGCTCTTTCGTTTCATTCAACCACCAAAAAAACTCTTATCTTTGTTTTGTCCACACACTTAAATATCCCCCAATTTTTAGTCGAAGGAAAAATAGATACATCATGTGGAAGTACAATAGGATATGGAAATTTGGACACAAATATAAAATTGATGAGCTTTTAACATTTGAGATTACCAGAAGTAACTTCTCTTGACAACATTGTCGCTCTTTCCATAGGAAAGTTTAATTTCTTGACCTTAGCATGGGCCCACGAAGGACATCAACGTTTAAAGTAGAGTAAATGAAATTCATTAAATCGAATCAGTTGTACCCTTCTACGCTTATGAGAGGATTAAACGGGCATTACCAATTTCAAGAAATCGAAGATATAACACATACAAGGTGACAGTCTTTGGTGGTTTTGTGGAGGATGTCGACGTAATTTGAATTGTGGGCTGCCAAGTCACCTGTAAGACCACCCCCACCCCAACCCACCTCTAACATTCCTTCGGCGTATGTGTATATACATACATACATACATACATACATACATACACGAGTTTCGAAGTAGTTCTTCAAAACCCAAAGCAGAACGACTTGTCATTTTCCTTGCATACTAATACAAGCATTTTATTTGAGATCCAGAGGAGTTAACCACACTGAAACCCACGTTAACTTTGTAAATTTATCAGTAATTGGATAGTTGCAACATAATTAAATTAAATAAATAAATAAAACATATAAAACAAAAATTATAGAGAAAGTCACCTGTAGAGGCGAAAACCCCCATGTATATTTGGTCTTGTATAACATCATCCAAATCCAGAGTTATGGTGAGACAGTTTTCCTGCGCTATGGTTTCCCCAACCCTTGCAACGATAATGTCGAGCTTCTTCGAGCCGCCATTATACTCAATCAATGCCCAAATATTATGCCCACTCTTCGAATTGACATCTCTGTTAGACCGCTATGGCCATTGCCATCTCATTTTCATCAATAATCTCACGGAAGGGGTTGTTGCTATTATTCTTGTGACTCGGTCCCTACAACCTGTTGCATTGTGACCCTGTAAATAATGAAATAGTTTCTTACAATTATAGAACAACTAATTTAAGAATAGAAATATCAATTCACCTATATGTGTGGAGAGCCATCAAACACAACTCAAAGTGTTCATTTTTTTCCTTTCCTAAGACGAAAATTAAATTTTAAAATATTTTTATCAACAACATTTTCAAAAAAAATTTGATGGTCAATTTTTTTTAATTTTTAAAAAAGAAATATTGTAATCAACCTTACCTTATATGAATATGAAGGAAACAATTCTTTTTCATTTGTTCGGAGGAGGCTAGCTCCCTAAATTTCGCTATACATGACCCACCAATTTCAATTTAAGCTTAAAACTCCAAATAACAGGATAATGATCATGTTGTAGACGTTGAAGAAGAGGATATAGTAATATATCATTTAAGGACACAGCTCAATAAAAACAAATGCCATTTGGCATAATAACGTTAAGCTTTAGGAGTGGCTACAGTTAACTATCTTGTTAATAAATTTGGTAATTGATGAAGTTTACAGTTTTTTCTGTTGGGGCAGAGCATTGCAAAATAAAAGGAACGACTGGTATAAGCAGAATACATGACGTTTCAACTCTTTTTTGCAATTCTTGTGAGTGTTTGGAGAATCGATACATTGTGTTTTTTTATAGTATAATATAATGTGTTTTTTTAGATTTAAATTTCCCTTATGGTGTTTAATTTTGTTTTCCTTTACCCTTATTGGTAGAATTGTTAGACAAATGTTTTTTTTAAAAAATCCCTATGAGTAATCCTTTGTGTGATTTCAGCGTATTAGATTTTTACCTTTTAAATGGGTAGTTTTCTGAAATGTTCTTCCTGGGGTTGGCATGAGTTTTTCCTTTTAGATCTATCTGAAATTCGCCACACCAGAAGTACAAAGTGATAACTATAACTATGGTCTTCCTAATTCTCTTTTGGGGAGGTGGGAAGGGGTAACATGGAAACGTGGGAACATGAAACTCCTTCTCAAGAAATTGCCATTCCAACGCCTCATGAGGGTGATGCGCAGGACTTCTAGACCTATCTGTGCTTTTAGAGTTAGGCTTGTGTCTGCACTGCACTTTCAGAGTACGTTTTGCTGCACTGCAGGATTCAATTTTTAAAGCAAACTAAATATTTTTGTCACCTATACATATTGATTTATGACCATTAAGATGGTCGTCAATGCAGACTTTATGAACCCTTAGATCTGATCAGAGAGGCTGGGGCTATTCCCATTGTAATTCCCATTGTAAGAAACGCCTTCGACGTAAATATAATGGGTCCATGTCGTTATCATTGAATATGAGAAGGACACTATAGGATTATTTTTATGAGTAAAGTGCATTAAATCTTTAAATCTTAATATGTAATCACAATACTAAGGAAAAATATTGTTTTTTGTGGTTGGGATTTGTCTCAATTATATCCCTAGCCTTTTCAAGGTTGATAAGGCTATGTAAATCATAAACATCAAGGTTGAAGTTCGTTTTTCTCTTGTAGGCAACTCAAAAGGGGGTAAAGCATAGACATAAGGTTGAAGTTCATTTTTCTCTTGTAGGCATCTAATTTAGATTTTTATATGGTCAAAGAAAGGATTTTAAGAGCTTTATCAAAATTAGTCACAATAAGGATTATAAGTAGTATCAAAGAAGATATAACAAACATAAGTTGACTATGCAAGCTTAGATTTATCTTTTGAAATTTGTCAATGCTTTTAAAAAATTTGTAAGCAAAGCACATGCAAACAAGGGGAAAAAATGTGTAAACAACCAAAAGGGATGAAAGGAGGGGCAAGTCTTATTTTATAGGTTTGAGGAGTATATAAGATTGAGATGAATATGAATATAAAATCCATAGAGAGTTAAGAGAGTTGAGATGATAATGGTCCAATGTGCATTAGAGATGCAAATGGTAAGTGATTTTGATTGAATATTTGTGGTGTGGGCAATGGAGTGATTTGACTAATTTAATAGGAGTGGCCAAGGAAAATTAAATGGGTGCAATGTCTATAATCAATCTTTTTTTTTAATTATTTAGGGGGAATATTTGATTTTTAGAAATTATTGTATTTTATATTATTTTTGTATTTTAAGCTTAAGAGATCTTATGTGTAAAAAGTGCATTTTTTGATGTTTTTGTTTTACTCCCTTTTGAGTTGCGTGTTGAAGTAGGCATGATGTATCACAAAAATTAAAGATGAGATGGAGTTCATCCAACTTTATTACAACAATTATTGTGCATGTGGCTTACATGGTTAATTGGATAAATAAGAACTCAAAAATACGATTGATGGGACATTTTAGTTGGAATCTATGAAGGGATTGTTAGTGCAAAATCACAGCACCCCTGGATGCAGATCAGGTTTCTAGGTTGATCACTTTGGCATCCAGTGTGATTGCATAACATTGAATCCTTTCTCCAAGTGTGGGACTTGTAAAAATGAGAAAGGATTCTCCAGAGAAGGCTGGTTCCTATTCCTCTGTTCAGATGCACATGAAATATGCAGAGGGTTTTCTCAAAACCTAATCTAATCTGCCAAGGAGACAAGGTAAGAAGATGCATAAAATAAATCTAAGCTAATAGAGGTGATGCACCGAGGAATGAAGAACACCTATTTTGCCAGTGAACACAGACCATTTGAATGTGATATGAGATCATGCACAGATGACAAAACCTGCAGTGAAAGACCAGGAGGATGCAAAATGAACACAGAGAGGGCTAAGAATCATCCACAGACATGCATTACTTGCTCCAAAGATTGATACAATACACTACAGAATGCCATGAGGCAGAATAGTATTACAGTTCAAATGAGAGGTTCGAACTCCACAAATTCGCCTGAGGAGAAGAAGGGAGAGGCAAAACAGAAAAATGTTCGACCCTTGAAAAGAAGCTCCTCTTTACAATATATAGAAAGAATGAGAGAGGAAAGAGAGGGGGAAGCCAAATCTACTCCAACCACCTCCAAGTTGCATTCAGTTCATCTCATTATGACAGAAGCGACGGATCCTGGCAAAACGGCGGGCTGTCCAACAGAAGCGGCGAACTGTCTGCTGCATTAAAGTTGTTTGTTGAAGCATTACTTCTGCTTGTTATTTCGCGCCAGAGGCGTTTCTTGATTTTCTCTCTCCAAACTGAACCAAAATGTAAGATTGACCCCGGAATCGTGTAGAGAATCTCACAAGCTTTTCGTTGATATAAAGAACGTGCAAATCCGAGCTCTGGATCGAAAGATATGTTGATCTGAAGATTTAGGGCACAAAACAGGCGAAAACGGATTTTTAAATTTCTTCCCGCGCTTTGCCACCTGGATGACACGTGGCAAGTTCTGATTCGCTGAGAAACTCTCTCTCCTCCACCTCTCGGCGGGCTCTCTTTTGAAATTTCCTTGTGGGCCCTAGCTGGGACACGTGGCACTATCCCATTGGTTTGGGCTGATCCTTCAAAACTCGCCCTTTGACTTTTTGGCCATTTCCTTTGTGACACGTGTCATGATTTGGTTGGTTCTCGGCCCTTTCGGCTCCTTCGCGTCCACCGCGTCCATTTGTCCCGGATTGTCCCAGTGCTACTTGGGACAAAATCCTCCGTTTCGCCCGATTCGGCCGGTTCGCGTCCATTTGTCCCACTTGTCCCTGTGCTTCGCGGGACAAATTCTTCCGGTTCGCCTGATTCGGCCGGTTCGCGTCCATTTGTCCCACTTGCCCCTGTGCTTCGCGGGACAAATTCTTCCAGTTCGCCCGATCCGGCCGATTCGCGTCCTCACGGCCCAGATGTCCCATTTGTCTTCGGACTGTTTGTTCTCATTTCGGCCGAACCGGCCGGTTCGCGTATCTTTGTCCCACTTGTCCCAGTTTCCTTGTGCTGAAGTTCCTTGTTTCGGCCGAACTGGCCGGTTCGCGTCCTTCGCGCACTCTTGTCCCACTTGTCCCTTTTCTGTTTGGGCCGCCTATAGGCTTTTCGGCCGATCCGCGCCTTGACGTCCCAAATGTACCGACTGTCATGGGGACTAGGACTTAGCCGATTTTCACATTTTTTTCTGGCCCAAGCTTATCTTCTGCAACTTCTTCACATCTTCTCAGAGCTTGCTCTTTTCAACCTGGACGAGAGAGTTAGAAAAATTGCTGAAGGGACCCTAGAAACATGACTTTTTGCCCTGAATCAATTTATCTACCTGAACTTGAGAATTCTGATGCATGTTATCAAATTAACCCTGGGGGGGTGAATTTTGGATAACAGGGATTGATATGTTGATTTCATAAGGTAAAGACTATTTGGTGGATTGAATAAGATAGGAAACGATTAAATTCCATAAGATTGACGAGAAGTGTTTGGTGTAGTATTCCATTCAAGTGGCAATTTTTGAGTTACAAGTTGCCCTAACATAATGTGGGACAAAAAGTGGTGGTTGATAATTAAGAGAAAATGAACCTTGGGAGAGGAGTTATGATTGGAAGTGAGGACAATTTTTCCCCAACCCAAAAGTGATGCGTGGTAATGATTGCAAGTTATTTGGGATGAGAAGTGGTGGTTATGCAAAATTGTGCAAAAGGTAGTGAATGCTGATGGATTCTATGTCTGAGTGAAGTGTGCAAGGGATGTGGATGCAATGATAGATACAAAGTAATAATGGATGAGACATAGTTTGAAAATAAATTGACAATGAACACGTGATGAGCTAGAAGGCACGTAACATGAGACAATAATTGGACTAATATAAGAGTTTGAACTAGGTCTAAAGACCATTTGACAATATACTAGTCTTATTTTTCATTGAGATTTAGTGTGTGTACATGAGAGTTAATATCTTCTTGAAGTGGATACTTGTAAGACAATAAGTGATGACACTAACCAATGTGTAGGAATGATTGCAATAGCTGATTGATAGAACATGGGATAGAATAAAAATTGGAAGGTGTGCATTGCTTTGCTACCAACCATGCATCTATAGCTATGTCGAAGATACATTTGGTTCTAGTTACAATATTACTTTATTACCAGTTTAGGGTGTTCATAACTTAAGTAGAGATGCTAGAAAGACCCTTGAGAGATTCTTGATATTGCTTTTGATTGATTTTTTTTTTTTTTATCATTTTGACAAGATATTTAACTCTCTTTTGTTTTAAAGGGGTTTGGAACCATTAGTGGCTTCATGGAGGGAGTGGAAGTGGTTATGGAGATGACACTAGATAACTTCACCATATAATTCTCGAGGGCCTTCACGACAAGTTGTTAAGTGTGTAAGAGGGCCTAATATCTAGGAGGACAACATGGTTAATTTCATTAGGGAATGAAAGACTAGGTGTAAACAACTGCAATACACACTTTTGGCTCACAATATGTGACATCAATCTCATCAAGAGTTCACCAAAATATGTAAATCAAACCATCATGTGGAATGTAAATGAATTGTAAATGAAGTATGCAGTAGTGTATGGATAAGTGGAATGAAATATGAATGAATGTAGAAGTGAAGGAAGAACATCCACGTGCAAGTGTTGTTTTATTATAATTTTTTGAGATACAATTCTTTTGGATTTTGAAAGATGTTTAGCAATTTTGGGTATTGTGTTTGTGGTGGTTTCAAGGATGATAGAGTGAGATGTGTGGAGAATCAGAACTTGTCTCGAATCCGTTTTGAATGAAATGGAGAGGGATTTATGGAGTAGGCAAAACATGAAAGCGAAGCCAAGCCCCCCCTTCCTTACAGGGACGAAATGAAGGAGAAATGTGATGTAGAGAAGAAGTCCACAAATGAGGTAGATACTTGGATTGTGTATTAGGAAGTTGGTAATGATTGAAGTAACAATGCCAAGTTAAAGGCAATGAGTGGAGTATATGATTGCAGAGATGGAGACATTAAGATATGTGCCAGAAGAAGTGGAGGTGATAGAACATTAGCCAGTCGAGGACTTGAGAATGTTAGTGTAGGATATTCATTTTCCTTATATTTGTTTATTTACTTGGAGCTTTCCTACACTCATGGGATATGCTTTCTTAGATGTACACTTGACTGCACTATTTTAGCTTATGGTAGTTACTACCCTTGACCGGTTCTTTTTTGAATGACTACTTTGGGTATGGAGGTTATCACTATTCTAGGTGGAGGTTGCCTGATTCTAGGAGGAGGTTACACATTCACCTCCTATATGTACATCTCTTGCATTATTCTATTAGATGTAGAATTTATTTTATTTGGATCCATTCTTTCCTTTTTGCATTTTATCTCATTGTTCTTCATAACTTGCAAATTTGTATGTGTGTGCTTAGTCTTGCCTGTGTGTAATTCATGTCTCACATTTCTCACCGGCACACTCTTCGATTCAACAGATCCCTGGTGTTCCCGATATGGTATCAAATCCACGTTGGTATTGATTTTTTCTAGTTCTATTCTGTTAGTTTTACATGAGATTATTATTTGCAATAGTGTTTGTTCATGGTTTGGATCTAGTATTTGCTGGTTTGTGGTATTTCTAGTTTGTTTTCGTCGTTTGTAGTGGCCTACAACTAGTTTCTGACCTGTAAAATGATTGAACGGACCACATACATGTAGCAGACTTGTGCATGTATAAACAACCCATACAAGGACGTTTCAGACTTGTGGCAACACCTTGCATGCAAATACAAAGTTGTGAGGGGCGTTTTCACCTTTAAAGGGCATTTGCACCTATGTGAGGGGCATTTTAGACCTATAACATGGTTGGAAATGCATTTGTAGACATGTAATGTGCATTTTTTTGCTTGCATTGGGCATTTTTCTGCTTGCCTTGGGCGTTTTTTGCTTGTCTTGAACATGTTTTGACTGTATTGGGCACCCCGATTGGTGTTTTTGCAGTTGGGACATCTTCTCCAAGCGTGGTTTTGCTCCTTCAAACCTGTACACTCTAAATCAACAAGTTTATCCTCATGGCAGCACCAAGCAACAACACTAAACAATTAAAAGAAAACATCAACAAAATCTAACATTTTTTAAGGTTTTTTTAAACCTAAATCTGCTCCTCAAATTCAATGGTTTCTCTTTGTGACCCCCACCACTTAAGGTAAAGGTGGAATGCTAATTTTAAATCTCAAAATTTGACCGTATTATTTCATAATATTAGCATTTCATGCTTTTGAAAATTAGTCAATTTGAGAAGAAATTGCATTTAAAAGGAATTAAGTGGTCTTTAAAAACTTGTATCGTCGCGTGAAAAAGATAAAGGGTGAGGCCTGTCTTGGAAGAAGGCCAATTCCACCTCAAAATCAAAACCATTACGTTCTTCGTTATTTTCTTGTTCTGATGACTATATACATGACATCTTTTCCTCTCATTTCAGGTGTTTTTTTAACCAATTTGCAAAATTTTGATTAAATAAGCCATTAGTTGCGGGAAATGTTTTTTGCTATAACTTTTGACCAGTAGCTTGGATTTGAGTACCATCTTGGCCAAAAGTGCATGTTTTCTCGCACTCTTCATGATGGTTCCATTTATTTTTGTAAACACATGACTTTATAAAGTGCCGCATTTTGTAGGGTTCTTGCAAAACTCTAAGGGGACTTGTACTTTTCGCACTAAGTTATAACGTGCCATCTAAGATAATTTTGGGGGTTTATCTTTATTATGTAGTTTAACTATTCTGTTGTTATGCTTGGATCTAGGGAATTTCTATCTTGTAAGGAAGACATTATCAATCATTGCACTGTGTACAGTTTGCTGCCCTACCTCCATGGTCTTTTTTCTGAGCCTGATGAGCGTCTACAGAAGGATGAATGGTTTAACCACAATGATGAGGTCTATGGCCTTCTCAGTATTATTGTTTCTATGGATATATTACATTTGTTTGAGCACACTAAGTTTCCTTCACTTCCTAGACCATTATCTGATATTTGCATGGTGACCTTATTTCACCATTTGAGAGTGACGCTTCCCTAGACCACTCTAGTGCCACCATATATTCTCCCCCTTCTCACATCCCTTTCATTGCTGAGTTTTTTTTCTGCACCTGTTGCTACTTATGATTCCCATGTTGGTAAGTAGTCCCATGTTTACCATTTACTACATGATCTTTCTATCGAGCACTCTTCCTACTATTACCTCCACAAAGCTCATTGTCGTCCATGTTCATGTTTCCATTCACTCTCCACAACAATGTTCAATCGGATAACCTTCCTTTGAGAAAAATGTGACCATTTCCTCTTGTCCTCCATTGCATCTTGATTTCTCAGTTGATGACACGTTACATACATCTATTTCTACCTTTGAGTGTAATGTTGCTTCATCTTGGACTTCCAACAACTCTTTGCACTAGTCTTCTCCTCCTACTTCATGTTGTGATGCTAATACACTCTTTTCAAACATTGCTCTCATTGAGAAACCCCATTAGGATGAGTATATGCCCGGACTTGAGTTGTCTATTTGTAGATTCCACTTGTGTTTCATTACATGAATATTCTCCGATTGAGCCATCACACATTTTAGAAGACCCATTCATCTCTCTCGTTGGGAGTGCCTGCCTTGGGACATTTATCATTACCACTATTTCAGAGATGTTTCATGATCCACTTCTTCTTTTGGATCCCTTTATGAGGATTATTGGCCCCCTACCATTTTATTTCTCTAACACGTATACTGCAGTGGCATTCCCATTGTATTTTGTGCACATTTTTTACAGACCTATGCCACCCTTCAGTTGCAGAATAGATGTGGAGATCAGAGTACTGCAGGCTTCTTCTTCCTTTGTGGAGTGGGCAAAATTTCAATGTTCCTTTTTTGTCCTTCTTAAGGGCAGGAACATTGTTCAGTCTAGATGAATTCTCTTCAGTCTTTACATGGAGGACCACATCATCGACACTCTTCTTAGGGGACCTTCTTATCCTCACTTCTTTCTCTCTCTACTATGGGGGATAATCATTGTATGTGGGTGCCTCATCAAACCAAGTTACCATGACCCAATTATTCTTCTTCTCTAGTTTTCTTGAGTGAGTTTCTTGTCTCTCTTTGGGGGGGGGGGTTTCTTGCTGGTTTTTCGCCTTTTACTCTATCTTTGTGAGAGATGCATTATACATGGGTACCTTAACAGGTCTTGTTTCCGGGACCCAATTTTATTTTTCACTACCCACCTAAGTTGTGCTTATGGGGGGTGTTACTGTAGGATATTCATTTTCCTTGTATTTGTTTATTTACTTGAAGATTTCCTACACTCATGTCATATGCTTTCTAAGGTGTACACTTGATCACACTATTTTAGCTACTGGTACTTATTACCCTTGACCATTTCTCTGTTGGCTAGCTATTTCGGCTATGGAGGTTGTGACTGTTCTATACAGAGGTTGCTTACTTCTAGGAGGATGTTACTAATTCAACTCCTATATATACATCTCTTTCATTATTCTATTAGATGTAACATTGAGTTGATTTGGAGCCATTCTTGCCTTTTTGCATTTTGTCTCATTGTTCTTCATAACTTACAAATATGTATGTGTGCGCTTAGACTTTACTTTGTGTAATTCACGTCTCACATTTCTCACCGGTGCAGTCTTCGATTCAACAGATCCCTGACATTCCTGATATGGTATCGGAGCCATATTGGTATTGAGTTTGCTTGGTTCTATTTTTCTAGTTTTACATGAGATTATTATTTTCAATAGTGTTTGTTGGTTTGGATATAATATCTGTTGGTTTGTGGTATTTCATGTTTGTTTTTGTGGTTTTTGGTGGCTTACAACTAGTTTTTGACATGCAAAAAGATTGAACGAACCATAGGCTTGTGAATGCATATACAACCCATATAAGGGCGTTTCAGACCAGTGCCAACGCATCTCATGTAGATACACAATTGTGAGGGGTGTTTTCACCTTTGAGGGGTGTTTTCATCTATGTGTGGGGCATTTCAGACCTATAACATGGCTGGAAATGCATTTGCAAACCTATATTGGGCATTTTTCTACTTGCCTTGGGCATTTATTACCTGCCTTAGGCATTTTTTGACTGTAATGGGTGCCCATATTGGTGTTTTTGTAGTTGGGATGCTTTATCCAAGTGTGGTTTTTCTCCTTCAAAAACGCACACTCCAAAACAATAGGTTTCTCCTTATGGCGGCGCCAAGCAACAACAACAAACACTTAAAAAAATAGCAACAAAAGATAACGTTTTTTTAGGTTGTCTTAAACCTGAATTTGCTCCTCAAATGTAGCGGATTCTATTTGTGGCCTCCACCACTCAAGGTATTTGTGGAATGCTTATCTTAAATATCGGGATATTCCACCTCACTTGGAGTTTCCCTACACTCATGGAATATGTGTGCTTAGGTGTACACTTGACCACATTATTTTAGCTGAGTGGTAGTTACTACCTTCGAAGGAATTAAGTAGTTTTTGAAAACTTGACTATCATCGTGTGATGAAGATGAAGGGTGACGCTGGGGTTGGCTGGAGGCCAATTAACCCTCACAAGCTAAACCATGATGTTCATTTATTATCGTCATGGTTACAACGAGTATACGCACAACCCCCTTTCCTCTTTATTTCAGGTGCATTTTTAAAATCAGTTTGCAAAATTTTAATTAAATAAGCCATTAGTTGCGGGAAACAATTTTTGTTGTAACTTTTGAACAGTAGCTTGTATTTGAGCGTTGTCTCTGGTCAAAAGTAAATGTTTTCTCGCACTCTTCACAAGGGTTACATTTATTTTTATAAACACACTACTTTATAAAGTGCCATATTCTGGGGGGTTCTTGTAAAACTCTATGGGGACTTGTACTTTTCAAACTAAGTTATAAAGTGCCATCTAGGATAATTTTGGGGGTTTATCTGTATTATGGATTTTCACCATTTTGTTATTATGCTTGAATCTGGGAACTTCCTGTCTTGGAAGGCATACATTATCAATCATAGACTATGCATAGTTTGCTGCCCTACCTCTAGGGTCTTGTTCCTGATCCTGATGAGACTCTATAGATTGACGAGTGGTTTAACCACAATGATGAGGTCTATGGATTTATCATTATTACTATTTCTAGGGATATATTGTATTTTTTTGAGCATACTGAGTTCCCTTTTACTACCTAGACCATTATTTGACAACTGCATGGTGACCTTGTTTCACCATCTGAGAGCGACGATTCCCTAAACCGCTCTCGTGCCACCATAGATTCTATGCCTTCTTACATCCCTTTCATTTCCGAGTGTTATTCTTCACCTATTGCTAATTATAAGTCCCATGTTGACCATTTACCACAATAGCTTGCTATTAAGCATACTCTCCCTACTGTTGCCTCCATAGAGCTCATTATCGTCCATGTTCATGCTTCCATTCACTCTCCACAAAACTGTTTTATTAGAGAAAATTCATCTGAGATATATGTGAGCATTGCCTCTTGTGCTCCATTACATCTTGATTTCTTAGTTGACAACACTCCACATA
The DNA here is from genome assembly GCA_019776745.2 of Taxus chinensis. Classification (NCBI taxonomy): domain Eukaryota; kingdom Viridiplantae; phylum Streptophyta; class Pinopsida; order Cupressales; family Taxaceae; genus Taxus; species Taxus chinensis. The sequence goes on along the minus strand of CM034152.1, from coordinate 739,506,380 downwards.
CATTGGTTGCTACTTTTGAGTGCAATGTTGCTTCATCTTGAACTTTAAGCAACAATCTTCTCTTCCTACTTCATGTTGTGATGTTAATACATTCTTGTCAAACATTTCTCTCATTGAGCAAACCCATTGGGATGAGTATCTTCCTGACTAGAGTTTTTTATTTTCATATTCCACTTATGTTTCATTATAGGAATATGCTCCAATTGAGCCATCACACATTCTGGAGGACCCATTCATTATCTCATTGGGAGTGACTGCCTTAGGACATTTGTCACTTCCACTATTTCAAAGATGTTTCATGATCCACCTCTTCTTGTAGATCCCTTTGTAAGGGTTATTGGGCCCCCACCATTTTATTTCTTTGACACATATACTGCAGTGGCATTCTCATTGTATTTTTTGAACACTTTTTCCAAAACTATGTGACCTTTCAGTTATAGACTAGATGTAGAGATCAGAGTAATGTAGGATTTTTTATTCCTTTGTGGAGTGGGATGAATTTCAGTGCTCCTTTTTTGTCCTTCCCAAGGGAAGGAACATTGTTCAGTGTAAGCGGATTCTCTTCAATATTTATGTGGTGTGGACACCTGTTTCCTTGCTATACCCCTCACACCCTGTTTCAAAAATCCTAAAACCTATTTCACTATCCTAATACATGAATCCACCCCCATAAAAGCACATTCTACCCCCTGTAAAACCCACTTAGGTATCCTAAAAAATCCCTAACCACCTATAACCCATATAAACCCATTTTATCCCAAACACTCAACCTCTTAACTGCCCCCAAAACCTCCTCAACCATTTTCATTCGTATCTAATCCCAAAAAACTCATTTGGAATTGGTTAAAACCACTTCTAAGTGGGTTTCCCCAATTTTCCTGGGTTTCAAAAGATTCTAACAGAATCGCCGGTGATCATAAAAGCAACACAAAACCTCTTTGGAATAGATCCCAAGATGTTTTGTAGCGAAGCTTTGTTTCACTCCGAATCTAGATGACATCAACACTAACATTTTGATATCTCTAGTAACCCAGTTAGACCCTTGGAGCACTCAAAAACTCTTATAAGGATTCTTCAGCTCAGTCAGTCATTTTTCTGGATAGAAAAGTTAAGTATTTCCATCTAACTACTTTCCAAGCTTTTTAAACATCACTTACAAAGCTAAACCAACATTTTAATCAAGTGTTATGCATCCAATTTGCATATTATCAAAGAATTGAACTTTTTCTCAGTAATCGCCAACGATTTATCTAAATATCCAGCCATTTTACCTAAATCACCAACGATCCTTGTAATTTTATCATTTTAAAACACATTTGTATACTCTCTATCATTTTATCATTATGTTCTCTATTTAATTTATCTGTTTTTAAGATGTGCCTCTATGTAGATTACAGTTTTAGGCGAGTCACACCTAATTACCACCATTTATGATCTTTCGATCATTCAACAACCCTTCGTTTGGGAATAATTTGACATTACGAATGAACTCAGTGTTTGTGCCATCACCTTAACACATGAAATCAAAGACATAGAAGACCAAATTGAAATCATACAAGATGAATGAGATGCTGCTGAATAGTTTTGGTTTGACTACATCCTAGACTTTGAGATCACTTTAGCCCTTTATTGGGCCACCTATCATGTGGAACAAGATCTCTCTATCCCTCTAGAATTATAATCATTCCTTGTATTTTTCAAATATTTTCATATCATATCACTTAATTGTGAAAACGGGTTGAAACCCTTCAAGGAAGCCCATTGGTTCTTGGGATCAACCTTTGCTGAAAAAATCATCAAATATCTATCTAATATATATCTTGTTTAGCTATCTGTGTATGCAAGTTCTCTTATCCGCTGGAAGGAGGATATTTTTACATCTTTGGCATTCATTCATCTCGATATTGCACTATCGGTGTATGCATCATTAATCCCTGCCGTGTTCCGAGTTTCTGCTGTTCATCACATAATTGACAACTGAGATTCACCATAAAAATTCTGGCATGCTTGGCAGGACCCTAAGTCCCTTTTTCATTTAGATTTCATATCTTTCAATTTCTTGTCAAATCATATAACCTTTCAGCTTGGAGTGCTTCACTCTCACTTCTTCAAAAACACGTAAAAATAACAAAGAAAATCAAAAGGAAAATTGAACACGAGTACATTTATTTTCCTTCATTTTCTTTCAAGCATTGCATTTTGTTTTATCTGTCTCCATAAAAATCAAAATTTCCTCTTGGAAATTAAAAATAAACTTGCATATCTACTTGCATTTTGTTTGAGCATGTTGAGCTCAAGACTGGTTCTTTAGTCCTTGGAGATGGCTTGAGAAGTTCCAAAAATCTAAGTGGTTGAGTGCCTTAAACCTTGATTTGGAGGATAAAGTAAGTTGGATAAGATAGTATACTTCACGTGATTTCTAGTGATATGCTACTTGTGCCTTGATGAAGAGTTTAGAGGTGTGAACTAGATCAGTTTTGAAGACCCAATCTTGAGATCTTGAAGCTAGTTTGAGCATTGTTAGAAAATGAGTCATTTTTGGGATCTTGTGCCATGAGCTAAAGGTTACAATGTGTTGCATGGTTTAGGTGACATCAATACCTTCCTATTGATGTGTCATTTATGTCATGGTGATGAGTGTTGGTACTCCAAGTCATTTTCTTTTGGAGGGTAATTTTCAGGTGCTTAAGACCTAGATAGAGTTGCTTGCTTCTTGGTGTGTTTCATGATGTTGATAGTTGATGCAGAGATTCTTGTGCTTAGTGATGGTGTTTATAGGTTGTCCTTGAATTTTTTTGAGATATAGGAATATTGGTGTAGCTTATTTATGCCTTTGAATTTTATAGTTCATTAATTAGAGGAGTAGGCGTATGACTTAGGCCTAATTGAGGTGCCTTGTGCTAGTTTGTGTTGTTTGAGATATTGCTAACCCTTGAGGTCCCTTTAAGTGATTTTATATGATGTTGTAGGTGTTTTTTCACGTTGAGAAGACCAAACTATATGGTCTTGGCTGACCCTAAGGTTGTTATGAGCTAGTGTCATGCATATAAAGGCTAGTGTGTGTGCTCATTTGCAGTTGTTGAGACTATGGGGATGTGAGCGAGATAGATAAGGAAGAGGAAGAAAATAGAAGGGTCAATGATAGAGATAAGAAGTGGAATAAAGGGAAGATAAATATAGAGAAGAATATGTGCAAGGTCATTAGACCTAATCAACAAATGATGGAGCATATTTGCGCGAGTAAGGAGAGAGAGAGAAGTTTGAGAGGATTTGATGTGTATGGAGCTGAATTTGTGATTATAATCAGTTGTGGGAGTAACATATCTTAAGTTATCATCCATTTTAGGTGGCTAGGTGGGTGTTTAGTCATATGAAGGTGTTGTATCCTCCTTTTAGGGTTGGAGCCCTACTAAACTAGGGGTTGGTGCTCCTTGTGGGGTTCGTGTCTCACTAAAGAAATATTGTGTGATGTGTAATATTCACACGAGTCCTTTGTTATGAATAATTTTAGTAGAGGTTTCATTGGGTTTTTATTCCCTTTGAGGCTTTCCCACTTATATTTGGTGTTCATGTGTTCTCTCTCATGTTTCATGTACTTATGACTGTATGTTGCATACATAATAGGCTCATATTGAATGTGTATATTCAATGGTTTATTTTGGATGATGTATTAAGCTATTGTAAACGAAGTAAAATATCTATAAGACCGACTCACCCCCTTAGTATTTGTGCTTCTAACATACCAGGGCACATGGAAACCCTCAATTAGGGTTTAAAAACTAGATTTCTCATATCTTGCATATAACTTGGTGTTTGGAGATCAAATTTGGTATGAAGGGACTGAAAGAGATGAAAAGGAGATAAAAGTGGTTTGGTTTGATTTCATCAAGTTTGGAGAATTTTATTGCTAATAGAGTGATTTTTTGCATTTAAGAATCCTAAATAGGCCTGATTAAGATTAGATCAAGGGGGAATTTGGAAAACCCTCCAAAGAAATTGCCTACAAGATTATATAACCAAATATAAATTCCAAATGGGTGTTTGAAAATGTTTAGATCTAAGTTTGATACCCTTTGTATGAGAATATAAACTCATTTTTCCTTCCAGGAAGGGCCACTAGGAGAAGATGATAGAGTTGAGTATTTTAGATAAGAACTCTATATGAAAGGTTAAAAACTTCTTTCATTCCCTTATGGAATGGAATTTTGGATGTCTAAGGACCATCTAAATTAAATGTGTGGCTCCAATTGAGAAATTTAAATATTTTGATATAGATTAACCATCATTGTATGGATGCATTCTCAAGTCGAAGGTTACTATATAAAGTGACAATAGTTTACATATGGTGCTAAAGTGAGTTATGAATCATTATGGTATCCCATAAGTCATAATAAATATTTAGAATCATTTCAAAACCAATTAACAACAAATTCAAACATGATCATAACAAGCCAATATTAGCTTCATAATGCTTATTCTCAGAAAAGTGTCAATTGTGACTTCTTTGGTTGATGTTTCCAGCCAAGCTCAACATGTTTTTATGCCAACCATTTCTTCAACTTGATTTGCAACCCTTTTTCTACCTTATAGGGTTCTTCAAACTCTCTAGGTATTATGCTTTACCTGATCTCCAACAGTTTCTCAATATTTTCTCATTGATCTACAAGCTTGGTTAGGTACTTATACTCTTTAAATAACATCTACCAACCTTCTTAACATATTATTTAAAAAAATAAAGACTTTACAATCATAAAATTAAGACTAACTAGAAACAACATACCCTATTATCAAGATGAAACCTTAACACATTAACCACTCGTTTATGATCAAATCTTATCATGCAGACCTCTACACAATCAGGTTCATTATTACACCACATTACATACCTTACAAATGTTACAAACGATATCTCACTCTTTCTTAAAACCCACCATACTCTGTATTATATTGGGAATTTTTTTATACCTGGTTAATTACTATTTTGGGGTCAGGACTTCACCATTGAATGCCATATGTTTAACCTCCTGATGTTCTTTCCTACTTATGGTACTTTCTTAACCCAATAAATTCTCCAATGTTCAAAGCTTATAAGAGTACAAGAATATAAATTTTCCTCAACACTTATCAAACCTATATTACTATAGTCCTTCAAAGAAAGGACTCATAACACCTCATAGGACTCGATCATATCTTTTTAAAGTTATACCCAACTTCCTAACTGATTCCACACAATCCTTATCTCAAATGACTCCCAAACTGGTCACCATACAGTCATAAGGACTAGTAAGAAATAAGGACCCCTAAAACCTTTATTATCCTTTTCCTTGAACAACTTATCCATATTTATTCAAATTCATAACATTTCTAATTGATGATAAATGAATCACCTTAGGGTTTGATCTCCTTTTCAATGTTTCTTAAGGCCAAATTGCCTTTGACTAGTGAACTGTGTATGATTGGGAAAATTCAATTTGAGACTCTTTAACCTTATCTCCAAGTCCTAAATCCCATAGGAACCTACAAAATATCTGAATAATATCCTAATAAATTCTTGTTACCTTGTGTCAATTATAAATCTCCCTTGATCTCAACGAATTACAAAGTATACTAAGACTGGTTCTTAGGATTCCTGACTAGACTATAAGGATCTTGGAGGTGTTTAGAATTCTTATATCCATATCACTAGATTTTATAATCCTATTCAAGCCTATCCTAATTTATCCACACCGAAATGAGGTCTCTTAGCCACTATGTGCTCAATTATACTAAAATATAGGTTTTAGGCTTGTATCTAGATTTTTCGACAGAGTTTGCATGAAAACTTAGCCTTACAAACGTCAAAAAGTATGAAACCAACTATAAGACATCCTAAATACCCTATAAAAATTGCTCTCCTTAGCATTCAAGTGTTGATATGTGATTTCTTGTAAAAGGATGTGTTCCTCGATTCAGAAATCATGCTTGATATGTACTGAATTTCTTGCAGATTGCAGATCTTGACTGAGTCAAAATATGAATAGACTCTTTTATTTATTTCATTTTATGTCTGAATATTAATCTGATCACGGAATGAATTATAGAGATATTCTTCTATAATATCTAGACTTGGATCAGTGGAATTGATCCAAGTAATGCTTTAAATCTGTATGTGATAAATTATATCACAGACCTTGAACAGGTTGCAAGGTATGGAAGTATTTATTAAGCTAGTCAGGATTACGACTCAGGCCGATCTTGAGAAATGAAACGGTTCCCGATATCAAAGTATATCTGGAAGGTCTCGATTGTAGACCAGGTAATAATTCGTTGACATACAATTCTGCATAAGAACGGAAGCTAACTCTGTTCTAGAAGGCATGTTACAGGTCTTTCCGAGTTTTCAGGACGAGGACCAAACTGAATTATTAAGGGTTAGTAACCTAAAACTAAAACCTAACCTAGGGGTTAGATTATTGTTAGTCTAACCTAGACCTAGGCTATTTGTTAATATCCTAAGTTAGTATCTTTGCATAAATTTGTTAGTGTGGGCATTACCCTAAACTCTAACCTAAGATACTAACCTAACTTTGGAGGAGATTATGAAGGGGCCGATGAAGGGTGGCGAACCATGGCGGTGTTTTCTATGGCAATAAATGTAAGGGATAAGGATGAGGGACAGGTCATGGCGGAGGTTTAGGCGACGGCTAATTTGTGCAGACTTGGCAATTGCTAAGTTTGGAAATGGACTTAAATTTTTAGTTGGACTGTCGCCAATTCTGGCGGTTGGTGGGAATAGAGTTTAAGCGGGAAAATTGGTTATTGGCATTCAATACTCTCGGAAGTCGAGCTTGGAACTCGCGAGAAGGCATGCAAGCGGAAATTTGGGAGTTTGTTTGGCTTGTCGCAATTTTCGGTTTTTGCTCTGCTGGTTTACTGGTTCTTCACACCATTTCTCTTTGAGTTGCATGGCATGTAGGAACTGCCATAGCTCTTTTCTCTGTCATGGAAGATATATATGCGATGAAGACAACGAAATTTTGTTGGTTGCTTCATCGTGGAAAAAGAAAAGGAAGTTTGAGCTCTTCCTGTGGTCCGCTTCGGAAATTTGATCAACATACAGGCATGCTAGGCCCTAACCTTTAAATATCTTGTTATTTTTCAAGTGCTTTCATTAAAACAACTCTGTTCAAATGTTTAGTGAGGATTGGATGAATTTTCTATGAGATCCAGTTTGATTTCTGGCACTGTATCTCTTCTGGTTCGATTTTTCAGTTTCCTCTTGCTGGGTGTTTGTTGAAATCGAACTTCGACTCTATTTGTTTGTGTATTCTTCCTGGCTTATGCATGCGAGGTATTTATTTATAAGGTTCGAGTGTTCGGCCTGTTTGGCGTGAGCCCTTAGAATATACCTGTGGGCAGTATAGACCACTGTACGTCTTTGATTCGTGGTCGCTGTTCTTGTTATTGAAACTGTATGAATGAATTGGGATGAATGCAGTAAGATTGTTTAATAAATATCGCTTCTTTGGGAACTCTGTCGTGAGCTTTGTTGACTGTGTTTAATGATGCCTCTTGGGTTTTCATTTGTGTTTAATTTTTGGCTTGGAACAGGTAACTGTAGTGTTACCGTAGTCTTTTCGACCTATCGGAAGTTGTTTTCCTTGTTATTAGATTAGCGGGATTACTTGTGGACAGTGTATAATATAGATACACCTGTACTTCGTTGTATCGACTCAGTGGAGTCGATGATTGAATCGTATTGCTATCTTTTTCTGGAAAAGTAGAATTATCCATAAGTTTTGTGAATGGATTTTTGTGAAAACCTGATATGATGAAACAGGGCTTTTGGCTACTGTATATTTGTAATAAATAAAGGATAAAGACTTCCTGTGTAGGCATTTTCTTTTCTATGAGAAAGCTGTTCGAAAGTTCGAAACGGCTCAGTGGCTGCCCTTGCTTGAAATGGGTATTCGATTTGTTTCACTTATTCTTGCTGAATGTTAACCATGAGTGGTATATACGGATTTATCAACCAATTGCATAGTACGTTGCTGTAGGTACAGAGGTTATAAGTGCAAAAACCTTTAACAGTTACTTTGTGATTTTATAGATTTAAACTATTGTGGCTTGGACGACTCTGAGGAGTCGATTGAATGATTCATTTTATTTTTGAGCCAAATAAAGTTAAGTGTTGATATTTTAAGTGCCGGCGACTTAATGGAATAACATGTATTTCGATTTTGTTATTGCGATTTGGAATTCCTTCGTGTTTTTGGGATTTGAGGTACAGATTCTTAGGTGGACATGTATGTCTTTGACCTGAGCAAATTAGTGTAAAATGATTGACAGAGAGTAAATTGCTGTCTGATTATTGTTATGCTTTGTTGATGAATGTCTGTATGAATTCTTAAGCTTTTGCTTGAATTGATACCTCCGTTTGAATCATTGGAATTCCGAAAAGGGTAACTAGTACTTCTGTCTCTTTTTGAGCTTGACCTTGGACTGTCTTTGTTACTTTTGAGGTCCTTGAGAATGGATGTCGTTTCGTGTTCTACCTTGTTGGGTAAGTCGCGAATATCACTCCAAGACTTGCATGCGGCAAGGTAAGGATCCTTGGCTGAATTCCTTTCTTTTACTTCAGTCTGATTTTGACTGAGCAAGAATATGTATGCTATGTTCTATTCCAAATAAACTGTCCGATTTGACTGTGCATGATTTGGAAATACCGTGTTGGCAACATAGCATAGTCCTTTGGGAAACCTTTGATTGTTGATGCAATAAGGTTGTTGTTTTCAGCGATACGCTTGTAGTTCTTGTTTTCAACTTGTGTCAATGCCTTACTGTGTTAAAGGAACTAGCATTGGGCTTAAGGTTGTTATATGAATTATTGATGTGTTAGTTGCTGTACAGGAGTTTTGCTGAGTTTCTATTTTCGCGATTTAGTACAGTGATCTTGCTTGCCGCTTGTCTAACTTGTTCATTTTTATACTGGTTGAATGTTTTCATATGTGAAGGCAGTACAGTGATGAACTTATGTGAAAGGAAGTATGAATGGTTTGGTTCTTTCTCTTCCTTTATTTTAATATTATTGATAATTGACTGGCTGTGGGACATTGTTTGTAACGTATTGGTGGAATCCCGAATTGTTATGATATTTCTTTTTTTGGAGAATGAAATAATCTGACCAAAGTTGTGATTTTGGATTTAATGATTGTTGTGTACTTTCGTTCCTTGTTTCTTAATATTTGATGAAATATTAGAAAGTGATTAAGACTATTAGTAACAATGATAGAGTTACATAATTGTAATCATTTTGTGTTACAAGGGCATAGTCTGATTATGTTTACTTATGTGAATATCAGATCTCATTAAACAGGGTGTTTAATGAAAACAATTGATGGATTGCAATTGTTTTAAATGTTAGTGCTTATCATGCTCAGTTCATTGAACTGACTCATGTTGACTACTTTTGCAGATGGTTGCCGTAAGAGGTAAAAACAATGCAGATCTGGCAGGCTGATCTGATAGTTTATTTGACTTATAAAGAATTACAGCTTGATTTTATAGATGTACTATATGTGAAAAGATGTTTCTTTTCCGTAGCATTATATCAAGCATGTTGTTGCATAAAATGTAATTGTACGAGTTTCGAAAGGAATGAAAATAAGTGTTTGATACTTATGTGTTGTATTCTATTCTGAAAGATGAACTTCTTCGGTTTATGTAACGAAGGGGCATAGTTATCCTTGTATAATATGGATGCTTTTGTGATTAACAATGAAAGCTTGTAAGTAATTAGACTAAATTCTTATGAGTATTTAGTAGTTCTAATTTGTTCTAGCAAAAGCAATATTGTAATTTAATTATTGTCTCTCTAGAGGATAGGTTAAAATTGAGCCTAAAAGATAACGCTAAACAAGTTGGATTGAATTACTAATCCCTAGTCCTAAGTATAACAGGACAATAGTAAATTGGATTCTAAATCATTTATATCTTTAAACTAAAAAGTATGATATAAATTCAGTTAAGAGAACTGATAGGTAATCAATGGAGATCAGATGGCTTTCTCAAGCATTGGTTATGAGATATTGTCCCGTTCTGTTGCTTTGGAATCAGGTGTATTCTAATGACTCCTTGATGAGAGCGTGACCGTAATACCTCTACCAGTAATGAGTCTTTTAGAGGAGGGTCGTCTTAAGACAAAGAATCCAGGGATTTGGAAAGGCTAACCTTAGGGAAAAGTCTTTAAAAGTAATTTAATCTCTAGTGCGTAATGCTTGTTTTTGGGTAGATCTTCTCGAGGCGGATTTAAAGGATGACGACATAAAGTCGACTGCAGGGCTGTACCTCCGAGAAGATTAGGATCTTCTCGAAGTTACAACAATGCAGGTGACTTATGGCGACACCCTTTGCATTGATCGCTAAGATTTACACTTGATTTCGCACGAGTTACCTTGGGACCGATTAAGAACGTGGCCATGTTATAAGACTGCCTTGGAGATTTGGGGTATCATGACACACTGGTTGAACTGCAAGGTTAAACCAGTATGTCATCATATCCCTAATCCTCATGGGCATCCATATAACATTATCACCTTGTTAATCTGCCTCCGAGTGATTCAGCTGTGAAAGGAAGGACTGACAGTAGTCAGTATAAGACATTCTATATAACATATGAATGGGGTGAAGGACGTATTCCAGATTGACGAGTATGCCGTTAAGGAATACAAGACATGAACAGTATGTTTCAAATCTTTGGCCAAAGTATCGCAAGCTACTGATTGCGTTGTCCTAATTCACCTAGTCTAAGGGATGAGATGCCGATGAATAATGGTAACAGTTATTCAGTTAGATTCCTTGGACAAAGCATTCTGAATCCCAAATTAGGGAAGAGAACCGCCAGAGTGTTGTGTTAAATAAAAACACTAACTCTTTTTACTCATGAATAGATCGGTAGATTACCGAGTCATGGAATGAATAGATCGGAGGTATTCCGAGTCATTACAGCTGCATATGGTTGTCTGTTATATAAATGGTTATTTGAATTGTGAGTTCTAAATTATGTATTTAGAACCAGTATGCAATTATCCAAAAAAAAAAATTTGACTTGTTCTATTGTCTAAAATGAGGTTGTTACATCAGGTAACAATGTGAACCATATTAATTTGAGGCAGAGAAGTGGATGGGGTGGAGTTATCATGAAAGGTATACTGGCAGGAGGGATATTTACCAAGATGTGGGTAAGAGCCTTCTACGAGGAGTGTCCAACACTGGCATTTAGGAGAAGGTTGAACAATCTCGTGGATATTGACCATGCTAATTTCAAATTTCGAAGATGGAAATAAAGGTCATGGCAGTGAAGATGGAGGTTGTGGTATAGGTGTAGGAGGAAGGTGTGAAGAAGGTGGTGAGAGTGAAATAGTTTCATCATCCAGGAGGTCATCGTCATCAAAATTGGGGTAGAAGGACATAATTTAAAGAGGGAAACCTTTATAACCTTACATTTCTCAACATCATGTCCTAGCACACGATTGTAAGCACACATTTTAGTATCATCAAATTCTTCTGGTTTAGGTTTAAGAGGGTCATAAGGCCTAAGAGGAGGGATGGTAATAGCAGAGCTTTCCAGGAGGTTAGCCAAGATGGTGACGTATGATCCCACTAGTGGATCACAATGTGAAGTGAAAGTAGGTTTGGTTGGAAGATTGGGTAGTTTTGGTGGTATTTGAGGTGATGCAGTCTTGGATTTGGGTTGTACTTTCTTTGGTGTAGGTGTAACAATAGAAATAGGGGTAAGTTTAACCCTCTCTTTGGAAATTAACAATTTTTTTTATCTTTGGTGATTTTTCTTAGGTAGAGGTGTAGGGGGAGCACGTGATGTAGATGGCAAGGCCAATGGTGAGAGAGGACGAGTGACGCAAGGGGATAATTGAGGTACTAGTGTAGGTGTTCAGGTCGAGCTCGAGAGGGAGGTATAGGTGAGGTGGAAGAATAATGTCATAGGTAGTGAAGGAGGTATAGAAGGTAATGGTGGTATAGGAGGCAATGAAGTTATGGATGGTGATGAAGGATGCAAGGTTCACCTAGGTAGAGCTACAGGCTATAGTGACAGGGGTTAAGGGAATTTTACGTTTACCCCTGGAGAGAGTAGATTTTGTTAAGGTAGAGGGGTGAGGTCCCAAGATGGATGGTAGGAGTGAAGGTGATAAAGGTGTAGTTGGTGAGGTTGGTGTGTGTAGAATTAAAAAGGTTGGGTTTTTCATTTAGGTTGAGGGATCGGTTCAATAGGTATATGGGAAGATGTGGTCAAGTGTATCTTGATAGGAGGATGTGCAAGGTTTGATGTGGGTGTGACCCGTAGAACACTAGTGGGTTTAGATACAAGAGATGGTGTTAGAACCACATCGGCTAGCAAGTAGAGGGGCGGGTATAGATGAGGATGATGTAATATAAGATGTATCAAGAGTTATGTTCATGTGTATTAATTGGGTTGTTGAAACAACTTTGGATAAATGGTAGAAGTGTCAGTGGAAGATGATTGCATTTGGGTCGAGACCGGGAGTCAGAGATGCCCCCAAAGTGAAGAACTATCAACATAGTTTAGGCGGTCACCCAAACGTGAGAATGACACTGTGGTAGATGAGGTAGATGTGGAGCAAGTGGTGATTCCCATAAAATGTGTCTGAGAAATAGGGAATTCCTTGGATTTTGCCTCTATAGGTAAGAGAGTTGAAATTAGGTCGGCAGGATCTTGGGATGGAGAATGGTCACCAAGCGGCAATGACAAATCTATTAGAATCTTGAATACGTGGAGGAGAGGATGGTTACTCACTCTTTGGGTGGAGGAGGTCACACCATTAACTTCAGCGGCTCCACATGGGTCAGGTGAAGCTGAAGGGGAAATGATATCAGTGCTAAAGGGGAGACTCTTGAAGTAGGTGTACAAAGAGGTGAAGGGCTTTCCTCTATGGGTAAGAGCAACAGATAAAGTAGGTTCCTATCACGGGTAGTAATATTTTAAGCTAGGATTTCCTCAATGGAGGAGAAAACACATAAGAAGATATTTGAAGTGTTAATCATGAGTGGTAAGTTAGTAAAGATAATCATGTTGGAACTGTCATGGATGTAATTACTATATCGTTGTGTGAGGCATCACCAGTTTTGGAATCATTAGATGCTCCCAGTGGTTAGCCTACATGGTTATCATGTTGAAATAATACATGAAGGTCTTGATTAGCAGGTGCATTAGATTGGTTATCTAGGACTAACTCGCCACTCTCGAGCTGATAATCCTTGAACAATTTTTTTAAAGCCCTTAATTACAATTGCTGTCAAATGTGACCATTTACCTAGTGATAGTCTTTTAATATTCATTTTCCTTATATCAAGGATTCTAGCAGCACCTATGGGGTGAAAAGGAGGATTCAAAACTTAGTATGTGGTTTGATAGGAGGAAGGGTGATGGCCATTAGCTTTAATATGATATTTTCCTTTAAAACCATGATGAACCAATGGTTCAATCTAATTGATTGCCATATTTCTTTTGCAATCTCATAGCTCTAGAATTGAGAAGGTTTGGATGGATGAGCAGGGCTAGCACTTAACTACCTATTGTAGACTTGGCAGTTCCCTTGGAATCCTGGACGTCATGAGAAGGGCCATCCTTAACTACCACTACTGTAGTAGATTTCCGCTATTTGCTTTTATGAATAACTCGTCTGAGGTTTCCCTGATCTTAAGATTTGGAGATGTATCATGTGATTTAAAATGAGGAGTTCTTTATTTTTACCAATTGTATCTTCTGTCAACTTCGAAGGCGTGAATTTTGAGTTTGCGTATTGCCTATGAGATGAGAAGCCTCATCAAATGTTTGGAAGGGTTACACCTCATAAGGTAGGTTTGAAATATGTCTAGCATAGGCTCGTGTGAAGAGCTCTATGAGCTCAGTTTGTGATAATTGGAAAGTGAGTTGTCTTTGCAATAAGGCTACGCCATTTTAGTGATGAAATCTCGTGATAGATTCATCCTAGCATATTGACAAGTAGAATAAATAAATGGTCATGGTAATCCTTCAAATCAGAAGCATGTGATTCTTGTTGAAGATGATGTACTCTTGTGAATCAAGAAATCATGTTTGTTGTAGATAATATGTTATCTGCTGAAATAGGTACAATTCTTCTATGATTATGCTAAATTGAAAATGAAGTATTTCATTTCTTCTTATGTTGAATAATTCACTACTTGGGAAAATAAGAAATTGGTTATGATAAACTAGTTCATAAGTCTTTGTTTCACTCAAACTTGTGTTGTAGTCTTCTTAACCTCTGCTATATGGTAGCTACACCTTGGATCAATTTTAGTGATCTAAGGCATGCTTTTAATTTATGATATTTTGGTCATCTTGACCAAGCCGAACAGATCAAGGGATATTTGAATTTTGAATGTCTCATATTCGGGTGATCTCTGTTGCTCCTTGCTTCGTAAGTAATCTTGGATGGTACTCGGATCCTTCCTTGGTAAGTTTTATGATACAAATCCTTGTTATTGTTAAAGGGTCCTAACTAAACTATGTTCCTTAGATTGTAATCCTATCCTAATTTGTAACCTATCCTAAGTTACTATGTTCTGTTATTAATGAGTGATGTTAATAATTAAAGAAAAAGAACCTAAGATTAAAACCTTAGATTTAGAACTAAGGACCTAAGTTAATTCCTAAACTAATATTAAACCTAAATTAATGTTTGGATAACCTAAGAGGGGCCTATGGGATGACATGCAAAAAGGAAGGTTGGTGACACCAACCTCTAGGAGGAATTTAAGGCAGTCTTATCTCCCTGATGTTGCCAAATTTGGAGAATGCGTGAAAAATAATATGTGGTCTAATTGGAACCTCTGCCAAAGTGTTAGTTGCATGCATTTTAAAACTTGGTAAGAGGAAAAATGTAAGTTGGTGATGGTGGGAGAAAAGGAAGGAATATTAGTCCTATTTGACATTTAACATTTTGGGAAATGGTGAAAAAACCTCCTAGGAAGGAGGGAGGTTGGATAGATAAAATGGTTTCAGTTTTATTTGATCAGTTGGTCTTTTGCAAGCTTTGGCTCTGCATGTGGTTTTCTCTTCGAACCCACAGTTCAAATCCTTGAATGTGTTTTTCCTTACATGGTGGTGATAGTGAAGAAAATATCTCATTGAAAGTAATAAGAGGGAAGTGAAGAATTTTTTGAGTAGTTTGTTGGTTTTTTCATGGAAAGGATTAGCTATCAAAGCTCAGCTTGAAGATTTTCTGTGAGAAAGTGAAGACATGAGCTCTATCAAGCATGATAGGCCCTATCCATTAATTCTTTTTCTTTTACTTAAATGCTTCATAAAAACAACTCTGCTCTATTTGAAACCCTCTATTTTTATGATGTTTATTCTTGCTTTAATGGTGTTTGTTTTGTTCTTAGGATGCAACTGATTCTTCATTATTAAGAACGAAATCTAAAAGTGTTGAATTTGACTGAAATACTAGATTATTTTTAATTCAAACCTTCTTGTTATTGAAATAGGTATGTGTGGTTCTTTCAGTGAACGAAAACTTGTGTTGAAGGTTTTATATACTTTAACAGTAGGTTGGTGTAGTTGAAATCCATATATTTTAAGTTGCATGCTCTCATTATTGTTGTTGTAGGAACTAGCTTGAAGGAGTCTTCATTTTGGAATTTATCCATTGTTCAGGTTAATGTGGGTTCTATGTTTTGGGTTTTTTTTCTTAACAATGGTACTAGCTACTATTTTGTTGTTAAGCTTATTTCATGACCATAACGTCTTCTTGTAAGGATTACCCAGTTCGTGTTTTGATTTGGAAAACTCTTATTTGGTATTGCATTTGTCTTTTCTCATTTAGTTGAGACTTGTCTGGATAAGTTGTACAGAAAGAATGATTATGAAATTTTTAAGGCTCCATTTTTTTGTATTTACTTATTTTCGTAAACCTTCTCTGGGATTTCAGTTACCTTGGCAGATATTTTTAGATATTGGAAGTTATCTCTAAATCATTGGTTGTTGTTGAAATTTTGTGAAAATAAGTTGTTGGGATGATTTTTCTCTCCTTCTCATTTTGTTAATTGATAGTTCTTTGGGGAACTAGCTTGAACTGGTTCTAAGATACTCTATTTTCCTTTCTTTTATTAAGATTTCTAACTGTGAAATCGATTCTTTGTTTTTTGGTTGAATCATGAATGGTGATTTTACTTTTGTGGAGGAAGGACAAACTCATTCACTCATTATATGATATTGTTTTATGTTTTGTTTCTTGGCTCGTTTAATTATTCCCAACTCTAAGTTATTTTGTTACCTCAGTTAAGATCTTGTTGATCTTAATTGGGTTTCCCTCAATTGATTAAGCACTTGATGCGCGTTACTCTTTGGGAAGTCCGTTATGTATCATTTCGTTCGTCTTTTCTTAGAGTGGATGCTTAGCATGTGAAATGAGATATGGATGTGGCTTCCTCCTTAAAATGTTGGTAGATTTTTATATAGATAAGTTTGATTACTTTGATTAATGATCTTCACGAGCTCTTTCAACATTGGGGTTTGGAAAACCTTATTTTCTTGATGTATAACTATTTTCCTTTCTCTGTAACTGATCTATTGGCTAGAATCTTTAAGATACTTTGATATCTTTGAGACTGTTGTGTTGAAGAGTCTCTTGAGGACATGGTTGAGGTCTCTTTCTTTAATTCTGAAAATTTTATTCATTCATTACCTTTTTAATCATTAATTTTAGTTGAACTCTAATTTAAGATAAAGGGAATGATATTGTTTTAGTTTGGTTCTAAAATTTAACCATTCTGCCATTTTTATATTTGATAGTGGTTGGTCAAAAATTGTGTGTGGCTCTGAATGGTAGCTCATCTTTCCTTTGGCTTATGATTGCTATAAAGGTGCAGTTGTTAGGACTGTAGAGTGTTAGTTATGACTGTTCCCTTGAGTTGAACTTGAAACTCACTCATTCTGGTATTTTAGATTATTTCTTCTATGAGCTAACTTGTTTGTTTCTAATTGATTAAGTCTTTTTTACCTGGAACATAAAGACATAATATTAATCAATTCAATTTAGCCTCTGTGCTGAGCATGAATTATTCATGATTTCTGATGGAATATAATTTTGTTTTGCATGTAATTCCTTCATGTATCAATTTTGATGTTCTCTTGAAATAGCAAAACAATATACATATTCAGACGGGTAGATTTTTGTATCTAGTATTAATTCCTGAAAAATTAGAACTGGTTGAATGGAGGGTCTTATTTTGGAAATTGAATGATAAGGTAAATTTAGAATAAAATATAAATTTCCTTTCTTTAATTCTATTGTTTTATTCCAACATGTTAAAAAGAGTTTTATAATGAAAATTTAGGGATGATATGTTGATTAATTAAACCTTATTTACATATTAGAAACTTTAAACTCGTCTCTCCTTCTTGGTTGTCATCTTTTAGGGAAAAGTTTTTTTTTTTTCATTGTTGTGTTTTCAAAACTGTTTCATAAAAAATAGGGTTCATTTTATGAAACAGTTAGATAAAATCACAATTTTTTAATGATTTAGTGCTTATCATGCTTAGTTCAAATGAACTGACCCATTCTAAAAAATGTGCAGATGGATTTTGTAAAATATGAAAGGAGAAAGACATATAAAAAGTTACATCTATTTTACGGAAAGAAATTGTCTCTTTATTATGATGATTAGGTGGCGTCATTACTTTAGATGTACTTGTCGGAAAAGAAAGTTGTAATAAAAGTAACTGTTATGACACTTTGTAATCTCTGAGATACTTCTATAATTAGTGAATGTATCACTCCTTTGATGAATAAATGACTTGTGATTGTTGAATATTAATTTCTTGTAATACCTTCTTGGCATAAATTGAGATGCATTATTAAGTAATACCCTAAATGGAAGGGGGGAAGTTTGCATACATAAGTGTTATAGGATTTGGTTTGAGGATATGAAATTAGTTGGTTTATTTTTCACATAAAGGAGATGCAACTAACAGGTTGACACTCTCATATAGATCCTTGAAATAATGGAAAGGAATTATGAATGGATTCTTGATGTATTTGAAACATAAGTAATCTGTTTTCATAATTGGACATTAATCCATGGTGTAGGAAACACAAATTTTACTTGAAATCAATCATAGAGACATAGCTCAAGATCTTGTTAAAGTGTTATGAATATATTAAGTGAATGGTTGAATGTGTACTTCCTTAGGCAGATTTCCTTAATAAAAATTTTGAATGCTAAGAATGGAATTAAATAGAATTTAGACTTCATCTTCATGAATTCTAAAATAAAGGGTTTACAATGAACTTATTTAAGCTAGGGCTGAAATAAGTAAGGAACTGATTAACACACTTTCATAACTTCAAGATCAATCTTGTCGTGAGATAATGTAAGTTATTTTGTTTAAAGAAAAAATTAAGCACGCAATTAAATGGTTAGGAAGTAGGTTTTACCTGCATACCTACCTCACATGTAACCTTATAGGTTAAATAATTCTAGTTGAATCTTGAGGCATTGTTGTAATTAATCTTTAAGTCAACGATTAAATGGGTTAATAACTTATAATCTAAGGTATGCTAGTCCAATTGAGGAAAATCAGTTAGATGTTGGTACACATCAATTGCAGTGTAGTACCTTAGTAATGATAGGGGTCATTACGAGGATACTATGATGCAGTTGATATGTCCCAACTCCCCACTTAGTTTGTTTTACTTGAGTGGCATAAAAGTAAGACCGGATCACGGATCTATGTTGTACAATGATAGAAACATGATCTAGTGTCGATGTCAACTCATGTTGACTTAGGATAAATAGACACACCCAATTGACGTAATTCAATTGAGTATGTCTATGTACCCTTAGTCACCAAGAGTAGTCTTCCACACTAGTGCATATTACTGCCCTTGTCGAGTATGAAACCTTGAATCAAATTGAACTAACAAAAGTCAAAAAAATACCACTCTAGATAACAAAACAAGTGTGGTGAGGGACATATTACATTTGACTATTATGTCGTAAAGGAATGTAAACATGATAAACATGTTTAAAAACTTTGGCCAAAGTATAGCAAGTTTTTGGTTGCGTTGTCCTATGTGACCTAGTTTAAGAAGAAGGATTTCAGATGAATATCGATAACAGATATTCAGATAGGCCTTTTAGACAGAAAACTTGGGTACCCCTAAAATGGTAAAAGAACCAAGTATACATTGTATACACATTATTGGCTTAACATGAGAGATCATTTTAATACCGAGTCATGAAATGAGAGATTGATGTTTCACCAAGTCATTTACAACTACATATGGTTTATTGTTATGAGATTGAATGGAATGGGAATGTGCGTTCTAAATTATGTTAATTTAGAATAGAGAACATTATGTATCACTAGGTGGTGTCATTCAAATTGTAGTAAAAAAATCATTCACTTTAGATATTTATTTATCTCGGTTCCATACTACTATTTAGAAGGTCCTTGAGTGAAGAAAGTACTAATTAACCCCTGTCTTTTGGACATCTTGTTTTATTTTATTTCGTCATTACCGACCATTTTATTCCACATGCCCAATCTATTTTGTTTATTTCTTTCTATTTTAGCCTCGACCGAGGCACCCAGGCCAATAGTGGGATGCCCATGGTCACCTTGGTCCCACATGGGGCGCCCTGATCCTTCTCGAACTTTCCCACAAATTTTTGGTCTCTTTCTATCAGTTTGGCATCTTTATCTTTCTTGTGGTCGGCCT
This sequence comes from Taxus chinensis, assembly GCA_019776745.2. Classification (NCBI taxonomy): domain Eukaryota; kingdom Viridiplantae; phylum Streptophyta; class Pinopsida; order Cupressales; family Taxaceae; genus Taxus; species Taxus chinensis. Next base: position 739,486,614 of record CM034152.1, on the reverse strand, counting down.
TTTTCAGGGTTAATTACAAAATTAGAACAAGATAACCCTATAAAGATAAAGTTATGAGACCATAATGAGGGACCTAACATCACTTACTACTATCACTCCATCTAGAGTTGCATCCATCTATTGCATTGGATATCACTTGCATCCACATAGCTCCATCATCAAGGCAAATAGATAGGACATCTACATCACACTTCATAGGGGGAGGGATTCTATTCTATTTCATACACACATTCTATTACATTTTCTACACTTAGTTATTGCTCACTACTTCACAAAGTGAGACTAGCACACGAGAAACCCAGGGCATGTTCACACACACTTGCACATAAAACTACATCGGGTTTGAGATGTAGTGCAACCACTCAGTTAGTAAGTCCACCATTGTGGCCGCTAAGGATAGTTCAACCCCTTCATAGGCATTCTTATTTTTTAGGGTTTGATGCTTGTTTTGGGGTCCTACAGGTCTTTTATTCAGCTTAGAGTATTTGCAACATTCAAAAAAGGACAACAAAGTTGGTGCGATGCACAACGAGGGTTTTCAAACCACCTTTCGACCCTATAAAAATTAGTTTTTCAGCTTTTACATAGACTAGGGCACCTAGATTTCATACAATAGTGCTCGTGGACACCCCAATCCTCCTCCAGTTGCCTCAGTCTAGCTATATCCTCCAGATCCATCCTTTTTGAGATTCTTGTAGAGTCGCTCTAGCTCATGATGTTTCTAGTCACCTTTGCGACACCCTCTGATAGGCATATGTTATTCAGTTGAGCTCTTTCCTCATCCTTCTTTCACATTAGGGTTAGCATTTCCTTTTGCATAGTGGTTTAGCTTATTGACATTCTTATTTAATGCATTTATTTACTTTAATACAACTATTCATAGTTTAGATTAACTATCCCCACACTACTTAGTTTATTTTTAGTTAATCATTTTGGTGAACCCAACTTGACCTACATACTCCTAGGATCCTCATTCTTCTTAGGTTTCCTTCATCATGGCTATCTCCATTCATGACTTTTTACTTCTTCATCCTAAATTACGAGCTAAAATCATTAATATTTTACTCACTACTCATATTCATGACAACACTCATCCAGATGTAGTCTATAATACCTTTGCAGACATATTCTCTCAACATAGTTCTTTCCCATCTACTCCTCAAGATGACCTTGCTACTTTTGACAATGATCCACCTTTGCAAATTATCTCTCGCATTCATAATGTTGTTGTTAAGCTTAACTTTGATTGACAATGGATCTGATCTTAAATTTTTGTCTCATGTCATTTCTCAAAGTTTTAGGTCTCACTACTCGTGACATTAGTCCCTCTAGTGTTTCACTACATGCTTATGATGGTTCCATTTGTCCATGTTTCAGGCACATCACATTACCCATCACTTTTGGTCCTAAGACTGTCCACATGGTCTTTTTCATTTTTGATTTCCTAGTTTCCTATAACTGTCTACTTGGTAGGCCATGGCTTCATGCCATGTCAAGCTGTCACATATACTGTCCATAATTGTGTTAAATTATCTACATGAGGGCATGGAGTATACCATTTTTTGTGACCGCGATCCATTTCAGTATTGTGACTGGGATCCTAATACTAGTCTTCCTATCCCACACATAAATACTACAAATGATCCCCAACCTATGGAAGAACCACCACATTTACCACCACTTGATGGTACTATTTGTGTGATAGATGTCGTTTCTTCTATGCCACCTACTACTGTGACTGCTATGATTCCTTATCAAGGGTCTATCTAGTCTATGGATGTCGCTTTATCACATCCATGTCCACATACCTTACCTACTTTAGCCCACCATTTGTTCACTTGCACACTTTTCATTCATAACTGATATTGGGAACATATTCCATTCGATCCTACATGTGATGTCACTACATGTTCCCATGATGGTCTATCTCATCTTGGTTTCACCTTTGAGGATCTCCATCCTTCTACTCATGCCCCTCATCTATAATATGGTTTTTTCAATATAACTGTTGTTTATGGTTTGCGTGTCTTTTATCTTCTAGTCTATTTATCACGTACCCCTCATTCTTCTCCACTCACATTAGGGGGAATCCTGGACTTACTTATATTGGAGGCACATTAGATCCTAGTCATACCGAACATTTCATTTCCTATGCCTTTCAGTTGTTATTTTCATCTGCAATAGTTATTTCCTTGGCTATTCACAAAATCTCACTTTGTGGTATGCACATGGTTTCCCACATCCTCCATTCACTGATGAGGAATATGCTATGGGAATGTACAACTTACACTTAATGGCTCATTACATGATCAACCAGACACTATTTCTTATCAAGTCACCAATTCTTATCCATTTGACTTTGACCTAGAAGATGACAATCTTCTTGATGATTTTACATAATTTCTTTGTGCACGTACACTTGGGGGGGCATAAAACTTCACATTTCCCCCCTCACTCATCATAAAATTATGCATTTATCATCTTTATATTTTCATATAGGACACTTTCATCACATGCTTTAACATCGTCATTACCCGATGATGCACTCTTGTGCTTTGGTTCACACTTGACTGTTGAAGGATTACTACTACACTGAATCTCACAAACTGTACTCTAGGCATTATACATTGCATTTCATCACACATCATGTGTCATACACTATATATTATCATACCCATTTAATTATTCATATATTGTCATATACATATTCATACATATTGTCCATATCACATCTTACATACATACTTATATTATCTACACGTATTACATCATACATTCTATACATAGTGTCGCTTACATCTATACACCTAGTGTCACATCCCTTACATCATACACTGCAATGTGGATCTTCACATCATCACATTTTCTACATACTATACTAGTCTTCATCACATATGAGTCTAGAATTACATTCATCCCTACATATTATTATTTCTCATACCTATCTACATGTTGTACATTACACATTATATATTACCTTTTATGCATTCGTTACATACCTACCACATTGCATGTATTTACACATTCTACTCATCACATGGTCATTTATTTATTACATATACATTGTCTTCTATGCACTACACTCACCACCCTATGACGCACTTTAGTTCCTCGGTCCATACTCGACTATCAAGGGTTTACTAATCAAATGGACCTTACACTCATCACAAATTTACATTTTAGGCTTTCATCATGCGAACAATCCTAACCTAGTGACATATGCTTTAGGCTAAATCATCACCTATTCTATCATTTTGTAGTGGTATACACCTTAGGTTACATCACCACTCCCTCCTTACATCTTGTAGTGATATACATTAGGGATAAATCACACTTCATTCCTATCCTTATCATTATAGTGATATACGCTTAGGGATAAATCATCACTCATCTCCTTTCATCTTATAGTGATATACACTTAGGGATAAATCATCACTCATTCATTCATCTTATAGTGATATACGCTTAGGATAAATCATCACTTATATAGTTATATCATAGTAAATAATCAACATGATATATGCTTTACGCTATAGGGTTAATGCACACATCATTTCTATATGTTGTATCTCATCAACACTACATACACACTCATCACAATCTCGTTAGACACAACAACCTACACTTTGAACCATTTCCCGATGACACACTCTCGTTTACAGTTCATTCTTGACTACTGAGGGGGAAAACAAAATGAACCTCATTGCATACACTTCCATTCACTTGGGGGGCATGTGGCTCCTATCATTCCATCTTGCATTCCATTCCATCCATCCATAACATATTGCATTGTCTTGGGGGCATTTACTCTTGTTTACTAGTGTTTTACATGATCACTTTACTACACATGTTAGATTGATTTCTTATATGTCATTATCTATACCATACACACATGCACATTCACACATTTGTTTAGTTGTGATTGTATATACATAGTCTCTTCACATGTAGCATGGATGCTCACCTTCTACCCTTCCTATACTGGTCGTGCTGGGGGCATCCACATTCATCTCTTTCAGGTGCTATTGTTTCATTTTGTACTTAGCACTTTACATTACTTGGTTATTCATGCTTTGACATATTGGTTATTTCTCTAACATGCTAATGGGTGTTCCATGTGCAACACTTGTTTTGTAAGATTACATGCTTCCATGAACTACTTCTTTACTTATTTGTCTTTACTTGTCTATACTTGTTTGCTTCTTGTATGTGGGCTTTTCCCTATGTTTTGTGTGCACACTTGCTTTTTGTTTGTGGCCATGATGGCCTTACATGTCTTGTGACATCCTGAGTGATGTCCCATGTTTGCGACCCACTTTGTGTGGTTTACTTGTCTTTCTTGCATGTTTACACTATTATGCTTGGTAGTTTTTACATTGTTTGCATACTTTACATTTGTCTTCTTACATGCATGTGTTTTTGTACTAACACTTGTTTTGGCTAGCCATCCTTGTTTGTGTGTGCCTTGGTTTCTACCAAGCGCATTCCCTTCCCCCTGCAGGGCACAAGTTACAGATTTCATGTAGTTGGTCCTCTTTTGGGGCTGCATTCTCCTATCAGTGACATCGCATGCACCCCAAAGAGGGGGGCATCATTTGGGGTTTTACAGTACTAACACAACATATTTACACTGATTCAGTTCAGTGCACTTTCCGCCCTTAGCATTTGGGTTTACATACAATGAGTGAGTTCAGACCAGTCTATGAACCCCATACACAGTGGATTTTATAGGACATGGTGTCCTTAACATTATGAGGAAGCAGTTAAAGGCTTGGAGGTTACAAAGGGTGTTTACCTCCCTACACTACTTTACCAGTGGCATCGGATCACCCAAAAAACCAAGATGATACAAATATCTCTTCACAGTTTAAGGGAAGCAGTTAGAGCTTGGAGGACACAAGCATTTCCTCCCTACACTTCTTTGGCACTATGGCGTCAGATCACCCAAAAAACCCTAACAGTACAAGATATCCTTCTACACCCTTTCTCTTGACATGGATCAGGTGCACATGTTCCATTTACATTTTTACATTTTATGTACTTTACATTTACATACTTTACACATTTCTACATGCATCTTTTACATAGCATTTTTACACTTACATACATATATATTTGACTACTTGATCATTTTCTCCTTACAGGTTTGGCCAGTATGAGAAACAAGGTAGTCAAATTGGGGGCAACAACAACATCAACATCAACAATAACACTTCGTGAACAACACACACTTTACTAACCATGTAGGTACATTACACACCGCAGTAGCTACACATGCATTCCACCCTAGGTTCACTCTCATCACTTTTTCTTTGCGCATTTTTCATCTTTAGTTTCCACACTCCTCCATATTTTTTTATCATTCCATGCTTTTGTCTAGTCCTTCAACGCATTTTCTACTACACTCTTCATGGAGTATCAGGTACACATCTCTATCTAATTTATGTTACCGAGCTTTTTCTCACCAACATAAAGTGGGGGAAAAATGTAGTCACAAAATCATGCACTTTAGACATTTATTTATCCTGGTCTCATACTACTATTTAGAAGGTTCTTGAGTGAAGAAAGTACTAATTAACCCCCATCTTTTGGCCATCTTATTTTATTTTATTTCTTCATTACCACCTATTTTTTCCCACATGTCCAGTCTGTTTCGGCCATTTCCCACTATTTTAGCCTTGACACTAGGGGTTCCCATGGCCATATACTGGGGCACCACATCGGTGCCCTGGTCCCACCTAGGGCATGCCCGATCCTTTTCAAAGACTTTCCACCACTTTTTGGGCTCTTTCTAGCCATTTGGCATCTTTATCTTTCTTGTGGTCGGCCATTTTTGAGGTTAATTATAAAATTAGATCAAGAAAACCCTATAAATATAAAGTTATGAGACCATAATGAGGGACCTAACATCACTTACTACTATCACTCCATCTAGAGTTGCATCCATCTATTACATTAGAGATCACTTGCATCCACATAGCTCCATCATCAAGGCACATAGGATATCTGACATCTGCATCACACTTCATAGGGGGAGGGATTCTATTATATTCCATGCACACATTCTATTACATTTTCTACACATAGTTATTTCTCGCTACTTCACAAAGTGTGACTGGCACAAGAGCAACCTAGGGCATGTTCACACACATTTGCACATAGAAACTACATCAGGTCTGAGATGTAGTGTAGTGCTCAGTTAAGTAAGTCCACCATTGTGGCCGCTAAGGACAGTTTGACCCCTTCATATGCATTATTCTTTTTTAGGGTTTGATGCTTGTTTTGGGGTCTTGTAGGTCTTTTTTCATCTTAGAGTATTGGTGACATTAACACTAGACAACAAAGTTGATGCACACATACATAGCGAGGGTTTCAGACCACCTTCTAACCCTAATAAAAACAATTTATGAGGTTTTACACATTCCAAGGTGCCTAGATTTCAGTACTAGAGCACCACATGGGCACCCCAGTCCTTTCCAGGCACCCCAGTCTAGCTAGATCCTCCAATATAGATCAACTTTTTCAGGGACTCCTGCACAATCATTCCTACTTCTGATTTTCTAGTCACCTCCGCAACACTCTCCGATAGGCATCTGTTATTAAGCTGATTTCTTTCCTTTCCTTCTTACACATTAGGGTTGGCAACGTTTCCTTTTATATAGTTGGTTGAAGCTCATTTACATTCTTATTTGTTGCATTTATGTTACTTTAGACTAGTTTTTCATACCTTAAATTAACTATCCCCACACTACTTAATTAGTCAATTTTTAGTGTAATCACATTTTGTATGTTCCTGAAGAAATACTATATTTGACATTGAATATTCAAGTTCCCAAGATGAAATCTAGTCCATCTTAGGATTCAGTAGACCTGGTGGGTGCCAACTCAATCCATAATTAGATGTTTTTGCCACAAACATGTCAAATTTTGGTATACTTAATTAGACATAGGAATATAAATCTATTCTTATTCCTAGCTCACTAGGTATATGTGATGCATGTCCATAGTATAGGTGCCCGATTGTAGATCGACATTCTCAATTTACATGATACATTCTCTTGCCATTATATATGGGCATGATCTACGAAATTTGTTGAAATGGGTAAGGCCACTCCGTAAAGTAGGTGTAAGGGAGACTGGCAACTTTATTCCATAAATCAACAAAATATGAACTTCCAATGAGTAATTTGACATGCCTATACTCAAGCATGGTTGCACGTATTTGATAAGACATAATATATTATAGTTCTCATAATGTAGTTTATAAACTGGATTAATTATTTTTTAAAATGGTGTAACCAGCCCATAACTAGGATGAAATTTGGTATAGCACACAAAGAAAAAACTTATTTTTTTTGTCCATAACCAATATGATCATACAAATCACATAGTAGCAGGAACCTGCTAGATTTGTTGAGTAAAAGTAAAAGCTCGTTACAAGTATTCATATTGAGTTTATATGACATGTTCAACTATCAGATATTATATTATGTTTTGCTATTTTTACAATAAATATATAGTTTTAGAAAGCATTACTAATTTTTAAAGTGTATGACATCCCAAAAAATCAAAATTTACTGTTGCAAGTTAAAAAAGTAAAGCACACTAGGATTATCTGATGACCTATATCCCTACTTTTTGATGACATGGGACCATCTCTCAATGTTTTGGGACTTGCTACTTGAGAAATTTCAGAACTATGTATGATGACGGCCAAGTTCCTCATACCTAATCTAATTATAAAACTACTCCTAAGGAAGGAAATGCAGCTACGACGTAATTTCTAAACTAACCATTTCCACTTTACTAGGGAGAGGGAGAGATGGGTTAGAAGATGCATAAAAGGGAAATATGGGTAAGCTTAAAGGAAGTGATAACACCAAGAAAAGGGTGACAAACATTGAACACAATCAAAATGGGGCTTGTAAATGAAAGAGGTATGCACAATCCATTGCAACAGTAAGAGGAAGGAAGGTTTAAAAAAAATAATGAGGTGATTTTATTATCACATTTTTATAAATGATCGTTAAGAAGGTAAGTTGGTTTGAAACCCTAGATAAACCCTAACTAAGAGTAACATAGAGAAGAAGAGGTATGCTGAGCCTATTTTGATTGGTTTTACAAAATTTATGATTGGATGTTGTATAGGACTCTTCCAGATTTCCACAAAGGTATATTAGTGCATGTGAAATATGTGGGCCCCACCTAAAAATTATTGTTTTTGAAGAAGTTCAGTTTGTGGTAAAGTTATCCAAAGAAGGTAAAGAATAAATTGACATTTCTTTTATCCCCTAAGTTTTTCTAGATGTAAATGATAGTTTCAGGTCATGGTTGAGCTAAAAAATGGTAAATTGTGCTATATTTATGAAGACTAGTTTTTAGGGCAATTTGGAGCAGTCAGTGGTCAATTGTCATTGTAGGAGCTAAAAGAGGAGTTAATAATCCATTAATGATATTATCATGGTTCAGAGATATTTCCAATGGTATATCACACTTGTGTTTTTGATATGGTATGAAGAAGTTATGACCTGTTCTTTGAGGGAAAAATCTGGAGGATGCTTTTTCTAGTAGGGTGCTAAGTAGCTACATGAGGTAAAGTGATGATTCTGAATATTTCTTGATTTCCGAAGGTTTATGAGTGCTTATAAATCATGTAGAAGGGTGTTTCATGCTTTGGTCAAGTGTGTAAGTGAATTTTGAGGTGATGGAGCAAGTTGAGCTCATGGTCAATTCTTGAGTCGTAGAAGGCTTAAGAAGTAGGTTCAAGAAAATGTGTGACCATAGATAATGGTTATATGCTATATTACACATCTGTGATGAAATTTTAGAGTTTGAATAATCATGGTTTTGGTGTAAGTGGATTTTACTCATCCTAGTGATAGGATTTTAAGCTTGTTTTGTTTAAGTTGACTCGTTTTTGGCATGACCGTCCTATATGGGTCATATGTGAACATTGTAATGGATTTTATTTGGATGTTATTATGATGTGTTTGTAGAATTAGTGATGAAGGACCAACATCCCTTGGATTAGAAATAAGAGAAGCACATTTAAGTAGTATTTTGAGTTTATTTTTGAACTAGTCTTGCATGGGTGAAAAGTGCGACCCATAGGTTAGTGTGTAATAGGTATGGATGAATGATTTGAAGGATGAGGATGTGTGTTATAGGTTGAGTAAGGTTAGAGAGCATGTGTGCAGGGTTTAGTGACAAGACAAGTTGAGAAAGAAGAAGATAGAGTGAGCTAGAGGAATGAGGGTTTGATTGCGATTGTGTGAGCTAAACTAGAGATCTCCATTAGTTGTGGCAAATTTTTTTTTAGAGATCATCATAATCAGGTGGTTGAGTTGGTGCTTAGTCAGCTTAGGGGGTTGTAGCCTCCTTTTGGAGTGGGTGCTTCACTAAATTAGGGGTTGGCTCTCCTTCTAGGGTTGGTGATATACTAAACTAGAAGTTGGTGCTCCTTGTGGGGTTGGTGCCTCATTAAATTTGAAAAATGGAAATATAATGTTTGTGTTTTAGTGGGTTTTATTCCCCTTGAGGGTTTACTACTTACATATGGTGTTCTTGTGTTGTCAATTTTGTTTCATACTCTTGTGATTGATGTTGTATATCTTAATTAACAAATAATGGTATGTGAATATTGAATGTATGGTTAATATGATGTATGAATGTTAAGTTAAATGAAGTAATTTTTTTGAAGGACTGATTCATCCCCCCTCTCATTCCATTGTGCTTCTAATAGTTGGTATCAGAGCAGGTCCTTGAGAAGAAAGTTTAGCAACTTGAAGGATATCCTTTAAAGCACAAGCATGGGTGGATCTTCAGATATTGAAGCTAGATTAAGAAGGATGAATGAAGTTACTCAGTCAATGATTCATGGATTATAAGATCAGATCAAGGATATGGAGATTGAGCATGGTCACGCCATCAAGGGTTTGTAGTCATATGTTGAAAGTATGTCTAAAACCCTAAATGTCAAAGAAGAATATTGTAACAGGTATGAAGATGAGTTGAGATCCTTAAAAATAGATTTGGATAAGGTACATAATGTTTTGAAGACCTATGAGAGGTTAGAGAAAATTTTAGAATCCATAAATGACATGTCGGACAACTAAAGAGCTACAAATGACAAATCTGGTCTTGGATACAAATAAGAAGATTTAGAGAAGCATGAAGTGAATAAAGTTGAACCTAAAAATGCTAATAAAGCTATGAATGATGTTAAAGATCTCAAAAAGGCTATCAGGAAGCCCAATGCAATGAAGTTTACAAGTAAGTTCAATGGTGTTTGTTACTCTTGCAATACTTTTGGTCATAGAGCTAGGGACTATAGAAGGTTTGTTAAGAATGCATTTCCATGGAGAAATGGTTGGCTTGATCACTCATATCAGTTAAGAGATATTACATGCTATAGTTTCCACAAGAAGGGTCATATTGCTAAGTTTTTTCATCACGAGTCTCTTAATTAGATTTTAAGGAATGATAAGAAGTATGGAGTTGTGTGCTATAACTGTAATCACTTTGGGCATCTAGCTAGATTATGTCTTCAAAAGACCTCTAATTAAAGGAATAATGCTTCTATAGGTAAAAGTGATCCTATTTGTCTCAAGTGTAAAATTTTTGGTAACATTACAAGATAATGTAGAGCTAAAATGAATACCTATAAGAGGAAGGATGATGTCAAGTTTACACAAGTTGAGAAAATGAAAGAAGAACTCAAAAGGACAAAAGGGAATTCTAAATGTTGGTACTAATCATGATGATCCTATTGCTCATGAAGGTATGTCTACTGTTGTTGAACCACAAGAATTGTTGTTATTTGCTCAAGAATATTCCAAAGAGAATAACAAAGAAATAAGTTCAGAAGCTAAGAGAATTGATGGTGGATCTTGGTGTCATGTACCTTGAGGGTGTTTCATCGCAAAGTAAAGATAAACCATTTAATAGGTAAATACGAGGAGGAATACCTATGATAGTTGAAGAAGGTTGTGCACACACTGAATGTTGACCAAGTTTTATTGTGAAGAGCTTCCCTTTGGCTAGGAGGAGTGACTTGAGATAGAACATAAGACCACAAAATACAATTAATAATACTGGATGGTGGATTACCTAGTGAAATATAGATCCAAGAAGTAGGTTGCTTCCTAGAAGCATGTCAATCCACATTTCAAAACAAGTTAATTCTAATAAAGAACATGAAATAAAGAGATCTACTGTAGTTGTATAGTTTAGGTATCCTACACAAGAATAGTAAATCAAATCTAGTCTAATAAAGGCATATAAGACTAAATATAAAGAAGGTGGTTGGTGGTTCAAGATCGGAAGGTATGACAGAGGGTGTTACGGAGGTCTGGGTGAGGTTATGGGAAGTTTTGGGAGGTTTAGGGTAGGTAAATTAACATGCTAGTTTGGGATATATTAGCAGTCACAAAAACCGGTATTGGTTGGGAGACTAATACTGGTACTGGTAATGATCTGATGTTGGTTGGGTGACCGGTGTCGGGAGGGGAAATTAGGTAGAATGATTAAAATGGGGGTAGTTTGGCATTATCTGTGATTGAACAAAGAATGATGGATGTTTAGGGAAGGTCATGGGATTTTTAAGAACACTCAAAGGTTATAAGATGGGTGTTTGGGAAATGTCTGAAGGTTCTTTAGGCAGATGGTTGGATGGAGGTGCTGTGGGAAAGATCCAGGTATTGTAACGAGTGAAATGAAAATAGATAGCTAGTAAATAAATAATCTACTAAAACAAATGGAAAAGGAGGAATATACTTACTTGTGAAATGGAGATGAATAATAGTAGGTGGTGATTGTTGTAGAAGAAGGTGGTCCCAAATGAATGCATTAGCAGCAGGAGGGCACGGTGATTCCTTGTGAGTGCATTGGAGATCTAGATCAATATGTTGATTAATGGTATGGTGTCTGAATGCTGTAAGAGATTCTAGTATGTCACAAGATCACTGGAAAGCTTGAGAGTTAGGATGCAAGGTTGCAAGAGCTAAAAAACAAGATTCAGAACTAAAAATAGCTTGTTTCTTCCCAATTTTGGCGTGATTCAAAATTGATTCTGGGTAAAGAGTATGGAATGGCACTAAATGGAGTGGGAAATTTTGTTAAAGGAATGATAGCTAATTAAGGTTAGGGTTATAATAAGTCCTATTTAGTTAAGGGGAGTGGGGACTTGGTCTAGGTTAATTAATAGGCTTGGAATAGGTCTAGGATGAGGTGGAGAGATGAGATGGCTGAGTGAGGAGGAAATTAACTTAATTTAGGTAAATTAATTAATAATGATGTGAGGAGAGGTCATGGTTAGGTGTATGTCGAGTTAATTATTTGGAAGGGGTCAGAAGGATTGTGACCCAATTTTGGTGTCTATAGAGGGCATGGATGTTCTTCCATGCTAGGTGATTACAAATGCTTTGGGTGTCTCCATTAGGATCGATGGAGCCATTCCTCATGAGTTGAAGCATGTGAAGGTATGCTAAGTTCTCTATTTGTTTATGATCTCAGTCATAAGATCCTAATCTATTTTAAAAGTGTCTTAGTTCGAGTAAGGTATGTCAAAGGTCCAAGCATAAGGTCTTTCTAGTCTGTTAGAGGCCCGTCATGTGTAAAGGAATTTAATATGATATAATTTGTATATCAAGTATGTTTAATAATATATGTAGTATGTGAAGTTGGAAAATAGTCTCAAATGGTATAAAGAAGATTCATCACTATCGAGAACTCAATATTATATGTTAGGGTTTGAGAGTCCATTTGTCATGTTGTCATCAAGTGTGATGCAACCTAGAATTCATCAATACAAGCCCATGTGTGCTAGCACATCACTCAGCCTAGCCTGAGCACTCACCTGAAGTGTGCAAAGGTACCAAGACCCTCTTTAGGGTTGATGTTGTAGGATGTTAGCATGATAACGACTTAAAGCATTCAAATCTATGACTAATATATCATTCTACATTGCATGTTTAGATCTAGATATAGAGAATAACTGACTTAAAAGACAACCATGATGAAATCAAGCATGTAATATTGAACTATAACCATGATAACACCTTAATTCAGTCCATAATATCCATTAAATTTAAATGCAATAATTCACAGAAGTTTCCATATATTAATAGTAGTATACGCTCATGCACATAGCAGATTTGTCAGCATAATCTCAGTATACCCTAGTTTTCACACATATGTCCTATGCTACACAGTTCATGACATATTTATAGGGGTGGGGACTTTCCCTTCACCATTTATCTAATCCCAAAATAGGTCGCATGCTATTATTAGCCACGTGCCTTTACAAAAATAGCCACACATGTAAGTGCGCTAACAATAGACTGGTTTTGGTTAACTGACAGTAGCAGATCTATTCTCAGCTTGTATCCATGCAAAATGATTCGTAGATGATCCTCCAAAAATATCTAATGCATGTCACGCAAGTCTTTGACCGGCTTGTGTGCTCCACACGCTATCCCCAAAAATAGATCCTCACAGTAAAAATGGCTAAGTCCTGAACCTGTTTATGTTCTTCACGTGCGATCCTTTCTGATACTTCTGTGCCTTTGTATGCATTATAATTTCCCACGTAAACATTCTATATTTTATTTGCAAAGTGCCAGAGTCTGAGTGATCAACATTACTCCACACTAGTTGCATTGCTGCCCCGATAATGGTTGTCTCCAAAATGAATCAAAGAATATGAAATAGAAAAAATAGAAATAATTTTGATGAATAAAAGAATGTCTTTACCCTGCAGTATCTTCTGCTTCAACCTGAATAATCAATTCAGGATATTATTATTTTATCTCCACCGCTAATGTTTTCCAATAATTGAGTGTGACCTTTGCCTTCTCTAGAATATCCGCTGCAATTAACACTAACTCATCTCTTGCAATCTCCCCTTTCTCATTCTGAGTTCATGTTAAATTAAATTTCAAGGTATGTCAAGTGTTGCATTGAAAATATGATGCAGAATTAATGATCTTTGAATTGGTTCTTGGTCTAAAAGTAGAGCATTTCTATTTTAAGGAAGATTGTTTGAAGTATATCAAAGAGAGTTATCTAGAATCTATATTTTAGGTCTGTTAGGTAATCATGTGTGTCATCAAGGTTGAAGTTATGTTCCTAAATATTTTCCATGCCTATCCATCAAAGTGTACTGTGTTATCAAAAGTAATCAATTCTTAAAGCATTGGGTTAAGGTCCTATAACAATAAGGTCAACTTGTCAATAGAGTCTATAAAGATTGTCAGAAGGTATGCTTTCACAGTTGCAATGCACATTCACCTTGTCATTAAAGAAATTTAAAAAGGAAGAGTACTGATCTAACTCAGAGTTGCCAAGGTTTTTTATCTTGTGCCATGAAGCTTTTTAGCCCTGAATCATGTATCTAAAACATGAAGAGCGCAATCTGAGAAGAAGTCAAGAACTGTGAAAGCATGAAGAATGTAATTCACTATATTTGTTGACCTATTTAGTCTATGGAGGAAAAGAAATTAAGGTTTTTACATACTCCTAGGAGGAGTTAATTATGTGAAGGAAAAATATGCAACTCTATAGGTTTTGAACAAGATTGTTATGTACAATAAGATAAGGTTTTGTTTGAGAAATATCTTGATGCTCTTCAAAAGGTGGTCTATAGAGAGACTCTTAAAATTGATATAGAACCTAGGTATGAAAGAGACCTTTTGAGAATAAATCTCTATGGAAATTTACTCTGTACATTGTCCTGAGATGTCTTATGCGTGATTGATGCATCATGAAAGTTGTGTGAAGCTGTACAAATTACTGCTAAATCTAAGCATGATTGTTTGAAGTCTACTTGTGATATTAGTTTTGTCTTCAAGTGATCCTATCTGTGTTATGTATCCTAGTCAAAGTGTTTACAATTGATAAGGTCTGTGATATGCGCTAAAACCTTGAAACAAGACTGTGAAAAGGAAAAATGAGTGCTACAACTTCTAGAGTTATACAAGGGTTTGTAGCAGAGTATGTAGACTATGAAATTTGTGCTAAAATGAAGACCCATATGTGTTATTTTGTTTTCAAATATGTATCTTAGTAAGGAGCATGACCTAAGAAGTATGTGACTTTTCTCATAAGGTAGAATGACCTTATAACAAGTCTTGTCTAGGATGAATTAGGATTGAAGACTCCTTAAGTTAAAGACCAGAATGTATACACTCTGACATGTGCAACGACTGTTTAAAGAAGGCATCTTGACTGAGACTATGAAGAGTGAAATTATTATGTCACAGGTTTGAGAATATATTTTTTCATGACAACAGGTTCTAGACTGAATGAGTACCAAATATACAATGTAATGAAGGTGTCTTAGATGGAATCAGGACATGAGTGTGTGTTCTTGTTCTAAGGTACACTGTGAGAAGTCATTTAACCTTGAAAAGCATAAAGAAATTATGTGTAAATCATGAGTTCAAGTGTACTTAAAGGTAAATTCATTTTTGATCTGAGTTATCTCAAGGATTAAGAGTGTTTTATGGAAATATTTGCATGGTCCAAGAATCCTATAAGGTTTGAGACAAAGCGTTCTCAATTAATTATATAAAATAGATTGTGCACCAAAGAGGTTGTATGTTGACTCTATATAGTTGGGGTCCCACTGACAATAGCTACAACTGTTGATAATTGAGGAAAATAAGTAGGGTACATGATTTATAAAGCTTAAATCAAGATAGTAGTTGTGTATATTTAAAAAGATGTATTTGACAAAGTAAAGGTCCTTTAGTAGAGAAATAAAATATTGAAGTAAATAAGGTCTTAGGTTATGAAGATCTACAAGATAGTGTTGGTTACCAAGACAAGAAAGTACTGTACCAAGGTGTAACCTACTTTAGTTCATGTCAACTCAGAGGTCTATTAGGTCTATACAATTACAGTAAGGTAAAAAAATGGTGAAAAAAATTGAAAATAGAGCATTAGAGGTTAAAGTAGCTCCAAAGGTGTACAATGACTGTAGTAGGAAGAAAATAAAGACATTCAGGTCTGTATACATGTACTTAGGTAGGGAGAGCTTGGTTGAACTCTCCAAAAAGGCATACATATAAGGTAAGAGCTAATTTTTTGAGTTTTCAATTACAATAGGACTAAATATTTCCATGGGGAGCTATAAGGGGTTGTTTTATGATGTGAGTGTGCTTCTAGATCATGGAGAAACTAGCCCATTTTTCACTAAAGATGAGATTTAGGGATTTAGGTCCTAAATGAGAACATGACAGTATTGAATGGAAAATTTGAGTTCTTGAGTATGAAAGATACCTAGAAGATGGTGTTGAGTAAATAATGAGGCCAAAAATATAGGGTAGACATTTAGGGGGAGCTTTGTTGAGGGTTTATACAGGTCCATGGATCAGTTTTTGTAGCTGTTGAAGACAAAGAAGAGAGATTTTAGTCCCAAGGGGAGCTGATTGAGTCAAGTAAGTTGTGTTTTGCATTGTTGTCATTGTGTGTTGTATTTTTACATGTAGTATTATCATCATAGCCTTTTTCATAGATTTCAAATTGGGAGAGAAACATTAGAAACATTTAAATGAGTCAAGTAGGTGTGTTGGTCATGTTGGTTGTCATCAATGTTTCTGAATGTGGTTACCATCAATGATAAAGGCTGAGATTGTTTTCCATTGTGTATTAGTGTTGTCATTGATGTCAATTCCATTGATGGAAAAGGGTGTCATGGTGTGGTATGAGTCTCCATGAGGTGTTAGTCTGAGGTCAAAGATGAATGTTGATTGGTAGTGTCCATGTTTGGTGAGCTCTAGGAGGTCCTAGAGCATGGTCTAATGAGCATAGCCATGGTATGAGATCTATTGAGTTGGTTGTGTGTTTTGATGATGTAAAACATGGTTGGTATGATGTGTCATGGGTTTATAAGGGTCTAGTAGTCTCCATGAGGTCAGAAAGGTTAATTCATGAATTTTCCTGGTGAGTCAGGTCATTCCAAGCTTATTTCTAGCCCTAGAGCATGCAAAATGAGATGGAGGTGTGAGATTTGGAGAAGTATGATGACATGATATAGTTGGTGTATGACAAGTTTTAGGTTAGAACTCAGAGGTATGATGCATTTTTGAGGTCCTTGGGGAGAAAGTAGGTGAGACAAACAATTTGGCATAGGTAAGTGTTAATGGATAGAGAGTTTCATAAATATTTTGGATAGATGGTGAGTATATAAAGTTAAAGGATGTTTTACGATGCTTCATGACAATTTTTAGGTTATTTTGAAATGGGAATTGCAAGATATGCAAGTTTTGGAAAAACTGGGTAAGTTCCTGTGTTATTTTAAAGTAAATGTGGACCTTCTGATGCTCATTGTGATTAGTATGATATTTATGGGGACCCGAGATATTTGGTATATCTTGGTAGGTCAGTTATGAAGATTTCACAAAAATAATTAGGTGGTTTGATAGTCACATTTTTATGAATTATCATTAAGAAGGTAAGTTGGTTTAAAACCCTAGCTAAACCCTAGCTAAGAGTGACTTAGAGAGGAAGAGGTATGATGATCCTGGTTTGATTGGTTTTAAAAAAGTGATGATTGGATGTTGTAGAGGACTCTTCTAGATTTCCAGAAAGGTATATTAGTGCATGTGACAGTATGTGGGCGTCACCTGAAAATGCTTGTTTCTATAGAAAGTTCTGTTTGTGGTAAAGTTCACCAAATAAGGTAAAAAATAAATTGAAATTTTTTTAGTCCCCAATTTTTTATAGATGTCAATGATATTTCTAGGTCATCGTTGAGCTAAAAAATGGCAAATTGTACCCTATTTATGAAGACTAGATTTTGGGGCAGTTTGGAGCAGTCTGTGGTAAAATTGACATTATAGGAGGTACAAAAGGAGTTAATAATCCATTAAAGTTGTGATAATGGTTGAGATATCTTTCCAATGGTATATCAAACTTGTATTTTTGATATGGTATGAAAAAAATATGACCTGTTCTTTGAGGGACAAAGATGGACAATGCTTGTTTTAGTAGGGTGCTAAGTAGCTACATGAGGTAAAGTGATAATTCATTTATTTTTTAAGGTTTATAAATGCTTATTAATAATTTATAAGGGTTTTCCATTCTTTTTTCAAGTGTGGAAGTGAATTTTGAGGTGATGGAGCAAGTTGAGCTCATGGTCAGTTCTTGAGTCCTAGAAGGCTTAAGAAATAAGTTGCAAAGATTAGCTTGGTTGAAGGCCTTAAACTTGGATTTTTAAGGAGTTATAATATTTTATAGAACAAGGATTCAGAGGGATTTCATATTATTTATGTATTGTTTCTTGGTGAGTTGATTTGATGCATGCTTCAGGTCAGTTTTTGAGGAAGAAGGTATGCTGATTTTCAAGACAAGTTTTCTCAGGTTGAAAGAATGAGTTGGTTGAGGCATGAAATTGATGTGTTGATGATTTCTATCACCCATATAGTGAATAGGGATGAATTGGGTTCCTATTTAAGGAATTTTGAAGTCTTGGAAGTGGAAAAAAGGGTGCAAACTAGTTGAGTTTGCAAAACTAGTTTCTGGGCAACATGATTTGGTGAAGAGGAAAATAGATGTGGTTTAAACACATGGATGATTTATTAGATATAACATGAATGTGTGTTATTTACAGGTCTTTAGGAATCCATATATTGGGTACATGCCATATTTGAGTTGTTTAGATTGTGCTTTAGGCCCAAAGGTGAAGACATGGTGCTAGAGACAACTATTTGGTGAAGGATATGAGCCTTTTGGCTTGTGTTATGAATTATTTGATTGGTTCAAGAAAATGTGTGACCATGGATGATGGTTATATGTTATATTACACATGTGTGATGAATTTTAGAGCTTTAATAATCATTGTTTTTGTGTAAGTGAATTTTTCTCATCCTGGTGACAGGGTTTTGAGTTTGTTTTGTGCAAGTTGAGTGGTTTTAGGCATAACTGACTTATATGGGTCATATGTGAATGTTGTAATGGATTTATTGGGAATGATATGAAAATCAAATTTAACTAGCAATGGTGCACACACATTTCTTTGCTTCGTATTGATTTTCGATGTAAAAATTGAGCATTATATCCTTTTTGTATTTTTAATAAAAGAATAAAAACTGCAAGTACTGTGCAAATATTTAAAGAAATGAAGAGATATTCACCAGCAATTCGACACAAGAGTTGATAACGGAGTTCGGCGCTTGAGGCCTACGTCTCCGGGTCCGGTTGAATGGGACCGATCTATTAAAATCTTGAAAATAATTCTTTACAAATAATTCTACAAAATTCTGACCTTCTCACAGTCTTCCTCTGTCAAAAATAACAGGGGTTGCTTTTTACATCTCCTCAAAATTCCACTCCTAGCTCAAGTTATGAGCATTTCAATATTTTAGCACAGACCCGAATGCTATTCAAATAAAATAACTCTCCTTTTATAATGTTTCCAAACAATGGCTGGCATCAATGGTTAGGTGCCTAAACTTTTGCATGGGAGGTCAGCTGTTCAAATCCCCTCCACTTCTCTCTCCTTCTCCTTAGGCGGGTTTGTAGTGGTTTATCCCACATTGTGGGTGCACAAAAAGGTAGGCATTTAATAATGCCAAAGAGGGCTGTTTGCATTGGCTTAAGAGCCACCGTAGTTACTTAGGAGTGGGCACATTTCTTGGCTAGATAACCATGGCGCATGGATGTATATTTTTAGGCACTTAAAATGCCAAGGATAATGCGTGGACCAGTTAATAAAAGGATTTGAATAATGCGTGGAATATGGAAATAAAAGGATTTGATATGCAATGCGTGGAATATGGAAATAGGAAAAATGTGTGGGAATGGTAATTGCATAGTTTAAAAAGGCATGTACTAATAGTCCCACATGCATAGCAAAAATGCAATTACAGGAATATATATACACAAGTTGGTATAGTGATTAAATGAGAAGGAGGCCAAGACACCCCTCCATAATCGAGTGTGTCGAACCTGGCTGAGGGCCCCCAGCCAGTAAATAGCGGGGTCCATTTGTCCAAAAACGAGTGTCCAAGACCGGCGTTCCCAAAAACCACTTTTAGTACGTCACACAAATTGTCCACGTGTCACAATATAATTGAAACACTTGGCGAGCGTGCACACGTCCAACCTGCACAAAACTCCAAATTTTGCCAGTTGCCCAAAAATTTCAGCGGGCTATAACTTTTGCAAACGAGCTCCGTTTCCTGCAAACAAGATATCGACGGAATCGTATAATTTTTCTCCACGCTTTAAAAATGACTGCAATTTATTCTGAGAAGATCTTAGATTGGTGTTTCTCTGTGAGGATCCTCTGGATCATTCCTCCCCACTGAGAAACTTTTGGACCCCAAAAGTCAACTTAATTGGTGAATAGGTGAGGGTATTTCTCCCTCACCTTTCCGGTTTCCATCCATTTAGCCTTGTTCGGATGCATGCCTTTGAACCCAACACGAAGATACTCAATATCACCCCTTCGTGAAGTTCTTACTTTCCTGTCCAAAATGATGTCTTCCTGCAACTCATCAAGATACTCAGGAGAAAAATCATCAATGGAAGGCATTATGTTAGAATCATCATGATCAACAATCATAGGCGGTTCATACAATCTTAAATTCTCAACATTTACAACTGAGTAGATTTGCATATATGGAGGTAAATCCAACCGGAAAGCGTTGTTACCAATTTTTTCCAATATTTGGAACGGACCATACCGTATAGGTTTCAATTTTTTACCTTCACCTGTCAGTCTTTCCTTGCTGATGTGAAGCCAAACTGAATCACCAACTTTGAACTTGTGATCAGTTCTATGTTTATCATGCCTAGCTTTGTACTTAGCCTGACTTTTCTCCAATTGTTCATGGACATACTGATGAACCTGTTGTATTCTCTGCACAAATCTTTTAGCCTTGTCAGAATCACTTGCACCATTAACAACAGTTTCATGTCCATAATATATATCTAATGGAGAATTAGGTAGATATCCATAACAAGTCTCAAATGGAGACTTCAAAGTAGAAGAATGTAAGGCACGATTATAAGCATGTTGCACATAATAAAGATGTTCATCCCACAATTTAGGATGTTTGTTACTATAGCCCCTAAGTAATTGTACCACTGTGCGGTTTACAACCTCTGTTTGACCATCAGTCTGTGGATGAAAAGCAGTGCTCTTTTTCAGTTTTGTGTCCATTAACCCCCACAATGTTGACCAAAATTCCCCAAGAAATCTAGAATCCCGATCAGATATAATTGAAGTAGGTAAACCAAAATGAACCCAAACAAACTGAAAAAACAAATGTGCAGTTCCCTCACTAGTTATTTGTTTAGTACATGGAACCAACACACACATTTTGCTAAATCTGTCCACTACCACATATAAGTAATCATGTTTCTTCCGTGTCATGGGCAAGCCTCCTACAAAGTCCATGGAAACACTTTCCCAAGGCCTTGTTGGAACAGGAAGAGGAGTGTAAAGTCCTAATTTCCTGTTACTTGGCTTGCTTGTGGCACAAAGAACACATCCCTTAATATACCGGTTTACATGTTCATGCATTCTAGGCCAATAACAATATTTTTGTAAATGTGCAACTGTCTTACTAACACCAAAATGCCCTGAAATAAGAGAAGTATGTGCTTCCCTAATCATATGCACACGCTCATTTTCTGGAATACAAAGTTTTCCAGAATGATATAACAATCCTTCATGCAAATGATAATCTTTTTCTCCTACTTGTTTCCCACTTACTAGATCCTCATACACTTCTCTAAAGTCAACATCATTTACATATTGTTCCTTGTAACTAACATGAGCCAAAGAACTATGCTGCAAAAGAATAGATGCTACTACCACTGGTGGTCTAGATAACATGTCGGCAACCTTGTTTTGAATACCTTTTTTATACCTGATTACAAGATGAAATTGTTGCAAAAATCCCATCCACCTGAAATGTCTAGACTGCTGCAATTTGGTTTGTGTTTGTAAGTACTGAAGCGGTTGATGGTCAGTATGTATAATTGTTTCTTTTCCCATTAAATAATGCTTCCACTTTTTAACACTTTGAACCAAAGCATACAACTCTTTATCATAAGTTGGATAGTTTCTTACCGCACTTGTAAAGGTTTCTGAATGGTAACACACTGGTCATTTGTTCTGCATCAAAACTGCCCCCATTGCGTAGTCACTAGCATCTGTCTCAATCTCAAATGAATGTTGTAAATCCGGAAGTGCCAAGATCAGAGTGGTACTTATCTTCTCTTTCAGTGTATCAAAGGCTTTTTGTTGTTTTCCTCCCCACTGAAAAACCTGTTTAATACTTGTCAAAGCATGCAAAGGAGATGCAATATATGAGAAGTTAGCAATAAATTTTCTCCAGTACTGAACTGCACCTAGAAAACTTCTAACTTCCGTCACATTAGTGGGTCTAGGCCATTTCACAATAACCTCTATTTTTGCAGGATCAATTCTCAATTCTCCATTTCCTACAATATAACCCAAGTAAATTAAAGATGTTTTTCCAAATTCACATTTTGACATCTTCAAATACAATTTCTCTTTCCTTAGTGCATCTAAGACTTTCTGGATGTGTTTAACATGTTCATCCCATGACTTACTGAAAATAAGAATATCATCTAAGTAGACAATAACGAAATTATCAATGAATGGTCTAAAGATTTCATTCATAACTCTCATGAATGTTGCCGGTGCATTGCACAAACCAAAAGGCATCACTAACCATTCAAACAATCCCTGTTTCATTTTAAAAGTAGTTTTCCACACATCACCTTCTGCAATTCTTACTTGGTGATAACCACTTCTTAAGTCTAACTTAGTGAAATAAATTGCATTCTTTAATTGATCCAGTAAATCATCTATTCTAGGAAGAGGGTAACGATTCTTTATAGTAATCTTGTTTAAAGCACGGAAATCAACACACATTCGCCAAGTGCCATCCTTCTTAGGAACCAATATAATTGGTGAACCACATGGGGATGTACTTGGATGAATTATACCTTGAGCCAAAAGTTCCATTACCTGTCTCTTGATTTCCTCATTCTCTACTACTGACAACCTGTACATTCCGATATTGGGAAGAGGTGCATCCTGAAGCAACTGTATCTCATGTTGAACCCCTCTTTTGGGAGGTAGACCCTGTGGATCCTGAAAAACATCATCAAAATGAGAAACAATTTTTACCAATTCATCCTTATGTTTCAGATCGCAAGTCTCAAAAGCCATCTCATTTTATTTTTCTTTGGCTTTGACCACCATGAGCACAAAACTTTTGCTTGAGTTTACAAGCCTTTTCATTTGACCTGCAGTTACCAAGGATAGATTATTCTTTTCACGGTGAGCTCTAATAATAAACTCAATTCCATCCTTTACAAGCAAATATTTATTTTCTTCCCTATAGAAGATTGCTTTACGATCATACAAATAAGGACTTCCCAAAACCACCCCACAAATATCCAAAGGAACTACATCCAATTCAACCTCATCAATAAACTTGTCTGTAATGGAAAATATGAAAGTACAAGTTTTAGTTACTTGTAGTTTTGCATCATCACAAACCCAGCCCAAAGGATAAGGCTTAGGATGTGGTTTAGTTTTGAGTCCTAGTTTCTTAACAACCTCCTCAGAAATTAGATTAGCTTGAGATCCACTATCAAAAAGAGTATCAATTTTCGTATGCTTTGAAATTACTCTAATGTGGAAAAGCTCATTTCTTTTCTTATCGTCAGGTATAGTTTGTTTACTAGAAGAAGATGCAACATTTGTAGTGCTATTGTTGGAAATTGAAAGAGTTGATTTACCTTGAAAACTCATAGCTGTGATTTTGGTTTCATCACCTGAATCAAAACCAAGATCATGCACTACAGTGTTTGTTTTCTTTTCTTTTCCTTTCTTAACCATCCATTTAGGCTTCTTTTCAGGATGTAATTTCCAACATTTAGACTCATCATGGTTTTTTTTACAATGATTACAAAATGGTTTTTCATCTTCCTTCTTAACAGTAGAGTTTGTTTTATGCTTACCCTTTCCTTTTCCTTGTTCTTTCGAACCTTTTCCTTCAGATTGCTTGTTCTTCTGATTAACAGAAGAGAAAGAGGACTCCTTTGTCATTTTCCCTCATGCTTCCAAATGGGTTGCTTGAACACATACTGCATCAAGATTAGTAGGACCTAAAACAAGTATCATATGCCTTAGATAACTATGCAATCCACCAATATATTTGAGCAGTGTTTCTTCTGTGTTTAGGGAAATTCCCAGAATTAGAGCCCTTTTCCTAAATTCTTGTGTGTATTCTTGAACACTTTGTCCCTTAGTTTGTCTTAATGTTTGCCAATCCATCATAGCTTGTTGCTTATAACCAAGAGGATAAAATTGTTGCCTAAGATTTGAAACAAATTCAGACCAAGAAGTGATTTCTATACCTTTGTTTTCTTCCACTTCCTGAAGCTTACTCTCCCACCAAATGAGTGTTGTGCCACCCATCCGAAGAGTTTCCAGATGAATCTTTGCTTCATCATCAACAATTCTCTGAACCCTGCAATATACTTCTATCTGCTTGACCCAGTTATCCAACTTCTCTGCATTTAGCTCTCCAGTATACATAGGCAATTCAAACTTGATATCTAACTTTAATGAAGGAAAATCAGATTTTAAAGAGTCTCTTTTTGGAATATCAGAACTAGAGCTTTCTTCTTTCTTACCTCCTCTAGTTCCCTTTTCCCTTTGTCTATCTTGGTACATTTCTTCCACCATTTCCTTCATCTGTTGGAATGATTGACAAAAGTTTTCTTCCACTTCCTCTCGATCCGCCATTGTAGGACTTCGAGATCATCTGGTACCAATTTTGGGATCTCCTTCAACTAACTCTCCTTCACCCTTCTTAGATCGAGACCTTGTTAACATCTAACACACAACTTGCAATCCAAAAATTGTTAATCTGAACCAAAAATCAGTCAAAACCAGCTCTGATACCAATGATCTGAAAATCAAATTTAACTAGCAATTGTGCACACACATTTCTTTGCTTTGTATTGATTTTCGATGTAAAAATTGAGCATTATATCCTTTTTGTATTTTTAATAAAAGAATAAAAACTGCAAGTACTGTGTAAATATTTAAAGAAATGAAGAGAATTCACCAGCAATTTGACACAAGAGTTGATAACGGAGTTTAGCGCTTGAGGCCTACGTCTCCGGGTCCGGTTGAATGGGACCAATCTATTAAAATCTTGAAAATAATTCTTTACAAAGAATTCTACAAAATTATGACCTTCTCACAGTCTTCCTCTATCAAAAATAATAGGGGTTGCTTTTTACATCTCCTCAAAATTCCACTCCTAGCTCAAGTTATGAGCATTTCAATATTTTAGCACAGACCCGAATGCTATTCAAATAAAATAACTCTCCTTTTATAATGTTTCCAAACAGCTGGCGCAATGGTTAGGCACCTAAACTTTTGCATGGGAGGTCAGGTTTTCAAATCCCCTCCACTTCTCTCTCCTTCTCCTTAGGCGGGTTTGTAGTGGTTTATCCCACATTGTGGGTGCGTGCAAAAAGGTAGGCATTTAATAATGCCAAAAGAGGGTTGTTTGCATTGGCTTAAGAGCCACCGTAGTTACTTAGGAGTGGGCGCATTTCTTGGCTAGATAACCATGGCACATGGATGTATATTTTTAGGCACTTAAAATGCCAAGGATAATGCGTGGACCAGGTAATAAAAGGATTTGAATGCAATGCGTGGAATATGGAAATAAGGATTAAATGCGTGGGAATATGGTAATTGTGGAAATGGTAATTGCATAGTTTAAAAAGGCATGTATAATAGTCCCACATGCATAGTGCAAATGTAATTACAGGAATATATATACACAAGTTGGTATAGTGATTAAATGAGAAGGAGGCCAAGACACCCCTCCATAATCAAGTGTGTCGAACATGGCTGAGGGCCCCCAACCAGTAAATAGCGGGGTCCATTTGTCTGAAAACGAGTGTCCAAGACCGGCGTTCCCAAAAACCACTTTTAGTACGTCACACAAATTTTCCACGTGTCACAATATAATCAAAACACTTGGCGAGCGTGCACATGTCCAACCTGCACAAAACTCCAAATTTTTCCAGTTGCCCAAAAATTTCAGTGGGCTATAACTTTTGCAAACGAGCTCCGTTTCCTGCAAACAAGATATCGATGGAATTGTATAATTTTTCTCCACGCTTTAAAAATGACTGCAATTTATTCTGAGAAGATCTTAGATCGGTGTTTCTCTGTGAGGATCCTCTGGATGTTATTATGATTTTTTTTTGAAATTAGTGATGAAGGATCGACCTCCCTTGTGTTAGAAAGAAGAGAAACATATTTAAGTAGTGTTTTGAGTTCATTTTTGAACTAGTATTGTATGGGTGAAGAGTGAGAGCCACAGGTGAGTATGTAACATGTATGGATGAATGATTTGAAGGATCAGGATGTGTGTTAAATGTTTAGGAAGGTTAGAGAGCATGTTTCCAATGGTTTAGTGCTGAGACAAGTTGAGAAAGAAGAAGATAAAATGAACTAGAGGAATGAGGGTTTGATTGCGATTGTGTGAGCTGAATTAGAGATATCCATCAGTTGTGGCAGAAAAAAATTTAGAGATAATTATCATCAAGTGGATGAGTTGGTGTTTAGTCATATTAAGGGGTTGTAGCCTCTTCTTGAAGTGGGTTATTCACTAAATTAGGGGTTGGTGCTCCTTATAGGGTTGGTGATCTACTAAACTAGGGGTTGGTGCCTCACTAAATTTTAAAAATGGAAATATTGTGTTTGTGTTTCAGTGTGTTTTCTTCACCTTGATGGTTTCCTACTTCATATGGTGTTCTTGTGTCATGTATTTTGTTTCATGCTCTTGTGATTGATGTTGCATATCTTAATAAGAAAACAATGATTTTTGGATATTAAATGGATGGTTAATGTGATGTATCAATGTTAATTTAAATAAATTAAATGTTTTAAAGGACTGATTCTCCCCCCTCTCAGTCCATTTTGATTCCAACACCATATATTGGAAGTAAACATGAAAACTACCATATTTGTATTTTCCTTCACCCATAGTTATGTGTATTCTAGAAAGAATACTATGTTTTTTGTAACCTTTGTATCCATAAGAACTCCAGTTCTCACAAGATACTCTCCACACTTGAAATTTAATCCACACATTAATAACACCTATATAATCAAGTATCACCTACACCGGTATTAATATGTACACCCAAAACCAATTATCATGCAAGTAAGAGAACATCATAATCTTAAGACCTAAGTCATTTTACCATTTGGGTCATTTCACCATTCCCAAATGAGGATCCACTACTAAATCAATATAAATATTATCACACTTAATCTATCAATAACAAACCCACGAAGAAAATATCATACAAGAATACTACCACATTTCTATTCTCATTCACATTTACAAGAAAATCACACTTTATTTACAAATAATACTACTTTGAAAGTGCTCCATGAGAATGCTACGAGTTATCTACATTCTTGAGTCTCTTTAATCCTAATTACAACATCTACCAACTTCCTCCAAGCTAATTATTCATTCTATTCAAATATCTCTTTTCATATACTCTTATGGATATGGTTACAAATAATTGTCCACCTATCCAAGGTTAATAATTGATTAACTATATGAGTAACCCCATAAGATGGGTAAATCATTTTAATGCATCAAGTCAGACTCCTCATCCCCTTTACAAATTTAGAAAACACCATCACTAACTCCTGGATCACCTATCACACACTTAGAAATTCAAATATTTAAAATGATCCTTTTGGAGTGAAACTCCAAATTTACCTCCTTACACACATTGAAGGATCCAAAAAAATTGGAATCCATACAAAATTACTAGAAGAAACTCTTTAAAGCTACTAAACACCAAAATTTCAATAAAATCAAACCTTTATATTTATAGGTTTTTATGCTCCTGCATCACTTAGCAAGAGAAAAATCAAATAAAACATGGTTGAAGTGGTTCAAGTTGCCAACTTGCTGTATCTATACAGACATCACATGCTATATGGATAAATACCCATGGTTTGAGGCCCCTGTGAAGTAGTGTTGATGTAGGTAGTGCACAAGTTATACAACAACACAAACATTAACCATATTACAAGGTATTCTACCAATGGTTTAAGTTTTGGAGTGATTTTAGCTGATTACATATGATATTGAGGATGTAGGACAACTATGGTTTGATAAAAAGTATATTTCCAGGACAAAAAATGACCCAAGAAGTTACGTAACCTTATTTTTTAAAGTGTACAAGACTGTACAAAAGGTGCATGACCAAATTATACATCATGACCAAATTGTATGGTCCTGCACCAAAATATTTACAAGTTATATTTTTGGCAGTGAAGTTTCTAGTTTAGGCTCTGCAATTCGAGATTCTCCAATATGTCTTTCCATATTATTTCTACACAACTTTGTATAACTAATTATGTCTCTTTTTCTCTTATATATTTTGAGCTTGTATACATGTATTAAAAGAACCAATACATTACTATAATTTTTTATAGTTAATGTTGGAAGTTAATTTATCAAAATAGATCCTAGTTTCCTAACATTACATAAATTTTTATTATTGTGTATTGCATAAGATTAATCAAATAATCTTAAAAAGGGTACAAAAATTTGGTGAACCTAACTTCTGAATCAAATATTTATTATTCAAAATCATAGTTTCCCTAGGGTTTCTCATGTTCTAGTGCTTTATCATTCTTCTTATTCTTCTTCATATGGATCATTCTCCCAGTTTTTTCTACCTTCATGGATTCTCCTATAACCCTCATTGAGTACATGCAACTTCATCATGACTGTGAGGATATGATCTATGAGGCCTTTCTTACTTCTTCAATTCACCCTAAAAAATCTATTGATCATCTAAAAACTATTCTCTAAGCTATTGTGGATATAAAACATCTTGTAGATGATGTAAGTGACACTCTTTCCAATATTAATGATTATTTTGTAGATGATTTTATAAATGACTCACCTAATAATCAAAATATTCCAAGTGATAAAACTGCTACTATTATTGACGATACTTCTATTCATAACAATGTTATTACTTGTGTCCCTACTCTCTCTATTGAGTGTCAACATGATTTTCCTATGCGTATTATACATTACAATGGGGAAAATGCTAATATGGATTCTATCCTTATTGTAAGGATAAAATACGTTAATATAGATCCTCTTATTATTTATTATGAAGAAATTAATGTTGTTACAACAACACTTGATATATCTAATGATGATACCGCTTCACCTTGACCATCTACTGTTGGTAATCATAGTTCTTCGAACATATCTTCTTCTAGCACATATGCCCTTAAAACCATTTTTCATACTTTACAAACACAAATATTACAATTACAAAAATTTATATATGCTACCTCCCACACTATGGACTCCACTCAATTGCTTCACAATCTAGTTTCCCCAAAATTAGCCTCTTATCCATTGCCTCTTGGTTTTGAGGCTTCAAAGATACCTACTTATGATGGAAAAAGTGATCTTTTAGAGAACTTTTGATCATTCCATGTGGCTTGTTTTGACAATTGTTCTCTTAACATCCTACTCACAAGGCTTTTTCCTAGGAGTCTTAAGGACTTTTCCTTGCAATGGTTTTATGATCTACCAACACACTCTGTGTGATATTTCATTACTATAGAAAATTAGTTTCTTACATAATTCTCTATCAACATTAGTGACAAAATTTATTATGCTCAAATTTCTAAGGTCCACTAAGGGTATAATGAACACATTATGTCTATGTTTTACACTATATCACTTTGATTACTAAAATGAATAATATCCTAGCTAATAGTGAGATCCAAGATATCTTCACACAAATATTTCTTACTCCTTTTTAAGACTTTGTTATTTTTGATAAGTTCCCATCATTTGATCATCTATTCCATACTCTTAAGGAATGTGAGGCTAGTTACTACACATGAATAAATTTAAATATGCTGCTAGCTCTTCTTCTACACCTAATGTCAAGTTCCCGAGAAAATATACATTCAAATGTAAGGCTATGAATAATAAGGATTATCATAAGGAAACCTTTAATGCCATCTCTATACCTACCAAGCTGTAATTACAACCTATATTAAGGTAATTTACACATTTGCCCTGTGCCCCATACATAATATCGAAAAAATTACTTGAGTAAAATCTTGGGTCTCTCCCTCCACAACTTGAGGATGATGCAAAAAAGCATCATAGTGATATTTTAGATCTGAAATTGAAGTAGAGAAGAGTGGACCAAAATCAATCAACTTAAACAAATGCAAGTCTTAAGAGCAAATCGCCAAATTCATGCAATTTGTACATTATCTTAAGAATCCTAATCTTACTTGCATATCTCAAAATGATGTCAAAATTGAACCAAAGGCACAAAATCAATTCAAAATTCTCAAATTCATCTAAGAAACATGATATAACACTCTAAGAAGTTACAAACCACCATCTCAACTCATTCGCCTTTTAGATCACTAAAACTACTAGTAGCCCTTCCACAAGGAAAATCTTGATGAAAATAACAAAATATAAAAAACTTAGCCTTCATTGATAAGATTTTTAGATACCATTTTTTCCACTTAAATTGATTTCAAAGTTTCAAGGTTCACTTTTGTTGGGTTTCAGATTTGCACTTGGAATGAAACCACAGTCAGGGGACAAGCAAGTCCCTCCTCTTTAATGGGAGAGGTTCCCTTATTGAAAGTAAGGGCAAAACCTATGTACAAATACACAATCTTTCATTCAATTGTGGTTTCCTGATATCTTGAAATGTTTTTTTATGCTTGGAAATTTATCAATACATGAGGATAGAAGACTTGAAGAGAGGAGGGAGGTAGAAGAAGACAATACTTTCAGGGAAAAGAGATGACAGAGAAAACCCTTATATGTATTGAGCAAATGAGATATAGAATAGAAGCATTCACGTTTATAATGGGCACAATCCACAGAATCAAATTTCTTGAGATTGTATAAACTAGAACACAAAGTTTCTAAGCATGCAAGGATTAAATGATTCACAGATCAGAGCAAGAAGGAAAGAGAAAACAGAGGAAAAAAGGGGAAAACCTTAGTATTAATTTCTTCTAATACAAAATTACAGTTTCAGAATATCAAAATTCCAACCTATACAATGGCTTTGAAAGCTAATAATATAGCTCGCAAGCGACAGTTACAACTTCCTCGAGCAAGCAAGAAAATGTTATAACTTATTCCAATCATCCATGCCCTTTCGAATTCTTGATTTGCAAAGAAACGTTAATGGCGGAAAAAACGGGTTTTTAAATATACGTCCATTTCATTATTTCACCAGTTAAAACACAGGCCATTTGATTTATTTTTATAACTTTAAGTTTGGGCCGCCCATGTGGAAGGAATTTATTAGAGCGGGCCTGTAAATGCCTTTTACATTTTTTACCTTTGAAGCTGCGCCAAGCTGACGCGTGGAGAGCTCTGCCGATTCCTTTATACTTAGCCAATTTAGGCATATTTCCTACTTGACCTATGTTGACCCCTGGACATGTGAAGGTCTGGCACTCATTTGAGTTTCCATTTTGGAAACGCCTCTTAAAATTACACCGAGTTGACGCATGTCTCCTTCTGCCAGTCTCGAAATTTTCAACATCTAACTGTGTCTCTCCATTGACTGTCACCATGTTGCGAGGTGGCACTCATTTTTGAAAGGAACGATAAGAATATTATTCCAAGCCACGATCTCAGATTATAATAGCACACCACATTATATTTGCAAAGCTGAAAAGCTAAAATACCATATATAGAAATCCATCATAATCCATAATGCTCAATACATTACAATAGAATGACTTGAATTATTAAATAAGAAAGATGTACATATAGGAGGGAAGTGCAACTACTACCTAAATTAGTGGTGAAGAACTCCCACTAACTGATACTGGTAGTTAAGTTAACTCCAAAAGACTAGTAAGCTAACTCTACATAACTGAGAAGCTAACTCAACACAACTAGTAAGCTAACTCCACACAACTAGTACACCTAAGTAAGCTAACCCAACAAGTGTAGGGCTAACACAAGTGTAAGAATTATCCTGATAAATAAATAAAAGGATAAATAATAACCTACACTAACACCCTCCCGTAAGCATAGCTTAGGTGGGTGGAAAAGAAGGTGGGTCCCGCAAACAAGGCTTGATGAGGTACCCACGTACAATGACTGGGAAAAATGGACACCACAAGGTACCCAAAACCAGTAATAACAAAGTAGAGAGCAAAATCCAGCTACAAGATATCCTTAGAAGCTCGACTCCAAAAACTCGTATAATGCTGAAGAAGTGTGGTGCACATTATGGTCTGAATCCACTGCTTGATAACACCAAACATAATTTGATCAACTGCTACAAATAGGTGTGCCACGATCCAAGAAAAACCAAGGCAACAAGGCAAGGACATGAGATCCAAATAAATAGGAGTGCCACATTCCAATAAAAATCCAAAACTCAAAGTAACAAGGTAAGGGCACGAAACCTGAAGAAGCAGTATCAACACCACACCCTCCCATACTACAGAATAGGTAGAGTGACACCACATATCTGTATGAGTTATCAAAATCAACTACTTGAACACTGACAAACTAACACTGGGCTCCACCAGAATAGCTCCCCACAAGAAAGACTGTCAACATGCCAAAAAAAGTGTCGAAAATATAGATCCAAAATATCTCAACAAATAAGAGAGATATAAATGTATACACACATATATACAAGAATGCAATACCCAAAATTTTAGGACGTCGGGCTCAACCAAAAATGCATCCACAAGTAATCACAACACCCTCCCGAATTTGACACTTTATAATTGAGTGCATGTAAATATTACAATGATTAATAGTACCTTTTATATTTAAAATATGTGTATAAAAATTTCACCAAATGTGTAGATCTCGAAAAAATACACAATT
Organism: Taxus chinensis; assembly: GCA_019776745.2. NCBI lineage: Eukaryota > Viridiplantae > Streptophyta > Pinopsida > Cupressales > Taxaceae > Taxus > Taxus chinensis. The sequence continues at coordinate 739,453,624 of CM034152.1, read as the reverse complement.
TCAAAAAAAAATATCACCTTAATCCAAGCTACGGATCAAAAGTTATGAGCTCTACAAGGTTTTGCTATTAAAATAATATTTTAATGCTGATCTTTTTAAAAGGTACACGTGACACCCAAATGTCCAAAGGGTAAAAGAGTGCATCCACATGATACATGCTTGCGACTAAAGGATAAAAGCTTGCGCCCAAAACCTAAAATGTCCAGAGGGTAAATCATTGCGTCTAGAGGGTACACGCTTATATCCAATGGATAAAAGAATGCACCCAAAGGGTACAAATCTGTGTCTAGTAGATAAAAGACTGCATCCAAAACCAAAATATCCGAAGGGTAAAAGAATGCATCCGGAAGGTACATGCTTATATCCAATGGATAAAAGAATGCACCCATAGGGTACAGATCTGCGTCCAGTGGATAAAAGATTGCATCCAAAACCGAAATACCCAGAGGGTAAAAGAATGCATTAAGAAGGTACATGCTTATATCCAATGGATAAAAGAATGCACCCATAGGGTACAAATCTACATCCAATGGATAAAATACTGCATCCAAAATCGAAATACCCAGAGGGTAAAAGAATGCATCAGAAAGGTACACACTTATATCCAATGGATAAAAGAATGCACCCAGATTTGACTGTCTCAAAACATGGTCGAGTTTATAGTCAATTATAGGGTTTGGGCACCTTCCAAATCTAATTTTGCACTCTATTTTGCATAGAAATTCATGCTGTAAAAAAATTCTAACAAATTCCATATACATGAAAAAAATATACCCTTGCTTGCAAAGAAAAACTTACTGGATGTCTATATCATCTATCGCTCTGATACCATGAAAGGAATGATAAGAATATTGTTCCAAGCCATGATGTTAGATGATAATAGCACACCACATTAGATTTGCAAATCAAAAGAGCTAAAATACCATATATGGAAATCCATCATAATCCATAATGCTCAATACATTACAATAGAATGACTTGAATTATTAAATAAGAAAGATGTACATATAGGAGGAGGGAAGTGCAACTACTACATAAATCAGTGGTGAACAACTCCCACTAACTGATACTAGTAGTTAAGTTAACTCCAAAAGACTAGAAACCTAACTCCACATAGCTGAGAAGCTAACTCAACACAACTAGTAAGCTAACTCCACAAAACTAGTACACCTAAGAAAATTAACCCAAACAAGTGTAGGGCTAACACATGTGTAAGAATTAGTCAATTATCCTGATAAATAAATAAAAGGAAAAATAATAACCTACACTAACAATTTAAAGATTGAACCTTTGATTTCACTTCCGAAATGGTGCCGTTATGGCACGTGGAGACTTCCACCCACCCACCCATACTTAGTCAATTTTAATGATTGGCTATTGGCTTTCTCTTTTTTGGACCTAGGACATGTGGAGGACTGGTGCAAGTTTGAGAACTACCCCTAGCTTGACTCTAAAAGGACCAAGATAAAGAGAATCAAACTTACCATGGCTTCCTCGTGGCTCATGTCTTTTTTCCCAAAGTAGCACAATGTCCTCCTACTTGGAAAACTTTAAGTTTGGCTTTCTTGTCAAACAAAGCCTTCACTTTCAACTAGTGAGCTACTATCCTGTCAACCACTTGCAACCTATTCTCATCAAGATTTTGAAGGTACAAAATTCTCTTGTCTAAAGAGCTACTGAAACTTGAATCTTCAATGGTTTTCATCAGATATAAGGATGGAAATTCCACCATGACTAGTAGTTGAGCTTCCACACCATACACCACTTGGAAAGGAGAGATTCCAATCACTCTCTTGGGTGTAATTCTATCAGCCCAAAGTGCATCACATAGCTTCTTATGCCAATTCCTCTGAGAATCATTTACAAGCTTTCTAACTATGTTCACCGAGTTCTTGTTTGTTGATTCTGCATGTCCATTTCCTTGAGGTTAGTAATATGAAGAATGAGCAAGTGAGATCCCATACCCATAGTAGAAATCCATCATCTCTGTAAAATAAAAATTGGAAGCATTGTCAGTCACAATTTTGTCTGGGATCCCAAACCTGATCAATATTTTCTCCTTAATGAAGTTCCAAACTACCTCAGAAGTAGTGCTCTTGACTAGGATGGCTTCCACCCACTTGGTGAAGTAATATGTGGTAGTCAACACATGGGTATGTCCAACATTGGAAGGTGGGTTAAGAGTTCCAATGAAATCCAATCCCCACTATTGAAAGGGCTCATCAATCACTACTGGCTTTAGTGGAAAAGTAGCCAACTTAGGTCTTCCAACAAACATTTAGCATGCTTCACATTTACCAACCCATTTTGATGCATCTCTGAACAGAGTGGGCCAATAATAACCAGCACAAAGTATTTTATGAGCTATTACAGCAGAGGAGAAATGACCTCCACAAGCCTAGTCATGAAAAGTAGAGAACAACTTCTTTTGTTGCTCCTTGTCTACACGCTTCAAAAACCTCCCATTTATGCCTCGTTTGAAAAAATAATTCCCCCATAGCACATATTGTGTAGAACTCAGTTTGATGGCTCTCTTATCTTTGGCACTCAAGTGAGATGGACACTCTCTATAGGCCAGAAAGTGAGCAATGTCAGCATACCATATATCTAACGAGCCGAGGAAAAGAACAATAGGGACATCAACTCCATCTTTAGACAACTCCTTGACAACTCCTTCAACAATGAGTTCAAACAGGCCCTTACCCCGAACTGACTTTGTTAGTCTAGATATCAAGATCATACTCTTGCACCTTTGCTACCCAATTACCTCTCTTGGTTCCAAATTATTGCTGAGTAAGAATGGATTTGACTGTTGTATCAGGAACCAGCACCACAGAATGAGAATTAAGGATGTAAAACCTAAACTACTTGACAACTTTGACAATTGCAAAAGCATGTTTCTTCATCATGGTGTACTTTATCTCATGAGTTTTCAAGACATAACTCATTAATGCAATTAGGAGATCATGAACTTCAACATTCTTCTAGGCTAACAAAACAACTAGGGTATTTTCAGTGGCATAAAAATAGATAATGAAATCTTTGCTAAAGTCAGGGCACACCAAGATTGGAGTCTTTGTAATAGCCCGTTTAATGTCTTCAAATGATTTCTTCCCTTTAGAGGACCAACCAAAAGTTTTCTTCCCTTGCATCATGTGAGCAATGCTCATAGTAAGTTTTGCAAAATCGGGGATGAATCTCCTTAGGAAATTGATCTTACCAAAGAAAGAATGAATACCTTTCTTACTTGATGGAAGAGGAATTTTCTAGATGGCTCAAACTCTCTCCGGATCAATCTTGATCCCTTCCTTTGAAACAATGTGTCCCAACAGCTTTCCTTCTCGTGACACAAACCATAGAATTCTTAGGGTTTAAAGAAATTCCATGCTCCCTACACTTCTGCAATACTATTTCAAGGTGTTGGAAGTGATCTGTTCTTGCTTTAGAAAACACTGTTAAGTCATCCAAATACACAACAATGCATTTCCATTTCAAACTGCTAAAATCCAAGTCCATGGCCCTCTGGAAAGAAGCACTGACATTGATGAGACCAAATGGCATCCTCTTGTATGCAAAGGTGCCCCAAGGAGTAGTAAAGGAATTCTTATGTTGATCCACAGTATTCACCTCTACTTGATTGTACCCTGAGAATCCATCTAACATAGATAGCATCTCCGAGCTTGTGACAACTTGCAATACTTGATCCACCATGGGGAGAGGATAGTTGTCCTTCAAAGATCCCTGATTTAGATTTTTGAAGTTCACACAGATACGAATCTCACCATTCTTCTTCCTGACAGGCACTATATTAGCAATCCACATTGAATGATGGATGGGGAAGATGATCTTAGCCTTCAAAAGCTTTTGTATTTCTTGGAAAATTATATCAGCTATCTTTTGATTATATTTCCTTTGCTTCTATTTGAAGGGTTTGATCCTAGGCTTAAGAGGAATGAAATGTTGCATTTATTTAGGCTAAAAATACTTAAGATCATCATAAGAGTAAGCCAGAACATCAGCATACCTCTTCAACAGATTCACCACCTTCTTTTTCTCTTCCTGAGTGCAACATTTTCCAATGTTGACCATTTTGGGATCATCAAGACTCCCAATATTCACTTTCTCAGTCTCAGCAGATTGTCGGGATCCTTGGGAAACTTTAGACTTCATATACCCATCATGTTAATCAAAAATATCCTCCAAACTCACCAACCCTTTAGGGATTTTGTTTCCTTTCAGTTTGATGCATCCATCTTGATCAATCTCTTCTTTGACACCCTCTTCAATAGATGGCACACACTCTTTAAGCAGATTGTCACTTCCTTCAAAGTACAGCTGATCAAAGTTGTCCTTGAGCTCCAAGAAAGAAAGAAAATGTTGCTCATCATTGAAAACTTGCCAATTATTTGCATTGTCAGGCACACTGGGTCTATGGATTATCTCAATGGTGAATTTCTCTTGAGGGAAATCAGGATGAGGAATCAACAAGGACCTTGAAACAACTAGATATTCAACCCTAGTTTTCTTTTCCCTTGGCACATATTCAATGGAAAAAGCATCAAGAAATTCAATAGAATCCTAGACCAAATTCCTATAGTGCTTCAACCTTCTGTTCTTTACCTAATAAAGGTCCCTAACTTGTTTTATAATTAGCTCTGCATCTCCATGAGAAAGAAGGTTCTTCACTCCCATTTCCTTTGCCATGCTCAACCCAAGAATAAAGGCCTCATACTCAGCAGTATTGTTGGTATTTTAAATCGAAACTTGAAGGAGAAAGGATGAACCTTACCACCAGGAGAAATGAGCACTACACTAGCTCTAGAACCAGCTGAAGAGCAGCTTCCATCAAACTCCAAAGTCCACACACCATTAGAATCAAACAACACTCCCTTTGACAGACTTGTTTCCTCATGTGAGTTCCCATGACCAATGTCTTCATACAATATTTGTGCTTTAGGATCATCTGTCTTTTGCACAATATACTCTTCTTGTTTCTCAGGAAATAACTTCTTCATCTTCCCATTGACATGGATCAAGGCATGTGACCAATCCATTTGGATCTCACCTAGAACATCTTTGTAAAAGTTCCTACTTAGCAACATGCCATAGGAAGGAGGGATATCAACAACCAAGATGGTAGCCAAGACCTTCTTCTTTGGTAAAGCAGCAAAATCTACTTGTGCATCCTTGATGCTCCCAACCAAAGGCACTTCTCTACTTTCCATGGAATAACAAGATCCATAAGTGCGGGTTAGGGTTAGACCTAAACCATGAGCCACTTTTACAGGAATTACATTATCATATGCACCAGAATCAATGACACAATTGCTAAGCTTGTGGCCAGCTACGAAGAGAGTCACATAGAAGGGCTTGATATTTTCATTAGGTGAAGTGACTGCAGCCACAAGGCTTGATTAAGGCGAGGAAGAGGGAGTGGGAAAAAGGCCCTTAGAAGTACTGGATGTGACTTTCGATTTGGAATTTACAAAGTTAACCATTTTGGAAAAGGTTTAGGATGAGTTTGATAGAACTCTGCCTCAGAAATCTGAATCTTGGTCTTTTTAAGATGGTCTATAATGTCAAAAGATCCAGATGTGGATGGGGTATCACTACTAGGAGTAGGAGGAGATTTTAAACTACCATCTTTATCATTTTTTGGGCAAGAATTATCAGAAGCAGAAGTAGAGGGAGAAGGACTAGCAGAGCTTACCTTTTGAGTGGAAGTAGTAGGAATAGGAGCTTCTCTTCTTGGAATCATTGGGAGGGTGATGGGGGCCTCCTTGGATATTTTTGCAGGTTGCACCACTTTTTCCTTTTTGTTGGTATGCTCCTGAGTCATAATATCATATGACTCACTATTCATCTCAACCATTACATCATCATAGTCATCTTCATCATCCACACCTTCAGTGGTGAGGAAATGAACTCAAGAACCACCAGGCTCCTCCAGCTGTTCATCAAATTCCTATTCTTGTTCATCATAGAGCCCATTCTCTTTCTCATCATTAGCCTCAAGAACTTCACAAGTATCATTGACAGGCACCTTGAGGGGTGGACCTTCAATGGCTAACTTGGTTTGAGAAGAGGGAAAGCGGTTCCTAGGATGAAAGTTCTTCCTTGGAACATCTTGATATAGAGCATGCTGAGCCAATTATTTCTTCATGGCAATGAGGTCATTAGCCAGATTTTGCATCAACTGATCTGCATTACCTCTAGGAGAAGAGGAAGAAGAAGATGCTTTGGATTTGAAAGGATCCCTTTTCAGCTTGCCAGACATGATCAAGTCATCTTCCACACTAACAGCCAATCTCTGATCAACATCCAAAGTTACAAGATTTTCTCTCCTCAGGGTATAGCTTACTTCCGACAATTGAGCATTCAAGAAGAAACACTTTTGAATCTGATCAACATGCCTAGTATTTTGTGGAATCTTGTTAATCAACTTGGCAAAAAATTCTCTCATAGGCTCATTTGGCTCCTTCTTGATTTGAGAAATATGAGCTAGCAAAGCATGCACATCCTCAGTAGGTTTGAAATGCTGCTCAAACTAAGTTCTCATAGTAGTCCAATCGATGATGGTCCCATTAGGGAGATCGTAAAACCAATCTGTAGAATTGTCTTGCAAGGTCTCCACAAATAGCCTAACAGAGACATCCTCATGCTCAACTCCAAGGACCCCACATGTAATAATGAAGGCTGCAATGTGTTCATCAGGGTTTACTTTTCCATCACCTCTAAATTTGGGAAAATTATTCCCGTTACCCCTAGGAAACTCATGCAATGGTTGAGGAATAGCCAAAGGCCCAAATCTTTGTCCCCAAGGCAGAGGTGCTACCATCCTTGGAAATATTTCTTGAAGTGGAAATGAGACACCAAAAAGAATTAGGGCATGGAGATTAGGGCTAAATTGTGCTTGAGGAATGCTATTACCAGATGCTTTATCTTCAACATGAGGTGTGCTTATGGAACAAGCTCTTCTATTTTTTCTTGTTGGAGGAAGTTGAAAACCTTGTTGATCCAAGAGTTGAAATTGGGGATCTTAAATTCCAAGAGCCCTTCTACCACGAGTATATCTTAGAGTCACCAAATTAAACAAATGATCAAATTAGTTGTTCTTTTTAGAAAGGAAATTTGTTGAACAAATTCCCTAGTAGAGTCACCAAAAACTGTTGGGTTTCAGATTTGCACTTGGAATGAAACCACAGTTGGGGGACAAACAAGTCCCTCCTCTTTAATGGGAGAGGTTCCCTTATTAAAAGCAAGGGCAAAACCTATGTACAAATACACAATCTTTCATTCAATGGTGGTTTCCTGATATCTTGAAATGTGTTTTATTCCTGGAAAGTTATTAATACATGAGGATGGAAGACTTGAAGAGAGGAGGGAAGCAAAAGAAGACAATAATTTTAGGGAAAAGAGATGGTAGAGAAAACCCTTATATGTATTGAGCAAATGAGATATAGAATAGAACCATTCACATTTATAACGGGCACAATCCACAGACTCAAATTTATTTAGATTGTATAAACTAGAACACAAAGTTTCTAAGCATGAAAGGATTAAATGATTCACAGATCAGAGCAAGAAGGAAAGAGAAAACAGAGGAAAAAAGGGGAAAACCTTTGTATTGATTTCTTCCAATTCGACATTACAGTTTCAGAATATCAAAATTCTAACCTGTACAATGGCTTTGAAAGCTCATGATATAGCTCGCAAGAGATGGTTATAACTTCCTTGAGCAAACAAGAAACAATTATAACTTATTCCAATCGTCCACGCCCTTTCAAATTCTTGATTTGTAAAGAAACGTTAATGGCAGAAAAAATAGGTTTTTAAATATATGACCATTCAATTATTTTTCCAGTTAAAACATGGTCCATTCGATATGCTTCTATAAATTTAAATTTGGGCCACCCACGTGGAAGGAATTGATTGGCGTGGGCCTGCAGACGCCTTTTCATTTTTTGCCTTTGAAGCTGCGCCAGGCTGACACTTGGAGAGTTCCGCCGGTTCCTTTATACTTAATCTAATTTGGGACTATTTCCTGCTTGACCTATTTTGACACCTGGACACGTGGAGGGATGATGCTCATTTGAGTTTCCATTTTGGAAACACCTCTTAAAATTGCGTCGAGCTGACGCGTGTCTCCTTCCGCCGGTCTCGGACTTTTCAATGACCAACTTTGTCTCTCCATTGACTTTCACCACGTAGCGAGCTGACACTCATTTGAAGATTGACCCTTTGATTTTACTTCCGAAATGGCGTCATTAAGGAATGTGGAGAATTCCGCCAACCCGCCCATACTTAGTCAATTTTATCAATTGGCTCTTTCTCTTTTTTGGACCTGGGACAGGTGGAGGACTGGCCCAAGTTTGAGAAATGCCCCCGGCTTGACTCCTGAAGCTGTTTCGATGAGGCACATGGTGTCATCCACTGAACCTTCCATACGTAGCTGATTTGAGCTTGTTTTACCTTCATTTTGAACTTGGGACACGCGGAAAGCCTGTGCTTATTTGAGGATTGTCCTCTGGGCCCTGCCCCTAGAGTTGCACCGTTTGGATGCATGGAAGCTTCCGCTATCACTTGAAACATGGCCATACCATATCTAATTAGGAATATCCACGTACTACTCGTGGATGCTGGGGAAAAAATTAATATGGAAGATATGCCTATCATTCCAGACTGTGGGAAAAAAAATAAAAAGAAGGGAGAAAAATTCATCAATACGCCTGACTTTCAAATTATTCTCCATGAATGGGAAAAATGCAAATAATGTCAGGCTCAACGTGATCCAATACTCCAAGGTACATACTCAATTTTTTCGAAACTTGACTTCAAAAGAGGGGAATTTTGAGGACAACAACAACTTTTAAGGCAATTCATTCTTATTCCCATTCCACAGTTTCGAATTAGGCCTAATTTCTAACCATCCAAGTATACACCTCTTATAGCCTGTAATAATCTACAAATTTCTATGACAAAGTGATCAGATTTTTTGACACCCTTTATGAAGTACTATCTTCATGGTAAATTTTAAATTCTAACTCAAAAATGCACAACTTCAATCTCCAACTTCTCCTTTTGACTAGGTCTCTTTTAAGGTCTCCTTAGTGTTTAGGTAGCTTTTTAGGGTTTTAATGCTTACCTCCTTGTTTCAAACTCTGACTCACCTTATAACACCTATTTACACCTATTTCAAGTACATTATAATTGTAATGCTCAAAATTACTAGAACTAGAAAATGAGGATTTTTTTTTAAACATACATAAAATTACACAGCTGTAATCGTACAAATTTATTTAATCAAATCCTTTAAATAAAATTTATTTTTTTAATATATCTGATAACATCTGTGTAAGCCATGTGCAGCTGAGAAGGGTGTATCCAGATCTCCATGATCTACCTTCGCCACTACTTCGAGTGACAATGCTTACTAGCATTTTGGCTCAACCTTTTTTAGGTGATGGGAACCATGTGAAAGTCCTTGGGTTTACAACAAAGCTAGTTTTCTGACTTTGTATTCTGGTATCCGACCATTGCCTACCTCATGTTTAGTGTTCAACTTCCCATGATCAGGTTACTATCAATTTTAATTTAATTGGAGGACTAGGTGATCAGACAATGCACAACCATCAATGCATTACTTTGGCTAAAGTTTTCCGCCATGCAGGTTACAGCTAAACTCAAGACAACACACTAGTCTTATGAGTTTAAGTCTTCTACCACCTCACAACTATCCCTTTCACATTGATCTAGATCTTATAGTTTGTATTTATTTTATTTCACATTTAACCTATTTTGCAAGAGTTTATATCGAGATAAATGCCAAAGGCCAACTAGGATCATCATGAGATAAGTACATTTGTTACACTGAAATGTATCTATTTCAGCATTTCGCATGTACTTATCCCTTAGTATGCCTAATGGATCTTTTCATCTATTTATCTTTGCATTTAGTTTCTCTTTTCCTGATGCTTGGTTTTTTTAACCTTAAATTACCTTTTACAACAATACTCTTCCATTCTCTATATAACAGGATTTACAATCTTATCATATTAATACCAAGTTTATGGAAAGGCCGAATTGAAAATATATTAAAACATGTATATTTAATTATTCCTTCGATTAGCTACGCCACTAAATAGCTTATTTAATTTAGAAATTAAAAACAATTGATTGTTACAATAATTGCCCAATTATCGGCTTCATACATTGACAAATATAAAATAAATAAACAATTTATGATAAGTAAGATTTCTTACTTCTAGTATTTATCATTTACTCATATTGAGATATTATTACATACAAGGTAATCATCTCTTTATTAAAATCATAAATTACATATGCCATTAAGGTGAAATATATAACTATTACGTTAACTCTCACATAGTGAGGTTTGAATATTAACAATGGGTCCAAGATCCCAATAAATTTAGTCAAAATTTTGGGATATCATCCTTCTACAAATTGAAATCCAAGTATCTCATTTAGATCCATGCTACGATAAAAACTTCACAAGACATGAGTTTTCGCATATCCAAACGTGACGGCTAATTGTCATGCAAGACTTGAGTAGTGGTATGTTGTCAGTTCAAAATTAACTGGTATGAATATTGCCTCCATTTTCTGATGTAATTATTTAATAAAATATGAAACGATATACATGTTATTTTATCAACAAATGTATGGTAATACATCAGAGGATGTATTATTACATTTTTTTCATCAAGATACAACTATGAATGCACACAATTAGAACAACCAATTTCTATTTCAGCAATCATGTTTCATTCTAATCACAATGATCAAGACATAATCAAACCATAATCATTCAACATCCGAATTCTTATTAAACCACAAGCAAATCATGCTTCACATGGTACAGATTCACCTATTATTTTTCTTACCTTCCAATCAACAAACAACTTAACAAAACTGTCTGAAATCATCATTTCCAAATACCAATTAGACATATTCCTCTAGGTAATGAGAAGCTCTATAAAACACACAATAACTTTATTTCAAACAATCAAAATACATTCATATATATTTATAGGAACAATCCAACTAAATAGTGTATAAACACCTCTATTAAATCATTTTAACATGTTCTTTCAGGTAACTGATAGATCAACAAAAAAAATTGACCCACATACCACAGGATGATAATTTTGAAGTCTATTTGCATAGAATAACAACAATAAGTTTCTAACACTTCCAGTAACAAAATCCTTTGAGAAAAACTAAGTCATCTTACATAGACTATTAACACTAATTTATTTTTCAATCAGGTAATAAAATTATACCTATAGGCAAATCAACTTGTACATATCCAAATCAATTCATTCTAGCATTAATTTATTTTATGTTTAGAAATTATTAGAATCCAGAAGCAAATATATCAGGAAAAATGATGAAATACCTGGTAAAAACATTTTTCACACTACCCAGAAATCGTTTTGCTCATACAAATAAATTATTGTTTAATCGTAATAAAACCCAGAGGTAGGAATCAATTTGGGTTTCCAGAAATCAAATTTAAATAGAAAATAAAATAAAATAAAAATTTATTAGGAACACCCATCTACATTTTTTTATGGGTTTAGCTAAAACCACACAAAGGAAACTTAAGAGAATATAGAATCCATCAATTTCCTTTTTAGATTTCATTTCCAAGCAATTAAATTAGAAGCTATCCACAAATTCATTTAATTGTCATTTAAAACAGAATGTGTATTTCCTCATTATTTACAAATAATGCTGCAGAGAGGGGAGAAGATATTCATACCTCAAGTAAACCCAAAATCAACAACCTCTTACTCTTCCAGCTTCAACAAGTTGAATCCTTCCTTCCTCCCAAAACTCACGCAGGTATCCCAAAAGAGAAGAATGAAAACAAACAAAGGAGTAATAAAAGAAAATATAATGAAGAAACTATACTATAATGGAGAATTTTTGGGCTTCCCCATGTTGCTTCTTGCGTCAATGCATGCCACATACTTGGTGTTAGATGAAGGCGTGTCCCTTTCAAAACTCTCAGATTTTAAATATTAAAATATTATTATTATTATTCTTTTTAACTTTTGATTTACATGCCAAATCCTTTTAGGATTTAAATATATAATTTCACAAATTAATAATGTATTTTTTTAATTTTTATTTTAATTTATACCTAACTTTAATGGTAAAATTAATCATCATAATATAAGTCCAATATTGTCAATACATATTCTGGGTCTCTGCAATGACAGAGGTCTCAGGCAAATCACAAGTGAATAAGGGTGATGTGGAATTAGGTGGATAGGTCACTGTTCTGGGTTGTATGGGCATATTAGAGACCGATGCCGGTTAAGGGTAACGACGACGGTTGGGTGTAACCATAGTTTATTGTGGAATTCTAGGAATGCCACAGCGTGAGTTGATTGCACAAAGGACTTTGGTTGGTCGGAATGAGGTACTAGATCCAAGGTTTTAATGTAAAGGGATAATTAACGGAGGTTCCAAGAGAACAAAAGGGTTGATTAATGATGAAATGAAATGAACCAGAGGAATATAACATTGGATTCGGGTCTTGGGTGTCTGTGATAATGAAGGTACATTGTTGCAAATCAAAATGCTGAAAGCTCCTGCATGGGCTTCCTGTGCATTCTCTATCACGTTGGATCAAATTTGTGCTGGGGTCCGTAAATGGCGGCTGGATAAGATGCAAAGAGGAAATGCTTGATCTCATTCTCATTGCAATGTGTGTTCTTGCTGAAATTCATTCTGAAGATTATCTCTCAAGAATATCCCAATCTCTGCCAACCTCTAAAATAAGGTTGTTTTGGGGATTAAATAAGTTCTGGCTTAACTGGTGAGAGGTTAGGGGTAGTATTTATCAACAAGGCGGGATCATTTACAAAACTAGGGAGATCCTCTTGATTTTTTGGGATCTCGTGAACATTAAGACAACTGGAAGCGCCTTGTACGCATGCGGGAATGTGGTTAGAGAGAAGGCATTGATTTTTTAGGGTTTGGGTAACTTAGTTAGTTATGACAACTTATAAGAATAGGTCTTAAGGTGAATTGGCTTGATTAGGTGTCTAGGTGAGATGTATGTGGACATTATTCCTAATTAATATATTTAAATTAAATATGGTGAGGATAATGAATTAATTTATGATTAAATTAATATTAGTGGAGTGAAGGGGGCCATGGCTAGTTTAATATGAATTGTTTATTTGTCGAGCTTCCAATGGGATGTGTCTACAGATACATAATCCATCAATTTCCTTTTTATATTTCATTTCCAAGAGGATTAAATCAGAAGGTGTCCACAAATTCATTTAATTGTCATTTAAAATAGAATGTGTATTTCCTCATTATTTACAAATAATGCTGCAGTTATGCCTGAAGTAAACCCATTCAGCAACCTCTTCTTCTAGCTCCAACAAGTTGAAATGTCACGCAGGTATTCCAGAAGAGAAGAATGAAAATAGATAGGAGAAATAAAAGAAAATATAATGAAGAAACTATACTATAATGGAGAATTTTTGGGCTTCCCAATGTTGCTTCATGTGTCAACCACATACTTGGTGTCAATGAAGGTGTGTCATTTTCAAAACACTACAGATTTTAAATATTAAATTAATTATTATTATTCTTTGATCTAACTTTTGATTTACATGCCAAATCCTTTTTAGGATTTAATTTCTTAATAATGCATTTTTTTAATTTTTAATTTAATTGATACTAACTTTAATGGTAAATATAATCCATAATATAAGTCTAATATTGCCAATAATACTTATCGTGATAATTATTTGAAATGTTCCATATAGAACATTTAAACGAATGAAAATCACCAAGGATTTACATATAATAGCATCAAATAAAACAAAGGTAGTATTCATCACGGTCATTGCAAAAGTCGAACAAAAACAAAAGACGACCAAACTCATTAAAATAAAGTAACAACTAACCGAAAGATTCCCATTACCGTTTTACCTTGGCTTAAGGCTTAATCATGTTTTAGGAAGGATCATCAAGGTTCGGAGTTATTCATTCTGCATGTCATGCCCCGCAGCAGAAGCTGTGGGTCATGATACTGAATTTTATACCCAATGATGATCAATCCTGTTTATAATTAACCGTAGTTAATTTAACTTCCAATTCTCATATCATTCTTCCCAAACTCCTTGTTTTAAATTTTTGATTCCTTGGATTTATAAGCATCTTCTCACTTTACTCCTTACAACTATTACACACTTCTTAACAACTCCTTCAATCCATTCCACTAGACTTATTCAAGACAATGTCTTCCAATTCTTATATCATCTTCCCAAGTTCCTTGACAGTATCGTAGGAAGACAATATTAGTACCTCCTTATTTGTGTCATTCTAACCTCTTTACACTCTCCACTAGGTTTCAAATACCCCCTAATAAAATCTCCCAACATGTTTTACTATTGAATCCTTGTAGTCTTTTCCCAAATACAAACTGTTCCACACTAATGATTCTGACTATCAAAATTATTTGATGAAGATCCGTGCATTTACTTTCGTTCCCTCTAACACACAATACTCTTGAGTTACAGACAATGATTTTATGCTTTCATATCTCACCTAATCCTCTCTCAAACTTTCCAAAGGCTCCTCAGACTTCAATTATGATTAGTCAATTCTACTACAACATTTCTCTAAAACCTCAAGGTTAAGTTACCACAATTTAGAATGTGATCCATAGGTCTTAGGATAAGAACCTTCATTAGACTATATTTACACCTCGCAATTACCTTGAAAATACTATAAAATCCCTTATCACCAACTGTAACAAGATTCAATGGTTACTCTTCGCACTAAACAACATTCTTGGTTTATAAACCCTTAAAACAGGGTTATCCTTGCCCGAGAAGGTGATTTATAGTTTATTTATCTTGTTTATAACCTATAAGGGTTCTTGACAATTCAAAATCTCTTCTACAGTCTCTTAGAAACTCTGTCACCTTCCATTACACGTGGGAAATCTATAGCACATAGTCAATGGGCTTCAAATATATCAACTCAGTATTATAAGAACTTTATGATTCATTTTTCTCTAATTTAAACTTTTACTAATATAATAGATGCTAAGAATCTTGTGAGACATTCCATACCATTCTAATAACTTGCATAACTCCTCCATATCTTGAAGCCTTTATAAAAAATCATGAAATATATCTTACATTAAAAATCACAATTTTCTTCCCTCATGCACACAATTTCACTATTCCTTCAATATGACTATCTTCTTGAAAAAAATATCATCCATATTTATCTTTCATGTCCTACTTAGGACTGTCCAGACCTCATATATGTGTGTTCAAAAATCCATAGGCCAAAAACAACAGTCATAAGATGACCATAATAATTCATACATTGATTCATAAACATACATAACATTTTACAAGTGTTACTCAAGAAACTTCTTTATTTATTATTCTCCTTGATATTAGAAAGATTCTTGAGCCATAATGACTCTGATATAGAGTTTCTCCTTCCTTTTTAAACATTCTACCCACTTACACATACCATCCCATTTGAATGCTCCTTGGCAAATGTAATGAAAGAAGGTAGTTAGGGTTCTAGTCACTGACCCAACTATTAATTAGGCTAACTAAAGTGAAGTTTGGAGTCATGTTAGACCCATGTCTTAGGTGACCTAATGTTTCATGCCCCTTTTACATCATTTATTACACCTACATTAACACCTAGACCTATAAAACATACCAAAGACAAATTCAAACATTTAAAAAACGTGGTTTTGGAGGGAAAACCCTAAAGACCACTTATTACAATGCTCAAGAGTCAAAATGGACTAGAAAGACATCATGGACATATAATGGACCCTTACAACCCTAATACAAATAGAGAATCCAAAAATGAATATTTACAAGTGATTCTCCTGCATCATATTCCCCAAGTGGAGAGAATTAAGCTCCATTTTTGTTTTCTTTCTTTTCTTCTGATCATGTTGTACTTGAAAACTTCTTATTTCCTCTACCATATTCTTTCCATCTTCATCAGAAACAAGTCTTCTTTGTTCTTTATACTTTGTCTTCTTCTTCTTCTTCATGTCTGTGTCTTCAAAATTAAGAATTTTATGGCTTTTACTCTTCATTTGAGCTCTTTCAAGAGCCACCTCTTGAATTTATTTTATTTTTTTGTTAAGTAAATATGAAAAAACACATTTACAAGAAGCCTTATGTAGTGCCTGTTTAAACAACCACTTGAGACCAAAGAAACAACCTAGGGTTAGCTAGAAAATTATGGGATATATTTTTTTTTAATTTGAAGTGTCTACAACTAAGTTGCAAGACATCAATTTTCATTAATAGGTTCCGGAACAAATCTTGTTTACCAAAACACAAATTTCCTTTATTAACTTATAACGAGTTTACAAGGTTCAAATTTTAGGGTTACATGTTTTAGTTAGGTTCAAGGAGTAATCTTACCCCCATGCCTGCTCTAAAAAAGGATTGGAGCTTTAACTAGATTTTTCTCCTACACAATTCTCCCAAAATTTCTCTAAACCATTCCCAATGGATAGGAAATTTTCTCACCTTTCTGGTGATATAAAGAAGTCCTTCTAACTCCTTCCAGAACTCAAGTTATGAGTGGGTGGAGTTTCTAGGGCAATTTTTCTTAGAGGGAAACGTGGCAAGAGAAGGGGGAATGTGCCTATGGCGGGTTGGCGGGTCGCAGGGTGGCATTGGGAAATTTTCCCAATGTATGGCTCAAAGGCACAAAACACTCTGAACCCCCTCGGGTCCCTAGGGGACACGTGTCGAGTCCTAGTGCCAAGCGGAGAAGGGGGAAGGGAAGGGTGGAGCGGTGAGTCGATCTAGCGCTTTGTGCCAACGAAGGGAAAAAGGGAGAAAGAAGTAAATGGGTCCGTGCACCCGGTAAGGGATAGAGTCCGAGAAGAAGGTGGAGAATTGGGCCATGGGATAAAATTGAGAATTTTTCCCCAAAGGCCCAAAAAAAAACAAAAGTCAAGGGTCTTCCGCCCTACCCGCCGCCACCCCCAGAGTGCCATGTGGCACGCTCTCATTGGCCGCAGGTTGTCGGGGTCAAAATGGGAAATTTTCCCAAAAATTTTAAAAATTTAAGTCCAAAATTAAATGCGTGCCCCCACTGTAGCCACAAGGGGACACGTGGTGCCCTCTCGTTGGCTGCGGGCCGGCGGAGGTAAAAGTGAAAATTTTCCAAAATTTTTCAAAAGGTTTAAGGGTGAAGAAAAATCTGCGCCTCTACCTCAGCCCCTAGAGGACACGTGGCAACCTCTAATTGGCTGCGGGCCAGCGCAGGAAAAGATGAAAATTTTTCCAAGTCAAAATTTTCAAAATATTTTCTAAGGCAATTCAACAGGAAATTTTTGGGTTGCCGGCCCGCCAATGAAAAATTTCCCAAATTTTCCCGCCAAGGCACAAAAACTTCAAAGTGCCATAACTTGAGCTAGAAAGCTTGATTTTTGGAAAATGAGGACTTTTTGGAAATCTCTCGATGCCCTCTTTGCACAAAAAGTATAAATTTTAATTTTTGATAAGTTTTAAAGGTTCAATTTTACAAAAATGATCTGCAGGATTTTAATTGGCAAACTGACAATTTTCAACTTTTCAATTTGACTAAATTAGATCTCCTCCATCACTCAACATGCCAAACGACATGGAGAATTGATATAGGGAGGTTTTAAAGTGTTTTAGAGAAGTTTATTTGTTCAATTGATTCAAAATTGAATTGCTCAACAAAAGATAGAAAACGGTTGAGGAAGAGATTGAGCTCATTTTTGCAATGTTTTAATTGTTTCCCTAAGCGTTTCCTTTGTCGGATTGAGTTCCTTGATGTCTTAGAATGCTATATTATATCATTTTCTAGTGGATTATCAAGTGCAGGTCTGAACTGTACATTTTAAATGAATTATTGCTGTTGTCCACTCAAAATTCCTTGCTCTTAAGAAAGTGAATTTTCAAAATTTTGAGTTTAAGTGTCTTCTCTGTTGTACTGAAAATGTTAAAAGTTGAGAAAATTGTGAAAATCTACGTTTTTGGGTCATTTTGTGTGTTTTTCGGGCCTGTCGGACATTTTTGTCCCGTGTGTCCCAAGTTCAAAAGTACGCTCTGTTCCCCGATCGGCCGATTTCCCCGAAGTTTGTCTTTTTCGGGCCCGTCGGAACTTTTTGTCCCAAATGTCCCAAAGTTCATTGTGCAAGTTGTTCCATTCTCGGCCGATTCACCTGAACCGCGTACGTCGGAACTTTTTGTCCCAAATGTCGCAAGTTAAATTGTACAAGTTGTTCCATTTTCGGCCGATTCGCCCGAACCGTGTACTTCGCGCACTTGCGTCCCAAATGTCCCAAACTCTTCCGGACCCATTGTCACCTTTTTGCCCGATCCAGCCGAGTCACGTGTTTCGCGCCCTTTTGTCCTGCATGTCCCAAAAGGAATTTGTGCATATTTTCCTCGCTTCGCCCGAATCAGCCGAGCCACGTGTTTCATGATTTCGCGTCTCACATGTCCCAAATGAACCAAGCGCCATTCGTGCTTATTTTTCCTGCTCTACCCGAATATCATGCTTATTCAAATTGGTAGGTATGTATTAAATGCGCATTCATTGTCTTTCTCTCTCGTAATCGGCTATATAATGAGCGACCCTCCTACGCATTTTTCACATTGCTTTCATGCTATCCTTTGCTCGAACCCTTGCAATCTAAAAACCTGCGCGTGTATCCCTTTCCTCTGTAATTCCTCCCGAGTCTAGTTTGTGTCTCTGTCCTCCGAGTTACTATCAATATGAAGATCAAATTTCAGGGACATGAACAAATCTCGCCACTAGAATCTGCCGTTCACAATATTGGGGACAGTGAAGCTCGTCATCTTGATTTCAGCAATTTTTAGGCAAGGATGGCAGATGCAAACCCTACACCAATGGCGCAGATGATTCACGATAGCAGTTTGGCTTTTGCTGGAGGTTTCCCAAACTCGGTGCAATGTGCTGATACAGTGCTTTCATGCGGAGCTCACTTCGACCCTGATTCGAGTGAATTAACCAATGTACACGGGGAACTCATCGCCAAGCTGGATGCTGCCGCCATTAGCACTGCACTGAGGATTCCAGAAATGGATAATGCCATAGTTGTTTCCCGGGATCAAGCATAGGCCCTGTTTAATCAAGACAACGACAAATACAAGGCGCGGGTGGCGAAGTCATGGCTTAAAAACCCTAAGAAGGGAGCGTCTCGTCTATCCAAGACTCTCTTCCGAGCAGATTTCAATGAAGAGTTATCAGATTTCATAATCCTACTGGCTCAGGTTATGGGCTTACCTTCTACTAACGAGTTCCATTTCTGGATGTGCCCACACATCAGCATGGTGTGCGAGGGAACTCAAAATATCAACTGGGCGGAAATCATCAGCATGAATTTGGCGGAGTAGCTGTCCAATGTACAACAAACGAAGAAGTTCTACATGACTTCGTACCTGATGTATACTCTGGCGGCATCAAGGCAATGGTTTGGTTTTTATTACATTGATGCCCACAAGGATGATCCTGTATATGCCTACTACCCGCAGTTCACCCTAGAGACCAGCAATCGCAATTTCAGAAGAGTAAATGATGCTTTCACCATGTTCGTGGTCAGGCTGCTTGAGGGTGACACTGCTAGAAGGTTTTCTGATGAAGCCACAAATCTGATATCGCACTACGGTGCTTATTTTATCCAATTCAGAAAATTCTCTTATATCAGGCTTGCTGGCTATGAGAGTACCCCTTTGAGGCTTCCCATGTTCTGCAGTGATAAGATGGCCTTGATAGAAGTATGCAGGCAATTAGATAAATTGCACAGAACCTGCAAAGACAAGAAGATTTCTGGTTTGCACTTTCCCATCTCTTTGGGAAATTACATTTGTAAAACAACCCTGGACGCACAGAACATAGAAAGAGCCCTGGTTCCTATCACCGTTCATTTCTTTAAGCCAAGAACTTGCTTCGACTTGAAGAAGTTCATTGAGCAGAACATCAAGATAATCTATCATCATAGGGCAGATACAAAGGACTATTGGGCTGACTGTGCGGATGATTTTTAAGCTATAAGGAGGCACTATGGCAGGTTCTCTCTGTAATTGATTCAAGAACTTGGCTTGTACCAAGTTCCTGAAGGACTCCAGGATGACAATTGTGATCTATACTCATATGAGTATGACAATGTGGTTAAGCACACTCCCTTGGAGGACTTGGATTGGAACAGGAAAGAGAAAGATGATCTGGCCGAGATCTTTGCTCCAATCTTAGTCAGGACTAAGGTCTGGTTTGACAGGAAAGTTCGAGAGCTCAGAAGGCACTCAGGAGAATCCTCCTCTAAGGATGTTTCAACACCAAGGAGGGAAGCATCGACTCCCATATCAGACACACCTGTGCAAACCCCTCCTACCTCATCAACGCAAGGACCTACAGCTTCCACTCCTTCTTCATCCACTCAAGTGTACCAGAAGAAACTCAAAGAGGTTAAGAAGGAGCCTATGGAAAAATATCCTCAAAGTAAACAGGTAGAAGTGCCTTTGGGACCAGAGAACATCATTGTTCTCAGTGAAAGTGAAGAGAGTGAAATTCCAGCCCCTGCAAATGCTCTTGAAGATCCAACAGATAAAGATAAGGAAGTTCAGAGCACTGAACTTCCAAGTGCTATTGATTCCTCTGCAGCAATTGTCTCCAGTGCCCCACTCACATCTCAACTTGAGACCACAGCTGTGCAAATCTTGAGCGTCATGAGCTCTATGTCTCTTGGTCCTCTTGCCCCTCCTGCTACTTCCTCTTCCTCTTTTGCGTGGGTGCAACCTTTTGTTGACAGTAGGAAGAGGAAATCTTCCTCTCGGAGCTTAGGGCCAAATTTTGATGCTGTCGCAGCCTTGTTGGGCACTACTCCTTCTTGTGCCAAGAAATCCAAAATCACCTCCAGAATAGTGTCTAATGCTCAAGGTCAGAAATTCCTAGAGATTGCTAAGCCTACAGTAGACAAATCAGAGCAGGACTTGTAGGCATCTGACTTAGAACTCTCAAGAATTCCAATGGGAGAGTCTACTCCTGAAGGTGAGATCCACAACCTCCAGGAAACAGTCACAAGAGTCATTGGTAGGGTAGAGAAAGGGCAGCAAACTATTGAACAGTTGGAGGAACAAGCCCAGATTCTCACAAGTTTCATCAACTCTCTTTTGTCTAAGGACAAAGTTTTGGACCCTACCACATTGACTACTCTTCCACCACCTGTAATTTTGAGCCAAGATGAAGTACAAAGTATAAAAGATATGCACAAGTATTCTATCTATGGCAGAGCTATGGAGGCCATGGTGGAAGATATGCTTGTTGCAGGATTGAACTTCATCGATGAAGCTTTCAAACTCCATGGAAAGGTGAATAATTTGCAATAGAAGCTCTCCTCCACTATCGGGGTCATAGATAAAGAGCTCAAACTTTGGAGCAGTTGCATAGTAGACCTCCGTCTCATGGGACAGACAGATGAGAACATTTTATTGGAAAATAAGGTTTTTGATGATGCAAAGGATCATCTTTCAAAGTCCTGGGTTTACAGCGTGGAGTGGAAGATCAAAGTCTTGGAGGAGGCTTTGGGAGAGCTGAAGAATAGCGGGCAGAAAGGTGAGGCTTTCAAGACACTGTTTGTATCTGCTTTCAAAGACATACACTGTCATCTTCAGGATGAAACTTCTGGTGTGCTTCTTTCCCTGCAAGAAATCAAATCTCAATTCAGATCTTTTTTCAGAGATAATCTATTCAAGGAAAGCTCCATTTCCAAAGAAAAAATGAAGGAGATTTGCTCTCTTCAATCTGCCATTGAAGAAGCAAATAAAGATTATCATACTCATGTCGAGTTTGATAAAGAAATGGAGAACTGTCTCAGATTTGGGGTCAGTCTACAGCCAACACGTCAGTCCCTCATGGCAGAGACATAGCCGAGGCATTGAAGAGATTCAGGCAGCAAATTTTGAAGTCAGTGGGTCCCTCCCAGTTGTAACCACCTGTCTTCTTCTCCGTTTCTCTCTCTTCTTTTCTAATTCTTTTTCTCGAATTCATTGTAATTAGTTGAGGTATTGTGATTGGCAATCCTTAACTAATCTTTAGTTAAAAGAAGTAGTTACAAAGAGTAACTGATTTGTAAGCTATATAATGGCCTTTCCGCGCCCATTTTGAAAGGAGGAAGAACTTGGTTTATTTTCTGAAAGTGTAATAGATCATAAAGAAATCAATACAGAAGGGCTTTCCATTCTTTTTCTATCTGATCTCGTTATCCCTAAGCTTTCATTTAATTTTTGTGAAAGATCATTTGTCTCTGGTTTGTTAGTCTTGCTGATTGCATACTCTCCAACTTTGCAAGCAATGGTGATCTTGTATAACCAAGAAGGAACTTTGTGTCCTTGATTAATGAATCTGTGTTATGTTAAGAAACTTTGTGTTCTGGCAGATGTTATTTACAGAACTTTGTGTCTTTAAATTCCATCTTATTTATATGATACAAATGATCTTGTTTTCAATTCACTGTAACTTCGCATACATAAGAATTACTCTGTTATCTATAATTTTGCATGTTTCCTTTCTGCTCATTCTCCGTACTCTCATTCCTCAGTCCTTTTGTAATTGATGATCTTTATAGAAAACACTTTCGTAATATCCAAGTTTAACCAGAAAATCATGTTTTGTATATTTGTAAATAGGTTCGTTTCTGAATAAGCGAACCTCTCCCATTAAAGAGGAGGGACTTCTTGTCCCCTGACTGTTGCTCTTCGTAAAGTCCTATTTGACGACCAACAATTACCAGTTTTAGATTCAAGGTAGAGGTTAATTTCTTAAGGGATTTAACTGTCATTTCTTCCTTTCAACTAGAGATTTAATTATCTCATTTTTCCATAAAAAGAAACATTGAATTAAATCCATGGTAGACTTAAGTGTTTATCCTTTTTCCATTTTCTAAACAACAAGGATTCCAATCACAATATGATACTCCAATTTCATCACAGTTTGATGTTCCAATACAATAAAAATAATGCAATGAGAGATGAATTTGCAATCCTCTATTGACTTCAATTATAAAACTTACATCTTTCAATGTTGGAAAACAAGAACATAATTCTCTTTCTTTCTCAATGTACAGAACAGAATGCAAGTGTCTTTCACATTTCAAATATATAACTTCATAATCAATTACAACATCATTTCTCCATAACATAACTATTACAATTTCATCCACATCATGTGGGAAAGGATTACAAAGGATTGTGTTTCCACAAGGGATTGTCAAACTATACATTTCTCTTGCACAAAAACAACAACATGCAACTTCCATTTTCTTCCAATTTGATCACAACAAAAGAAGGGAAAAGGCAATGCTCTCCATCCAACCAAGATATCCAATGAAAGGAGAATTCTTCCTTCATCATTGGGCCCCGAGCCCCAACCAAGATACAATAGAAGGTGCAATTCAACCATGGCAACAAACTAGCTCCCATACACAACATTCTTTCACATACACATTTCCTTTTAAAAAAACACACAATTCAACAAAAAACAATAGTTCACAACTGCATTTAAAATCATTTCAAAACAGAACTCAGGCTTGATCTTACAAGCCAAAGGAGCAAGAACTATGGGGGAAGCCACTTATGCCTCCCAATAGGGAATTGGGCATCCACCTATAATCATACCACCAATATAACATATCATACCCCATAAACCTTATATCTCCCAACCCCTCCTTGTGCCCCCCCCCAAAGTTTATCCCTTATGCCCCCCCCCCCCCAAGAGTAAGAAATGCAAGCTATTTATTTTCATAGTGGATCCCAAACCCAAAAAATCCCTCCACATTTTTTTGATGCCAATGGCATTCCCTTATGCCCCCCACATGGATTCCCCATAGCCTTCTCCTACACCATTCCTATGGCAAGTCTACCCAAACACCCATAAAACATGCAAACATTCACCATTTACAACAACACAAGAAAGAAATGACAGCAATAAAAGAAAGAATAAACTCCTACCTCCCCATGGAAGGATTTTCTCCACACAGCAAGATTTGAATGTCAAAATACAGTCCCAAAACAACCAACTCACAAGCGTGCAAAGCTTTCTCCAAAACTTCCTCCAAAACAGAGCTCCAACAAGAAAATGCACCCCCATGGAAGAATGCAAAAAGGTTCAACAACCAAGCAAAAAATTCACCCAAGTTGCTCCAAGGTAAGAGCTCCAAACACAAGAAAAAAATGCGCCCTAAGCTTACATACAAAATGCTTTTAACCTTCAAAAACAAGCAAAGAGTTTTCATTTTATAGAAAAGAGAAGAGAAGGGGATGATGTGGATCCATGTTGGATGCCACATCACACATCCTCAATTCCAACACTAAAGTCAAATTATAAACTCCAATGCACAATAAAGAGGTGGGTCAAAATATGACAATCTACTTGCACACTCCAAAAAGCCCACACCCCAAAGGACTGAAAATTAAATAAAATGTAAGAGAGTGCAATGAAAATAATGCAACATGATTAATAAAATACATTAAAAATGTCTAAAATCAGTCCTCCAACCATAGGCATAGTTGGTAAATTAAATTGAGAGGTATGGGACAAGTTTTACTTGTCCCACAAGCCTCCAAAAACAGCCCCCAAGGACAAATTCGAATTTCCATGGAGGTGAAGTGTTTCATACTCCAAAATCAGACTTACACAAGCTCTTACACAACTTACACATCACTTACAAATTTATTACAAAGACAAAAACTTCTATAATTATTTTCCCATATCCCAATTTGATTTATTTATCTTTAACCATATGTTTTCGCACATTAATTTTCCACAACATAATTAATAAAGAAAGGAAACACATCACTAAATAAAATACATACAACAATAATAAAAAGTATCCACATTAATAAAATATACAAACCCATCGTCACATTTAAAGGTGATCCCCCCCATGGAAATCCCTAACAAAACAACACACACAAAACACGTTGCCATGGTGACCATCTTGAATTCACCTAGAATTCCATTTTGGTTGGTCTCCGATCCACCGATGTTTTTTTGTGATATATTTAACCTGCAAAATACAAATACCTCGTTTGGCCTCATGGCCATATCAGAACGTCCAAAATGAATATATTAAATAATCACAAAATCATCTAAGTATGTGAATCATAACAACACCAAGGAAATTTAGCAAAATCACTCACAATAGATATCAACAACATCAAAGTAACAACTATATCATTTGTAAATTTATTCAGCAATTATATCATCATCAAATAATTTCCCTTTTCTAGGTTTACTCATAATCTCCAAAAATCACTTGTCTGAATAACTTCCATTAAACATCCATGTCAATAGTATATCATCATACACATATGAGTGTCTCTAATAATCACCATGCATTATATAATATTAGATTCAACAATAATCCAGGATCTTACATCTAACACCATACTAAATAAAAACTATTAAAATGTTCATAATATATTCTACAATATCATGATCGAGTAATAAAATGTGCCAAAGGGAAGTGGGCACTACATCCCCCTCCCCTTAGACTCGACTTCCTCCTAGAAGTCACAGGAAAGAGAGATAGGAATAACTGTAACAGAAAAAGGATCACTCCCATTATGGGATTTCTTGCTTCAAACAAGTGTGGATCTACCGAACTCCAGTTTGGCCCAATGTAATTTAACAAGAAGAATGGAGATTGAAAGGGATGATTTCTAAACTTTCTACATGCAAGGCTACGAGTATTTAAATCTAAGGAGTAACTTTACTCTATCAAACAAGATACAACACATAACAATATGATGAGAAGAGTTCCAAAAGACTATTAAGAGTAACCACCAAGTAAGAGAATTACAGGGAGAATTAACATAAACTCGAGATGACCACATAGTTTCTCATTGATACACCTACCACATTAATAAAAGTTAAGGTTCCTACATGATTAAGCCATTATTTCAAGGTTCGTTTCCTAGACAAGGCTAGCGAAATCAACTATGACCAAATTTGCATGAGGACAAGTCTACTCAAGGTCCACAATTTGAGGTCATACAAGATGAGGTTAATCAACAAGGATACCTAAATCAATAGAACTTTTACAATTAAGGAACTATTCAAGGAAATAACTTCTATAACTTGAGAGGGCACAATTAAATTTTCATGGTAATGCAAGCAAAGTCAAGGCCATAAGGTTTTCCTATAGTCTGATTTTTTTACACTTTTGTTTTATGAATCGAGAACACCAAATGACCAAACTAGAGAAGTCATTTGTCTAGCCAAATAAAACATGTACATATATTTATATCTCCCTTAGAAACTAACATAACAATACAAGTACCATACCTTATATCACAATGGGGACTATTTATCTTATTTCCTACTCAAGCATCGGAATAACCATAAAGAGAGCACAAGAAACACCAAGGACCATTCAAGGTTGCTAGGGAGAAGAGCAAGTAACATGGGGTCCAATAAAATCCAAGGGTGAATAACATCATCTTGCACTTTCCATCTTAATGGGAAAAAGGAATACAACAACAAGGTGACCCAAGAAAAATATGAAGAAAAGAAGACTTCCCAAAGTTATTTTATATCCTTAACATATGTTGCCTTAAAATTACAATACTTAGGTCTCCAAGGACAAGATAACATGCAAGCAGGTTGCTTCTCAAACAATAGATAGGTCTCAATCCAAAAGGACCACAACTCAGATCCATCGAGCTACAAGACGATAAAGGTGTGATGACCCAAATCTCCCACAAGAACAACACATACATCTCTTGACAAGGAGTAATAAGCAACTAGAACACATTACTATCCACCGGGTGTTTCACAATTTCAAGTAGGTGAAAAAACTACAGGTTCCACTATGTATTACACTCAATACACATAAATTTTACCCATTTTATAAATCAACTTATTAAGTCAAAAGTTATAGCTTTGCTTGATAAGAACATTCCATTCATATTTCCTTAGTTACAAACTTCCTTCTATTATGACATCATCAGTTTACGTTATAATGAGCACCACTAAGGTGGGCATGATGTCTCACCATTCCATATAGGTAGAGAACATTTAGTTTACTTGCAAGGAAGGTGGATGGACAAGATTTCCCTTCTATTCTTCTACATGGTTTTTATTTCTTCTATTAATCTACCAAGGGTATAACAAGGATCACTTCCCTTTTCCTATGCTCCAGTTAAGTTCCAAGGTCAAATCTCCTTAATTATAGTTTTATGATGTTTTGGTTGAGTCGTCTTATCAATCAAATTTTAATGAGAATGATGGTTCAAACACATCACAAAATTACTTTCATGGGAAGGAGATACAAATCAACACACCACATTTTGATTCTAAAGGAACAAGAGACATTCAAGATAGAAAACACATTATTAATTTTCTGTAAGAACTTAGGAAACAATCAAGCAACATGAATCACACCAAGATTTCAAAAATTCACCAAATAATTTCAAGCATCATCAAACATTCATAGTGGGTCTCCACAAGTCTAACAATAAATTTTCAAGAAAGGCTCATTAAATAGGTATAATCTTACTTTTATGAATCTATTAAGGTTTAATTTTTTTTTTTTTGTGGTTTAGGATGGTAAAATTTTACTCCCCTAATAACCAAAGAAGGTTTTCCAATCAATACTCATGTCCCCACAAGATAACACCAGCCAAGCAACTAGATGACAATGTAACTTTACTCCAAGGAACCACATCCACACTAAAAAGCATCCAATGCAATGGGGCAACCAAATAATTTACCAAACTAACATTTCTAAGAGAAAGATCCAAAAGACCCAAAGCATCCATAAGTGTTTCCAAGTAACCCAAGGATTAATAGGTCATAGAATTTTATTCATAGTAAAGGAAATTTAAGGTAAGGGTAAACTTATTTATAAGTCAAGAGAGAAAAACAAGTACACTTAAATAAACACACTACCTGAAAGGCTTAAATCTATCCATAATTACCAAGATGCATACATTCCATGAGTCAAAACTTTCTATGATGCAACCAGGAACCCAAGATACAATTTAACATGCCATCGATGAAAATTCACTATCAAAACAAACACTTTTCTAGTAGCATTTACAGTCAACCAAAGGAAATCCAATCCTAATAAATATAAAGCCCATAGTTAAACACTTCTACTTTAACGAGTGTCAAGCCCTTACTAGATTGAAATAGAATCACCACTACCACTGTTAGAATACCCTCTAGAACACACTACACATCAAACTTTCTTTCTAGCAAGGTCAAGCAACAAAATGGGTCACTCTAAGACCTTAAACACACTCAAGGTTCCATGCATCCATAACCAAGACATGAATTTTAAGCATCTAAAAGGACATTTGAGACACCCAGGGTGTACCATCATATGACAATTGTCACCATACATGAAGCATAGAACCAACTCAACAACATCTAAGAAGGAAACCACATAATGTTTAGCCAAGTAGCCAACAACATCATGAGATCTGAGTCATCAATCAAATGAAGTCCAAGAAATATCGGAAATCAATAAAAGTGGCTAGGTAGCTGCATTGCAAAGTTTGAAAATTCTTGCAAAAATTATAAAAAAATAAAAGATCCTCAGAGCTTCTTCAATCCAATCATAAAATAAGATGCTGATCCTTGATAAAATACACAAGATTACGAATGTAAAACACAAAAGTAAACACCACATTCACTCCGCAGCCCTTCATGGCCGCCAATAGGGGTAGTCTACCTCGAGGTTAGTTCCAAGAACACATACATAGGATTGGGTCCTAGACGACACCCAGACTTAGTGTCCACCCTCTCATATGGGTAATAACAAGGAAAGCTGACAACCAAACCCTCTTTCTTAACCACTCAAGGAAAGAAGCTCTAAACAAATTCTAATTAGCTCTTCCTGACCCAAAACACAACCACTACTATCTAACAAAAAGGATCACATCATACAACTCATCATTCTAACAACTCCCATAAGTAAGAGTCTCAACAAAGGGCTTAATGTATCATACAATTAAATCACATTTTGGGACTTGTAAAACAACACATTTTCAAAAGGGAGCCAAGTTTTTCCATTATAATAGAAGTTCACCAAAAATCAATTTAATCCAACATTCTTAGTTACCCCAAGTTCAGAAAAATGTTACTAAGCAAGAACAACAACTCAAACAACTTGTCATTTTTATTATGATTTTAATTCTGGTAGTTCAAATGAACAGAGTAATGTAATATTTCTTCATACTTATTTCTTCTTTAATTTTCAACAAGGTTGTTTTCTAGATTTAAGAGTGTGCTAGGTTTACAATTTATGTCTCAGGTTTTCTAGTGTGCCCAATGGTCCAAGCTTTTGAACCATTTCTCTGATACCAAACTATAGTGCCGGTTTAAACAGCCACTTGAGACCAAAGAAACAACCTAGGGTTAGCTAGAAAATTATGGGATAATTTTTTTTTTGATTTGAGGTGTCTACAACTAAGTTGCAAGACATCAGTTTTCACTAATGGGTTCCGAAACAAATCATTTTTACCAAAACACAAGTTTCATTTATTAACTTATAACAAGTTTACAAGGTTCAAATTTTAGGGTTACATGTTTTAGTTAGGTTCAAGAAGTAATCTTACCCCCATGCCTACTCTCAAATAGGCTTAGAGATTTAACTAGATTTTTCTCCTTCATAATGCTCCCAAAATTTCCCTAAACCATTCCCAATGGATAGGAAATTTTCTCATCTTTTCGTTGATATAAAGAAGTCCTTCTAACTCCTTACAGAACTCAAGTTATGAGTGGGTAGAGTTTCTAGGGAAAATTTTCCCTAGAGGGACACGTGGCAAGAGGAGGGGGAATGCGCCTAGGGTGGGTTGGCGGGTTATGGGGCGGCATTTGGAAATTTTCCCAACACATGGATCAAAGGAAAAAAACACTCTGCACGCCCCCGCAGTCCTTAGGGGACACGTGTTGAGTCCTGGCACTGAGCGAAGAAGGGAGAAGGGAAGGGCGGGGCAGTGGGTGGATTTAGCGCTTTGCTCCACGAAGAGGAAAAAGGGAGAAAGAAGTGTGCGGGTCTACGTGCCCACTAATGGAAAGAGTCTGAGAGGAAGGCATAGAAGTGGGCCATGGGAGAAATTTGAGAATTTTTCCCCAAAGGCCAAAAAAATTCAAGGATCTTTCACCTTACTTGCCGCTACCCCCCCAAAGTGTCACGTGGCATGCTTTCATTGGCCGCAGGCCGGCGGGGTCAAAATGGGAATTTTAGCCAATTTTTTTTTAAAATTTAAGTCCAAAAGGAAATGCACACCCTCGCTATAGCCACAAGGGGACACGTGGCACCATCTGGTTGGTTGCGGGCCGGCGGAGATAAAAGGGAAAATTTTCCAATTTTTTTTCAAAAGGTTTAAGGGTGAAGAAAAATCCTTGCCTCCACTTTAGCCCCTAGAAGACATGTGGCAGCCTTTGATTGGTTGCGGGCCAGTAGGAGGAAAAGATGAAAAGTTTCCCAAGTCTGAAATTTTTAAAATATTTTCTAAGGCAATTTGATGGTAAATTTTTGGGTTGTGGGCTCGCCAAGGAAATTATTTCCAAATTTTCCCGCCGAGGAACAAAAAATTCAAAGTGCCATAACTTGAGCTAGAAATCTTAGTTTTGGGAAAAATAGGACTTTTTACAAATCTCTCGATGCCCTCTTTGCATAAGAAGAATAAATTTTACTTTTTGATAAGTTTTAAAGGGTAAATTTTACAAAAATGATCTGCAGGATTTTAATTGGCAAACTGGCAATTTTCAACTTTTCAATTTGACTAAATTAGATCTCCTCCATCACTCAATATGTCAAAAGACATGGAGAATTGATCTAGGGAGGGTTTAAAGTGTTTTAGAGAAGTTAATTTGTTCAATTGATTCAAAATTAAATTGCTCAACAAAAGATAGAAAGTGGTTGAGGAAGAGATTGAGCTCAATTCTGCAATGTTTTAATTGTTTCCCTAAGTGTTTCCTTTGTCGGATTGAGTTACTTGATGTCTTAGCATGCTAGATTATATCATTTTCTAGTGGATTATCAAGTTCAGGTCCGAACTATGCATTTTAAATGAATTATTGTCAGTTTTAAATTTAAGGCAGAGGTCAATTTCTTGAGGGATTTAATTGCCATTTCTTCCTTTTAACCAGAGTTTTAATTATCTCATTTTTCCATACAAAGAAACATTGAATTAAATACATGGTAGACTTAAGTGTTTATCCTTTTTCCATTTAAATCCAAACAACAAGGATTCCAATCACAATTTGATACTCCAATTTCATCACAGTTTGATGTTCCAATATAATAACAACAATGCAATGAGAGATGAATTTTCAATCCTCTATTGACTTCAATTATACAACTTACATCTTTCAATGTTGGAAAACAATAAAAAAATTCTCTTTTTTTCTCAATGTACAAAATAGAATGCAAGTGTCTTTCACATTTCAAATATATAACTTCATAATAAATTACAACATCATTTCTCCATAACATAACTATTACAATTTCATCCACATCATGTGGGAAAGGATTACAAAGGAATGGGTTTCCACAAGGGATTGTCAAACTGTACATTTCTCTTGCGCAAAAACAACAACATGTAACTTCCATTTTTTTCAAATTTGATCACAACAAAAGAAGGGGAAAGGCAACGATCTCCACCCAACCAAGACATCCAATGAAAGGAGAAGCCTTCCCTCATCATTGGCCCCCGATGCCCCAACCAAGATACAATAGAAGGTGCAATTCAACCATGGCAACAAACTGGCTCCCCCACATAGCATTATTTCACATACACATTTTCTTTAAAAAAAAAACACAATTCAACATAAAAACAACAGTTCACAAGTACATTTAAAATCATCTCAAAATAGAACTCAGGCTTGATCTTGCAAGCCAAAGGAGCATGCACTATGGGGAAAGCTACTTATGCCTCCTAATTGGGAATTGGGCATCCACCTATAATCATACCACCAATATAACATATCATACCCCATAAACCTTATATCTCCCAACCCCTCCTTATGCACCCCCAAAGTTTATCCCTTATGCCCCCCCCCCAAGAGTAAGAAATGCAAGCTATTTATTTTACATGGTGGATCCCAAAACCAAAACTCCCTCCACAAAATTTTCTGATGCCAATGGCATTCCCTTATGCCCCCCCACATGGATTCCCCATAGCCTTCTCTTACACCATTCCTATGGCAGTCTACCCAAACAACCCATAAAACATGCAAAACATTCACCGTTCACAACAACACAAGAAAGAAATGACAACAATAAAAGAAGGAATAAACTTCTACCTCCCCATGGAAGGATTTTCTCCACAATAGCAAGCTTTGAATGTCAAAAATATAGTCCAAAACAACAACTCACAAGCATGCAAAGCTTTCTCCAAAACTTCCTCCAAAAACAAGAGCTCCAACAAGAAAATACGCCCCCAAGGAAGAATGCAAAAAGGTTCAACAACCAAGCAAAAACTTCACCCAAGCTGATCCAAGGTAAGAGCTCCAAACACAAGAAAAAATTGCGCCCCAAGCTTACATACAAAATGCTTCAACCCCCCAAAAACAAGCCAAGAGTTTTCATTATATAGAAAAGAGAAGAGAAGGGGATGATCTGGATCCATGTAGGATGCCACATCACACATCCTCAATTCCAACACTAAAGTCAAATTCCAAACTCTAATGCACAATAAAGAGGTGGGTCACAATATGACAATCTACTTGCACACTCCAAAAAGCCCACACCCCAAAGGACTGAAAATTAAATAAAATGTAAGAGAGTGCAATCAAAAAAATGTAACATGATTAATAAAATACATTAAAAATGTATAAAATCAGTCCTTGAACCATAGTACATAGTTGGTAAATTAAATTGAGAGGTATGGGACAAGTTTTACTTGTCCCACAAGCCTCCAAAAACAGCCCCCAAGGACAAATTCGAATTTCCATGGAGGTGGAGTGTTTCATACTCCAAAATCAGACTTACACAAGTTCTTACACGACTTACACATCACTTACAAATTTATTACAAAGACAACAACTTCTATAATTATTTTCCCATATCCCAATTTGATTTATTTATCTTTTAACCATATGTTTTCTCACATTAATTTTCCACAACATAATTAAATAAAGAAAGGAAACACATCACTAATAAAACACATACAACAATAATAAAAAGTAACCACATTAATAAAATATATAAACCCATGGTCACATTTAAAGGTGATTCCCCCCCATGGAAATCCCTAACAAAACAACACACACAAAACATGTTGACATGGTGACCATGTTGAATTCACCTAGAATTCCATTTTGGTTGGTCTCCGATCCCCCGATGTTTTGTTGTGATATATTTAACCTGCAAAATACAAATACCTCCTTCGGCCTCATGGCCATATCAGAACGTCCAAAATGAATATATAAAATAATCACAAAATCATCTTAGTATGTGAATCAAAACAACATCAAGGCAATTTAACAAAATCACTCACAATATGTATCAGCAACATCAAAGTAACAACTATATCATTTGTAAATTTATTCAGCAATTATATCATCATCAAATAATTTCCCTTTTCTAGGTTTACTCATAATCTCCAAAAATCACATGTCTGAATAACTTCCATTAAACATCCATGTCAATAGTATATCATCATCCACATATGAGTGTCTCTAATAATCACCATGCATTATATATAATCAGATTCAACAATAATCCAGGATCTGACATCTAACACCATACTAAATCAAAACTATTAAAATGTTCGTCATATAGTCTACAGTATCATGATTGGTAATAAAAGGTGCCAAAGGGAAGTGGGCACTACACCTTAGATGAAAAACAAAGAGAATTTCTGTGTCTCTTCACTTGTTTCCTTCATTTCTTCTTCTTTCTCTAGCTTGAGATTTGTTTCCATAACATATTTTCCTTGTTCTTATTCATTTTCAATGCTTCCATCCATCATCTCCACTCTTGCTTCATCATCCTTCACTTCCTCTCCATTCAAAGAACACTCAAGTGCTTGTATCTCAACTTCTATATGTTCTCTACTTTCATACACAAACTAAAAAATATGATTTTGTTTTCTTCCTTTCAATTTCTTCCTTACTAATGAACTCATCTCTTATAATTTCTCCGATTTCCTCTCTGTTTTTTTTTGTGTCCTCTTACTTATACTATTTTTCCATCTTTCCTCTTCTCTTATCCATGCTCTCAGTTGCATTTTCCTTTTCCTCTCCATGAGTGACCTTATAGGCCATGTAACTACCTTATTAATCACTATTTCAATTCCTTTATTTTTTCTTTCCTTCATTCTTTCTATCAACATCACCAACTGCTCCAAATGCTTTCTTATTTCTCTTATCTATTGTTATATCCACAACTTTGTCTTCTTTTCTAACTCTCTCATCCTCTCTTCTTTTATCTTTTTTTTATCTCTTCACTTTCTCTTTATTCTCATGGCTTAAGAAATTAAGAAATTCGTTCACTATATTCACTTCATCTTCTTCCATTTTCCTCTAGCAAGTCTTTCTCACCTTACCTCATCCTCACCTAGGTTCTTTTTCACACCTAGTCTCTTGACTCCCGTTTCTTCTTTTTCCCTTCTCTTCTCTTGGGTTTCTTTTAACGTTTCTCTTTCTTACTTATTCTCAAGGAGAAAATTTTTCATTACACACACTTCTTACAAGACGGAAAATTTTTTAGCCCCAAATAACTTTAAATCAACTCATCCAAACTTCTAAACATACACACATATACAAAAGTTGACTAACAAAAAAAACCAATTTTACCTCCAAAGAGAAATATTTTAACTTTCTTAGCCAACATAAAAAATCCTAATCTGATACCAAAATGATGCAAAGAAGGTTGGAAAAAAAAAATTAACTTCAACAAATGTGATTCTTAAGAGAAAATTATCAAGTCCATGCAATTTGTACATTATCTCAAGAAGCCTAATCTTGCTTGCATACGTCAAAATGACTTCAAAATTGAACCAAAGGCCAAAAAATACCTTCAACATGCTCAAATTCATCTAAAAAAACATGATCTAACGCTCTAAGAACTTGTAGACAACAAAATCATGCAATTTGGGTAATTATCTAGTCTCGATCACATACTACTATTCATATGGTTCCTAAGTAAGAAAAGTACTGATTAACCCATGTCCTTGGCCATCTTTCATTGCTTTCTATTATTACTTTTAGTCTTGTAACTTTATTGGCCTAGTATGTCTTTTCATACTTCAATTTTATCTTTTCTAGACTGGAGTGCCCAGCCAAGATGCCAGTGCCAGGTGCCCCTATCTTCTTTACACTTTACTCTCACTTTTTGGGTCCTTTTTAGCTATTTGAGCAACTTATATTTTTGGTAGCAGACATTTTCAGGGTTAATTATGAAACTCGAGTGAATGAATCATATAAATATAAAGCTATGTGATCATAATAAAGGAAAAAATCACTAAACACTAACTATCACCACCTAAGGTTGAATCCATTAAGGCTTCTATTTATCCATTTGCATCCATCTAAATCCATCACAAGGGACAAAGGTTGGTTATTCTGCATCATACTTCATAGGAGGGGAGTCTATTCTATTCCATTCATACATTATTTACATTCTACATCTAGCTATTGCTCGGTACTCACAAACTGTGACACACACAAGAGTACCTAGGGCACAATTCCACACACACATACATAACTATATTAGGTTGTGGATGTAGTGCAATGCTCAGTGATAAGTCCACCATTGTGGCGGTTGTGGATAATCCGACCCCTTCATTTGCATCTTTTTCTTTTTTAGGGATTTAATGCTTTATCTGAGGTTTTGTAGGCGATTCTTCATTGTAAGTTTACAGAGACATCAATGAACTAGGTGTGACATATACGCCACAAGCAAGAGAGGTATTTGCATCATCTGGTGACTCTATAAATTTGGCTTCCCGGACCTTCTGCACAAACCATAGGGACCTTAGATTATCAGACTCATGGTGCCCCAGGTTCCCCAAGCCCTAATTTCTAGGTGCCCTAGTCTAGCTAGATCAGCTCGGATCTTCATTTTATCAGAGATTTTGTGTGACAGTTTCCCATTCTTGTTCAACTGGTCTCCACTACAACAAAGTCCTAATGACATCTCCGAATCAGCTAAGGAACTTCCAACTCTCTGTGCACATTAATGTTTTACATAATTTTATTGTTTAGTTTACTTGGGTGTATTTTAGTTATTTTAGTACTCATCTATTTACTGAAAACTTGCATTATATTAGGATAGGATATTACATTTTAGCATTAATCATTTTGTTGATTCCATACTTTGAACTCCACCTTCTTTTTAGGGCTATTATCCTCATCTTACCATGGCTCACTCTTATGGCAAAATTTACTGAGGAACATCTTAATTCCCTTCATGATCATATTGCTTGAGCATCCCCAAGA
This sequence comes from Taxus chinensis, assembly GCA_019776745.2. NCBI lineage: Eukaryota > Viridiplantae > Streptophyta > Pinopsida > Cupressales > Taxaceae > Taxus > Taxus chinensis. The sequence continues at coordinate 739,417,114 of CM034152.1, read as the reverse complement.
TTTAGACTTGCTCTTACATACTTCTCGTGCAAGGAAACTAAAAATTTGATGGAGAAAAAATGCTTTTGTAGCCATCTCCACTTACATTATTACTCAGCCACCTTCTTCTACTATATCACCCATTTATACCATCCCCATTTCTGTTACTAATCCCACCAATCACTTCATACCACCTATTTTCTCTCACACATGGCAGTTTTCCTTTGTTGTCACTCAAGATTTAGCCTCCCTTTTTCAAGACCTTCAAGCACAATTTTTTTAATTACAACATGCTAACTCCCATGCATCCTCCATCTTTAGACTACACTTTATTGCTACATAATCCATTCACACCAGATATCTCCACATATCCACTTCCTCCTAATTTTGTTCACCCCCAAGATTCCAATTTTTAATGGGCATGGTCACACACAAGAGCATCTCTGAGCCTTCCACGTGGTTTGTCTAGATTTTTTAGATGATCATATCCTCTCTAGCTAAAGTTTTCCCCCGTACTCTCCATGATTATGTGATGCATTGGTTTTATGACCTACCTATCCATTCAGTAGTCTCTTTTACGCATCTTTTTGATGCCTTTCTCACTTAATTATCCATCAACATCGAGCTCTAAGATCTCCTATGCCCAAATAGCACAACTTAAATAAGGACCTAACGAACACTTAGCAAATTACGTTTTGAGATACCAAAACAACTTAGCCAATATATCAAATGTTCTTGACCAACTCTGAGTTTCAGGACTTATTCATCCAAATTCTATTACCACCTCTCCAAGAAAATTGTTCTATCCTTGACAACTCTCCTTCATTTTATCAACTCTACCATACTCTTAAGCTTTGGGAAACCGAACTCTAATCCATGGGCAAGCTTAAATATCAAGATCAAGCATCACCTTCTACACGTTTTCAAATCAATTCAACATTCAAAACCATCCATAACTAAACCAACTGATATAAAAATTACTGTTAACGATGGTATCTACTACCTAAATGAGCTTCATTCATAACCACCTCAACATACATTCACCAAATTCCCTATTTCCCCGCATCTCATATTACAATAACTTCTCGAGAGAAATCTTATTACACTTCCTCCCCCACTTGAATTAGACCCATCACGGCCATAAGAAATAAATTGTAATGAGAACTTTCGCTGCGAATATCACCAATGTGTTGGACACTCTACAAATATGTGTCTTAAGAATCCACACCATCATCAAAGATCTTATCGATAACAACAAGCTTGAGTTTCCAGAGGGCTACAAACTCTATGCATCATTGTTAAAAAAAATCATAAGATCAAGATCATTTAACAATCCACTTCCCATAATATGATAAAAAACCAACTGAATCTTTGGGTAATCATACATACCACACAGTGCCTCCTCCTACATCTGAGGATCTTGAATTTCTAGTTACACATACTGACTCTTCTCCACTGATCATTTATTTCTCTGACCATGATTGTCATGCGATTTTCACTTCTAATCAATTACATATTAGTGCCTCTATTAAATATGTCTCTATCAATAATGCTAAGGTTGATCCTTCTTGGCACTCATCAACGCATGATCTATTCCACTTCTCATTGTTATTATCTATCCACTATTACCAATATCATATCTAATGAATAATTCATATGGCTTTGTCAAACTCCATGTTATGGTTGGTTCCTCTCACTATGCTTGTACCTTTCCTTTTCAGACAAGTAGTCAATGGTTGTGACATGCTTCTAGGCCTCAATTGGGTTTGTAAGTATAATTCTATAATCTCCATTAATTATTTCCATCTAAAATTGATTCATAACAATAAAGTCATTTCTATCGATGGTGTGCCTCCTTCTACTCCATGGTCACACCCCTCCTTGTGCAATGACTAATGCATCATTTGCTTCATCTAGCATGTCACGGCCCATACAACCTAAAGTACAATATAATCCTATACTCACCTACTCGTACACATTTTACATGTGGCCTCATTACTCTGTTAATCTAGCACATCAGCATAGGCCTAGTCCTAGGACAATTCCATCATCTCAGTGCATAAATATCCACCTTGTTTTATTCAACGTAGGTGTTCATCACCTCCGTGCTTTTCCTTCATATATGATCCCCATCAGCTACACATTTTGTTACACCAACACATGCTCATCATATATTCATTCTATCGCATACATATCAGACTTCACTCACCTATGTAGTGACATATCTCTCACTATACCACCACTACTTAGAGCATGGTCATATGCTTTCATCACCACCAGCATTATTGAGTAGAGGGACCTTACCGTCCTTCACTTTCATTGGATAGTTCATTTACCATCACACACACTTGTGGGGCATTACGCTTATCTCTTCCACCCCCACCTAATCGACACATTTTTTTATCCTAGCATACACATATTAATCTACACTGTTAACATCGATCATTACCCAATGACACACTCTTGTGTTTTGGTTCACACTCAACTGTTGAGGGCATCCTATACACATGAACCTCACACACTACACAATAGACACTGCACATTACACATCAAGTGACGATCTCTAATCACCGCATCTACTACACATATTACACATCTTCTTCACCTACTTACACGTGTTGCACTCACTACCGGATGATGTACTCTAGTCTCAGCATCCATACTGAACTGTTGATGGTATACATCACAAAAGGACCCACATGACTTTCCCACACTCAACAATTCAATCCTTTTTCTCATGTGGCATTCCCATCTTAGTGATATATGCCATAGACTACATAATCAATTCCTATAACATCTTATAGTGGTATACGCTTTAGGATAAATCACCACTCCTACTCATCTTGTAGTGATATACATCGTAGGATACATTAACTCTTCCTTTACCATCCTTTACTTATATATGATTTAGGATAAATCATCAATCCTTTGATCATCTTGTCATGATATATACTTTAGGATATATCATCACGCAATCTCGCACCTCCTCTCTATGTCGCATATCACCACTATACATTCATCACACCATGCTACCCACAACACATAGTTTGACCATTTCCTGATGACGCTACTCTCATTTACAGTTCATTCTTGACTGTTGAGGGGGAATAAAAAAATTAACCTCATTGCATACAACCCCATTCACTTAGGGTACACATTGCTCCTATCATTCATTATGCATTCCATTCCATCCATCCACAACATACTGCATATCTTGGTTACATTTACTCTTTGCTTGCATTTGCTTGTACATGTTCATATTATTACACATGCTAGATATATATCTTGTATGTCATTATCTTTATCATCCACACATGATCGTTCACTTGATTTCTAGTTGTGATCGTAGGCTCTATACAATCCATTACATGCAACATGGATGCTTGGCATTGTACCTAGTACCAATCCCACAACGGATCCTGAGGGCATCCACTTTCATACACTACATGTGCTATTGTTTCATTTTGTTTCATAACACACTACTTTATTAGATTATACATGTCATTAACATACTTTTTATCTTTCTAATGTGCTAATGGGTGCTTCATGTGTGACATTTTTTTTGCAGGATTACTCGCCACCATGGTTGTCTGTTACATTGTTTGTTCTTGCTTGTTATTGTATACCATTATTTGCAGGATTTTCCCTGTATTTTTTCACACTGTATGCTTTTGGCCACTTCGGCCTTGATTTTCTTGTGACACTGTGAGTGGTAGTGGTGTCCCATGTTTGTACCCCACTTTTTGCAGTCTACATTATTTGTTGCATGTTTTATCTTACACATTGTTTTTCTAGCTTACAATTTGTCTTATACATACATGTTCATCTTTGCTTATACTAACACTTACCTCCCAGCCACTTGTTTGAATGTGCCTTGGTATCTACCAAGCACATCCCTCTACCCCTATGCAGGGCATCTGTTTCAGTGGTCTAGTCCTCTTTTGGGCCGCATCCTCCTACAATGATGTCACATGCACCCCCAAAGAGGGGGGACATCATTTGGGTGAATTAGTCAACCATACAGAGGTATACACAACACAACCGAGTATACACAACATAGTACAGGTATATTTTAGCACAGTTCAGGGCTCAGAATTAGACTTGGGTCCTTATATGCCTGAGACCCCAGAGGAATACATACAATGAGTGGGTTCAACACTGTACAGAACTCTATACATACATGAATTTTATAGGGGAAGATTGTCCTTAGCATTCTGGGGAGTAGTTAGATGTTAGATGATAAATCAGACCTTCCTCTCTACACTACTTCAACTACTTGGCATTAGATCAGCCAAAAAAAAGATCAGTATAGAGATCTCTTCAGTTTTGGGAAGTGGTTATAGGTTGGAGGATAAATCAGACCTTTCTCTCCCTACACTTCTTTGGCTAGTGGTGTGAGATCAATCCCAAAAAACTTGCAATTCGTTGACAAGATCCATTCTACACCCTTTTTCTCATCACAGATCAGGTGCACATGTTTCTTTTTCATTTTCATACTTTCATTGCATACTTTTAACATACATATATGTGTTTTTACACACATTTTTACACACACACACACGTAAGTGTATTTGACTACTTGATTGTCTTCTCCTTTACAGGTCCATCCGTATGGGAAATAAGCAATCAACAATCACACACATTGACACTGACATATAGAAAATATCACACATATTGGCACTCACACACACGATTTTACCCTAGGTTCACTCTAATCACCTTTTTACACTTTTGCATCTTCAGTCTCCATGCTCCATCTTTTTATCACGCTACGCTTTGTCTAGTCCCTTGAAACTTGCTTTCTAAAATCGACTCTACATGGTTATCAAGTACGCATCTCTTATCTACTTTATGTTATCGAGTATTCTTCTCAACAACATAAAGTTGGAGATAAATATAAGACACTAAATCGTGCACTTTGGGTACATTATCTAGGTCTCGAATCACATATTACTATTCATATGATTCCTAAGCGAGAAAACTAGTAATTGACATATATATTTGGCTATTTTTTCATTTCTTTCTATTACTATTCCCTGTCAGTCTTGCCACGCCTCACTGGTCCCAGTTTTATCTTTTATTGTTTTATATTTCTTGACTTTTCTACACTGGAGCACCCAACTAGGATGTCAGTCGCATAGACACCCTCGTCCCCCTCTGGGTGCCCCCAACCTCTTCACAGTATACTTGCTCATTCTTTTTGATTCCTCTTTTATCTATTTAAGCATCTTATTTTTTTAGTGGATCATCCTTTTAGCTGTCAATTAAAAAATTCAAACGAGGGAATCATATAAATACAAACCTATGTGATCAATAATAAAGGACCAAACTCTAACCATCTAACTATTACCACCAAAAGGTTACATCCATCAAGGCATTATAAGAGCATCAATTTAGCATTGATCTAGCTTCATCACATGGGACAGAGGTACTACTTATTCTGCATCACACTGCATAGGAGGGGAAGTTCATTCTATTCCATACACACATCTACTTGCATTGCTACATCTAGTTATTTTCTCGTTATTCACAAAGTGCATCATTCACAAGAGCCTCTTAGGGCACAATTCTACACGCACGCACACATAGAGAACTACATGGATGTCTGAGATGTAGTGCAATGCTCGGTCAGTAAGTTCACTCTATCATGTGACCACCAGAGGACATTCCAAATCCCTTCATTTTCATATTTTTTTCTTTTTAGGATTTGATGTGTTAATCTGGGGTTTTACAAGAAGATTCATTTATTTTGCAGGTTTATAAGCGATATTAGTGCAGACATAGGTGTGACATACAGGTGACCAGCAATGAAGGCTTAGTGATCTTTGGTGACGACACAAGAAAATCAAGCTTCTGAGGATCTCCTGCAGTCAGACCAGGGCACTCAGAACCCTTCAAACTAGTGCACCCCAGGTGCCACTAATTCCTAATTCAAGTGTCCTAGTCTAGCTTATTTCGATAGTTCGGATCATACATTTTTTCAAGATATGGTGTACGACAGATTCCTCCTTCCTGTTCAGAATTTTTTTAGCCTCATGCGACACAGTACAAGATTTACCTCGATGGAATCAACTAAGTCTTTTATCAACCCTCTCTTACACCTTATGGTTTCATATTTTTATCTAGCTTATTTGCTTAGGTCAGATCTGTGTTATAGCATTTATTTATTTGTGTCTCTATAATTAGAATTTCAGTGCAAATTTCCATATTTGATTAGGATCGGGTATCCCATATTAGTCTCGATCAGAAGTTACAAACCACTCAGATCTTAGCTCATTCACCTTATAGATAGTCTAATGATGAACTTATGGTATAATGAATACATTCAGCTCTAACAATGGTAATGATGGTTCAGATACTCTTTGTGAGTGAACTACGGGTACTTCTCATAGGTTTAAGGATCATTTTTGGGAGACCATTGAGATCAACAGTCAGGCCCTCTATACTAGGGTCTTGTAATTAGGCCTATTTTCATATACCAGGTAGGAATTCATGGTGAAGCTTCCTAGCCTGGAAACAATATACCAAACTTCCATGAAATTATTGATGATATTTTATAACACCCTGATAATGGAGTCCCCAATCAATTACTTGGTAAATTCGAACTTCCTAGTGGCAACAAGGCATGAACTGGGCCATCCAGTCTCAGAATTCTCTCGTTGTTTCCTCAGGTCTCTTATCAGGTCTCTGTAGGGTTTAGGTAGATGATTTAGGAATCTGAATACTTACCCTTCATGTTTAAAACCTCTGACTCACCTGTATAAGTTCCTATTGGAACCTAGTGAGAAGGTTTTATTCCTTATCTGAGTCATGCATTCGATCAAGGCCTTACAAATCATGAATTCACACTATTTCCCACTCTTGTGATGAAACCTCCTTAGTGATGATAACCATGATTACTAAAAGTGGCATGAATCATACAGGCATTGACCTAGTTCCCTTGGGAGTGAGAAACACAAGGATGTAATTGTCAGGATACATGCAGTCTGAAAATCCTAGAGTTAGCTTCATAGTGTTCATGCACAGACTGGGACCAACTCAGTGCTATGAATAGACATTAGTGGATGACCCTCATGTAGAGAATAACCTACTTGAAAATATATTTTCTTCCATTAGCTCTCGAGGTATGCTAAACATCCTATTGTTTAGGTATTCAAGATCCATTTGGAGTGCGGGGCACTCTCTCCCACACCATAGATACTTATGTGTTAGGTTTAAAAATGGACATGCTTCCAGTCCTGCATTACATTTGACCCTCTTAATCTCATACATTCCAAAAAACACTGAGATGAGTTTAGAAACTAAGAGTCCGAGCTCTACAGTACTTATTCTTTTCACTTTGTCAACTTTTGAGCATATGCATTCCGAAATTATTCTATGAAATCTAGCAGGTTTCACTGATTTCAAGAAAACTATCCATTTTTGACTTTCCATTGTTGTTTCTCCATTTCCATGTCACTTAGCTCCATTTGGATTATTGCAAACCTCCAAGGTTTTACTTTATTCTTAGAAACTTGGAACCCTAAATGTTTTAGATACCCATTATTATGAATACTATTATGATTTATAAATCTTTGTCCAAATTCACCCTTTTTGATGTTTCTTTCTCATTCGGGATATTACAGATGATGAGGATTCATTATTTTGAGAAAATTACTATTTTTAGCCACCCACTAATCTAAATACCTTTTATTTTTAGAAAGTTGCCCTTACACGTGTTGTTGTAATAAAACCATTTTCTAAAAAAAAATATTTTGCACCAGGACCTTCTGCTATGAATTTCATGGTTTACCATTTGTTGGATCTCATAAAATTGAAAAATTAGGTTTAGGATTTGGAGATTTCAATTTTTTGCTATAAAAAATCCCAGACATCAATGGTTATTTTCTCTAATAGCATTCCCAATGGAATTTTGGATAGGAACTTACTAGCAAAATTTCAACGCAAACGGGTGTCTAGATGAGAAGTGATGATTGAATCTTCGTTTTGATGGATATGGATGTTTGGAAAAAAAATTGTAGCATGCTTGGAAAAAATGGGGTTTTGGAGGGTGTTACAACATCACAATTTATGAAAAATGGTTAAGTTTTGGGTAAATGGAGATTTAATGAATGCACTACTTAATCGTGGTTTAAGTGGATTGAATGTGAGGTTACACATGGTGTAATGGGGATAGAGGGGGACACCAAGGACACCAAAGTGTGAATTTCACCATATGGCGACATGTGGCAGCTTGACGTGTGTGGTGGATGAGAGGTAGGGGTTAGGAAATAGCATCAGAGGAGTTGGAGGTGGTCACATGGGGTCAAGAGTTGCATGTAAGAGTTGGGTCACACTTTTGTGTTCCCCTTATACCTTAGGTATAGAGGGGACATATGGGACACAAGGACACCAAAGTGTGACTTAGGAGAAGGAGGGAGGTCGCACTTGTTAGGAAATATTTATATAGTGCTTCACATATTTATGTGTGTGAATAATAATTACGTGTGTAATTATTATTGTTGAGAGATTGTTGTTAGAGTTGTGATAATATATTGTTTCAACAATATATTATTATATTATTGTTATGTGTGGGTTACGTGAGTTATTCTCACCCCACATAATTAGGCTTGGTTGAGATTTTGTAGTTGAGTTAGTTTCCTATATTCTAGGGAAACTCCAGCCTTTATATTAGGCTATTGTATAGTGTGAAGATATTATTATGTGTGCAATTAATTATCTGGTTTTTCCTGTACATTCCTCCCGTGTTTCCTATTAGTGGTATCAAAGTGACTATGAGATCCTGAGCATTATGTGAGCAGATCCATTGTGATTCATGGTTGCCCGTACATGGTTTCAATTTTTAAATAAGGTTTTTTGTTTTTAGAATCAAGTATTTTAATGGCTGACTTCTTCCTATACACACAAACTTTGGTGCGGGTCTCCCACATTACTGGACATGGTGACTGGAGTTACTTAGATAGAGCCTGAGAACTCGGATCTCTGCAAAGAGTATTGTCTGTGCATCTTGCAACATTCATGTCATAAACTACGAGCTTTCCAATAGTCATGAGAGTCAATAAAGATAATGCGACTATGATGGTTTTGTGTACATCCTGTTGAATAAGTTTTTGAATCCATGTTTTCCATAATTTTGGTGGCATGGTAGTATTAGATCAATTGATTTGTGAACTCGCAAGGATCTATCATTTCTTGGTGGTGCATTATTAGGATTGTCAGATCACAGTTTACTCAACGTGAAAATCTATATAACTTCATTCATATTCTCTGACGAAGATCTGGAAAATCAGTCAATTCTCCTGCGCTATCTAGGAACTAGTGCCAATTTGAAGCACAATGTGTTTACATTTCTTGGGCATGAATACTTTATGTGCAGTCTGATAAATGTGTTCATGTGCATTTTCTTATGCATACTTACTATCAAGATCATCCTATAGTCAGTTTTGCTACGTTCTATTTTCTGCATTTAATCTTGGTAGACTGCATTATATTACGGCTTATGGTTATAGGCATTGGATCATTCTCCTGATCACACTAGAAGATAAATACAGGTGTCATCCTCTGTCATCAAAGAAGTCTCCAAAAACTAGCTCAAAACAACTAAGCCCGTCCACCATTTCAGATCAACGTGCCCATAGTTTACAATATGTCAATATATGCACCATCAGTCTGGGGTTCACTATTCATATTGTGAATCAGTCCACGTATGCCACATAACTGAAGATTTAAGCGGAAAACCGACGGCTTTCTCATAATTGGCGGTGGTATCATTCTAGCTCAATAATTTCGTGGGTTCATAGAAAATAAAAGTGTCCACAACAATCTCTTTAGCTGGAAGCTAGTGGTGCATGCATTGAGTTCAAATCGACTTATTATTTCCATAGACTTTTCTTTCATTTCTCCAGTAGTCCTGCATGCCATTTTTTTTTGGTATTTATTCCTTTTTCTTCGGTCAAAGATTGTTTGTTTTTATAAAGGGTCTTATACATTGGAGATAAGTTTCAATGTTAGGTAGGTTCACATTTAGTTCATTGTTAAGTCATATGTTACTTATAATCTAAATCTGTTGTTTTAGTCTCTAAAGTATGCGAGTCATTTTTTTTGTTAATTAAAGTCCAAATAGTCATCGACAACCATTCATGTTAACATAGTCGTACTTTATGCACTGTTTAAACTTCGTAAAGCATTGTCTAGTAGTAATTAAAAATTACTTTTTAAAGAGTCATTAAAAAAATGTTAATCAAATTATTTGTTTAATAATAGTTTGTTAAAGTATTTTTTTTGTCTAGTATCAAAACATAGAGTCACTAGTCATCATATATCAACATTGTAGTACATCAAGAGTCTTTGTTAAAAGTATGTCAGTCACATTTTGAAAAAAAAAAAAAAATCCTTACGAACGCATTTTCGGTGGAATCTGACGTTCGGGTAAGGTATGTAATTATTGAGCCTCAAAGCCAAATTTTCTGAGCTAGTAGCATAACATCGGAGGATGGAGGCATAGGAGGTTGGAGGTTAATCAACGACCTCTCGTCAGTCGCCAACGACGGGGCTGCATATCAGCTTTGGTGACATGTGTGTGCAATTTGATTTTAGTGCTTCTAGTGTGTACAGTTTACAGTTTTCAATAAGTGGAAATTTCACATTGAGGGGGGGAACATGATCCAATGTTCCATTTCCATTATGTCAGCTTTTTCTATGTATGTACGAGCAACAAATTTCAGTAGAATTCCCTATGTTATTCCCTGAAGTGAAATGTGATGAGGGCTGATGATAGTACTTGGCACATCATGATGTGGTTGTAGGTAAACCACTTGAAAACCTTCATTTGTGGTTTGTGGTAAACCAATAGCAAAACCACCATTCTTGGTTGTTGGGAATCCATTCGCAAAACCTTCACTTTGTGGTTTGTGGTAAACCAATTGCAAAACCACCATTCTTGGTTTTTGGTCAACCGTTTGCAAAACCATCCCTGAGGTTTGTGATCATCCTATGAAAATCACCAGATCATGAGCAGGTGCAAGTATAAGGTAGGTTTTCCCCATGTTCGCACTAAGGGGGGGAATGTTAGGAAATATTTATATAGTGCTTCACATATTTATGTGTGTGAAAAATAATTACGTGTGTAATTATTATTGTTGAGAGATTATTGTTAGATTTGTTATAATATATTGTTTCAACAATATATTATTATATTTATTGTTATGTGTGGGTTACGTGAGTTATTCTCACCCCACATAATTAGGCTTGGTTGAGATTTTGTAGTTGAGTTAGTTTCCTATATTCTAGAAAAATTTTAGAACATCAAATCCTAGTTAGATGGATGTGACTGCCAACTCTTCCAAGACAAACTACTATAATTCATAATTCAAATCAACATACATGAGAAATTTAGGAACTATATCTCAATTCTAAACTCAAAACTATCAAAATGAGCCTAACTTACCTGACCTTGATACCCTGTCCTGTCTCCTAATTCAGGAAGAATGAGAAATGGATAATTTCAATTCAAAAGAGAATCTCCTCTTCAACATTGTTCTCACAAAAATTATAAAAACATTTCAAAATAAGAAAAATAACAATTCAAATCAAAATTTATAACCCTAACATGAATAGTCAAAATTTTGAAGTGAAGTTTAATGTAACATGTAATAAATGTCATAAATTTGGTCATAAGGAATCAAATTTTCATATGAAAACCAACATTTTTTCAAAAATGCTAGAAACAAGAAATTTAATAATAGAAAGAATACACAAAACCATAATCCAGGTCAAAACCAAGCAAATAATGCTGACAAAACAATATTTATTTACACTACAGTTTCAACGTCAAATGATAACGAATGGATCCTAGATAGTGGTGCCTCTAGACACATGATCTGCTTACCTACCATCCTTGTAGATGTTGTAGAATGCCTAGAAAACATATATCTAGGAGACAATTCTATCATTCAATTTGAAACTTGTGGGAATATAAAACTTGATACCATAATAATTAAAAAAAATTCGACCCTATATTGCAAAGGAACCTTTTATCTTGCCCACACTTAACTAAATAAAATTGTAAATTTGTTTTATTGTGTGTGCAATAAAAAGTTTGCAAAAGCTTATAAAATGGGGTAAGTACTCAAAAGAAACCCCTAATGCTTTAGAACAAACAACTCAAATGACCATCAAATTAGAGATAAGCAAGAGCTACCTATTTATATTCATATTATAAAGCTTGAAACAAATAATCAACCTCTAAACATTACTATATTAGTTCTCTACTCCATGAAAGCTATCTATAAGTGAACCTATTAAAGCTCTAGCAATAAGTTTTGTGTTTATTGATATTTCAAAAGCTTAATAATGGAAGCTCACCATTAATGGTTTCTCCTATTTACCTAAAGCTTTGAAAGGATTTAGCAAATAACAAGTAAATAGCTCAAATAAACTATTCAAAAAGGTGATTTTTAGAAAAACATACTAGAAGGTGTGAAGAAGATTTTAGGAAGCTAAGTGGCTCTTTAGAAAGGCGAGATATTTGTTAAGAAATTCAAATCCTTCTTGCAAAGTCAAAAGGAGAGTTAATTAACCTAAACAAGGTTAATTAAAGGAAAAAAAACTTATAGAGGCCAGTTAGAGAGGGATTAACATGGTTTAGGGGGTTTAGAAGAGGTTAGAAATGGTAATTCACTAGCGTAGTGTAGTAAATTAACATGAGACTAGGATAGTTAGTATGACCTTAGTAATAAGATCATGTAGACAAAATTATAGGTGTCTACATTTGCTCCTTTTTGAGGTGATTTATGTGACGTCACTTCAAAGAAAGTAGACAAATAAAAACAACTAAATTTTGAAGGGATAGAAGAAAAATTAGTAGGAAGAAGGATGCCCCCTCGAGTGTCAATGGGGTGATGAAGGAACTTGATCGAAAATCAAAAAGATAACAGAAGAAAGAATAGTGTGAAGAAAGGGGAGATAGAAGATAAATCACAAGAAAAGGGATTTTAAGTTATCCGCAAGGTAGTGTTATATAAATAATTATATTCATCATATTGCTAGCCATCTTCATCATTGGTCTGATTATTAAAATATGAGCATATGGCAACAACGTAAAATGACATGAAAAGCCAAGATAAAAAGAACCATCCATTACTTGAAAACAACTAAATCCATTCAACATACATGAATGCAATTTAATACGAGAAGCAAACAAACTCACCTAACAGGAAATAAGTACAATCACACACACTCAAACCAACAATGTTCAAGATAGTTGCATAAATAGTTTATTATCAAGCTGCAATCCCAAATGTTTTGATAAATGAAAAGGGTTTGGTAATGATGCCCCAAGAAATTTATATATGCAAGGGAAAGGATGGAGGACATGTTGGTCCAATGAAAAAAGCAGTGTGCACAACGAAACAATACCAGGCAATTTATGCCCTGGAGTATCGACGAAGTAAGCAACATAGATTTTGTAAATGATTTGGAGATCCAGACGATCTGTGAGTCATTGTCCCAAGATGCATGGAAATGTAAACAAGATATTAAATGAATGCCATGTGAGAGACACAAATTTCAGGTTTTTTTAAGCTTGGTACCAATTTTTTACAATTTTTGAAATTTTCCAATGTTTTTTGTTTTTTTGAATGATTGTATAATTTTTTAAACTTTTTCACCGGTCAGAAGAATTTAAGAAATGGAATATCTCCTAGAAGCATGCAAAAAAATTCTCTAAAGTGAGGAGAATGGGCGTCGGGGAGCAATAAAAATTCCCCAATGAGAAGAACAACAGGAAAAAAATAATTATTTTAAAAATAATCATGGTGATAGATAAAAAATAGAAGAAAAAAAGAATGATAAATAGTTCCTGGAAATACAATAAAAATTCCCCAGGGTGAAGAGATAAATGCTAGGTGGCTAATAGTGCTCCAACATAGCGGAAAATTAATAAAAAATATGTATTTAGTAAAAATAATCATTTTAGGGAAGATAAGAAGTGTTAGAGTGATCACGATGGAGAAAAACATGCCCTAGGGGCATCACGGCAAACCTAATATACCCACCCGAGGGGGTAAATCAATCACAACCAATTCATTTATAGCAGAGCTCTTGCAAATTTTTTACCGCAAGCGAGTGCGAGAGTATTGGAGTGGGATGGCGAGGCTTCCAAGGAGGAGGAGGAGAGGAGCAGACCGCATCCAGGCGTATCTTTAGGATACAATAGAAAAACCCTAGGTGAGTGCTCTATCCCTTCTTAGTAATTTTTGTATTTAGTTCGGTTTTTAACGTGTTTTAGGTTAGTTTAGGGTGAAATTGATGTATGCGCATGTGTGCATGTGTCAAAAACATGTGTACGCATAAGCGTACCAGTCAAAAGGTGGGTACGCATATGCATATTTGTTGAAGGGGATGTGCATGCATCAAGGGGGGAAAAATATAGATGCGCACGTGTGTGCGTCGACTAGGAGGTATAGGCATTGGATTGGGCGTGTATGCATCCTATGTTGATATGGGTAAGTTAGGTGTAGAAGGGTGGGAGCTTACGCATCGGTTATGGGAATGTAGGCATCAAAAAGGGGGTGCATACATGTTGAGCACGTAGGCATTGAAATAGGCACGCAAGCGTCGAAGGAGGCGCACATGTGCCATGAGAAAATAGCTAATCAATTTTTTTTTGCAAAAAATAAGCTAAGTATAGATGAATATAGACTAGAATGTCATAGAATAAAGTGAAAATTAGTACCTTTAGAATAATAAAAGAAGAATATAGATATAAAAGTAGCTAGAAGTAGATAGAAATGTAACCCTAACACGTGTATCATTTGTTGTGTGTTGAGAAAATAGAATTTTACTTTAAGGATAAGACACACATAGGATACACATGCAGGAATAAGGCACATTTGAAGGTACGGGAAGATAGGGAAGGAAACGTGTGCCATAACACTTTGGCTCAAGAATTCATTGTTTTTACGGATAAGGGATATTTGTGGAGATAGTGTGCGGAGCATACATATAGATGAAGACCTGCGCAACATGCAATAGTATTTTGGGAACAAGCATATGTTAAACGCCATGCATGGTTTAAGATAATAATAGGGTTTCTTCTTAGAGTTAACTATAGGACATCTATTATTAGAACACTTGCATGTTGTGTATGCCATTGTAAAGGTGCATGGCCATTGTTAGTATGTGACCTATTTTGAGAAGTGCATGGGTGGTGAAGGGCAAGTCCCCTCCTCTATAAATATGTATTGAACTATGTAGTTTAGTGTGTGTGATTTATTGTAGAGTTATGTTGTTGAACTTAATGTGCACATGACTCATGGAGATACTTTATAGTGTAAGAAGCTTCTGTGTTTTATGATGTTTAATGCAATGGAGTATATTGGTTGGATAATGGTGTTAGACATAATTGAATCTTGTTCTTGTATGGTTAGCCTTATTATAGTTATTTTTTAGTTCATGATTCCCTAAGATCTAGATCTGGTTTATGCACTATGAAATTTGTATGATTAGTTATGGATCTGAATATGTATTATCATCATCACACTAACATCCTGCACAAGCAACTCTAAAGAGGGGCTTGGTACCTTTGCGCGCTTCATGTGAGCTCTCAACTCAGGCTGAGTGATGTGCTAGCGCACCTAGGTTTTTCAAAGTAGATTCTAGGCTACATCATTGTGCGCAGAGGATACTACCTATCCTTCATACCAGAGAGAGATATGGTCACCTGGCTACAATAGAGGTGCAATTCGATGTGGATAATAGGAGGATATTGGATATCCTTTTATATGCTACGAGGCTAGCCTATGTGGCCGATATGCCACGGATCACACTAAACCATGGCCTCCTGATAGCCATAACCAAGCAGTGGCATAGTGAGATTCAGTGCTTCCGAATTCCCACTGGAGAGATTAAATTTACATTAGAGGATGTATGGTGTATTATGCAAGTCCCCATCTAGGGTGATTTTATTCAGTACACGAGTAACTAGCGATATTGATCAATGTATTTTAGAGTTATTTGGGGTTCCAGATATACCACGCCGTGGGATGGCAGTGAGCTTTTCACTGGGTATAAACTGATCCTTAGATCGATCGAGTCATAGTATACTTGATGGCACTCTAGTCGGGCCTCCTAGCAGTGGTGATAAGGGTGATGGGGATGACAGAGATGATGACGATGAGGACGATGATCCTTTAAATGATGCACATTATGATGGGGGTGGGGGAAAAGGTCCCCCACTACAACATCTGCACAGATAGGGGTCGAGGCCTAGATATAGATAGGTGCCACAGGATCCTCACATACAGTTACCTCCAGCCAGCATTCCAGTGGGGGGTACATATTCCATTACAGAAGGTGCATGCAGTGGTTCCATAGGGTCATCCTCCTTGCCCTCCAGGTGGAGATGATAGAAAATTAGTTGCACTCCAATAAGAGTTACAATAGGCAATGGCCATGTAGTTGCAGGTAGCGTATGAGCAAGATCATGCCAGAGCCTACATACACGACATGATAACAAAGAGAGACTAGGCACGAGCCCATGCCACTCAGGTTGGGGATGGAGGAGCATGAAAATAATAGATTAGGTAGCTAGCAGTGGAGGATGCTTAGATATTGAGTCTCCTTCATCAGGCACAAATATATGCATAGGGTGTCACTTCTCAATGGGACCAGGTTGAGGCATAAGATTCAAAGAGATCAGGCATGGGCCCAGGTCCAGACTATTACAATGGATAGAGATCGATAGGCCGCTGCTCTGAGATAGGCTCAGGCTGATATTGGTAGAGTGACAGGGGAGCGAGATTTTTTTATACAAGCAGCCACAATGTTTGGGGATACAAAGATGATTTAGGATATTATGAGAGCTAGTGCTGAGGCATCATATTACAAGGCCACCTACTAACGAGCAATTCCATTATGGCAATGGGTTGCACCATTTGATCAACTAGATGTGATCAGGAAATTCTCTAGATCACGAAGTTCAGGATGATCAGTTAGATCAGTACGAGAGCCAGCTAGACAATAAGGGGTACACCTAGGGCCGACCCATCACATAAGCTACCGTTTTTTCCTCCATGCCACAAACCAAACATCCCTAGAGAGGGTGAGATTCATAGTTGAATATCTCTTTTGTAGTGACATATATATGTATACACGCCTCTCATGAAGCTTGATTTTGATCGATATATGTATTGGTGTATCATTTTTATTATGCCTCATCATGAAGGATCAGTTTTGACTCATGCCATTTTGATGGTAGATGTTGTATCAATGATGTATATTTATTTTGAGATATATATTTATACATGTATGTATGTACATTCGATGGTGTATATTGTCATGTTTTTATATGCCTTATTATGATGATGATTCATGTTTATAGATGTATGATGAGTGTATCATGATGTATGATTTTCATTTTATATGTATGTATCATGATAGACATTAATGATGTACCACACGTTTTTATATTGATCATATATCTTGAGATATTATCATATGTTTTGGACATGAGATACTTTGGTAGATGTTAACATTCAGGATGATATTAGATGATATTGGTGCGGGGGGGGGGGGGGGGGGGATAGATTTGTGGTCACGCATAACCCCTCTTGCCCCCATTGATGATATGATATGTGATGATTAGCTTAGTATACATGCATGATGTGAAACTTACCATTTTTTTGTATATATGATGTATTTTGATAGTGTTTAGACGTGATGAGAAATGATAGATGATAGATGTAGTATATTTGATGATGACGACAATTTTGTACAATTAATTTACAAACACAATCTAATACAAACTAACATACTACAAATAATCACAAGCATGCAAAGTGAATCCAATGAATGAAATAAACAAACACTCAATTGAAGTAAGAATTTGAACTCAATCTTGTAAACATCTCATATAATGCAATGGAAACAAAACGAATAAAAATAATACAAGTATACACGATAAAATGAACTACATGCAACAACTACGTAAAACTTAACCTAAGCAAATGAATCTGATGTAACACATACAACAAGGAAATAAGATGTAATCTACATTTGACAAACTGACAACTAAAGAAAAAAAATTAAGATAAATAAACCAAGAAAACTAAAACTTTGTTTTTGTGGGATATTTTTTGATATATTTTCTATTGTTTTTGGTGTTATCGTAAAAGATAACTTTTCAAGGCTACTATTCACATTGTTTTCAGGGTTTCCTATAGACAATTTTATTCTAACAGATGTGGCATCATTCCTAGAAGGGATATTTCGAATGTTTAGATGTGTCTAGTTTGATAGAAAACCCTTTCTTGTGATCCCCAGTCGGAATAGAATTCCTGAGTCCCATGAATTATTTGAATACCTCATCATTTTCAAAGAAATTGAGTGGCAAATGAAATTATTGGTCCTAATCTACAAGTTCTGAATATGTAAGGGTTACTTGATAATTGGATCAGGAATTCGATCTGGATAAGGTAAAGATAACTGAATCTGGGAATAGGTTTGTGGAGGCAAGATCCTCGTAGAGGCTATATTGGGAATCTGCATTGTTATCAGAATGAGATGTCATCCTCACGTTTAGAAGAGGTAACATCGATCTCAATAGATGGATCGTCATGAGGTCCAATTCAAATACCATGTTTGTTGGTTTTGAAATGAGGAATAGGGATGGGTTCTAACCGTACTTGTGCATTGATACCACATCCAAACCCATTGTAACCCATGACGTACATCATGCAGTGGCCTTTGATATACTGGGGGGCTTGATGGCATGATGCCATGGTACCTTTAGGTACTCTTCTGGTAGGATCTTCTAACATATTTTCCTCAGACAAGAGACCACTAGGGATGAATCTATCAAACGGTTTAGGACATCTATTTCCAATGCTTTTGAATTGAAAGTAAGGTTTTCACCTATGTCCTGGGTGATACTAAAAGGTCTGATATTAGTAAGGCCCACTGAAGAGTAAACTACTCACCTGGGCCATATTTTGCCAATGTTTCCTCCCATGATGAGAAAGGGTTGACCAAATGACAAAAAGTTCTAATTACAAGGATTGAGTGTGTCTAGATCCACACGTTCCTTTATAGCTTCTGTTTGTAAGGGAACAACAATATCCACAAAAGGACATTCATAAGCCACACGAGAAAAACTGTGTAATGCGCTACAATGTGTGAATGGTTATGGATCACCCTGAATGGTGATTATTTTTCCTCCATGGCACATCTTGATACACTGATGGAAGGTGGAGGGAATGGTCTGCATGGCATGGATCCATGGGCCTCCCAAGAGCATGTTATAGGGAAGATCCAAGTCAAGGACATGGAAAGTTGTATCGTGACATGTTAGCCCTACTTCCATAGGAACTACTATAGTACCTACTGACTCATGCTCCTCATTATCATAGGCTGTGATTGTAATATTTTTAGCCCCCAAATCCATGTTTCTGAATGGCCCAATTGCTTTACTAGTTTCAAAGTGCAAATGTTTAAACCAGATCCACCATCCACAAGTACTCTCTTGATCTTACGACGAGTAACCATTACTTCTAGGTATAAGGGTAAGGTTGTTCTCTAAATCATTACATGGGATTGTAGTGTAATCAAAAGTGATATGATCATTGGAATCAAGGTGTGCAATCATCACTTGTAGGTGCGTGGGATCTACATCAGTGGAGACTCTTGAACTCTGCAATGTTTTATATAATATGTTTTTGTGAGCAGTAGAGATTTTGAGGAGATCTAAAATTGATATCCTAGTGAGTGTCTTCTCTAACTGTTCTATTAAATTGTAATGACCTTCCTAAGAAACAGGTAAGGGATCCACTATGATCAAGCTAGCGCATTGCGTTCCTATAACACAACTTTTTTCTAAGTTCCTAATAGTATTAATCTGTTCATAAGATGAACGGATACAACCTATAAGGGAATCAAAGGGACTATCATTAGCTGGATAGACATAAGCAACAGTCCTATAGTCATTAGAAGTTTGTATAGTGATCTGGATTCTTGTTCTTTTTATCTACATGATTAGGAAAGGGCTCTTTGAAGATACCCATTTTCTCATTGGGACCTTGTCCTGAGTCAGGGGGCGAATCTACAGATGATTTTTCCCTCTTTGATGAGGTCTTGTATATAATGTTGTAGTCTCAAGAACCTATCATTTTTGTGTCCTTTGACATGATGGAAATCACAATACTCATGCTCTTTGAACAAACCCGATTTTGGAGCATCCTAGGATATGGTACTATCATGGTTGGGTACTGCACCATGTTCACTACATCTAACTGTTTAAGTATGACGGATAATGATTTAGTTAGTGGTGTAAACGTATGTTTGGTGGGTTCCTTTGGATGAGGTCCTTGTGAAAGCTTTAGAAGCATACCAATTTGCAAAGTTTGGACTCTTTTGGAGTCCGTAATGTCATTTCCAATGACATGTTTATTCTTTTTGAAGAATTTTGGTTTATCTAAGGGTTTTGTTTCATGTTTTTCCTTGATGAACGGTTTAAGTGTACCCTTTGCAATGAGAGCCTTTTTTATTTGACTACCCTTCTCTATAACTTCTTTGAAGTTAGAGCCACAGTGCATTTGTAAATGAAAGGCTATTTTTGTGTTTAAGTTAGGAACAGTAATATGCTTACTAGCTTTTTTTCCGAGCAGGGTAACAAGGGAAATGAATTTCAATCCACGCCATCACTGTAAGAAGCCCGCAAAGGTCTCGTTAGGTTTCTGTTTTGCATTGCAAAGGTTGTTCATTGTGATATCATTCTCCATATTGAAGGAGTAATGTCACACAAAATTTTTAGCTAGTGTGGGCCATGTTGTAATGGATCCCTTGGGTATACTAAAAAACCATTCTAATGCCAATGCTCCTAGGCTTGAGGGAATAATCATATTAAGAAATTATCACTGTATGCGACCTCTTGAACAAGCCATGTAGAAGTCTTTGATGTGATCACGAGGATCACCTTTGCTCTTATATTTTTCAAACTTAGGAATGGTGAAATGTTTTGGAAATGGTTGTCACAACATGTCCTTATCAAAGGGGTAAGGACATAGTTCTTCATATAAGTATTTCCTACTGTGTCCTATGTTTCTTTCTTAGTAGTGTAGTAAGTGTGTTCTTCATTGATTGTAACTCCTGTTGAATGATTTGTTCCTTTGTAGGTGATACCGGTCTATTTACCTTAGCAACTTTAAAATTTGTGTCATCATATGGATCAAAGTGAAACTCACTAGATTTCATCTTGAGTTTATCTTTATGCACATTCCTACTCAAAGAGCCTAATTTTGCTAACTTTTGATTGAGTTTCAATATCTTGTTTTTGGAGGATCTCTTCTTTAACTAAGGGATCATCTTCCTTGTCAAACTTAGGAGCCAGTGAGCCTTTGCACTCATGTTCAACTTTTACTTTAGCGTGAAGCCTTAGAATAAGGTCTTCGCGAATCGCCAGTTGGTTTTGATGGGTCTTCTTCAACATTTTTGTTATGTTTTCCATGGAAGTGGAAGCATACCCTATGTCAAAGGGGTTATCCATGTCTAAGAGGGATAGTCTCTCTTCCATTTTACGATTAATGGTTTTAGTCTCCACTTCGCATTCCTGTGGAACCTTAGGCTCCTAACTCAGAAATATTGTGAGTACTTGATCTTTGTTATAATAAAGGAGCTGGTCGAATCAAACTAGGTCTAACTTATGTTGTTCCTTGAAAGAATCAGATTATTCTCTACTATGATCGACCCAAAGGTTTTGTGTCTTTGACTTGAAAAAGAGAGGTGCTAAGTTATTACCACTGAATGGGAAGGATGCAAAAGGATTTTCTTCTAAGTCATGCTCGTTTGGTTTAGATGCCATTTTCGTGATTCTTGGCATTACTAGTCGAAGTTATACTAGGTTTTGTCTAAATGTATTCAAAGTTATATGAAACCTAGGTGTATGTCGTGTAAGTTGTCTGAAGTATAAAATATCCTAGTGTGTTCTAAATGCAATGTTATGCAACTATTATCGTTCAAAGAACAATCATATGAACACTCCTAGCAAACCAAACAATCACTCAAACTGTCATTTAGACAAGACTATACCCTAAACTATGATTTCAACGAAGGGCTCAAGATAGATAGTGACAATACCCTATCAACACATAGGTCAGTTAGAATACTAACAAGGCCTAAGTACCAAAGTGATATTGACGCGATCCCTCCACAAGATATACTAAGACTAGTTTAAATGCTGACAAAACCTAAGTGTTTGAAATGGAAGTTGTGAATGTGGATAGCATAACAACACTATCTTGATATGTTAACCTAGTCAAGCAGGTGTTAGTATCAAGATGATGTTATCGCGACATATAAACAAAGCAATATCAACACTCTCAAAAGACTTAGATGATGTTGGAACCAAAACTAGGTATAAGTATAGCAAGAAGTTTATTATTCATGTGAGCAGTGTAACGATACAATAAAGGGACTTATACCAAGTTCTCAAAAAAATGAAAAACTAGATGTAAGTACCGTAATTGTATAGCTAAAATGCGAGAAAAAATAACAACCTTAAGGAGAAACAATGATGAATCAAAATCCTAGCAATGAAGACGATCTTGAAATCAAGATCAAAGACTATCAAAGACATGAAAATGTACTCACACACTTTAGACATTTAACAACCCATCCAAACATGGATGGGCGTAAACAGACAAAAAAGTGGTGAATATTGTCTATGATAAGACTCGCGAGGTATGCCTCCTTCTTGTCCCAAATGGGAAACAAGAATGCAAGGGTATAGATCAAAAGATGAAAATAAACTAAGCGCCACTTGGGCAGAGTTTCACCTCATCCTAAAGGTGAGAAAGAAACCAAGCTAAGTGATACGTCATTTAATTTCATGATGAATAGACACTTAGATCTAACTCAAGTGGACTCTTTTCCTTGTTCAAAAAACAAGGTTTAGACTCCAAGTAAGTCGTCACTTTGTGATGGTTCGACAAGATGTGATAATGGACTACTAAAGTGGGCTCCAAGACAAAATGAATTTCCTAATAAGATCACTCAACTAGGTGTCAACAGTTTGTTGAATGTGAGCTTGATTTACCAAGGTTTCCCAAGGAGTATCTCATCTTTACTTTACCCCCTTCAAATATGATGAGAAATAAATGTGTTCACATGTATTCTCACTTGGGTCATGATATAGACAACTTTGAATCTAAATCACAATGTAAAAACTAGTCAAGTGGGTAAGCGGAGTGCTTCCTATTTCATCCACGAGGTTACTCAGCGGTGGATTACTTTAGGGTTCCTAGAACCACCCCCATTATTTTAGCTTAAGGTGTTATGCCAAAGGGGTTATGTTCTAGTTGAGTAGATAGGGACGTACCCTTTTCTGAAACCCACAATACAATGTGATGTGATGTGGTGTGTTTTTCATCTTACTTAATTTAATGTGGTTTTAAGTAGCACACCATTTGGAAACCTATATGAAAACACGTATTAGTAGGTTTCATTTTTCGAACCTTCCTTTCTTTGACAAATGCATTTTTGGTCCTACATGTAAATGGTTAGTAATTTTCCACAAGATCATGATATTAAAAGAGAGTTTGTGTGTTGCTTTTGATTCCTAAGATCACCAAAAGGCACGAAGAGAAGAGCATACACAATGTGACAAACTCAACTAAAACAAGTTTATGGAAAATACTTTTAAGTTTTTTGGAAAATTTTAAGCTCATTTTAACCAATTTTGAAAGATCAATCCATTAGGAAGCGTAAAGTAAGTGTTTTGAAATCAATAAGAAGGTTTTGGAAGTGTTTTTGGTTCCCAAGATCACCTAGAAGGTGCGAGGGAAGAGCATACACACTTTGAAAACCTCTATCAACTAAGAAAATGAAACACTTAAAATAAATTAGTGAAAACAAAATAAAAAAGAACCCTCCAATCACCTGTTAGAACCTGCAAATAACTAGAAAAACCCAAAAAATTTGATCTTAGAGCTCAAGAGAAATTTTGTAAATTTTTAACTCAGACACATGCGTGCCCAGACCGACTCATGCACATCCCATCCATCGGATATGCACCCCAGACTGACGTGTACACGTGGTAGAAATTTATGATAGTAAGTTCCAACACCTACACGTCCAGAGAGAGCAGGTACATGGGTTTCAATGGAGACGTGCTCCTTCTCGACTGGTATGCTTGAAAGCTAAAATATGAATCAACATAGTATGACAAAATACACCTGCGCATCCAGTCACATGGATACGTATGACAGTCAATAGAGACGCTCAAGTTTTCTACAAGTACATCCCTTTTGTAAATGACCAGACAGTAAAATACAACCAAACAGGTGCGCGAACAGTTCGACATGGTGCACATTTTTTTTGACAGGAGACGTGATGATCCAATCCAGGACACCTGCGCGTATCCCTGCAAAAACCAGAAAACTCAAGGAAATGAAAAATTTTAAGAAGCAAATAGGTTAGTTTTTTATCATGGAAATCTATTTCTAGCTTGAACCCATTAAATGTTTATCCAAAAGGGAGATTTAGCTTGTTTAAAACATGAAATCTATTAAAAAAAGACCCTTTTAACCCTAGAAAGTCTACAAATGATTAAAAATGGACAGGTACAAAGCTTAGAAATTATTTCAAAAGGACTATGGGTTAGTCCCACCGGGCATGCCAAATGTGTGCAATGAAAAGTTTGCAAAAGCTTATAAAATGGGGTAAGAACTCAAAAGAAAACCCCAAAAGATTTAGAACAAACAACTCAAACGACCATCATATTAGAGATAAGCAAGAGCTACCTATTTGCATGCATATTATAAATCTTGAAACAAACAATCAACCTCTAAACATAACTATATTAGTTCTCTACTCCATGAAAACTATCAATAAGTGAACCTATTAAAGCTCTAGCAATCAGTTTTGTGTTTATTTATGTTTCAAAAGCTTAATAATGGAAGCTCACCATTAATGGCTTCTCCCATTTACTTAAAGCTTTGAAAGGATTAGCAAATAACAAGTAAATAGCTCAAATAAACTATGAAATGCCTCTAAAAGACCTAAACATGACCTAAATTAGAAATCAGAGAGAGAGAGAGAGTTCTTAAGAAAAGGTGGGAGGGGTATCCCTCTATTTATAGTTTTTGGATTTGAGAAAATGATGTTTTGGATGCATGTGGGACTAAAAAGGGTTGAAAAAGTTGATTTTTAGAAAAACATACTTGGAGGTGTGAACAGGATTTTAGGAAGCTAAGTGGTTATTTAGAAAGGTAAGATATTTGTTTAGAAAGTAAAATCCTTCTTAGAAAGTCAACAAGGGGGTTAATTAACCTAAACAAGGTTAATTAAGGGAAAACAAGCTTATAGAAGCAAGTTAGAGAGGGATTAGCATGGTTTAGGGGTTAGAAAGGGTAATTCACTAGCGTAGTGTAGTAAATTAACACTGAGACTAGGATAGTTAGTATGATATTAGTAATAAGATCATGTAGACCAAATTAGAGGTGTCTACACTTGCCATGCTAATATAAATAGTTTCTTTCAAGTTATTGGTTTCAAAAACTATTTTTATGATAATTTTTTATTTGTAAAATAAGAAAACAATCAGATTATCATTATTGTCTTATATGTTGATAATATCTTGATTACATATGGTGATAATAATATAATTCAATCCAAAGATGAATTCATCTCGGTTAAGTCTTTTAATGGTGAATACTTACTTAAAACTGAGTATCAATTATTTACAAGTGAAATTCCATCTTATTTTGACTAGAGGAACATATGGTACAAAGAGCAAACTCCTAAAGTCAGTCATTTCCCCTGGATGGTGCTAAATAAAATAATTCTCACCATTCACAACATCATCAACAAAGTATCTACCATCCATAATATGTGTTTACTTTGTAAGAAGGAGGCTGAGACTATCCATCACCTATTTTTGCATTGTCCTGTTGCTTCTGGTTTGTGGGAAATAATTTTCACTAGTTTATGTATTGACTGGGCATTCCTGAATGATATTGTTTAGTCTTGGGAGCAATGGAAACCTCCTTTCAAGAACAAATTTTGTAGTAATATTTGGAGAGTTATCTTTCCACATGCCATTTGGAGAATCTGGAAGGCTATAAATTCCATCAGTTTCATAAATATTAAGAAATCCAACAAGTGACTGTAAAGTGAGATTAATGTTGAAACCAAGGAAAATATTCTGAAATTCAATCTCCCTAAGAATTTAAAATATCCCAAGGAAGAGGAGAGATTTTTTATTGAATGGAATATTGACATTGATAAGGTGAAAATCAAAAATCCCTGCATAGACATATATTTTGTTCAATGGATCCCTCCCCGTGAAGGCTGACACAAGATAAATTTTGATGGGGCCTCTAAGGGAAAACCAAAAGATGTGGGGGAGGTGAAGGTTTTAATCAGAAATAATCTCGGCCACACCGTTGTAATCCTATGCATCTCCCATGGGAACCTAATATAATTGTTATGTTGAGGCTCTTGCCACTCTATAAGGTATATACATATTATTAACTAAAAACCACAAGGTAAAAAATTTAATTATCGAGGGGGATTCACTTAATATTATAAACAATCTTAAAGGAACCCAAGCCCCAAGTTGGACCATAAAATAATTTGTCAATGAGGCCACGATAATTTGCAAAGGGATCGAGAACATAAACATTTTTCATACTTACTGGGAGGGGAATCATGCATCTGATGCCTTAGCTAATGAAGGGGGCATCACTAATAATTTTAAACTATGGAAAGATTGCCATGATATCTCACAAATTATAAAGGAAATCATTAAGCAAGATGTTAAGGCTAGTTGTCCACAAGAATAGTACCTAACATTAAAAAAGGCATGTGAACAGTAATTATATTTAGTACCTCGTTCATTTGGGAAGCATCTCTCTCAAACGGCTCATAACTTTCTATCTCTTGCATTGCCACTTTAACAATAATGTTTTTGTGAAGCTTGATTTTGATGGTGCTAAGCTGGAGGGTGTTCTGTGTTTCGAATCCTCTTCTACCATTGGAGGCCCTCCCTACCATATAGATCTTTTCTATGACACTCCTAGAAATAAAATGAAGCTCTATGGAAGGCCCTTGACATGGATGGATTCATGACCTTAGTTGGGAGGATTAATGACCATGACAAGAAAATTTCTATTACTTTTTCTAATAAATGGAAGGAAACGGTTATTAACTACAAAGGTAAGGATTTCAATATAATCAAAATTCTGATTTCCTTTATCACTAACTTGGGCATGGATGATATAAAATTTTATAGGAATAAATTTGAAACGGATGCAAAAGAGAATTTTTTTTTTAGAAGGTGATGAAAAACTTAAAATTGGGAAAACATGCCTAGTCTGTTCTTCTATCCCATCTTCTTATGATGAAGTTGCTAAGATGGTGGTCAAGTACATAACCTTGGAGGGCCAATTCTCTACTTTTTATCTCCATCATCTGGTCTTATTGAACCACTTCTGTCATACTCCCAAGGTTAGCCTCTCCTATTACATCCTCCTTTCTCTGGAAAAATCAATTCTTAATGTAGAATATCACCACAGAGGCCTTCCTCTCCATGAAGGGATCATTTTTCTCCTACACCAATATTTTCATTATGTGGTTTCAAATACCCCCCTCTCATCCTATAGTACCTCCTCCTCCTCAGCAGTGTAAATTCAAGAATAAGAAACTGAGCTTCCATCATCACTCTCCAACTCCCTCCCTTTGCCAAAAGGATTATACACAGTAGTGTCAAGGGATAAGACCTAGAAGTTGCAGAAAGCCTACTCAATATTAGCCAATCTATTCATGAACCCTAAGCTAGCAATGATTTGAAGGCATAACTGAAGTTGCAGGTTGATGTAATTAAGGTCCTTAGAGAGGATGTGGAATTTATCCTCAATGAGGGCTACAAAGAATACATTAACCCTTCTTCCTACTCTAAACTGGTGGAAAAATTTGATTATATCACCAAGAAGCAACAGACCATAAAGGGGAAATGTAACAAATAGTTAACAAGTAGATTGACTAGTTCTCTATGCACAAGGATTTACTTGACTTCATCCAGATAGAGGTGAAAACAATTTGTGACATCAATGGAATATCTGATGATATCTGGAAGGAAGGAAAGGATAAGATGATAGTTATTGCTTTGATAAACCAAGACCCTACTTAGCAAAAAACTATCAACCTTTTCAAGGCTATGGAGGATGCTGCAGAAGGTCTTCAACAAATTCCTCAAGAAATTGTGTCGCGGAAGCTATTTTTTTGGATTCTTCTTATCTCAGTGTTATATTTCTATGGTTATACACCTATTGTATTGCTGTTTTTTAGCAGTGTTTTTGCTCCTTGGTGGCAGTTTGTCCCTGCCCTTGTTTATATTGTATTATCTAGCTTTCTATGATTTTATTTCTGGGGTATGGTCCCCACTGGTCAAAAAACCACTTCTCTTCTTTGTCTAGTCTATTTTTGAGCCCTTTTTTACCTTGGGGTATGGTCCCCCTTTAAAACCATTTACCAATAATAAAAAAAATAATATAATTCTTAAAATTAAAGAGAAGATAAGGCAATGTTTTGAGATTACTGATCTAGGTTTGTTGAGTCATTTCTTAGGCATGGTTACTTGTGAAAATCTCAAGTCTACTATTGCATCTCAATCAAATTATGCTTCTAATATTCTTATAAAATTTAATACGATTGATTACAATCTCAATCAAATTATGCTTCTAATATTCTTATAAAATTTAATACGATTGATTACAATTCCATTTCTATTCCTATGGAAGTTGGAGTTAAATTAGATCCAAAACCTGTTTTTGATAAATTAAATCCTACTTTATATAGAAAACTTGTTTGTATTTCTATTTATTTGAGTATCATTATGTTTGATATATCCTATCTAGTTGTAATTGTTTCTAGATTCATATATGATCCTTATGAGGGCCATTCAAAAATGGAAAAAAAGGATTCTAAGGTATATCAAAGGTATAATTAATTACAATTTGTATTATTCTTCTTTTGATGATGTAAATTAATTTGGTTATTATGATAATGCCCATGTTGCTGATATTGTGGATAGAAAATATACTTCTATATATGTTTTTTAAGTTGGGGTACAAGTGTAATCACTTGGAATATGAAGAAAAAAACCAATAGTATTTATCTCTTCTACTGAGGCATCGTATATAAGTGTTATGGAAGAAGTAAATTAAGCTATGTGGTTGGAAATACTTTTGGATAAAATTTATATGGGCATCAAAGGAAGTAATCTTATTCTATGTGAAAATTAAAGTTCCATTACTCTTATAAACAATCTAATTCAAAATCAAAGAACTAACCAAATTGAGATTCATATGCAGTTCATTCGAGAGAAAGTTATGAATAGTGGACATAAACCCTCATGTTTTTTTTACTGAAGATTAGGTTGAAAATATTTTTACAAAGCCATTATGTTCTACAGAATTCTACAAGTTTTGTTATATGTTGGGAATTTCATATTTTGGCTCCAATGATCATGTGAATGATTTTGATCTTCACCTCTGAATCATATGATTTTTTGCCTTTTAGTGTTTCCTATAAGGGGGAAGTGAAAATGATTGAGCATGTTCTGCATGTTTGTTGCAATGCCACCTATTTTACAATTCCACCTCTTAGCATTTTGATTGTGTCAAATGTAAAATATCCGTATAATATTTCCATATTGTTTGAGTAAATTATCACTTTATGTGAGAGTTTACTTCTAATACTTAGCGAATCATTAGATATGAGATTTTTTTAACTCCATAATCTTATTTAAGACTTCATATGTAATCACTTTATCTACATAATTATGCTTTGTTCCAGTGTATCACATGTTTTTGACTTTCCAAAAACCCATAGAACACTATGTAGTGTATTGTGGAGTTTTTTTCTTTCAAAAATCATGAAACAATGTTTGTATATAGTGTGGTTTTTACAAAACCTACGGAAACACTTACTTTGTGCCACGTCTTCTTGAATTCCACATAACACTAAAGAAATGAACCAAAAAAATTATAAAACATATGGAATGCTTTCATTTGGTCTGTGACTTGTTTAATTTTGTGAAATATTATAATAGTTAACAATGGAACTGAAGTAGTTATCGCATAGTTACAAAATATGCACAACAATTTTTTTGTTACAGACTAGCCTAAATCACTTAGACAGTTTATGGATAGTAATTCCTTTTATACAAAAAGGTGACTTGGCATGTGTTATTTGGAAGAAAAAACATTATATTATTACTTTTTGATTTAAATTTTTAATTATTCTTATTGTGTAATTGTTATTGATTGTATTTATATTATTTCACTTTTGGAATAGTCATTGATTATAATTTATATAAGCACTCATTATCCAACAAGTATATCAGGTAGTTATTGTGAACTCTACGAATAACTATTAGTTCAAAATGGATAAAACCAAAAATTAAGTGGTTCTCGAAATTGCGAAAAAAAAGCTAAAACCAAAAAATTGAGGAGGCAAAAAATACCTTTTGAAAAAGATACATAAAATAAATATATTTTTAAGTGCATCAAATGAAAATGGAAGAATATTCTTCGGTTTAGTGTACAAAAATGCACAATCAAAGTCATTAGAAGATGAATACACACAAGAGAGGGACACCCAACAACAAGACGGAGAAAAATGAAAAAATACTATTATTCAACCCATCGTTAATGACATTCCATTGTTGATCTTTGATCCTGAAATGGGTAAATAGACAACCGGGATACAATTAGAATTAATATAATTTAAATTACCACCAAACAGATATTTGAATGTTGTATTTTTCAAATTCAAAAATGCCAATTACTCAGATTGTCTTTAGATCATGTCTTCTAAAGGATTTGTCTTCAACGGAAAACTTTTAAACATGAACGAAATTGAGAGAAATGCGTTGCTTTATCAGGGGTCCCAAAAAAGGAGTTTGTTTATTGCATTCCCTATCACCCTCTTTTCAAGCAAAGATCAACCAAAAATTTTCCAAAATTGAGATTTAATGATTGGAAAAAATTGCAATTGATTAGTATTGATTATAATTTTATTAGCATCATTAATCAACAAAGTATTCAGGTAGTTATTGTAACTCAATAACTATTATTCAATAGTATGAATATATAATTTATAGCATCATTATCAAGAAAGTTATTCAGGTAGTTATTGTAACTCAATAAACTATTTCAGTTCAAATGGATAAAACCAAAAAAATTAAGCAGTGGTTCTCAATTTCGAAAAAAGTAAACAAAAAAAATTGGGAGGAAAAAAACACCTTTTATGAAAAAGCATACCAAAATAAATATATTATTTTAAGTGCCATCAAATGAAAATGAGAAATTATCTTCGGTTTAGTTGACAACAATGCACAATCAAAGTCATAGAAGATGAAACACACGCAAAGAAGAAGGAGAACACCGACAACAAGAGGAGAAAAATGAAAAATACTATTATTTCAACCCATCGTTTAATGAACATTTCATTGCTTGATCCTTGATTCCTGCAAATGGAGGTAATAAGACAACGAACAACTAGACTATATAATTTTAATACACCCAAAAACAAGATATGATGTTTGATTTTCAAATTTCAAAATGCAATACTCAGATTTGTTTTAGATTATGTTTCTAAACGATTTGTTTCACACGGAAACTTTATAAAAAACAAACATGAACGAAAATTGAGAGAATGGTTGCTTTTACTAGGGTCAAAAGGAGTTGTTTATTGCATTCCTTATCCCTTTTTCAAGCAAATCAACCAAATTTCCAAATTGGATTGAATAGATATTTAAATTGGAAAAATGCATTGATAGTATTGATTATAATTTATAGATATTATCAACAAGTATAGTAGTTTTTTGAACTCAATAACTATTAGTTTCAAATGGATAAAACCAAAAAATTAGTGGTTTTCAATTTCGAAGAAAAAAAAAAAAAAAAAAAAGCTAAACAAAAAATTGAGGAGGAAAAGGAACAAAAAACCTTGAAAAAGATACAAAATAAATATATTTTAAGTGCATCAATGTGAAAATGAGATTATCTTCGGGAGTGACAAAAATGCACAATCAAAGTCATCATCGAAGATTGAATGAAAACAACAAGAGAAGGGAGAACATCACAAACACGAGGAGCAAAAATGAAAATTACTATTATTCAACCCATCGTAATGAACATTCTTGTTGATCTTGATCGCAAAATGGTTAGGGTTAATAGACACGATTACAATAGAATATATATTTTAATACACCACAAAACAAGATAGAATGTTGATTTTCAAAATTCAAAATGCTAATACTAAGATTGTTTAGATCTGTTCTAAAGATTGTATTAACGGAAAAAATGGGTTAAACACAGGAGAACGAAAATTATGGGAGGAATGCGGATCTTTACATTATCACCTCAGGCCGTTAAAAATCCCATCCATAAGTCATTCCCATGAACTCATTCTTCCATTATAACCTGCAAATCTTTCAAAAGTTGTGTCAATCTGAGAAAAAAAAATTCAAGTTGGCTTCTTGCATATGTGCAAGAAATGTCAACAATTCTTGTGATTCGGTGGGGTCAACTTACTGCTAGCCGCAATGATTTAGTTCCTTGATGCATCCATTAGGCATGGATTCAAGCAATAAGTATTACAATCTACTTGGAACTATAAGGACATTGAAATTACCTTTTAACAAAAGAAAAAAAAACATGTGCCTATAAGAACATATTAGAAAACACACAAGTAAAGTGCACGAGGCACACAAGAAAAGAAACTAAAAACAACAATTTACATGAAGCACTTACTAGAAAATAAACACAACAACCTACTACAAAGGAAGAACATCCCTAGTAATAGGGTTTGAGATACATCTCATTAACTGGGATGGGAAGTTCATCACCATTTAGCTTAGAGATCTAGAAAGCATTGTGTTTTTTACAACCTATAATATGGTATGGTCCACTCAAAAAAGCATCAAACTATGTGTGTCTTCCAGCTTTTGTTCTATCTTCTTCCCATTTAAGCACAATGTCTCCCTCTCTTAATGTTCTAGCAGATGATTTCTTATCAAAATAACTCTTGACTTGTGCTTGATGAAGTTCCATTATTGTCTTTGTCTTGTTCCTTGTTTCTTCCAACTCTGCAAATCTTATTTCCATTGAATCTACCTCCATCATCTCCATTTGTTTAATGAGTTCCAGAGCTGGAAATTCAGTAGAGATTGGTAACCTTGCTTCTCTGCCATAGAAAAACATGAAAAAAGAATTGCTAATTGACCTTTTAGGAGTAATTCTATCATCCCATAAAGCTGATTTCAGTTTTGTATGCCATGATCTCTAGTTTTTTGATATAGTATGTTTGATGATTCTGAGAAGATTTTTGTTTGTTGATTCAACCAAGCTATTCCCTTAAAGTTAATAATTGGAAGAGGTTGATAGATGAATTCTAAGCTTGACTACCCATGCACTGGTTCTTTCTCCAAGGAAATCCAATGTATTACCTAAGATTATTGTTGCCGGAACACCAAACCTTATGACAAGACCTTCATAAATATCTAAAATTGATGTCGCATTTTCTTCCTTTAAAGCCACTACTTTTGTCCATCTTGTGAAGTAGTCTGTAGCCATGAGAATCCATTTATGACCTACACTAGAAGGTGGATTAATTATGTCAAATAAAATCTAATCCCCATTGCATGAAAGGATGATTTACCAGAATGGGTTGAAGAAGGAGAGTTGTTATCTTTTGTTTTTCTACAAAAATTGCACACTTTTCACACTTTCTTACCCATGTATGATCATCTTTGAACAAGCTTGGCCAGTAATAACCAACTCTCATGATCTTCTAGGCTGTAGCTCTTGCTGAAAAATGGCCAACAAATGAACCATCATAAAATTCCTCTAAAACATGCTCAATTTGATCTGAGTCAACGCATCTTAAAAGAGTTCCATTCACATATTTTTTGAAAAGTATATTGTCAACAAGAACATAAGGAATGGAATGTAATCTAAAATACCTCCTTTTTGCTTTGTCTAACCCTTGTGAGCATTATTCAATCTTAATAAAATGGATCATCTCTTGGGTCTAACTTTGAGGAAATGTGGGAATTGCTAGATTTGGGCCATCTTGAATGACCAAAACTTGATCTTTATCATCATGAAATTCTGAATCTAACTACTCACGCATTCCTCTTCCTTTGACCAGCTTAGTGACTTAAATAATCAACATCATATTCCATTACCTTTGTGATCCATCATGCCCTTTTCTCATTCAAATATTTTTCTCAAAATAAATTCTTTAACACTTGGATGAGAAACCATCAAATGAATATTGTTATTAGAAATAAGATGTTTGAATTTCTTAAGGCTTCTAATTATTGAAAGAAATTTTTTCTCAAAAAAGGAATAATTCACCTCATATTCTTGTAGCCCTTGACTAAAAAAGGAAATTGGTTGCTCCATTCCCTCATCATTCTGTTGCACCAACATAGCTGAGATTGTAGTAATTGGCCCAAAAGCATAAAGAATGCAATATTTTCTAAAATTTGGATTAGAGAGAGTTGAATCTTGTGAGATGGCATGTTTGATTGCTTCAAATAATTTCTTTCCATCTCTTTTCCAACTGAAAACCATATTCTTCTTGAGAGTTAGGGTTAGTGGCTTAACAATATTTGTAAAACTTTGAATGAATCTTATGATAAAATTAATCCTACCCAAAAAAACTTTGTAATCCCTTCTTATGATTTGACAAAGATAATGACAAAATTGCACTTACTTGTTCAGGATCAATTGTGAGACCCTTCTTGGAAACAATGTGACCAAGTAACTTACCCTCATGGACTGAGAATACACACTTCTTTAGATTAAGTGAAACACGTATGATGTGATCTGTAACATGTTTTGAAAAAACAATTATATCATCCAAGTAAACAAGAACACAAGCATTGCTTAATCCTTGAAATGCCAAGTCCATCACATGTTGAAAAGTAGCTCCTGCATTTGACAGTCCAAAAGTCATTTTCTTATATGCATAAGTGCCTCAATTTTTAGTGAATTTTGTCTTCAATTGATCTAACTCTTGTACTAAAATATGATTGTAGCCTGATTAGCCATCAAGTAATGAGAAACATTATGAACCACTTAATTTATGTAAAATCTACTCCTTGGATGGCGGAGGATAATGATCTTTAAAAAAATCTCTATTTAGATCTCTAAAATCTACACACAAATGTATTTCTCCACTATTTTTCCTTACAAGAACCAAATTAGCAACCCATGATGAGTATTTAACAAGAAAAATGATGTTAGCCTTGATCAACTTGTCTAACTCTTGTTTCATCAATGGTTCAATTTTGGGATTGAATGGTTTTTGATTTTGTCTAACTAACTTTGATTTTTGATCCAAATTTATGGTGTGTTGAGCTAGATTTGGATTAAAAAAATTTAAATCATCATAATTCCATGCAAAAAACATCATTAAATTCTTGAGCAAGTTGAACAAAATCAAGTTTTTCATCATCATTACATACATTTCCTACTTTGAGCACTTTGTCATTTCCAATGTTGATTGCTTCATAATACTCTTATTTGATCATAATATTGGATTTTTAGTTTCTGACCTAATAATCTGTGTTGAATATAGACTCGAGAGTAATCAATCCTTCAGGAATTTTTTTATATTTCAACTGAATAATTTGATTATCATACTACTGTTGTAACCTTTCCCAATTTATAACTGAAAACTTATCTTCATCTTGTAAGAAATTAATAATTTACTAATATGATTCAAACAACTTCCAATCAATGTTGTTATCTAGAATAGAATGCCTTACCATAATTTTTATAGATTTTTGATCTATGTCCTTCTTTGTTTGATATGGAATGTCAACTTGATCACCAATGACAACCAACCTATATGCATGTTTGTTTTTCACTCTAAGAGTAGACTGAATATTAAAAGCATCAAAGTCTTCAATTAAATCCCATACCATGTTTTTCTAAGATCTCAACAAGTTGTTCTTAGTGGAATCTTGTTATGTAATTTGATTAACCACCAACTCAATAGCACTGAAAACTTGCAAGTTCTTTACTCATTTCCTCCTTGCCCACTAAAGACCATGCACAAGAGCTTCATACTTTTTTATATTGTTTGTGCAAGAAAACTGAAATCTCAAAGCTGAAAATTATTGTGTATTTGTTGGGGAAATCAGCATGATTCCTCCACCTGCTCCATTTTTTCTTCTTGATCCATCAAAGTATAATTCCCACATACCTTCTTCTTGATAATATGTTTTGAAAAGGTTAGGAACCATAACATTTTCTTCATGCAAACAATATGTTCTAATCTCAACTTATTCAATATGGTGGTATGGATCAACATAATATTTCTAAGAAGCCCATTCATATAGTAATAAATCGGGAGTTTCATCTAGAAGTAGGGTTGGTTGATGGTCATCTGACTAGTCTTCTTCATCTATGATCATGTAATTTGAGTTAATGATACTAGGGACATAAGGCTTAAGGTGGTATTCAGATCTTATGGTAACTTTGGTGTCATATTTTGTTCTGAATAACATATGAGATTAGTATGACGATAAATAATGTCCAATTTTAGTTGTGAAATCTCTAGAAAGTGAAAGTAGCAAACATGGGTGGAAGCCTCACTTATTTTATTAATGTTCAGGAAATCAACATTACAATGAATGTGCTGCAATTCTTATCGAAATTGAGCAACTGAATACAAACACAAAAGTATGTTGCACATGTGCAACAATAAACCTATTTACATAAGCTTCCAAAAGTATATCCAGGAAGCACAAATTAATACAAACAAATATATCTATTTCAACTATATAACAGATATTCCTACATGAATAAAATGACAAATATGGTTTAAAAACCATTTAACAATAAATAAATAATAATAATAATTACCTAATACAATGCATAATTACTATTTACCCTAACATTCCCCCCCATAATTTTGCATTTTATCAAGGGATGAGGAGAGGATCTCTTTGAACAAATTAAATTTGTCACATGTAAGTGACTTTGTGAAAATATCTACTTGTTGTTCAGTTATTAGATAAAACTGAAGTTGTATATTGTGTTTCAAGACATGCTCACGTATGAAATGAACATGTACCTCAATGTGCTTTGTTCTTTCATGAAAAAATGGATTGCAAACAAGTTTGATAATACCTTCATTGTCAACATACAAGGTGGTCAGTCTATCCTGTGGTATTCTAAGTCCTTAAAGTATGCAACATAGCCACATTGCTTCACAGAAAACTTCACCTACAGAACGATACTCAGCTTTTGTGGAAGAGCAATAAATAAAGTGTTGTTTCATGTTTCCCCATGATATCGGTCTAGATCCCAAAAATAATACAAACCCTGAATTAGAATTTCCTGTCATCAATGTTTCCTGCATGATCTGAATCCAAATATCCAGACAAGAAGAAGTTGTCATTCTTCTTGTATTCTAGACCAAGATCTAATGTTCCCTTGAGCTATCTCAAGATTCACCTTGCTAACTTCCAATGATAAACTTGGGGGTTCTTGCATGAACTTGGAAAAATAGCTCACTACAAAGTTGATATTTGGTCTAGTGTATGTGAGGTAAATTAGACTCCCAATCAACTTTCGATAGAGAGTTTGCATTTATCATAGGCGATGGATCTAAACAAGATAACTACAGTCTATTCTCCATAGGTGTAGTAATTGGTGTGTAATCCATCATCCTGAACTTCTCGAGTGTTTTCTTGGTATAATTTAACTGAGAAACAAATATGTGATTCTCTTTCTGACATAATTCCAATCCAAGACAATAGTACATCAACCCGAGATTTGTCATGTGAAACAATCGTTTAAGATTTTTCTTTGTTGCATCAATCATCTTCACTGAACTGCCAGTGATGACTAGATCATCAACATAGACAACAACAATCAAAATCTCCCCTCCTTTTTTTTGAGGTAGAGATTGGGATCGTATGAATTTTTGAAAAATCCATATTGTACAAGATGCTCATCAATTTTGATGTACTAAGCTCGGGGTGCTTGTTTAAGGACATAAAAATATTTCCTGAGTTTACATACCTTTGTTTCTTGACCAGGTACAACATATCCCTCAGGTTGAGTCATGTATACTTCTTCTTGTAAATATCCATTCAGAAAGGCACTTTTTACGTCCATCTGATGGAATTTCCAACCAAATTGAGCAGCTAGAGAAAAGATCATCATGATCATTTTGATCTTAGCTGTGGGAAAAAATGTCTCCTCATAGTCAATGCCTTCCTTTTGTGTGTACCCATTTGCTACTAGTATCACTTTTTACTTGTCTACGGTCCCATCTACTTTGTAATTTGTCTTGAATATCCATCTGCAACCAATGGGTTTCTTTCCTAATGGAAGATTGAAAAAGCTGTCAGGTGTTGTCTTTCATTACTGATTGATATTCAACATCCATGACATCTTTTCAAGATTTTGACTATAGGGCTTCCTGGATAGTAGAGGTCTCATCAGATTCAAATAACTCTACTCATCAAAGTAGAGTTTACTTCTTCTCGTGCTTTACTACGAGTCCTTGGTCTAGTGGTGGATGTATCTAGAGGACCATCCAATTTTGCATCTCGTAACATATTAGTATACCAGTTGGGAATACACTGAACTGCTCTCGTGGGTTGTGGTTCTATGTGATCATCACCATCATCCCCATCATCACTTTCATCGTTTGTGGGAACATCAACTTCTGGTTTTATAACAAGTGAAAAATCTACATCAGGCGAGTCTGGAGGAGGAGAATCTACTTCCTTCTTCTCAAAGAACTCAAAATATCTGCTAGTGTAGATTTCCTGGTCTTTAGATCCATCAATCTGTACCCAAGAGTCTCTTCACTGTAGCCAATGAAGATGAGTTTTTTTGATTGCATATATAACTTCTTTCTGTTCTACTTGGGTAAATACATGATTGCTTTGTACCCAAATACTCTAAGGTGTGCAATAGATGGTTTCTGCTTTCGACCATGCTTCATATGGTGTTACTCCATCAAGATCAACTGTAAGCACTCTGTTAAACAAATAAATAGCTTCTTTGTTGCTTCTGCCCAAAATTTCCTTGTTAATCTAGAATCATCAATCATACAACACATCATTTCCATGATAGTGTGGTTTTATTCTCTCAACAACACCATTTTGTTATGGTGTGTGTGGAGGAAGGCATTTGTTGACGAATCCCATGAGCTTATAGGTAGGATTTGAAATCATTATTGGTGAATTCCCCCCTTGATATGAGCAAAGAGTTCTGATGTGATGACCACTTTTGTTCTCAACAACTACTTTGAAATTTTTGAAGTTTTCAAAAGCTTCACTTTTCTTACAAAGATACTATATCCACAATTTTTATGAATAATCATCAACACATAGCATGAAGTATTCGAATCCATAATGACTAGGTTGCATTGCTCTACAAAAATCAACATGAACTAGATTCAAGCTTACCATGAGCTAAATAAGTAATTTTTAGGAATGAAGCTCTGTGTTGTTTTCCTACTAGGCGGTGAGGAAACTTATTTCTATCCTTCTTGAGAGATGACAATCCTTTTACCATGTTATACTAGCAAAGTGTTTCGATATTCTTGAAACTGATGTGACCAATTCTCCAATGCCATAATTTTACAGAGGTAGAGTTCTTATCCACAAGTGTATGATCATCTCTACCGACAAAATCAAGTTGGAACATACATCCCACATTAGAAGCTTTTACAAAAAATTTAGAGACTCGTGATTTGTCTCAAATTAAACATATTTTCTTGTTGGAATGACTATCAAAGTCAATTTTCAAATTGTGATCTAGGATTTGAATGACTGAAAACAAATTCTTAGTCAACCTAGGGACATATAGTACATCTGATAATCTACAATTGCATGAACCAAGAGGAAGAGAAATGTTCCCAATACCATGTACTGTGTATGAAGAATCATCACCTAACGAAACATGGTTTTTTGAAGGCGTGTCGCTTTTTGAAGTAAACCAGTCTCTATGGCCGGTCATGTGTTAAGTGGATCCTGAATCAACATACCAGACATCACTAGACGACGTAGAAGGTTCACTTGATCGAGAAATGTACAAGAAGTCTTCATTATCTGAATGTTCTTCTTTCTTAGCTATATTTCTTTGTTGATGGGGTTTTCTTTTCTAGTTCCCCTTCTTCTACCCTTGATTTTAGTTAGAATTTCCTTTGTGAGATTGGTGGTGTTGAGGTCCAGAATTACTTGATGAACCTTTCTTATAGATATCCAAGGTGTGGAGACACTGAATCAATCAGTGCCAAACCAAACCAAGTTGCTTATTGACTGGATTGAGCCTATGAGCCAATCCTCAACCCCATAGAAGCATACAAGTTCCATCAATGAGCCAATATTTGATCCAAATTTGGGTGTTAAACGAGCCGGTTAACTTCCTTAACCAAGTTGGGCTGAAACCCTCGTCCAATTTACTCTGCATCGAGCGGGTTAGAGTTGTTCTAGCTGTACACTCTGCAAAACAAACAAAATATCAAGCCATCCTCCAAACAAATCCAGTGAAGCCCATATCCCCCTACGACCTGCACACAAGAAAAAATGAATGGTGGGGAGATCAACCACAATAAAGTGACAATAACAAACAATACAAGACAAAGGAAAAAACAAATAAGGAGAATAAAAAAAGAAAATCCATATTTTTTGTGAGCTAACCCACCCTAAACGTTTCCACGTGCTCACTCCTCCATTTGGCCATGCCACTAGTTAAAAAATGGTTAGTCACATTGTTTTTAATTCAAATATAAAATTTTTCAATTCATATCCTACGCGCATTGAGTGTTGTTGTGGTTAGAAGTAAAACTTTGGGGAGGCTAGGTCATTGGTTTGACCCCCACCCCAAATACATTATTTTACATTGTTTGAAAATTAGTGGATCTACCTAACTTTGGCAGCACATATAACAACCCAAATCATTGTTAAACCTCCTATCTATCTCCAAACCCCTAGCTAAATTTAGCGGAGAAAACCCTAAAAAAGGGTCAAAATTAGGAAGATCAATAATGAAAACATCTTGAGGAATGGAGAAACTGGGGCATGCATGCAAGGTTAAGCTCATATTTCTAATGACTGCAATAATGGTTACTGGTGTTCCATCAAGTTGAATTACTCCCTTTTAAGGAGGATCATAATTTAAAGCAACTTTGTAAACAACTTTCTGGGGCATAATTGAGATAGAGGCTCTAGAATGAATCATGTAGTTTTGAACTAGATTCTGACCTATGATCAATGAAACATAGAAAGGACGTGACTTGATACTCTTATTTACTTGATCTTCCTTTAGATCAGGTGTATTTATGAGCACAATCCTAGATGGTTCTTTGGATGGTTGGCAAGAAAGATTAAGATTTGACAAAGATTCTTGCAAAAGGTCCTTATGTCCAGGAAGTTACAATATATCCCATATTGACATACTAACTTTAATTTGATTCATATACTCAAGGATTCTAAAAGATGGGGCATTGAACTTCTACTGTAACTTGTTAACAATAACACCTTCTTGTGTTGGAGGAACAGTAATTGGAACCTCTTGCTGATTTGGAGACTTTTTAGGCCATTTCCTTTGCTGATTTGAGATGGAAAATTCAGCTTGCAAAAATAGAGAAGATTGAGAATTGCTCTTACCAGTAGGCTGCTCCACTTCTAAAGCTTGTTTCTTAGACCTAGTGTTGACAACCAATGATGTAGAGTTATGATTCTCAAGTTGATTTATCCCATAAAAATCATCCTGCTTCTAATTAAGGAATGCATTATCACTTGGAAATAATTCTTTTGAAACTTCCTATTGTAGTGGAGTCTCAACTGTTGGACCTTGATACATAGAAATTGTTTGCACCATAAGTTTTTGATTCTGAATACCATAAAAGAATGAATTCTGATTATGAGGTTGATTACATGGATAACACCACTCATAATCTTGGATCATATTATTTTAGACTGGAACAATTTCTTAGGATGTGTTAGAAACATTGGGATTAATTGTTTGAATAGGCTTTGGATTAGCAATCTAGTTTGAGCCTTATGAATTTGGTTGGAAAGGGGGTCTATTCTGCAGATTGGGAGGATAGTAAGGTCTGAAACTCTGACTTTGTTTCCTTTTGAGAGATACTATCTCATTCCCATAATATTTTAAAATTCATTTTATCTATTGCAAATCACTTGCTTGGACTGGGATTACACTAGTTTGGGTCAAAGGTTGAGAATTAGATGCTGGAATTG
Source organism: Taxus chinensis (assembly GCA_019776745.2). Taxonomy (NCBI): domain Eukaryota; kingdom Viridiplantae; phylum Streptophyta; class Pinopsida; order Cupressales; family Taxaceae; genus Taxus; species Taxus chinensis. The sequence goes on along the minus strand of CM034152.1, from coordinate 739,374,834 downwards.
GAGCTATGACAAACACTTGTTAAGAAGTGGGAGGGAAAATATCTGAAAATATGGGCACAAGAGGCCTTAGAGATATCTTCCTTGCTTGTATAAGACTATTTTTTAGCTTAAACTACTATATCATAAACATCATGGAGTGTCTCTCCACCCATTGATTATATCATCATTAAAATATCAAAATTCAAATCCCTTAGATAATACAAGAAATAATTTTGAGGAATAGGCCTCACCACTTGCAGAATTCTATCCCAAGTCCTTTGGAACATGTAATTGAAATCGGTCATAAACTCTTATAGTGTTATATTGATAGTAGTCAATTGTTGAACCAATGAAAGAAATATCTAATTTATCCTCAAATTGCTTGCAAAATACTTCTCCCAGTTGATCCCAAGTAGTAATAGAATTTAGTACAAGTCCTTTGTACCACTGCAATGTTTTTTCCCTTGAAATAAGTTGTTAATAATATGACTACAACATCATCCTAAGTTATGTGGTAAATAGAGCATATATTGGCAACATCATTTACATGTTCTATAGGTGTAATATGATTCTCACTAATAAAAAATGGAATGCTCTTGAAGGCATTAGCTGGAATGTCATTATGTTGGACTAGTAACAATGGGCTACCAACATTGAAGGGAACAAAAATCTGATTTCTTGGAAGGGCCATATTCAGAATGGAACTAGTTATGAAAACCTTGGGAAATAATATTGGATATTTTGGAGTGGGAGGAGATTTGAGATATGGCTTGGAACTTGAAAATATGCTCCTTTTAGCTGAATTCAAAGGTAATTTAATGAAATCAAAAGGAATACCTTTTGTAGATGATCTAGTTATAACCTTTGGCATGGAATATTTGTTGATCTTATACTAGGATGCACTTAAACCAATGGAGTCGCTAGATGCTGGTTGAAGATGTGTGAAACATTGATGTTTGTCAAAAATAACATCAAATTATTGACAAATTATTTAATCTATCCCACTAGGCGTGTCAAAATCTGACGTGTATGTTGGATTGAGTCTTTCGAGAGGGTTGGTTCCCCTACAATCTAGGAGTGTTTCACTTTTTTCAATTGAAAGGAGATTCGTCACACCATTCTCTAAAGGGTGCATTTCAAAGTGACAATACCTACCTCATCCCCACACTACTCTTGGGATGACACCTATTTTTGGTATAAAGGGCACTTAGTTTTACAATCTAAAGATAAAATTTTCCATGTAATTATTCTCGAACTCCATGTTTCTCCGTTTGTCGATCACTCAATTTTTTTGAAAACCCATGACCGGCTTTGTAGGAATTTATTTTGGCACATAATGAAGGAAAACATCAAAAAAATTGTGGCGTAATGTGATACATGTCAACACAACAAGGGTGAAATAGTGGTAACCCCATTTTTATTACAATCATTTCCCATTCCAATCCATATCTAGACTGATATTTCCTTGAAATTCATTGTAGGGATTCCTAAATCTAGGGGAAAGTTAGTAATCCTGGTTTTAGTGGACTACCTCTCGAATTATGCCCATTTTTGTTCTTTATCCCACCCATATATGGCATCAACCATTGCCTAACTATTCATTGACCAAATATTTGGCCTCCACAGTATCACAACCTCCATTGTATCAAACCATGATATCGTTTTCACCAGCCATTTATGGACAAAATTATTTTGTAGGATAGGTATCCAATTGAGGATGAGTTCAAGATATCACCTGAAACATATGGTCAAATTCAAATTGTTAACAAATGTTTGGAAACTTTCCTTTGATATTTTACCTCTGAGAACCAACAATAGTGGGTTAAGTGGCTACGTCTTACTAAATGGTGGTATAACACCTCATATCACACCTCCACCAAAATGACTTCTTACAAAGTAGTATATGGCCAACCATCACCACCTCTCCTCTCTTACAGTCCTAACAGTTCTGTAATTAAAGCCGTCAACACTACCCTCACGTAATGGGACAAAATTCTACGCACTCTTTGGGACAATATCCATATGGTGGAAAACCATATGAAACAAGTAGATCAACACCACTCGAAGTACAACTTTCATCCCTGGGGTATGTTTTTTTTTTGCTTAGAACCATAAAAATAGAATTCTTGAAACTCAAAGGGAATCAAAATCTTTCCCCTAAGTTTTATGGACCCTACAAAATTCTCCAAAGGATCGATGTTGTTGTATACAAGCTTGAGCTTCCACCCAGCTCGCGAGTTCATCTTGTCTTTCATGTCTATTGTTTGAAGAAATTTTTGGGCCAACACATTATGACACAAATGGTACTACCAAAGCTTAGTATTGAAGTATCCATTATTCTTGATCCTGCCATAATTCTCAATACCTACGCTTCCACCAACTTTGTAACTGCTCTATCACCGAGGGCTTGATCCAGTGGTATGACACACAACTCGAAGATGCAACTTGGGATACCCTTCTCCAGATTCAACAATAGTTCCAACAATTACATATTTGAGTATTTTTTAAGGGGGAGGTAATGTTAAGACCCTTCATCTTACCTTTCTCCTTGCATTAGTAATGAATTAGATGTAACAGACACATATGCTTTATAAGTACTCCTGTAAGCTATTAAGTATTATCCCACATGCATGGGTAGTAGTAATTTCTATAATAGAAATATTATATTAAGGACTTAATAGGCCATGGAATGTATCCAAAAATATTATTGTATTGAGATTTCCCAAAGGAGGTTTCCCCCCCGAAGTGAGATGCAATATAAAATTTATTGAAGCTATTTTCCAAAGTTTATTTAATTTGTCTTTTATTTTATGTAGTTTGTAAATTTGTGTTGAAGGATCCTCATAATGAATGAGTGTCGATGTGTTTAATTTCATATAAGAATGTCATGTTTTTCAGTTAGCCAACTAAGAATATTATAATGCAGGGTTATATCAAACTTTTCCATTATAGAGACACCTTGGGGAGACATAACTATGGATTTTGTTTTATAATTACCCAGGAAAAAGAGGAGCGTTGATTCCATTTTTTAGTGGTGGATATATTTTCAAAGATGGCACATTTTATTGCTTATAGGAAGACTGATGATGCAACAAATATTGAAATTATTTTCTTTAAGGAAATTGTGAAACTTCATGAGTTACCATGCAATACAATGTGTGATAGAGATACAAAGTTGTAATTCAATCCAACATACCATCCCCTGATGGGAAATTTTTTTTGTGAACATAATAATTGGAGATTTACTTATATTTTTGGTTAGAGATAATCCAAAAACTTGGGATTTAGCTTTAGAACATGCAAAATTTTCTTATAACAACTCAGTATATAAGAGTACAAGGAAACCACCATTCCAAATTTTATATGGGAACAACCCAAAAAGGAGTTGTAGAGTTGAGAGACCTACTGTGTAATGAAGATAAAAGTGTTGTAGTAGGAGATTTTGTGAAACACATAAAATAAGTATGTAAACAAATGTATAATTAGTTACAAAATATGAATGCATAATACAAACAACACAAATATGAGAAACAAAGATAACTTGAATATTAGATTGGGGACATGGTCTTTGCATACTTACAAAAGGAAACATTTGCTAAAGGAACATACAATAAGCTTAACTGGAAGAAGATGTGGCTATAAAAAATTATCAGGAAGTTTACACATAACGCTTATGAGATTGAGTTTTTTGAAGGCATTACTATCTCTTACATATTCAATGTTTCAGATTATTATCCATACCATACAGTACAAAAAGATGAATAGGAAGTTAAATCATAATATTGTGAAGTAGATTGGAGAAAACAAATGTCGAAAAAACGAGCTTGATGAAGTAGAAGGGATAATAGATACTAGAATCAGGAAGACACAATAAGGAGTACAAAAATTATTTTATCCAGTGGAAGGGAAAGAATACTAAATAAGTTACTTTGTAAAGTGATATGTTTGTTGCACAATATGGGAGGAATTTCTTTGAAAATAGTCTCAAGTTTTCAAAATTACCTAAGGTGTATGATGCAGGAGTATCAGGGTTCATAGGAAATGTTGTATTAACTAAAAAATAATTGAACTGTTAGACTTAGTGTTATTTTTTTGTTTACATTTTTTGGAGTACTTTTTCTGATTGTGCATTAAGGGATCATGTTCCTAGTGAAACGTGGAGTACAGTGTTACATTCTATTGAATGTGAAATTCTATTACACAAAGTTTGTGGAGTGTGCATTTCTTTTTGCACAACATCTAGTTTTTTGCATAATTTTCTGCATAATTTTCTAGTGTGTAGTATTGTTTGTGAAATCTTATTCAAGTTGCTACCATAGAATAATTGAATGTTTAAATACACACACTCTGGGAAGGGTCGACTAGTTGTGTTTGGTTCTAAAGTTTGTTCACTTCAATGACTCTATCCAAAAAAGATACTTATGAAAAAAACATGTTCACCTTAAAATATGCCTAATTAAATGGAAAGACCACCAAACATTAATCTAAGGTAATTTAATCTGCAATGCAGAATGTCATCTCCTTTTTTTAATAAATAAAAAACTCATTATTTTATCAACAACAAGTTCTAAAGTAAAAAATTCCTCCCATAAGCATTAGAATTCAAAGTGTGTGTAATTGAATGACTAACAAAAAACCAAATACATTATAAGAAAAGATAGGATCACTAACGAAAAACTATACAAGACCAAGATCTGATAACCCTCGGAAAGGTATTTTTCCCTAGAGGCCATGAAACATTGTAGATAAAAATTCAATCAAAGAGCAATGGAGTATAAGAGAAACTATGTTTGACCACAATATATGTTATCATATTTTGTGACTATATGTTTCTTACAACTCAATAAAGAAGTTAATGACTATTATCTTTGAGGGGGTAAATTGAGGTTATTGACTGAAATATTCCCTTCTTCTAACAAGGCCTAAGTAGTAGGTAAACTGCTATGGATTTATTAGTTATTCATATAGAATTGGATAAGAAGAAACCTCAGGTGTAAGAGGACTATGAAGAAGAAGTGAAGAATAAATAAATGGAGAAAAAGAGGAAGATGCATGTTGCAATTAACGAATTTAAGCTTGTAAATCATGAAACAAAGACTCTAAGGCATGGGTTCCTAAAGAAGTGCTAGTTTGGATATGGGAAATGATGGGGGAATAAAAGTGGGTAGTGGGTGTGGAAATAAGCATATGAATGGTGGATATCCCCATAGTGGTAGGGGAGGAAGAAGGCAAAATAGAAGAGGTGATAGTAGTAGAGAGATCTAAGGCACGAACAATACTAACATGAGAAACATTGTCATAGGAATGATGGGATGCTAATAAAGCATTAAGGACATGTGGTACATGAGTAGGATTGTCACATAAAGTAGAACAGAAAGTGGTGAGAGCATTGATTTGTGCCTGATCCACATTAGTGTCTTCATTATAAGAATATTTTTTATAAGAGGTTTTTATATCATGGAAGGGGTATAACATGAATTGAAGAGAGGGTTATCATGTGTGGTTCCAGACATACTTTTGGAATGACTATGGGTCTGCGGGAGGAGCTCAATATGTTGTGGGAGACTAAAGTGACCACTATGGGTATCTGACATGAAAGATAGATCCAATAATGGACATTGAATGGTCAGGTTCACCAAATGATTTAATAGAATTAAAACTTATCATAGGACTGAGATCAAATGGACATAATAGTAATAAGAAATATCTATTATACAAGAGACAAACAAGTGTATAAAATAGGGAGATAAGAGTGACTTAGCTTGTATTCTAAAATATGTACTAATTCTAGGTCGGAAATTGGGTTGAATATGTTGAATCTAGATTGAGTATGCTTCGTCTATAAAATTGGAATTTGAAACTCCTTCGAATAGAATGTCCTAGAGAAGGACATGACCATTTGGGTGCTAGTATCCTATCAAATGCTTTGATTCTGATCTTTTTAGAATATGAACTTGTCTTCTTCCTTTCACTCATTTTCACGTCCACTTCATTATAGGGTTCTAGTGTCGTACCTAGACCTACAAAACAAACCCTAACTATATGCACAAGGCTCAAGAAAACATTATACGAAATAAATAATACATATGTTTGAGTCAGAATGATCTCAAAGGTCACTCTAATGTGATTTTCACCGAGCATTGCACTACATTTCAGACTTTATGTAGTTCTAGTTCGTGTGTGTGTGATTGAATCATTTCCCTTGAAGCTAATTTTCCCTTATGCTTGTAGAAACCAAAACTAGGTTACCCTAATCCCTTCACACACGTATGCACCCTAGAATTGCCCTTCATAATCCCACACAATTATTATACCCATTTATCAACTTATATTCACCATTTAACCATTCACAACCACTTGTAACCACACAAAAAAAAAAACCTAACCTCCCGACAAACTCCCCATAAGCCTAAAATAACACTAGACCATCATAAAACTCGAAAATCCCATAAAAGGAAATGTTTGAAACCAAATTCAACCATTTTCCTTGAAATGAAAAAAATTGGTGTAGTTTATGCAATTAGTGCCAACCGGTGCGGATTTAGTTGAAACGACATTGATCCTAGAAAAGATGGCTCAATCCACTACCCAAGGATCTAAAATTTTTATAGGTGATAAGGTTTGTGCATTGGGAATTTGCAGTATGGGACAGAGACTCTCTGTTGACGTAAAGGAGTTGAGGAATTCTCAGTAAATCATTCTCCCTTTGGAGAATTTATCCTCTCAATCAGGTTGTCTAAAGCCACCATCACCCCCATAAAAGGTATGTTCATTCTTTGAATTGGTAAACATTTTCATCCAAGTCTAATAATCATCTTCTAAGTATCGAACAATCTCATATCATCATTTCCTTTAAAATTTAGCGTCAATTCAATTTGGTGGCCATAAATGTAGTGATTGACACCGATTACATAGATCGTCACCGATCTACTAGATCAATACTGATATCTGTCTAAATACCCTACTTCCCTTTCTTAACAAATTTCTATAATATTTTTAAATCATGTCTAATGTTGTGTTGTTTGTAATCTTTTATTTCTATAAGATGACCATTCCAAGAGTAGCTAATGAGCCTAACACTATTTACGACCTTCCCATCATTCGCCAACCCTTCATGTGGGATCTATATGACATCAAATATGAGATAAACATATGCATCATCGTCCTCACGCCTAACCCAAATGAAATTATGGAGTAGCTAGACATTCTCCTCAAACATAGTGATGAGGCTAATATCTTCTAGGACAATTTTTTCAACCCTCCTGAGCCTATCATCGAGGACGTTGATTGAGTATCGGTATCCAAACATTATATATCCATAGTTTTTATTTGGATAATCTAATATTACATGTAATCTTATCATTATTTTCAGCTTAATTGTGTATAAGTGAGTTGACACCCATAAAAGGAATCCCTTTAGTTCTTGGCATTAGTGTTTTCCAAGTAACTTGCCACATAATTATCTTATATCTTTCTTGTCAAGATATTTATGTGTGTGCAGGTTTCTCATTCTCTAGAAGAGGAGCTTCTTACACCTATTTGGATCCATCACCTTTTGTCATCATACATACAAGTATTGTTAAACCCTGTTATTTTTGAGTTTTAGTGGTTTCTTTCGCATAATAAAATCGAATCCTAAAATCTACTAAAATAGCGCTAGTCACACCAAGAAAGTGGGCTACAACTACTTTTCTCCTAAGATGAATGTGTGAGATGGAATTCATAAATAAACCCTCACATGTAGTGAATATTGAATCCCAAATGCAACCTTGGAATGTTGTTCCATGCCCAAGTAGTAGATAGAAAGTAATAGCCCAAATTACTCCGCCCCTGATAATAATGGGCAAGTCATGTATACATATGATTCCCTTGTTTTAATTTCATCATTAACAACCAGAAGGATGACCCAAAGTGATAAGAAATGTTTTAGAAAAGATAACATGTAGTGTGGCATTTTGAATTTGATAAACGGACATAAGCACGTGAAGGGGATAGTCGCACCTGGGTGCTCCTATCCTTAATGGGTGTTATTGTTCAGGATGCTTATAAAATATAATTGAAAATACAAAGTTGGGTCACATGTTGTCCAATGTCCAAAAGTAAAGTGGTCATTCATGTTGGTCCAAAAATCTGTCGCTTGGGCATATCTATGGATAGACGAGCCAACAGTGTGCAGGGCATAGCCCCTCTTTGAGTCAACAAAGCGAAACTGGTTTATTGCTATTCTACCAGCAGGAATCTGTGCAAGTCTCACAATATTCTACCTTTAGGGGTTTGGGATCTCATCCCAGTTGGGGTGTTTCCGACTGTGAAAAGAAGGGAAAGAAGCGAAGTGAGGAGATAGGATAGATTTGAAGGGAGAAAAGAAATGAATTCCAAAGCAGAAAGGTCAGAGGGTCTATGTTTTGGACTGGTAGTAAACAGAGCCAAACCTACTTGCATAGACAAACAAAGTAATACTGATGAATAAAAGACAAAAAAGTAGAGATAGATTCAATAGAATAAACGCCTAAATCTGACATAAGAAATATTAAGATGCCCATAACACACATATTCAGCAAAAAGTCTTAATATTTGTATTAATGTTTTCTTCTGTTATAAAAAGCTCAAATTCTTTTCTTCTCACTTCTATTTTTCATCTAAAAAGTATCCACACTTGAATACAACAAGTATCCAAGTATATATAGAAGAAGGAGAAGAGAGAAGGTAAAAAGCAACCAACAACTAATTACAAAATATCTAAAAGTCAATGTTGACTTTGGACAACTTGGTGGATGACAACATCCCATGGTGCAACATGGATGAGGTCATCGTTTGTACTAACATACTCTTAGATATTTACAAAAAGGAAAACAAAAGGAAGAAAGCTATTCATCATCGTCTCACTGCTAAAAGGGGGTATCTTGCTTCTGTTGTTGTTTGGGAGAGGTGATGTGGAACTGAGTTCGATATTCCATGAATTTACTGATCATTGGCTGAAGTTGATCCTGGGCAGGACCCTTTGTATGATCGTTATGACCTCACAAGTCTCCCGCTCATCTCTGAGTTTTTTAGGGAGCTTGAAATATTCATTTCCTGCCTCCATCAGGAACCCCACAAAATCACGGCAAGCCAGAAGGTTGTTGATGCATTCGGTGTCAAAAGGGGCTTCTGGCCCTAGCCCTTGCGAGATGATCTCCTTGAAGATCCGAATAGTTTCGTCTGTCTTCCTCAAGGCGAAAGAAGGAGTAAGCAAGCCTGGAGACATTCTTAGGAAAATTTGCTCCATTTAGTGCATCGCATCTAGGGCTTCCTCCTTGACCTTGTCAATCTTCTCCAGGACGAACTCCATCTGATCGACCCAGTAATCCAACGCAACAAGGATTTTGCTGGGTACCCTGGGGTGATCAAAAATGCTGAATTTCACCAAATCATCAACTGAGCAGTCGAGCATTTTCTGGAACGTCTCGTGTTACAACCTAGCATGGTCCAACTCATCGGAGATAGGTCCCGCGATCACCTGGAGCTCTTTGTTCGCCTGATGATGTTCTGATACAATTCGGTGAACTTGACAATTACCTCCTCGCTATCTTTGAGGATCTGATCTCTCCAGGCAAGAAACTGCCATACCTTGTTCACCAATTTTGGCATACTCGTTTATCTTATCCTGGCTTAGGACCTCAGGAGTTTCAGTGGCAGTCGTAGGAGGTGCACTGCCCATTTTCTGCAGGGCGTGAAGAAGATGTTTGTTCTTCTCTTTTAATAACCTCTTCTCTTCCTTTGCTTCTTGGAGCTTCTTGCAAAGGGCATCTACCACATATAGGGCCTCTCCTTGAAGACTTTCAAAATACGTTCCCATTGTGACCTGTGTCACTGTATAATCTGTCGGGGATAGATCCTTTTTACCCTTTGAAGGATCGGGATATGTGATCTCCATTACTCTTTCTCCCGATGCACTCTGAGAGAAGCGGGTTATAGGCTTTTGCTTCTTAGCCCCCTTTGTTGGGATGACGGAGAAGTCCATTGGTGCAATGGGGACTTTCCTCTTCTACTGGCTCAGATGCTGGGAGATCCATGCTGGACTTAAGGGAACGGGACCAGAGGTGGAAGAGGGTAGCAGCTGCAGTGGATGAGGGGAAATGGGTAGAGACACTTGGTGGAGGCATCGAGAGGGAGGCTGAGAAAGTGCTCACGGGAGGAAGGGATACTGCAGGGGAGGTAGACACGGGAAAAGAAGGGAGCTGAGAGATGAGAGAAGAAATAGTGGGGGATAGCTCCGCGAGAGAAGAGAAGATGGAAGACAATGAAGGGGGAAAAGTGGAAGATGAGGGAGACGATACGACCAAAGGAATGGTCATTTGAGTTACACGAGGAGGGGAAGGAGGAGAGGGAGAAGGAATAGAGGGGACCTCGGTAATTGTAGCTATGGCAACACCCTGAGTGGATGTGCCCATCGGAACACCTCTTCTACCGCTGCTTTCTCCAGGGATGCCAAAGTTACAACCTGTTCTTATGCGACGGAAGGAGGGATCTCAGGAGCTTCTTCTTGAGTGTAGCTTGATTCACCCTCTTTATCCTTGTCCTTTGACTTTTGGCAGATGCTTCGTCCTGATAGGTGCGTTGCCCAATGGGGATGTAGTGAAATCTACTTCGAGGTAGATAAGACCATTCATTCGGCACCAGTGTTCTGTTCACCACAATATTTCTTTGACCCTCTCTTCGATGGTCTGGGGTACTTTTGTTCTGTCATATTGCAGCAAACGACTAGTTGTCCCCATTTGTGTCTAGATACACTTGATCAACTTCTTGATTGGTAGTTTGATAACCCTTTGGAACAATGGCCGCACACCATATTGAATAATCTCCGCCAAGGCCAGGGCGAGAGTGATCCTTCCTTCTAAGTTTGACCTCATGATATAGGTCGATATAGATGTCCTCGATCTGTGGAATGTGGATTGGATCGAGTTTTGCCTTGGGAAGGTAATTTCTTGGATCGAAGGTGGGCCTTGCCGAGGAATTTGTGCTTTAGATTGAGCAGTTCTAAGCTCTGCAAACATCTCCTGGGCCTTGGTGTGAGAAGTGCAGGTATACCTTACCCACTGTGAGGGGGAAAGGGGTTCCACCCTTCTTTCTCTTCAAACACTTCTCATGGTAGGTTATGAGCTGTCTGGACAGCTCTAACAGGATCAAACTTGGGGCCAGCATATCTCGGCAATTTGGTGGGCTCCCCCAAGAAGTTGGCCGCTCTGAGATAGGTGAAGGTGGGGAATTGGGTAAATAGCGCCCCCCACTTCTTAGTTGCTGTGACTATGCTCTTGGTCATATCCGACCATGAGTCATATTTGGCCTCAAAAGGTAGACGATGCCATAGAAGAAAGCATCATTGATCTTGGTAAACTGTGGGATGTTGTTCTCCAGCTTCAGCTCTGGGTAGTATTCATATATCTTTACCTGGGGCCAAACCCCGCATCGGCTCAGTGCTGGATAATCCCTCTCTGAGGCCACAGCGTAGACTACATAGGAGTTCATGTAGAACCTCCCCGTTGTGGTGAGTTGTTGGAGCTGCTCGGATATGGTGTTGCTTATGATCTCTTCCCACTCAAAGCGTTGATCAGGCACATTCTTATTCATATTTTCAAGGTACCCTGAGCATCCATTGTGTGAAAGTAATGGGTGTCAGAAAGCCCAAAAACTCTACTTAGGAACGTGATGGTGTCACTCAATTCCTCGGAGAAGTCAACTGCGGTGAATAACTTGTGGCCTTCTTGTTATCACCTTCTTATTTTTCAAGTACACTTCGTTCATCAGCTGCATGCACTTGTCTTCATTATCCTCCCATGCCTTGGTGTAGTCCTCTTGGCTTACAGCCACAAAATGTCAGTGGTGAGGAATGCCTAGCATGATTTCAAAGTGTCGGGTAGTGAGGTTGATTATGACCTTGCCCTTTTCATTTTTGACACACCTTGTGTCTTTATTGTAACAGCGGGCCACCACCATCATAAATTCGTTGTTTACTGCACTGACGGGGATCCCCCCAGCAAAATGTAGACCACTGCCCACCAGCTTGTCCATCCAAGGACTTCCTGTGACTCTCCTGGTTCTGGCCCAGAAATCTTCCATGTCAATGTGGCCAAGTTCAGAATCCCTTATATCTAGGTCACATTCCACCTGGGACTCAGGCATTCTGACCCTCTGATATTTATATTTCATCTCTTCCTCTGTAAGCTTAGCTTTACCCTTTGACTTGGTTGGCTTTTTGCTTGATGTAGACATATATGGATCTGAGTTTAGTTGCTGATCTGCAAGAAGAACGAGCGAAGTCCAATGCAGAAGAGCCATGTTAGCTGTCAGATCTTCCATTAAAGCACTACAGAATGAGGAGTTAGCAATTTTAAGGCCTCAAGGCGTAGGGCGCAAGGATACTGCAGGCTGCAGGGCTAATAGAATGGCACACTGAAAGAAGAGTGTTACAAGGAATGAATCAGTGCCAAAGGGCGCAGGGTGCAAGGACATTTTGCATATGACATATTTGTTGTTGTAAACAGGAGTGCGCCTGCGCTGTTATATGTAGTTTATACAGGGCGCAAATAATCTTGGTGTTGCATGGGGGCAGGGTGCGCCAATGGCGCATGTATTTTCATGTGTAACATGGAACTTTGGTGTGCCAAAGGGCGCAAGATTAATGCGTGTAGCACCAAAATTATGTGCACAAAGGGGGACTTTGGCGCGGCACAGGGAAAGCTTGCATGGCACTATGTGTTGTTGTAAGGATGATTGCGCCGGCGCCAAAGACGTTTAGTTTTTTGTATTGCACATGGCGAATGGTGACATGCTGCAAGTAGAATCACAGTGCGCCTTAGGCACGACTGTGTTTCTGTGTAGCAAGAGTGGCGATTGCTCCAAGGGAGAAATGCAGCCCGAGAACCAACTTTTAGGTTTCTTGCCTCTTTATGGGTTCGTGATTTTCAGGTTTTCTTGACATATTTATACAGTGGGAGGAACACAGTAAAGAGGTCTAGATCCTGTTTTTGAGGTAGAGCCCTCTTGGCCAGCAGATCTGGAAAGAGGATGAAAGATGGTTTGGGAGGGAAGATGTGCAAGAACGACAGGTGGGGGTTTATGGCTTAAGATCCATTCCATTCAAACTCAAAACACAACTAGCAAAAATGAAAACACAAGAGGGATGAGGAACCGCCCTTCACCTAGAAATATATATAAATGTGAGAGATGAAGTGGGGTCCACGAACATGCTATAGGAGGAGAACGAGACGTGCTGACAAGCGCAGAGGAATAAAATTTATCACGTGTTTTCTTATTGTGAAAGTGACAGGGCGGATGTGCCTATATATAGCCAAAGGTGTAATAAATGCGCTAACCCACTTTTTAAAAGGGCCACACCAAAACATGTGTTGACGCGTAAAACTTTACGCCCCTTTGGCGTGGATATACACATGTTACACATGGAATTATGTGCACCTTTGGCGCAAATTAAGGACCGTCAACACTAGATTTTGAGTGCTAAGGTGCACCAAAACATGGACGTAACAATTATGTTTATTGATAGGAAGGCGCATGCACCTTGGCGCATGTAAGAAAGGTGCATCACTGGGAAGGCGCAACAATTGTATGTGTCAACACCTTCAAAGGGTGCACCAAAGGAAATGAAGGGGGCGCAAATTTAATCTATGTTGCATAGAAAAAAGGTGCGCCCAGCCAAAAAGGACCAGAATGACCAAGTTCAGAGAACTAGATTTCCCGGAAAGGGATTTTATAACATTCTGAATGTTGAGAGGCCCCTAACGAGGGACCAGGACAAAATTTGGTATGGTTACCCGCAAAAATTTCCCTCGTCAATTTTACGGGATAACAATTCCAGAAAAGTAAAATAGAAGTATGGAAAGGATAAAACAATGTAAAAGAAAAAAAGTGTTGTTAATGTCTAGTTTTCTTGCTTAGGAATCATTCATATAATGACATACTTAGAGGCATGATGTAAATAGAAAGTGCATGATTTTGTGTCTACATATAGACATGTTATGTTTTTCAATGAAATTTTGAATTATGTGTGGAGAAAGTATAGTGTTTAAGATTAGGAGTTTTATGCAATTATGTAGGTTTTGAAAAAGTGGAAACATTACTTGTTGCCTAAGGATTTTATGTTGTACATATATCACATGTTGTAGTTTATTAACTAGGAAAATTTAAACTAAAGGTAAATGAAATGGGTAGAGTACTTATAAGGATACACATTTGTGTTGAAGCACAAGAGAAGAAATATAACAAGGTGGATGATGTACTCATTACATGTAGTTATCTATTGATAGAAATGAGAATGAATAGCCCAAATTACCCCGCCCCTCATAATAACGAGTAAGTCATGTATATATATGATTCCCTTGTTTGAATTTCGTGATTAACAACCAAAAAGGCAGACCCAAAGTGATAATAGATGTTTTAGATAAGATAACAAGTAAAGTGGCATTTCAAATTTGAGAAAAGGAGGGAAAAGGACAAAAGCATGTGAAGGGGACAGTAGTGCATGGGCACTCATGTCCCTAATGGGCAATACTTTTCAGGATGTTGGAAAGATATAACGGAAAATATAGAGTTAGGTCACATTTTGTCCAATATCCAAAAGTAAAGTGCATGATTTTGTGTCTACAGATAGACATGTTATGTTTTTCAGTGAAAATTTGAATGGTGTGAGGAGAAAGTAAATTGTTTATGATTAGGAGTTTTATGCGATTGTGCAAGTTTTGAAAAATTGGAGACATTGCTTGTTACCTAAGGATTTTGTGTTGTGCATAGATCATCATGTGTTGTAGTTTATTAATAACTAGGAAAAGTTAAACTAAAGGCACATGAAGTGGGTAGAGTACTTATAAGGATACACATTTTTTTTGAAGCACAAGAGCATAAAATATAACAAGGTGGATGATGTATTTAATAGCCTAATAGGTGTAGTTGTCTATTGGTAGAAACCGTTGAGAATGAAAGTTGTGGCTTTTGAATCCATGAAGCAACTATATTTTCAAGATGACGATTTAAAAGAATCATGGGAGGAAATCAAAATACCCAAAAGTGTTGACAAGACACCTTAGTTGGATTATGTATTATAGGAAGGATTGTTGTTTAGAGGAGGATATTTGTGCATCCTAAAATGATCAATGCGTGAGAACTTGGTAAAAGAAAATCATTACGAAGGATTAGTAGGGAAATTTGGCTTAGATAAAACCTTAGCAAAACTAGGGGATAGTTACTTTTGGCCATGAATGAGTGCTGATGTGTTTAAGTTTATATAAGAATTAGTGTTTTTCAGTTAGCCAAAGGAATAATCTCATAACGCAGGGTTGTATCAAAAATTTTCCATTTGAGAGACACTTTGGTGAGACATAAGTATGGATTTTGTTTTAGAATTACCCAAGACACAGAGGAATGTTGATTCCAATTTTTTTAGTGGTGGATAGATTTTTAAAAATGGCACATTTTATTACTTATAGGAAGACCAGTGATGCAACACATATTAAAAATCTTTTCTTTAGGGAAATTGTGAAACTACATGGGTTACCATGCAATATAGTGTGTGACAGGGATACAAAACTCATTAGTCATTTCTAGTGATCATTGTGGAAGAAGCTAGATAAAAATTTGCAATTTGAATCAACATGTCATCCCTAATGGGAAAACAGAATTTGAGAACACAAGCATTGGAGATTTACTTATATTTTTGGTTAGAGATAAGCCAAAAACTTGGGATTTAGCTTTAGCACATGCAAAATTTTCTTATAACAACTCAATATACAAGAGTACAAGGAAACCACCATTCTAAATTATTTATGGGAACAACCCAAGAGAAGTTGCAGAGTTGAGAGAAGTTTACTATGCAATGAAGATAAAAGTGTTGTAACAAGAAATTTTTTGGAACACATAAAAGAAGTACACCAACAAATGTGTAATTAGTTGCAAACTATGAATGCAAAATACAAACAACACACATATGAGAAGCAAAGAGAAGTTGAATATTAGATTGGGGACATGGTCTTTTCATACTTACAAAAGGAAAATTTTCCTAAAGGAACATATAATAAGCTTAAGTGGAAAAAGATATGGCTATACAAAATTATTAGGAATTTTACACAACACTTATGAGATTGAGTTTCTTGAAGGCATTTCTATCTCTTACATCTTTAATTTGTTAAGTCTGTACCCATATCATACAGTAAAAAAAATATGAATAGGAAGTTAAATCATAAGGTTGTGAAGTAGATTGGAGAAAACAAATGTCAGAAAAGGAGTGTGACGAAGTAGAAGGGATAATAGATACTAGAACCAAAAAGACACACAATAAGGAGTACAAAAATTATTTGGTCAAGTGGAAAGGAAATGATAATAAATAAGTGACTTGGTAAAGTGATGTGTTTGCTGCACAATATGGGAGGCAGTTCCTTGAAAAGAAGCCCAAGTTTTCAAAATTACCCAAGGTGTATGATGCAGGAGTATCAACACTCATAGGAAATGTTGTATCAACCAAAAAACAATTAAACAATTAAACTCAATGTTATTTTGATTTTGTTTACATTTTTGGAGTACTTTTTTTTATCGTGTATTAAGGAATCATGTTCCTCATGAGACGTGGAATACAATGTTACATTTTGTTGAATGTGCAAGTCTATTACACAAAGTTTGTGGAGTGTTCAGTTATTTTGCACAACATTTGGTGTGTTGCGTAATTTTCTATTGTGTAGCATTTTTCATGCAATCCTATTCAAGATGCAACCTTAGAATAATTGAATATTTGAAGACACACATTCTGGGAAGGGCCGTCTAGAGTTGTGTTTGGTTCTATTGTTGGGTCCTTTGATCCTTTCATTTGAATTCCAATGAATTAGGAGTCTTATGCAGTGACATGAATGACTATTCGAGTAAAGACCAATTACCTTGGAGAGTATCACTCCAAAAGCATAGAGGACATCCAAGCAATCAGACAAATGAGTCAGAGTTGGGAGCTCTAAGGTCACTTATGAGTAGAGTGTCGATGCAAGCTTAAGGCTCAAAGTTATATGTCTTGATAAAAGTGATATGACATGACATAGAGTATTGTGTAAAATAGTTAATTGTTGACAATCATTCTGATGTTGCTATTCTCTAAATAATAAGAACACAAACTTTTTTGTTGTCCAAATTTGTGTACATTTGATCATTCTTTTGTTGAGTTATTATTCCACATGTATTTTAAAGGATGTGAGGTGTAAGGCAACCCTTCAGTGGGGACCTTGACACCGTCTGTGTCATATAAGAATATAGTAGTGGGTAAGATCATATCCATAGGAAAAATTCAAGAAAATAGTAAAGAAAAAACAAGTCGTCTAAGTGTGAAAACCACACAATTGTGGTGCATTGGATAGGTCCTTGGGTGAAAACTGGGTTTCGGCACTCAAGGAGGGTTTTCTGTTCACAAATTACTCTTGCACTTGGAAAAATAACTATTACTTCTGTATAAAGTTGGTTTCCCTCGTAAGGTGTAGGAATCTCCCTTGCCTTTACCACGCCAAGCCGCGATCTGGCTTGTTTGTTCTTATATCTGCATGAGAGGAACCATATGTTTTCTAACTTGATAGATAATATGGCATGTTGAAGGATGGCACGATATGAAGCATGACACAAAAGTATAGGGATACAAGATGTGAATCATGGCATAAAGTGTAACAAGCACAACCAACATACAATCTCAAACATACAACTTAAAAGTCACATATAATGTCATAGAGAAGGCCAAGAGGCCACATACAAGGGCCACATATATATTAAATATATCTATTAGAAAAGTGTTGATAGATATGAATTTCAAGGACTTTATTTTGGATTTGTCATAATATAATATATTGATTAACTCCATTACCTTCTCCAAAAGTTTCTTACTAGCTCATGACAAATGCCATCAATCTAGTTGGATCGATGTGTTAGTTTCAAAAAAATTGGTTAAAAAATAAGGCTCCAAACTCCACCGTATTGCCAACATATTATGATTTTTCAATTGACTTCTCAAAGTAAAAAGAAAATCTTCTAATTGATGATCAATGAGATGCCAAATTTAAGGATAAAACTACATTGTAGTGATCAAATGGACGTCAAATTTAAGGTTCAAATTAGAATGTGACGTTCAAATTAATGTCAAATTTAAATTAGAAATTGTCTTATGATACTTAGGTGGACATTGAATATGAAGTTGAAATATCTTGCGACGATCAAATAAATGTCAAATTTAAAGTCAACATTGATCATTTATGCACGATATTATTGTTCCCGCCACCACACCTAACTACCATTATAGAACACCTATCAATATAATTATTATTAGCCATTTATTGATTCATTTTAATTTTATTTTTGCCCTTTTTGGGTTGAAGCCTAGCCAACAATATCAATAAAATGTCATATTTATTTTTCACAGTTAAAAAAAAGGGCTCCTATAAACAACACTATTAGCCTCTTGCAGGTAAAATATGGATTATAACTCCATAGCTTGGGACAAAAATAGTGGTCTAAGAAAACATTTTATTGTAGAAGCTGCCCATAGTTATGAAAGCAAACCAGGGAGGTTTCTAATAATGTGGATGCCCACTTGAGCTCTTGTTTGAAAAACCCCACACACACATATAGATATTATGAATGATAATCAGCCATATCATCATCATGCACCTTGAGATGTTGTTTATCCTTACAAAAACACTTGTACCTGAGAAAAGGGTTGAGTTCATCATTAGCTGTACTTTCCATAGGATCCGCTGAAGATCAGATTTTAACTCTCGGCCATGTAAAAAATAGTTTGTTTATATCTGGATTTAGGTTAAAGACAGCCTTAGCTGGCTTCTGGGACCCCTTGGTTGGCTGGCTCATTTCCCTGCCTCTTTGTCTTTCCATATTCTTACAAATCTTTTAAGAGTGGGGCTTCTCTGCAATCTTTATTGCGTCTTGATCTACCTTCTTTAGTTCAGTTCGTTGAATTCTGTGAAGGTTTGGGTTGTGAAAAGGATGGCTGCATCCATGGCCATGGAAAGAATCAGAGCCATTGTTAAAAGATGGCAAAGGTTTGCCAAGGTTGGAATGGGTTCCTGCCATAAGGGCAATACCTGTCCCTCATTTGGAACTAATCATGGTGCTGCTGATGATGATGTTGAAAGAGAAAATTTAGAGGAAGTTTCAGTACCCAAGGATTTTGTAACTGTGTATGTTGGAAAGACCAAGAGACGCTATATGATATCATCTCAGAACCTAAATCATCCGCTGTTGAGAATTCTGATTGACAGATCAGAGGAGGATTGTGATTATATAGGTGAATACAGAGTTGCATGTGAGGTGGTTCTTTTTGATCATCTGCTGTGGATGCTGAAAAATGAGGATCCTCTCCTCTCTCAGTCTGATTCTCTGGAAGAGCTGGTGGAATTTTATGCTTGCTGAAGTCTTCCTGATTTCTGTTTCACTGTACCTAAACCTCACATATGTTAGCAAGTTGAACTTTCTGTTTGCCCACTTCCATTTCATTGAAGCATGCAGTGAGTTATCTTTAGATATGACAGTTTTAATATATACTGGGATGTAATCATTTTTCTTCTTTGGATAACCTTTTGAGGGTGGATTAATGAGGAGGCAGCAATATTTTCTGGCCACCCATTTTCTGAAATGCAATGTAACAACTTTCTGTGTTCTTAAAGGGATTGACTTTTCAGAGATTTTATGGTTTCGCAGTCTATGAATTTAGATAAAACTTCAGAATAGAATTGTGTGATTTTTTTGGATCACATTCAATCATTTCGACATGATCCATCATCAAGAAGAGAAAACTGGTTCAATCATTTCGACATGATCCATCCTCAAGAAGAGAAAACTAATTCATATAAAATTTCTGTTTCTGGATATTTGTTGAATTTTTCTGAGGCCCAACAGAACCAATGTGCAGTCTAAGAAAATTAATTACAGACAAATGAATGTGATTGAAATATATAGAAATAAGGAAAACGTGAGAAAATGAGCGAGACATGTTATACACTGAAATTAAATTCTCCACGTATACGAAATGACAGCCTGCAATAACTTTGAATGTTCCACAAAACCCTTATTTGCATGTCTCTTGACAGTTGCATTCAAGAATTTTAATAATAATCAACAGCCATTGCAATGCTAAACATAACTGGATTTAAAGTATTTGACATTAGTATTCGACAAAACTTTTTTTTGTTATCCATAAGAAATGGTAATATCCATTTTGTGTTGTTAATGAATTCAGAAACGAAAAGAATAACCAGAGATTAGAGGAAATTTATGATGATCACCCTTAAAAACATAAAGTTACTGATGGGCCACCAAACCAATGAATATAACAAAAAAAGACCAGATTGTTTATGCAGAATGGATTCTCCTCAATTTTCTAACATTAGAGATAATTCATTATTATTTTTAATTAAATAATGAAATAACAGGTCAGATTTATTTTAAATTTTAAACATAAAATTTCAAAAGGAAGTCGGATTAATTATATTTTAATTCTAATCATTTAACATCGTTAATAAGAAGAGGTTTTTGTGGCCAACCCCTAAATTTATATGTCCCATTTGAATGACAAGATTCAATTGGCTATTCAATCCAGTTATGATTGTCTTATATTATTTATTTTCTTGATTACATTGAGTAGGTCATATTTGGACCTCTTAATATATATAACAAAATTATTTTAATTTTTATAAAATTATATCAATTTTTACAAAATAAATTAGTGGAGGCTTCAAAATAAATATAGAGTATTATAGTAAAAAGGGAAGATGACACTTTCTTCCTAAAAATTCTCTACAAGTCTAAGAGAAAGAAATAGTAATTGTAGGGGTGTTTTTATAGGGAAGGTATATATATGAATATAATTAAAAGAGCTATCTGCGTATATATTAGGGGGAATATGAAGAGATTTTTCATTTTATCATTGAGTTTTGGAGTAGTCATCTTACAAATAAAGGTTATTTTTGTTAGTGAATTTAGTTAGGAGTGAGGGTGTTGGGAAACCATTAATTAGTAATTAAGAAGTATTTAGTTGCTCACTAATTAGGGTGCACGTTGTGTGTGTTACTTTTGTCATCTTACAAAAGGTAATTGTTTGATGAATTTATATTGGAGTGAGGGAGACCACAAGGGCACAACTGTCAACTCCTAATTAACAAACACTCAACTTCACACTAATGAGGATGTAGGTTGGGAATTTTATTCTACTCATCCTATGACCAAGGTTATTTCTCCATGAACTTAGTTTGGAGTTAGGTACACCCTAAGGGCATAACCGTCAACTTCTAACTATCAAACATTTAGTGACATGCTATTTAGGGCATTTTTTGGGATTTTTACTCTAATCATCATGCGAACAAGGTTATTTCTTGACAAACTTAGTCGAGAGTGAGGGAGACCTTGGGGGTGCAACCATTAACCTTTGACTAACACTCACTAAGTGGCATGCTAATAAGGATACATATCCTCTAATTGACAAGCACTTGGTGGCACGTATTTTGGGGCTTTTTTTAAAGTTTTATTCTAATCATCTTTCAAACAAGGTTATTTCTCAAGAAACTTAGTCTGGAGAGAGGGAGACCTTGGGCATCATTGACCCTTTGATTGATATGCAGTCATAGACATACCGATTAAGGTGTATATTGGGAGTTTTATTCTAGTCATCCCACAAACAATATTATTTTTTGGTGAACTTAGTATAGAGTGAGGGAGACTTGGTGGCACAACTTACCTTTGGCCTCTAACTGATAAACGCTCAACTTCACATTAATCATGACAAATTTCACACCATTGACCTCTAACTTAGAAAAACACAGTTGCATGCCAATAGTTTACTGGCACAACCTTTTTATGTAGCTTTGAATTTAGCGTGATAAGGAGTAACATTTTGATACTATATAAAAGTTTTAAAATGAAGAAAAAAATTACTATTATTGGAAAATTTGTTTATGTGCGGTGACTTCAAGTTTGGTTGTTATCAGGGAAAAGTACCTTTTTATCAAATTTATTCTAGGCTTACATTTAATTCTATGTAATTTATCATTACAGGATTGAACCTCATTTAAAAGTTGTAGTTAATATAAAAATAGGTTTCCATCCATGAAGCTGAGACAATTGTTTAGTCCGCCCTGTCAGGGAATTCAGATTTTGCCTCTGAAATCAGCTGCATAGTGTCTTTTCTCCTGAATTTTCTCTGTATTGGGTATCATTAAAGTTAAGGTTCTTTGCAAATTGTAATCTGCCCACATAACGACACGTCACCATAATCAGTTATGTCAAGTCATTTTGAAAAGAATGCAGATTCCATACAGACCAATGGTGTCTTGTCATGATGTGGAGGGAGAAGATTTTGGGAAGTGGTTTTTATTATTAATTTCTTCTTGTGGTTGAGACCCATAGAAAGAGGGTCCACGTGGATGTTGGAAACAGCTAAGGCTGATTCTCCTTTAAGACAGACTACAGAGTTGTAGCCAACAGAAAGTAAAAGAATAGTAATCAAAATCTGTTGTCTGGTTGGCTGTTAACCATGAAATAATTGAGGTTTTTTTCTTCTAAAGTTTCTGGACTAGTTTGGAAGTTTGTTGAAAGTAGATCAAATATTTAATACATTGACTAATTTTGATGGCATGAACAAGGGATTTTGGAATAAGTGTGATGATATTTTAATGCCTGCCTTTATCATTATTGAAAAGGACGGTTTTGATCGATGATAAAGATGGAATAATACAATTCACATTTCCGTATTTGTTGGCTTCATTTGGAGTAAACAAATTAATACAACTTGCAAGTGGATTTTGATGCATGCACTGGAAAATGTTCTGGATTTTGGAATTAATTGACTTACGTATGTCTGTCACCTCAGTAAAGGAAAAACGTAATTGTATTTATATGGTAATATCTAACCAGTACGGCCAAGATTGGCAATTACTTCTCCAAAAACCTAATTTTTTTTGACATTTTTAGATCATACAAAAAAGTTGCGTGGAAAAAGTTACTTCCTTGAATATAAGGCTTATCAAGTAGGATAGGCCATCTCACATCATGGCAACAACATAATTGGATTTACAAAAACAATAAGTGGGTTTTTTATTTTTAAAAAGGTGCTAAAACAAAGCACCAAAATAACACGAAAATAATAGAATTATGCACCTACAGTAAACATGGCAGCGACGGAGGCGGAGGCAAAGGTAGAGGCCGAGGAGTGTCAAGTTTATCCTCCAATCACTGATGGCGGAGGGGTGGGTCATGTTTGGGGTGGGCTCCCATTAGTCGATATGTTGTTGCCCTTGTTCTTCTTCATTCTGGTGGCGAGGGAAATAACCAAAGCCAGCTGCGAGGATTTCCCCTGCAGGGACGTAGGCCAACGACTACCACCACCATCACCATCACCAAGACGATCAAATAGGCCTCCACTATGAGCAGGAGAAGGGTGTCGAGATTTGGGTGGAGGATGACGATAATGGGGAGAGAAGCTTTGTCGGCTACTAGAACAATGTCTGTGAAACCCTTGGCCACAACCTAGAGCATAAGATTGACGACACGGTTAGTCTGGAGGCACCCGACTCACTATACAAGGGGCATTACCTGAATGTGCGAGCAGGGATTGCAAATGCTCCACCTATATGAAGACTTTCTTTGCTTGGATCTAGATACGAAGTTACACATTAGAGATCACAATAACTTTATTAGTCATAGAGAAGTCTTTGTACATCGATGTGTTGTTAAAAATAACAAAATTCCTTTCTTTCAGCATATGAAAAAGAATATCATCACAACAAGTGTGCCAATAATCATTGTATTTAGTTGGAAGCATGCCTAAATCCCCCAACAAAACCATTTTCCAAGTGAAAAAATCCAAGATGAAAGGTTCTAAAAGGGTATAGATCCATTTCCATTTAGATTGATCATGAGGGCAAAACCAGAAAAGGTGTTTAACATATTCAGGTTGTTGGAAAGCATGGTAGGTAGGATTCAAAACCTCCATGTGCTTAAACCTCTCTCTAATAGGGAGACCCTGATAAATGAGACACCAAAGAAAATGGTCATTTTTAGGATCAATGCGAGTTCTCCAAAGGTTAACAAACCTTCTGGAACATACCACATCTTAGGATCTAATGTTCCAATGGTGGTTTAGAGAATCATCCATAACGTGTTGTGAGGTAAGGAGATGGTAGTTAAAATGGGGTTTGTATTGGTAAAAAGGGGTGGCCATCAACCAATGCTAGTCTCTCCACCAGGTGATCCCAAAGGAGATTCCAATTTTATGCTAGAAATCATCAGGTATGGAGTTTATAATTTTTGAAATGGACTTTGCATCATCATGCTTGAGTTGAAACCTAAATATGAGAAAATCCCATGGTAGCTAAATACAAGAAACTTTGCAAAATAAATCACCAATAACGTGGATTACCTTTTTGAAAATCCTTAGGATTTTAATCCAAAGGACCATATCAATTGGGACATTATGGAAATCAGGAATGGGAGATCACCTACGGTGAGTGAGTTGATTGAAATCCCCAATGTGAAAATATAACCTACCCAAACATGGTTGAGTTTACAAAGCTCCCAAGCTTTCTAAATGTTTTTATCAAAAAAGGTGCCACCAATATTTACAGGAATGGGCGGCAAAAGAAGACTTTGAAACCCCACATATTTCTAGGTTTGTTGGCCCTTAGGATTTCCTTGAGTTATGCAATGGCATAACATAATTTCCCATGCTTCAAATCCTTCTAAAATTCTAATTATCTATTTGACACTGAGGGAAATCCCTTTCCATTTAAAATCCAGTAATCCTTTCCCTCCTTTAGGCCGACAACAAACTTCCCAAGTCACTCGGTGGAAACCATTGTGTCCTCCAAAATCCGCCCATAAGAAATCTCTTAGAATATTTTCCAATCTATTGTAGGCATGCTTAGAGGGTGCCCAACAAGAGGAGTAATAAGGTTTCCAACACTTTAGAGCATATTTGAAATTTCCTGGTGAGGAAAAGAGGCTTGCTAATCCAACATGCAATTTTCTTCTCAACCCTCTAAACAACATAAGACCAAATCTCATATAATAAGGGCCGAAAATCAAATGGTATGGTAAGAAACTAAAAATTGTACACCTGATTGAATCGATTGAATTCTAGCCAAGGAGGTTTGGGAGAGAGAGATTGCCTATAACATTTAGTCTTTTTCCATTGAATGGAAGATCCATAAGCAAGACAAAATATATCCAAACATTCTATGGCATTTTTTTATTAAGTTTTCTTCCTCAAGAAAAGTGAGGAAAGATTCATCAACAAAATGACCATTATTGAGCTATTGATTTGAGTGGGTGAGAGAGATACCTTTCGCTAAGCCTTGAGAAAAAAAATAGCAAACAATAACTAAAATCTTAAACAATAAGAACATAGAGAGAGGGGGCTAAAGGTCAACCTTTTTTAATTGATTTGAATAGAACAAACCCATAAAACCAAGCAAAATTGATTGAGATACAAAGCACCAACATTTTGAAATTGTAAAAGTGGGCCACAATCAAGGATCATAACGAGATAAGATCAAGGATTTTAGGTTCATATCACAAGTTAAATGAAGAATGAGACTTCTAGATACGTTGTGTAGGGAGGATTAACATCAACATTTCGGTTCCCGAACTAGAACCAACATCAGGGTGAAAATTTACTCGAGAGCGGGAATGAAAAGCTAACATGTATGAATAATTAATTTTTACCAAAAGACATGTTCCAGAAGAGATAAGATCGAATGCACAAAGAAAACCCTATGTGTAATTGTGCAATCGAGAAGAGTCAAAAGGAAGAAACTTGTCTTCAACAATCAATAAATTATTCATAAACACACAAGCCAAAAAATATATAGGAAGATAAATTATATAGTGAGGAATTAGGTCACCCAAAAAGGTAATTAACTCAACTCACAATTAGAAAATGACTTAAAAGTACATTTTCCCTAATGACCTATTATTAATGCAAGAAAGCTAATTAAATCGTGTAGGTAAAACCACATACTGGGAAATAACCTACATTAACACTCCCTTAAGCGTAGCTCAAGTAGATAGTAGAATTGGGTCCTGATAATAAGGCATGACGAGGTACCTAAGTACATAGAGAATTCCTCCTCCTTAGAGGATGATGAAGCTTCTTGAACCCTAAGAAGAGCCCACAAATGAAGATATTTTCTCTTAGTGAAAGGTTTGGTGAATATATCAACAATTTGCTCCATTTTCTAGATGTAGCAGAGATCAATGATGTACTCAAGAATGAGGTCTTGAATGAAATGTATGTGAATATTGATATGCTTGGTCCTTTGATGGAGGATTGGATTGTTACAAATCTGGATTGTGTTTTGATTGTCACATAAGATAATTATTGGTCATCAAAACTAGATACTAAACTCAGTGAGAATCCCCTAAAGTCAAATAGCCACAACATAAACATTAACAAATCCTCTGTAGAAGTTAAAAGAAAGAGAAGTTTGCTTCTTTCTTGACTAACTAATTGGACTTGAACTAAGTGCGAAGCTATAACCAAAAGTTGACTTATTGTAGACATCTAAAATGTCGACATGGTTAAATACAATTAACATGTCCTATAAATAGCCCATCATCATCCATAAAATAATTAATCACGACATTAATTATTATTATTTAATCCATTTTATCATATTTCCCCCTTTATCATTTTATCCTAACATTCCATTATTAATCCTTTTAAATCATTATTATATCTCATTTCACCATTTTAATTCATTAATCTCATTAATTCATCATATTATCCTATTTAATTCTTCATTAACATTTGTAGGAATTTAATATTCCTACATCTCACCTACCACCTACCCTACACATCCCTACAACTAGCCTTTCCATCAAATCTCATCATTAATTATCCTAATCACATCATTTAACCTAATCTAATCTTAATCATGTGCACATCCTCACCTCTAAATCTAGAAGCTTTTTCATTCTTCCCTCCTGTTTTCAAATATTGAAATGCATCTACACTATTCCATTGAGTTTTTAATTCAATGGAAATCCCTCATAAAATCTAAAATTTTCCATTCTAGAATCCTCCAATCCTCTCATCCAATTCTAACCCTTGGATTCAATCCACCATGGCAAGATCTCAACCATTCAATTTGCCACTCACAAGCTATAAATCAAGCTCTCATCCTCCATGAGAGACATCTTCTAAATTCATATCAAATTGTTGTTATTTTATCCACTCATTCATCCATCCAATCTATCTACAATCTATCATTCTTCATCAATAATCAAGCATTCATCAAGCAATCAAGGGGAGGTGTTGCCCAAATCAGTCCACACAAATCTGAAGCAACAATCAACCAATCTTCATTATCCAACAAGCAATCCAAGAGCACATCCAATCAACAAAGGAGGAGAATTCCACTTGTAGGTAAGTACAAGTATATTGCTTTCCCCCTCTTTCCATCTTGCTCTATCGGAGGTAGTTGATTAGTTGTGTTAGATCTTGTTTTGAATTGGTTTCATAGTCATTTCATGTTTTGCATGCTAACACAATTTTTCTTCTACATTTTGGCGTCCACCGTGGGGCTTACCCCCCTAAATTTTGATTGAAACTAGTAGCATTGAGTATTAATAACAAGGTCAAAGCACAACAAGATGTCCCACTTTTTTGTATTTGTTGTACTTTTATAAACATGAATTTTCAGTTTAATTGATTTTCCAAAGGTAATAGCCACAAAACCGTACACATTCATAAAATTCCATGAACTAACGGAATGTTGTCTTTAGAGTGTAGAATACATGTACATTTTTTAAAAAAAAATAGTAAAAAATCTGGCCTTTTTCGTAATTTTATTCATACGTTGTTTCTTATTTTATAATAGAGGAATGACTATGCGCGGTGGTGTTTTAAAATGAAAACTTAAATTTTTAATATGAAATTTTAGATATATGTTCTAGATTCAAATATTGAGTTCTTGTTAAAAAAAAATTTAATTAATTATTTAGTGAAGATATTTTCAAATAAACAACTTACTTATGTCTATGCCAATAAATTTTAAGATTTATATCGAAATTGGACTTATTTATAGCTACGAAGAAGACTTCAACAAATAGTAAGTTCATTTTTTTGATATATTTTGCTATTTTCAAATTGTGTTGACTGTGTATTATTTATTGTCAGAAAATACCATATGTTGGCAAAAAATAAAAAATAAATAGTAAAACAGATTTTAAAAAATGAAAATTCTATTTTTAGAAAGCTAATAAAAACTTTATTTTGTTTTAAAATTTTGTGATTTTACTAATTAATTAACCCTAAATAAGTGGCACCTATGTGGCACATTTTGACAAACAATTATCCCTCCAAATGGATTTGGAGCCAAAATGTGCCACATCGGCGCCACATAGGAGGGGTTCTCGCGAAGGGGGTGTTCGCCGCGAACCCCTTGAACCCCCAACACACCACCCGAGCATCACCAAGTATAATTTCCAAGTTTAAACTTTTTTCGGTAGTTTAAGTTGAGTTGCAAAAATAAAATTTTAATAACTCTAATTTTAAACCAAAGTTCTTTCTAATATTATTGTTTTTTTTTCCTATTTTAAAGTTAGAAAAAATAGTGTTTTCTCTAATATTAGTGTTATTTTTATATTTTAAATTTAGAAAAAGCATGTAATTAAAAAAACCTAATTTATATTGAGATTTCTATACAATAATTTGAGTTGCATGTGTATAGTTTTTTATTGTATTTACTCTTACATTCAGATCTAGCTCAATTTGTGTGTGCAGGTGAAAATTATTGAAGTGGGGGGAATCATGGGAAATCAAAAGAATGACAAACAAAAATATAGCGAGGAAGAGAAAGTAGAGGAGAGTGTTAATAGATCAGTTCATAGGAAGGCACAAATAGAGAGAGAGAAGGGACCAAAAAGAGAGAGAGAAGGACCAAAGAGAGAGAGAGAGAGAGAGAGAGAGAGAGAGAGAGAGAGAGAGAGAGAGAAGTATGAAAAAATTGGTACATACATACTTGAAACCCTTGATAGATCGTAATATTATTTTTCTGTCTAGGGTAAATCTGAAGTTTTAGCTTTATTACGCCTTCTAAATAGAAGAATATTATATTATAAATATAATAGAATGATTAGTATTGTGCAAACTGTCTGTATTGTGTATTTTTTAATACAATCTATGTATTAAATTATGAGCTCTACTTCAAAGGATAATTTCTTCCATTCTTGCAACCAGACATTGTTCAACCAAATTAAAAATTGAAAAATCGTCCTTCACTGCAAACTTATAGATAACTACCAAAACTAGTATATCGCACTCTTTAAATTTTCCATCTAATATATATATATATATATATATGGAATATTTAATGAATGTTGAAACTAAATTACATTTGAAATCAATTTACCACTTACAT
The DNA here is from genome assembly GCA_019776745.2 of Taxus chinensis. NCBI lineage: Eukaryota > Viridiplantae > Streptophyta > Pinopsida > Cupressales > Taxaceae > Taxus > Taxus chinensis. Next base: position 739,345,417 of record CM034152.1, on the reverse strand, counting down.
GTTGTATTTTCGCTTCTATAATACCAATATGTTATTTCCCATCCAATTTTGCAATGGATGTGTAAAAAATTGCTAGTTATCTTTCCTCGTTCATGTCTTTAAATTCACCTCCATGCTCTATGACATCAATCTCTCTTGTAACTTGAAAATCAACCTCATCTCAATGTTTACATTCATGCATGTAATCATTTCATAATTCCATTGAAATATTTTTATATTGATTCTTAACTTCTATAATTCTTATTAAACTTCAGAGTCAAAATTGCATGGAAATTAGCAATCTTAACTCCACTCCAAAATTAAAATTGTTAAATAATTATAACAATAATGTTCCTCCTTATAGACTGAATACTAGTACTCATTCCTTATATTCATATTCAGTTACAGTTCATTCAAATTAAATAATTTTGTAAAGAATGAAATAGTGTACATACCTACTCTAGTTGGTCATGAACACATAAAAAGCATAAAAGCTGATAACTATTTTAGTGTATATCCTCATTAAATTACTTCTTCATTACCACTTTTTCATCTTTACTTCACATCTTCTATTTCACAAGTTATTTTCATTCCAATCAAGGAAATAGTCAAGAATGAGCAACACATATATGTATAAATCAATAATAAATAAAAGTATTGAAAGAGACTTGGATCACCAAGATCATCTCAAAGATACATAAGAATATGAATAAAGATAAGGTTATTCAAATACGAAACCCCTTAAGCATTAAAATGGAATATATAATTAAACAACCATATTCTAATGATAATTTCATATAATTCATACCAATCTATTTAAATTATATTCCAAGATATCATATTCTAATGAATTCATGTTATCAAAAATATTGTGTCGAGCACTTCATCAATGAATGGAAATATTCTAAGTACATCACATATTCTAAATCAATTCTATACAAATCAACTTAAGCATACACAAATTCCCAGAGTCTACATTTGATCTAGTAAGGTTTAAAATAGATTATCAATACTATTTATAGAAATAAATTCATAATAATTTATTGACTTGAGAATTTCTTGTTACAAGGACCCATATTCAAGTGTATATTAAACCTAGTGAAGAAAGAGACATAATATCTACATCGAGAGTGGTAAATACTAAATGTGGAAACTTTGGATAAATCACTAGTCATTCCATTCTTAGTTACATTCAACACAAATGTAAATGTGTTAAAATAAAAAAACCAACTTGGATCCTTGTGATCATCTCCATGTCGGTAAACAAATCCATTTTTTTCATGCACCACTAACTAACACATATTTAGAAAAGTTAGTCACCAATCAAAAAAGGAATTCACAATAACCTTCTAGAAGTAATTATACGATATTATATCATAAGTTGGTAAAGAGTGAACATAGATTTCATAGCATCCATCATACTTATCCATAGCAAATTTATATGCAGGGCCTCTAGTTTTCAACTAAGTAAAATCAACCTCATATCGATATTTGCATTCACGCATGTAATCATTTATATGTCTATAGTGATGACTAGTAGGTGTATCATCAAAATTACTTGATTAATGTTAACTTAAGGGTTACACATTGCAATAGTGGAAAAACAACTTGAGCCCAAAGGATCCATAACATAGTTGAATGTGATGCAACATAAGTCAACCCAATAAACATATTAGAAATATGTTTAACCTTTTTCAATCCTCAATTATAATCCCGATATAAATACTTCAATGAACTCTCCCCTTCATATCATAGAATAACCTTGAATGTTATAATATATTTTAAGAGTTCTTCATGTGTAATTCTTATGACTTCATGGTATATTATATATACTTGCATATTAAGATGATATTTCCCTCGTAGTATGAGCTTCTAGAAATGTCCCTTATAATACCATGCACGCTTTAAGATTTTTAGTTTTGTGACATAATTCCAATGGTTGTGCCATATTTAAAATGGTTATCTATATTCAAAACTATATTGAGTATATTCCCTGAGGTACCCATAAAATGTCATGCACACAAGAGTATGTGTAGTTAAAAAACTTAAATATACATGTCATATACATGTCCAAAAAAATAAATTTTATTCATGTATTAAATATTAAAAACCACTTTGATCTACTCTTTTTACTTAGAATGTTTCCTTCCATTATGATACCTTCCTTCATTTTTCATTGCCTTTCTACACTTTCTACTCCTAAAATAAACTCTAGTTCATATACACTTTTGGGGATTCCAAAAATTCTTTACTTTCTTGGTCTTACTTCATCCCCATGATCCTTCACACTTTACTTGCCTCATTTTCTCTTCTTCATGAAATTTATTTCCATGCTATCACACATGATCTATCTATTATAATTTTTCATGGTTTTCAAGATCTCCTTATGGACTAAAGCTAATTATATTCTTGTGATTATCTATCTTTTTCCTTTAAATTAAATTTCATGTAACACTCAAGTTCTTATCCTTCCTCAACTTTTGTAGCATGCACACTAACATGTTAAAATGTTTATATGTTTATACGTTAAAAATGTATTTTAAAATTCAGTTTTTCTAGAATGGATTTATATGTTACTATTTGATAGTTGTGATTAATTTTTTTATAACATTTTTCTATTAATTGGTATAAATATAGTTTTTTTGTTCTCTCATGTCATCCAAAGCAGTATTTTTATATGCAATTTTTACAAAAAGTACACTTTGCGGTGGATACAAATACTATGGACTCTTGTCGAGCTCGATTGTATGGGATACATGTTCCTTGTTCAATACTAGGAGATAGGATTTGCTGATGGAGTTTTTCCAGAAGAAGCAATCCTATCACGTCCCAAGTTGGATGTTAGACTATGTATGCAAAGGGATTTTAAAGTATCCTAACGAGTGTCCCTCCAAAAAATTGTATCCTCAATGTTTTGTTGATGTGATATGGTGTCCTAACGTGTCACTCTTTTGTCCTAATGCTCTATATTCCAATAAAATAGCTAAATGATATATGCATGTATGTGACAATAAGAATCTATCAAATATAAAATTAATTAATTATGTTCCTAAACAAGCTCTTATATATATTTTAAATCATTCATGAATGATGTAATCACATGTATGTTTTTTTTTTTGTAAATTGAGTTTATGGACACAACTTGTGATGTGCAAGATTATGTTGATTTGATAACAAAAGTTATGAAATTACTTCCAAAGAAAAAATTTCATACACTTGGTGAAGATGGATTTCAAAAAACAAAAATAATTTTCCCCAACAAGAACCACTATTAAGAAAAGAAAACAACAAAAAGTGTAGAGAGAATATATGGTGAATTTGTTAATTTGACTACAGTTGCTAGAGCACATTTGTTGGTTATATTCCCGAATCATGTTGATATGAAGGAAACATTAGAATTGTTGGGTATGGATTTTGGACGGGAAAAATTCACAACGTATGGAAGAAGATTTTTTTTATGAATGTGTCTAAAGGAATAAGTTCCTTGGGGTACAAAATTTAGGTTTGTTGATAAGAGTATTTTCTTGTAGAGCACTATTAACTTCAGTTGTAAGTGAAGATATGAAAAATAATCATCATGTTACCACTACTACAAAGGTATTGGGTATATCTAGAAAGACGTTGAGTAGGCATGTAAAGAGGAGGAAGACATTGGATAATTCTACTATGGAAGAAAATTGGGCACTAATGTGTAAAAATCCACGTTTTGATAAAATTGAGGATAATATAGTGAAGATAGTTTCTAATTTTTGGACTAAGAGGACTCGTCCTTCTCCAAATGTGACGGATGATTTAAAACACAAGATAGATTGCAATAGCTATGATTAACATATAAAACATTGGCTTGAAATAACTCAACATGAGATGTACATCAAGTTTAAAGAAGATTATCTAGATGTTAAGATCGGACAACGAATGTTTGAGAATTTGAAGTTTTGGTATGTGCGAGTTGATAAAGTCCTTGAAACATGTTGTTTCCACTATCACGTTGAGTTTGATTATCACTATCAGGTACACAAAAAATAATATTACCTGCTACACTTAAGGATGGAGCCTTGAGATGGTTCATGGGTTTAGAAAGAAATGATGTAACCACTTGGGCACAAATGAAGGAGAAGTTCCTCAATAAGTATGAGGACTATTGCAGGCCGAGTAGTAAAGGAGGTGATGAAATCTACAAAATGGAATAAAGGAGGCTGAATCATTGTTGAGCAGACATAATATTGCTCTAAGGAGAAGAAAAACAAAGGATGCATGCGTGGGAACAAGGCGCATTTGAAGGCGTGGGAAGATAGGGAAGGAAATGCAGGCTAGAACACTTTGGCTTGGGACTTAGCCATTTTCATGGATAAGGGATATTTTTGGAGATAGTGTGCAGAGCACACATAGAGATGAAGACTTATGCGACACACAATAGTATTTTGGGAACAAGTGGATGTTAAGCGCCATGCGTGGTTTAAGCTAATAATAGGATTTCTTCTTAGAGTTAACTATAGGAAATATATTATTAGAACACTTGCATGTTATGCATGCCATTGTAAAGGGCGCATGACTATTATCATTATGCAGCCTATTTTGAGAAGTACATGGGAGGTGAAGGGAAAGTCCCCACCTTTATAAATATGTATTGAACTGTGTAGTTTAGAGAGTTTGAATTATTGTAGAGTTATGTTGCTAATCTTAATATGCGCATGACTCATGGAGATAGTTTATAGTGTAAAAAAGCTTTTGTGTTTTACAGTGTTTAATGCAATGGAGAATATTGGCTAGATAATGGTGTTAGACATAACTAAATCTAGTTCTTGTATGGTTAGCATTATTATATTTATTTTTTAGTTCATGATTCCTTAAGATCTAGATCGGATTTATGCACTGTGAAATGTTTATGATTAGTTATGGATCTGAATATGTATTATCATCATCACACTAACATCCTACATAATGAACTCTAAAGAGGGGCCCTGGTACCTTTGCGTGCTTTGGGTGAGCGCTCAACTCAAGTTGAGTGATGTGCCAATGCGCTTGGGTTTTTCACAGTAAATTCTAAGTTGCATCAATTATTGGAAGGATATCTTGAAATATGTCTTGTTTTGCATTCAGAAGTCAAGGAAGACAAGCTTACCTTATGAATATATCAAATTAATATTTTTGAAGGGTCTTGGTGAGGAGGACATGGATGCTCTAGATCTGATAAGAACTGGAGACATTTCAAAAGCTACATTTACAAAAAATTGTGAAGCTTGGAGGAATTACTCAAGAGCTACTATGAAGAGAATAAGAAATGTAAGAGTAAGAGGTGGATCAACTACTAAACCAATTGGGGACATATCCAAGTCAAAGATTGTCAGCATGTTCAAGAATATGAAGTAGGAAATTGTCGATGACATGGCCACCCAATTAGATGCTCTACATGTTAAGAAGAAAAGGGAAGATGTAGATGCAGTACTCATAGAGTTTTTCCATGCATGCAAAAGAAATAAAGCTGACTACAGATGCAGGGGATTAGCTAGCATCATGGAAGAAAAGGAGGCTTCATCTGAATTTAGGATGATAGAAATAGAGGATGGACAAGTCTTCTATGTTGCTCAAAGGAAACCATGGCTGCTAAGACAAGGAGGTATGTCACAAGACCCTATGCCAACATTTCAAAATTGTTCTAATAATCCATATATACAACCCCCACCTTGGGCTAATCAACAATAAGGTTAGACTCCATACCCTGGCGAATACCAACAACAATGACAACCTCAATTTGCATGACCAACCACAATGGCAACAACCCCCTCAATCATGGCAGTCAGCCTTGGAGAGGAGGTCAAACATGGAATAACCCACAACCTAATTTCCAACAATCCTACCAACAACCTCCTTATTTGTAGCAACAAGCTCTGATGATAAATACCCAATATGGCTCTCAACCAAAAGCAACTTAGCTACCAACTTAACCAACACCTAACCCCAACAATAAAGTTTCTCATCCAACCGACACCACTGAACCAACTCAATACCCTACCTATTTCGTTGATTTTGATAATATCCTTCTCTTCTTAGGAAGAGCACTTCATCCACCAAGTATGCCCACTATTACAGAGATTGCAAATGAATCACAGACGCTGCAGACTGATCCACAACAAAGTAAAAACACGTTGCAGATTGTTTTGCAACAAAATCTAGAAGACGCTGCAAGCTGATCCGCAACAACCTAAGCAGAATTCCAGCAAGGATAAAACACATGCCAATTGAACCACCATTTCTTAAGAGACTACAAGAAAAGAAGACTAACCTCAAAGTAGAATCTGATTATGATTTTATCAACCAGTTGAAGGATATTTATGTCAAAATACCATTGATTCAAGTCATCAAGGACGTGCCAATTTATAACAAGTTGGTTAAAGACCTATGTATAAAAAAACAAGGCATAAAGAGAAGGGATCCATCTATTGTGTAAGTTATTGGACAACTAGCTAATATAATGCTTGGAAATTCAATCATTCCCAAGTATATAGACCCAGGCAATCCATTGGTAAATATTTCAATTAATGGCACAACAATAAAGAGCACTCCGATTGACTTGGGGGCAGCCATAAACGTTATGACTAAGCAGATTATGAATGATTTGAAGTTAGAATGGCTAAGACTAACAGCCACAGTCTTACAACTTGTAGACAGATCAATAGTGAAACCTAAAGGAGTCCTTGAAGATGTAGTGATAGTGGTAGACTCTTGGGAATAACCTACTGACTTTATTGTTCTTTAGCCAAAAGCAAGCTTAGGAGGATATCCTATCGACATAGGAAGACCATGGTTGGCCACGGATGATGCCTTCATAGGTTATAGGTCAGGAAATATGATTATTTCTAATCGAAGTGGAACAAAAATGCTTATGCTTTATTCTCCTGCACAACCTTTGAACAAAGAAGATCAAACAATTTGGGTAAACAAACCAGAAGCATATCAGAGGTAAACGAACCAGAAGCATATCAGAATTCTGTACAAAAAATCGTGATGCTAGAAAAATCATGCACAATTGAAGGACAAGAGGAAGATATCATATTCTGGAAAAATGTGCACAATTGATTTTATATGGAGTGTGATCAGGTAGGGGTTGATGAAGAGGATGTGTTAGATTTGGATGAAGAGGACAATTTAGATTGGTTGGATTTGGGGGAGGTATATTATGCGGATTTAAAGGATGGAATAGATGTTGATGGGGGAGATGGGTTGAATTTAGGTGATGTTGGTTGAGTTGAGGTAGAGGGGGGGGGGTGGTGTGGAAACCACATTGGATTTGGGAGATTAAGGTGACTTAGGAGTCACATTGGATGGTTTGGGATTGGATTGGTGAAATTGGTAGATTTATTAGATGTGGATGGAGAGGATAAAGGTGGCATGGGGGCCACGTTGGATGAAGTAATATTTTATTAGATGGGGTTGGATATAAGTGATGGAGGCTTAGTAGATAAATTAGATGTTAGAGGAGGGGACTTGGGACTATCTACCGAGAAAATCCATGGGATGACTTTGGGATGATGAGGATGATGAGGATTTAGGATTAAGGTGTGATGTAGGGGATACAGATTGTGGTTTAGGTTGATCTTGATTAGATTTGGATGGGTATGTATAAGGTACATTATGATATGTTTTGATAGTAGGGAGTTGGGGATTAGATTGGTTGATGGTGGATTTAGGGGTGGATAGTGGTGATGAAGGATTAGGCTGTGATAATAGGTTAGAAAATTGTAAAAAAATGTCACTAGGTTGTGGTGGTGATTTAGGTTTTGATTACGGTGTAGATTTTTGGTTTAGGTTTGGATTTGGAAATGGGTGTGGTGGATGAATCATAATTGATTAAAGTTTGATAAAGTTCGAAAAGAAGATCTTTATTAGTGGAAGGGGATGATTGGAGTTGATCAAAATCGATGTAATGCGAGGAAGGGGGGTTGTTAGGGATGTTGGATGATGTAGATTTAGGATAGAGTGTGATTGAATGTGTGGATGGGGGATCATCTTGGTCGATATCAATAAGATCCTCACTATCATAAGTGAATGTGAGAGGGGATGGTTGAGAAGATGTTTGGCTAAGATGTGATTGGAGGTTAAGAATTTGTTGGTTAAGATTTTGGATGGTTATGAAGATGGTGGGATCAACTTGGGATGGGTTAGGAGATTGTTGAATAGAGGATGTGAGTGTCATAATTTGGCTTTGTAAAGATTGGATAGTAAGAGGGATGTTTTGATCAAAGTAGGAGGGTAAAGGTTAAGGAGTGGGGCATTTGACTTTGATGGAAGCCATGATGAAGGTGGGGGTTTAGATAAGATTTTTAGGAATAAAATCAGGTATGGATAAGATGTGGGTAAGATAGGACTAAGATGGAGGGATTAAATGTGGATGGGGTGGATTAGGAAAGGGGATAAGATTGGGGTAATTAGATGGATGGATTGGGTTTGATTATGTTTGGATGGGTGGTTGATTGATTATTTGATTAATTTTTTGATTGGTTGATTAATGTGTGGTCAAACTGATATGTAAGCAAGCAACACACATGCAAACACACAATCTAGCTAGTCAAGTGGGTGTGCAACACAAGGATATAGCCTTGTTTTTAATACCACACACGATAGTGACATTCACTTAGTTGGCCCACCTTTACGTCAATGTGTGATCGGCTAACGAGTAATCTTCGATGGTTCCTTCCCCTGCACTATAGCTTGATTGTGGCCAAAGGCTACCTATGCTAGGATAAACAAGGCTTGGTAATGGAGTCCTTTATATACCTCTCGGTACGTGAGGCCCTAATCCATGTGGCAAGGATGATATCTAAGGCTTGGGTATTGTGATGTGAAATCCCCTCACTTTATGTCACACTTAAAACAAGTAGACACTTAGCCAATAATGACAACTCTCCAAGAATTTGTATACCCCACAGGAACACGGGGTGTGTCTACGTGCATGGAGGTGAAGCCCACAATCAAAAGACCCCTAGGACTATGACAAGTGCGTGGTGATGAAATCAACATCACGTTTCCCCTAAAAATGAAAAAGGGAAGAAGGTGGACCGATTTTGATCCTCAAGATCATCCAAGGACGTGAGAGGAGAGCATACACGAAATCCAACCTTCGGGTTTAACAAGAAAACATGCAAGAATGAAAGATGCAAGATGTAAAGATTTTTTATTTTTAAATGATTAAAAGATGATTAAAAAAATGCAAAAGGGGTCTTCAAGAGGAGGCCCTACAAAAAAGTGGATTAGTAGTTTGGAAAATAACCCCAATTCTTGGACAACATGCTACAAGACAAAAATGGTTAGTAGTTTTAGATTAATTTTTTTAATCATTAGTAAGCGTAGGAAGCTGCACACAAAGTGTTAGTATTTTGTAACAAGAAAATATAACTTAATGTGTAGTTAAAAAGATAATATTTAGTAAAATGAAAACCATGAAAAAATATACAATTAAATTGTAAATTAATGCTTTCATTGGATAGATATTTTCAATACCTTTCTGGGGAAAAATGGAGTCTTTTCGAGTTCGGGGTCAAAAGTTATGGCTCTTGGAAGGTAACCAAAGTAAAAGCAAAACAAATGCGCTTAAACAAGTTACATATCCGCCAATTCAGGACAAATGCGCCAAAACAGAGGTCATATGTGTTGTTTCATGCTAAATGCATCACGGGATAGAATAAATGCACTACATTGTTTCCTACATGCACAAAACCCAAGAAACAAGCAAATAAATGCATTGTTTTATAATATATGCACTAAAACAGGTCACATATGCGCTAATATAGAAGAAAATCCCGAAAATTCAAAAATTAAAGGGGTAAATCACCATGAAAATTTTTGAATTTTTGACAACTTGTTCAGTACCGGCACAGATTCAGGCCTCACGTACCTTTGGGTATATTGAGGACTCTAACCTTAAACATTCCTGAAAATAGCCTTAGAAATGACCATATCATTAGGTTCCCTCTGAGCTTCTTCCTCCACATATAAATTTTAAAGATAATTAAAATTCTTCTGCTTGATTCGTTTATTACAATTGTAGCTCTCTTAGGGATTTGTTGTATCATCATTAGTTAAATATCATTTAATATGGATCAACCCTCTACATCAACATATTCTTTTACCCCTTATATGTCATTTTTTACAATCGTCTTTAGTTGCTTCATCCACTACCTCTACATCTTTTCATCACAATGAATTTTTAAAACCCCCCCTACACAGAACCTAATCCTTATCAATATCATCAACCTATCATGCCTCACTCTACTTCACATAGCCCTGAAATTTTCCTAGAGGCATCTGGACCATTTTTTGTCTCCTATGGAGCCTCTACCTTTCATCTAATCCTACAACCCTACAACAACCCCATCCAACAAACCCTACGACTATCCTTTACATCCAGACTATTTCTAGACTATCATCCCTCAACCCATGTCAAGTATACCCCATCAGTCCTCCCTTTCCACATCCCCTCCTTCATCACAATTTCATCAGAATATTAATATCCCCCATATTTTATCCAATCAACCTATCTCGACTTCAATGCCTCTCTCGATACCTGAAACATCCCAAACTTATACACACATCCCTTCTCAGGCCCAATCAACCCCTCTCATCTAACAAAAAAGCAACATATATAACATCCCTACGTTGAGGCCTAGTATTGGGGCCTACCCCCTCACTTCATTTTTCCGCAGCGATAAGGAGTCGGGTGCTTATCCAATATATCGACAACCAATTATTTATACTCGGTCAGAACACCGAGTTGGCTTCTCCTCTTGGTGATCAAATCGAAGTAAGTCCACATGGGTAGGATGTTTTGATACAAATTGTGTTTGATGTGGTTCAGATGTGTGTGAGGGAGATTAAGTGGATACAATCTATTAATCCCTTAATTAATCTATGTGATCAAACATGATGAAATTTTATTTTTAATCCCAAAAGAATGATTGATTTCGATGAGAGAAGAAAACAAGAATGCAATGCTTTAAAAGAAAAAGAAGGAAAAGAAACACACCCGTAATACGCTTCCTTTTTAAATTTTAAATTCTATATTTTATTTAATAATGCAACAACGCAGCAAGAAAAAGGTCCTCAGAGCATAAACCTACAAAGGTAAGCAGAAGACATAAAAACAATAACAAAGAATGGTGTTAGAGGCTGAGTAACTAGGTAATTAGAAGCAGTCACAAAGATCGTCGAGGATTGATAGGAATCTTTGGCAATTTACCACAATCACTAGCGATTGAAATAGATCGTTGGTGATTACAAAGAAGAAGGCCTACAAATGAATTTTTAATAAAATTGAAATGAAAGAAAAGGGACAATGTCCCACCAGGCCTATTAGAATGCTCCGAGATTTTTTTCTTTCCTACTTTAACTTAATGAAGTGAAATAAACAAAAAAAAAATTGACCTCAGAAGATGGCGGGGTTTATCGATACCCGTGATGATGAATGTTGATATTGATGGTCGATTCGACGTAAAAATATCCAACGCGAGTGAACCAATGCTTTCCTTCCAATGAGATAGGTCACCTGCAATGCATAGACACACAGAAAAAGATAGAATTAGATAGATGTATGGCAGATTATTTAGCAAAGGCCAGTCCCTAGAAGTCAACGGACTTCTTTGCAAGGATGTCAATCTGCGTTCGAGAAATAAATCTGATAATGATAAGATAAAATGATAAAATAGACGATATAACAAATAATGCAAAGGTAAAGGGACTAACATGGTCCAATGCTATATAATGCTTTGATGGTGATACCTGATCAAAAGGGAGTCTAGGGATCATAACATGGCTCAAAGGAGCAGGGATGTAGATAATTGTGTACTCACAAAGGTGAAAAAGATGATAGATTTGATTTAAATAACTGATAGAGTGTTATAGATGGCTAAAAGGAGCTTGATATGACTAGACAGATACTTGAAGGGCCTTGTGGTAATAAATTATGTGATCTAGACATCTAAAAAGCAAGCTTAGGGGTCAAAATACCTTTTAGATAGGAATCATCATTGGTTTTGATGAATCGTTAGTGATTTTGATGGGTCATTAATGATGTTGTTGGTTTGTTAATGATCATGTTTGTGACTCTAGGGTGAATCACCGGTGATTCTGTGAATCGTCCGTGACTGGTAAATCGTCATCAATTATGGTTGAATCGCCAACGATTGCTGTGAAATTTTACGGGTTGATAATGGATGGAGATAGAGATCTAAAGGGATGTTAAAAGGGTTGATTTAGGCCTAGATATGATGCATGAATATAATGATTAACTGAATGAAGATATGTACCTTATATGTGTTGATATATGAAGACTAGAAGATGATATTACCCGAGAGAGGGAGATTAAAAATGCAAGAAGGTTGAGTTGATTCTTGGACATGTGAATGACATTCATAGGATGAAGAAAAGATTCTTGTTGCCTTAAATGTTGTTGGGATAATCTCTAACTCTATAACAGGGTTATAATACAAAGAAAATGTAATATGAAGTCCTTAAGCCACATCTAGCTACAAGCTAACCTTAAATGGAGGCCTAAAACTTATTTAAAGAGGGTTGTTAACAACCAGGGATAATCGCTAACGATACTGTTTGAATCATCAATGATCTGTGTTTTAAGGGGGAAAAGAATGAAACCGCTTCCCAAATTGATGTTTTTGTTTGTTTTAACGAAGGTCGTGTGTTGGAAAGAGGTTACGCGGGTCAAGGAGGTTATGAAATGGTTGAGAAGTTGTTGATTTTGTTTTTTTTCATTTGATTTTGGTTTCTAATTGGTTTGGGTGGTTTTAAGGGGAATGAAATAGGATTTTAAAGTTGTATGATGATATTTACGGGGAGTAAATATAATGGGGAGAAATAAGACTGTAGGATAAGGATTTAATGTCTAATATGACAGTGATGTGATAATGAAGGGGTGCTAGCGGACGCGGACACGAGGATTAGCAGTGCTAAGTTTATGTGTCTACACCTTTCTCCAATTATTGTGTACATATTTCACTTCTACTCCTAATCTAATAAACTATTCTAGATGAAGATGCTCTTCTTATAAAATCATCAATTTTAGATGAGCATGGAAAGCTTCTTTCTCTAAGTTACATTTGATGAGCATGCTCTCAAATTAAATCCATCAATCGACATAAACATGCGCTCCAATTAAATATATCAACTACTCTAGATAAGTGTGTTCTCCAATTAAATATGGTGTTATTTTTTTATGTGTTTACCAACTTCTACTAATTTTATGTACTATTCTAGATGAGCACACTCTCCAATAAAATTTATCTACTACTCTTGATGAACATATTATCCCATTAAATTTGATGATATATATTTGTTAAATGTATATCCAATTAATCTAATAAATTACTCTAAATAAACATGTTCTCCAAATGTTTTTTTAATTGTATACCTCCTTGTACTCCTAATCTAGTCAACCATTCCATATAAGCATGTTCTCCAATTAAAATCAACTATTATAGACATGCATGTTCTTCAATTAAACTTGATGTTTTATTTGTCTTATTTATTTTATTTTGTTATGTACCTACTTAACTAACAACTTGCCTAGACCCCCTTCCCACTTGCGTTATATTTGGCCGATGGGCCTTCCTAGAGATGATTTTTTGTTAACTATCAGATTTTCCACATATTTTTTGTCGTCGTCCCACTTCCATATTAATCTAATGCCTGCTTTTTAATCTAACGCATGCTTTTTAATCTGCTAAGATATATTTTTTTAAATGGATAGTACGTGGACCCTTTATCTAGCGAAAATTTTCTAGAACAAATTAGAATAATATGTGGACTGTTTAGCTGGCAAGCACTTCATGACAACTTTAGCCCCACTTCTGCAAAAAAATAGAAAATAGAAAATAGAAAAAATCATGCATTGTGGAGATAACTGAAATCAGACTTATATTGTTTTTTAGAAATGGGAATATCTTTTAAATCGAATAGATTTTTTCACCAACGCAAAAAATCAAAATTACCTTACTAATTTTGGATCGAGTAAGTTCTTAGTTCTCATTAGAATGGTTGCCTTTTCTACTTCGCTCTCCTTCACAGTCAATTTCCTATTTGAGGCGCATTACATGTTTTCTTTTGGCCGTGTTGTGGTCCTGCTACTTTTGCTGCAGGAAATTGTTTGTGTTTCTGAGAAGATGCTTTCAAAAGTAAGTTCATGCTTCTGTGATCTTTCCTATTTTTTGTTTCATTGTCTTTTCTCAAGGTTTTAATCAAAGGTCATAGATCTGAATCTCAACAGCATAACTCAATTTTCTATTATTAAATTCTTGAATATGTTTCTCAAGCATACTTATTTTTTATTGTATCGACATCCCCTTCAATCTCGTGATGATATCACTTTCGAGCTAACATGTAGCTCACCTCCCATATCACACCAATCTTACACCAACCCCACCTTTGTGATTGCGTAACTGAGTCTGCTCTGATATCTCCTTCGAGCTCGCAATGAGCTTGCTTCCAATATCACCTAAGAGCTACTTATTTTTTACTTTTAAAAAATTACTGGCTTTTATTATAAGGTTTGTAAATATTGTGTAGATTTTTGTCCACTGACATCTTCTTAGCAAATCCTTCAAAGATCAAAACTAGGCTCATTATGAATGAATGTGAGTGCATACTTGTATGCAGGTGCACCCTTCTAATCACTAGAAGGGGTTTGGCCCCATTTGTGCCTTTCTAAAAATGTTGGCATACCAACTATTAGGTTTAGGTTGTCATCTCTATTCAAATTGTTTTAGGTGATTTTCAATCTCCACTACCTCCCTTATGCGATAGCCTTTAGTATGATCCTTCCTTGTAATGACCCTTTTCCTGTTAATGAGACTTATTTATTCTTCAATTCTGTTAGCAGAAGAAATGTAATTACGATCTTTGAATTGATATTTGTACCCCTACTAATTTGATGAGGAGTATTATTCAATTAACAATGGGTGATTGTGTTTGTAGATCCTGTAGGTCCACTATCTACAACAACCACCTTTGGTTCACTTGCTTTCATAGATCTATTTGATTTTTTTATACCTTTCATGATCAACATTTAATTTGTAGATTCTTCACACATACTTGATTGTTTTATACCTTTCATGATCAACATTTAATTTGTAGATTCTTCACACATACTTGACTGTTTTATACCTTACATGATCAACATTTTATTTGTAGATTTTTCACACATACAATTTGGGCTATGGCATGCTATTATGTCTTGAGTACATCTACCATCATAGGATATGTTGATTAGATATGAGGAGCTGCTAAAAGAAAAAATATACTCTAACTTTCCAGGCTTGGATGACAAATTTGAGATAAACTCCCACCCCTAGGGTGTAAAATCAATGTTTTATTCACATTCATGTCAACAATGCAGACACACTTTAGATCCTTAAGCCACGGTTACACATTGATGATAAATATTGGGGTTTCCACAATATAGCAAGAGTAGACTAAGAATACAAAACATGCAACCCATAAACAAATCCACACAACCACGCAGGCGTTGATAGAAGTTCTAATGTTTCTTCAATATTTGTAGTTCTTGGGCTGATATAATGCTTGATATTAGTATTAGTCCAAGGGGACAGTGAACAAAGACTTCCCACTTAGCATAACCGAAACTTGACTTTTGGTTCAAATATTATCTGTATTTACGTTTTTTATTCATGTTTTAGTGTGTCAGTGAAAATGCTTTAGGGGTGTGTTTTTCTAAAGAATACTATATTGTTGCAGTAGTTCTTTATGTTTAACTTTACCTTGACATTAGATTGAAATTGTGTTGCTTTGTTGGTCCTAAAAAAATGATACGTTGAGCGTTATCTTCCGACGCCACTTTACAGTAAAACATGTCTACATATTTTTAAATCCTCTTAACATAAATTTATACTGAGCAAAAATTTGGTTTAGGTTGTATTATTAAGTCATTGTGTAATAATGTTACTTATTAAGTATTTGTTTAAAGAAGATTATATTTGTTTATCATCATTATAATCATTATATTTGTTGTGAGTCAAGATTTGTTAATATGAACATTATTTTTTTCTTATTTGACCTCTATGCTTATATGTTGAAAAGTATTTTAGAATTTAGTTTTCTGAGAATTTATTTCAACGTTACGTTTTGATAGGATTGAAATCTTAAATTCTTTCATTCGTTTTCTAAATTCTTCAAATGTCTAATTTCATTTTTTACTTATTTGATATGTGCACTAATATATTAAAATGTATTTTAAAATTTAGTTAGTATACAAACTTTGTGGTGAGTACAAATACTTTAGACCCTTGTCCAACTCATTTATATGGGCTACATGTGCCTTGCTCGGTACCAGGAGATAGGACTTGCTGATGGATTATTTCCAGAAGAAGCACTCCTATCACGTCCCAAGTTGGACATTAGACTAAGTCTACAAAAGGCTTTTAAAGTCGCCTAACGAGTCACCTTCCTGTAATTATATCCTCGTTGTTAAGTTGAAGTTATATGTTGCCCTCACGTATTGCCCTTTTTTACAGTTGTATTGGAGTACAATGAGGACTAGGAACTTGTCAAGCATCCCAATATCTCATGATGCACCAACATGGACATTGTCTGTGAAGAAAGTTCATTGCGAAGAATTGTTTTTTAAAAAGCAATTTGTGATTCATATTGTCTTTCATAGAAGACAAAAACTTAGTATAACAGAGATAAAAGAGGACCTCATGAAAAAGTTTGGTGTTGTTGAACCTTAGATGATTTTCCTTTCAGAGTTCAAAACAAAAAAAGCCTACTCAAGAGGTTTCGATCTGTTTTATGATACTGTGCAACATGTAATTGAATATGAACTGGGAAGCAAGTTGATTCAAAACAGGATTCATGTTCAAAATCCAAAATCCAAAATCGAAGAAAGACTTTCCAAATAGAGCTACAAAATTTGTGGAGTGAAAAAATTTCATGCTTCGCTAAATCATGTGAAGCAGATAGTATTTACAACATCTACTTTTCTTATGTCACTTTAGGTTTAGGGTTTTACTTTGAAATGAGTTGTCACTGATTCTTCAAAGCGGAAAACAAAACTACCTAAAGTAATATTTCATTTTCGTTGTTTACTACTTTGATATGGAATTTCATAAAACTTCACTTCTACCTAATGTTTATTTTCGTACTCATGTGTAGAATATTAACTTACATTATGAATTTATTATGTGTGGTGTTAGATAGTTTCTACGAGCATCTAATTTTCTTATGTAACTTTACACTATTTACATTTTTCTTTCAAAGAAAAAAATCATTTCTTCATGTAAGTATTAAGAACAACTACCTAATGTAACATTCCCAATTTAAGACATTAGAACAAGGAATTTTTTTTTTTTTTGTATAACATTCTCTACTCTAAATTACATAATTTAGAACACATGTTTGAATTTCTTGATAATTGCTCTCTATTCTAAATGATGTAATTCAGAACATACAATGCTCTTTAGGTCAATGTTCTTTGTTCGCATATTCATAATATGGAACACACATTCTATGTCATTCAATCATATAACAAATACCATGTGCTGCTGTAATGACTAGAAGAACTACCGATCTCCCATTTTATGGCTCAGAGTTTCAACGATCTCTCATTTCATGACTCGGCTACTTACCAATCCTTCATGTTAATCCATGCATTGTATACTAAGTATAATTGGTTCTCTTTACCATTTTTGGTTATTGAAGTGTTCCATTTAAGAGGCCTATCTGAATATCTGTTACTGATATTCATCTGAAATCCTGCTTCCTAGGTGATTAGGACAACGCAACCAGTAGCTTGCGATACTTTGGCCAAAGATTTTCACATGCTTTGCATGATCATATTCCTAGACGTTATACACATCAATGGAATATGTCCTTCACCTCACTTCGTCTGTTATCTAGAATGGTATTTTTCTGAATTCTGTCAGTCCTCTTGTCCAAGGTTAAACTTCAACCCAAGATAGCAATATGAAAGAGTATAGGGAGGCACTCATGGTGACTAAAGATACGCAGACATACTTTGTCAACCCTTGTCGAATGTGTGTGTCTAGTTACCCTTAGTCTTCCTAAGTCACTCTGTATACAAGGTCACATTTCTAACTTGGTCCAAACTTATGTAAACTTTGATGATTTGATTCAGAAGGGCGTTGTAGCATGTCAGCTGCAACATTGTGTCGTCATGAAGGCCCCGCCTTCATGAAGACACCATATTGCAGCTAGCGTGTGCCAACGTCCTACGGAATCCTCCCAACAAGGGTTACACATCCAGCTAAAAGTGTGATTAGATTCTTAATTTTAATTCTATTAAGAATGAGTTTCAGCAACCGTGTTGATCCTCTAACCTCATTGTTCGTTACAATTGCATAGCTAGAAAAGACTTTAATTGTCTCATAGTTTAATATATTGTTTCGCTCGGAATGTTTCGGCTTCTGGGAATAGAGTTGCTTCTATCCTTTCATTCCTTTTAGAAACAGATGAGGGTTAGGGCTAGGAGGAATACCTGTTGAATGTCGAGATGGTGTGCGCGTACCGTAGAGAAAGATCAGGTTGACTGCGAAGAACTCCTTTTTGTCTTGGAAGGACTACCTGCAAATAAGAACACAAGACCACAAGATTTTGATTAGACAATAAATGAGGAAACTGTCTTGGGCCCAGGAAATATAAAACTTCCTTTTGAAGGTGGTCAGTTTCCCTGCTAATATGAATTAACACCAAAGACTGTAAAATATCAATTAAGTTGCTTTGTTGAAACAGGTAGGGGAAAGGTTGATTTCTGGTTTTGAACCACAATAACCGATGCCGGTTACTGATAACCGATATCGGTAGGGTCTAGGATCTGTGGGTTAGTTGTGTTGTGGGGTGGTTGTTGTTGTAGGGTAGCTGTGTTGTTTGTAAGGCTAGTATATGGGTGATATTAGGTAATGAGGTGATGAGAAGTAAATGAAGGATAGTTAGATGTAATATGTTGCCGGGTAGTGGATCTAGGAATGGATTTGTGAGGATTGTGATTCAAAAGTCTAAGAAGTATTATTAAAAGGACGTACAAGATGTAACTTACTGGTTATTGACGAAGATGCAGGTCCAAGAACTCTGATGACAAAGGCAGAACTGAGGTAGGATGGCCTGACACACAGAAGATGAGATATCTCCCTCCCAATGATCAGCTGAGTATCACAGGGCTCTGGTATCCAGTTGCAGTCTTGGGCTTGATCTCCTTTGCTGCAAACTCTTCTTGTTTCTTCACTTGTCTCTGCTCAGGCCAAGTAAAGATCTGGATTCTCTTGATCGCTCCTGATGCTCTCTCGATCCAAAAATCCTTCCACTCCTGTTTTTGGTTTGGGGAGCCCATTTACAGGGAATCGATGGCGGTTATGTAACCGACGGCGATCGAGTAGGAACCGGTATCGGTAAGGAAAAAGCAGGCTATTTTTAGTAAAATAGCCCACTTTCCCTGCTTTTCTCCCGAGAGATTAGTTGTGGGCTTGGTCAAAGTGACTAGAAGGTCGGCTTTGGGTGCGAGAAAGGGGTCATTAGTCATGGGTGTAGGTGTGGACCAAGTTATAGGTCTTAATTAGGTTAGTTTTAGGGTTAGGACTAGGTCATGATGAGGTGGCAAAATGAGGTGGCAGGTAAGGTGATGTGGATTTATCAATTACAAGGTAATTAATAAATAATTGTGTAAGGTTTAGGTGATGAGGTAGGTTGCGAAATGAGATGCGGGTCACAAGGGGTCGTAAGACACAAATTTGGTGTCTACATTAGCCCCTTATTGTCATGTAGCTTGTTTTGTAAAGCTGCACGGACAATAATATGAAGTGGTTTCTCCTGTTAAGGGTATAGGTAATCCCCCTCAAATCTATCACAGATTGAGAGAACTTGAAATCAGGGATAGGGTTGATAAAGGGTAAATGGTGTAGAGATGATGGGGAGAAGGTGGGGTAAGTCCAAGGAAGCAGATGCACGTTGAAATGCAATAGTGGCGACTAGGATACATGATTTGACGAGCAAACCAGCAATGCATAGGCAAAGGTCGATAGTTTAATCCAAACAAGGGTGATATAATCCTGGTATCCAAGGCATAGGAAGTAGCTCCAGGGTATATAACAGGTAAGGTACAGGAACGTTTAGGCATGTTCGGCAGTACCAATGGTTGGTTTGGTTGAGATAAACGTCACAGTCTAGGTCTAGGCAAAGCTGGTCGACAGATCAAAGTCAGGGACCCTAATCATGCTAAAACACGAACAGGGGAGCTCGATGGAATAAAAAGCTACATGATGGGTGGATAAAAGTGTATGGTGTTGATGTGGGTAAGGGGATGAAGTGATATGGCCGTGGGTCGGGCCAGTGTGGGTTACAGCCTTGGGTCGGGACGGATGGGTTAGGGTGAGGACTAGGGCGGGCCGGATGGTTAGGGTGAGGCTTTGGGCAAGCCCGGAGCAAAACAAAAAAAGCCTACTCAGAGGTTTTCGATCTGTTTTATGATACTGTGCAACATGTAATTGAATCTGAACTGGGAATTCACTTGATTCAAAACAGGATTCATGTTCAAAATCCACAAAAATCCCAAAATCGAAAACGACTTTCCAAATGAGCTACAAAATTTGTGAGTGAAAAAATTTCATGCTTCGCAAATCAGTGAAGCAGATATATTTACAACATCGACTTTTTTCTTATGTCACTTTAGGTTTAGGGTTTTACTTGAACTGAGTTTGTCACTGATTCTCAAAGCGGAAAACAAAACTACCTAAAGTAATATTTCATTTTCCGTTGTTTACTACTTTGATATGAATTCATAAACTTCACTTCTACCTAATTTTATTTTTCGTCTCATTGTGAATATTAACTACATTATGAATTTATATGTGTGGTGTTAGATAGTTTCTACGAGAGCATCTAATTTCTTAGTAACTTTACACTATATACGAGTTTTTTCTTTCAAGAAAAAAAATCATTCTTTCATTTAAGTATTAAGAACAACTACCTAGTTAACATTTCTCCAATTTTAAGACATTAGAACAGGCAGTTTTTTTTTTTTTGTATAACATTCTCTACTCTAAATTTACATATTTAGAACACTGTTTGAATTTCCTTGATAATTGCCTCTATTCTAATGATGTAATTCGACATACATGCTCTTTAGGTCAATGTTTCTTTGTTTCGCATATTCCTATATGGAACACAACATTCTATGTCATTCAATCATATAATCAAATACATGTGCGCGCTTAATGACTAAAGAAACTACCGATCACCCATTTTATGGCTCGATTGCAACGATCTCTCATTTCATGACTCGGCTACTTACCCAATCCTTCATGTTAATCCATGCTTGTAATCCTAAGTATACTTGTTCCTTTAACCATTTTTTGGTTATTGAAGTGTTCATTTTAAGAGGCCTAACTGAATATCTGTTATCGATATTCATCTGAAATCCCTGCTTCCTAGGTATTTAGGACAAACGCAACCAGTAGCTGCGATCTTTGGGCCAAAGATTTTCAACATGCTTTTGCATGATCATATTCCTAGACGTTATACACATCAATGGAATATGTCCTTCACCTCACTGTCGTCGTCTCTAGAAGGGTTATTTTTCCTGAATTCTTCAGTCCTCTGTCCAAGGTTAAACTTTCAACCCAAGATAGCAATATGAAGAGTATATGGAAGGCACTCATGTTGACTAAAAATACGCAGACTACTTTGTCAACCCTTGTCGAATGTGTGTGTCTATTTCCCTAGTCTTCCTAAGTCCTCTGTATACAAGGTTCACATTTTCTAACTTTGGTCCAACTGATGTAAACTTTGATGATTTGATTCAAAGTGCGTTGTAAAGCATGTCCGCTGCAACATTGTGTCGTCATTAAGGCCCGCCCCCGCCTTCATAAGCCAAGCCATATTGCAGCTGCGTGTGCCAACGTGCCTAATACGGAAATCCTCCCCAACAGGGTTACCCTCCAGCTAAAAGTGGTGATTAGATTCTTAATTTGGAATTCTA
This sequence comes from Taxus chinensis, assembly GCA_019776745.2. Classification (NCBI taxonomy): domain Eukaryota; kingdom Viridiplantae; phylum Streptophyta; class Pinopsida; order Cupressales; family Taxaceae; genus Taxus; species Taxus chinensis. The sequence continues at coordinate 739,323,429 of CM034152.1, read as the reverse complement.
TAAGAAATGAGTTTCATCAGCAACCGTGTTGAGCTCTAACCTTCATGGTTCGTTACAATTGCATAGCTAGAAAAGATTGAATTGTCTCATAGTTTAAATATATTGTTTCCGCTCGGGAATGTTTTCGGCTTCTGGGAGAAGTGCTTCTATCCTTCTCATTCCTTTAAAACAGATGAGGGTTAGGGCTAGGAGGATCCCTGTTGAATGTCGAGATGGTGGTGCGCGGACCGTAGATAAAGATCAGGTTTGACTGCGATAAACTCCTTTTGTCTTGGAAGGACTACCTGCAACAGTGAAGAACACAATACCACCTAGATTTTTGATTAGACATAAATGAGGAAACTGTCTTGGGCCCAGGAAATATAAAACTTCCCTTTGAAGGTGGTCAGTTTCCCTGGCTCCTAATAGAATTAACACCACAGAACTGTAAAATTCAATTAAGATTTGCTTTTGTTGAAAACAGGTAGGGGAAAGGTTGATTTCTGGTTTGGAACCACAATTAACCGATGCCGGTTACTGGATACCGATATCGTTAGGGGCTAAGGATCTGTGGGTTAGTTGGTTGTGGGTGGTTGTTGTTGTAGGTGTAGCTGTGTTGTTTGTAAGGCTATATATGGTGATATTAGGGTACTGAGGTGAGAGAATAAATAGGATAGTTAGATGTATATGTTTGGGCGGTGTGGATCTAGAATGGATTTGTGAGGATTGTGATTCAAAAGTCTAAGAAGTATTATTAAAAAGGACGTACAAGATTAACTTCACTGTTATTGACGAAGAAGGCCGAGGTCCAGAACTCTGATGACAAAGCGAACTGAGGTAGAGGCCCTGACACCACAGAAGATGAGATATCTCCCTCCCATGATCAGCTGAGTTCACATGGCCTCTGGTAATCCAGTTGCCGTCTTGGGCTTGACTCCTTTGCTGCAAACTCTTCTTGTGTCTTCACTTGTCTCGGCTCAGCCAATAAGATCTGGGATTTCTCTTGATCGCTCCTGATGCTCTCATCCGCTCTCGATCCAAAATCCTTCCACTCCCTGTTTTTTGGTTTGGGGAGCCCCATTTACAGGGAATCGATGGCGGTTTATGTACCCACGGCGATCGAGTAGGAACCGTATCGGTAAGGAAAAAGCCGGCTATTTTGAGTAAATAGCCCACTTTCCCCTGCTTTTCTCCCGAGAGAAGTTAGTTTGTGGGCTGGGCAAGTTTGGAACTCGAAGTCGGCTTTGGGTGCGAGAAAGGGGTCATTAGTCATGGGTGTAGGTGTGGACCAAGTTATAGGTCTTAATTAGGTTAGTTTTAGGTTAGGATAGGCCATGATGATGGGCAAATAGGTGGCAGGTCGGTTATGTGGATTTATCAATGTACAAAGGTAATAAATAAATAATTGTGTAAGGTTTAGGTGATGAGTTAGGGTTGCGAAATGAGATGCGTGTCCCAAGGGTTCGTAAGACACACAATTTGGTGTCTACATTAGCCCCTTATTGTCATGTAGCTTGTTTGTAAAAGCTGCACGGACCATAAATATGAAGTGGTTTTCTCCTTTTAAGGGTATAGTATCCCCCTCAAACTATACAGATGAAGAACGTGAAAATCAGGGATGGGTTGATAAAGGGTAAATGGTGTAGAGATGATGGGGAGAAGTGGGGTAAGTCAAGGAATCAGATGCACTGTGAAAATGCACTATGCGCCTAGGATACATGATTTGACGAGCAAAAACCAGCGCATAGGCAAGGTCGATAGTTTAATCGAAACAAGGTGTAATAATCCTGGTATCCCAAGGCATATTAGTAGCTCAGGGTATATAACAGGTAAAGGTACTGAACGTTAGGCATGTTCGGCCAGTACCAAAATTGTTGGTTTGGTTTGAAGATAAAACGTCACATCTAGGTCTAGCAGCCTGGTCGACGATCAGTCATGGACCCCTAATCATGCTAAAACACGAACATGGATCTCGATGGAATAAAAAAAGCTACATGATGGGTGGATAAAAGTGGTATGTTGTTGTGTTGGGGTAAGGTATTGAAGTGGATTGGCCTTGGGTCCCGGGCCAATTTTTTGTTGGGTTACAGCCTTGGGTCGGGCGGTGGGTGGGGGAGCCTATGGTCCCGGGCCGGATTGTTAAGGGTGAGGCTTTGGGTCAAGCCGGATAGGTAGGTTTTAGGCCTTGGTCGGGCCGGAGTTAGGGTTTTGGAGGCTGGGTCGGCCGGATAGGTCGGGTTAGGCCTTGGGTCGGGCCAAGTTGTTGGGTGGCGCCCGTTGGGTCGGGCCAAATGGTTTAGGGTGAGGCCTTGGGTCGGGCCGGCTAGGTGGGTTTGGCGGCCTTGGGGTCGCCAAATGGTAGGGTGAGGCCTTGGGTCGGCGATAGGTAGGTTTTAGGCCTTGGGTCGGGCCAAGTTTTGGGTTACGGGCCTTGGGTCCGGGCCACATGGTTAGGGTGAGGCCTTGGTCCGGGCCGGATAGGTAGGTTGAGGCCTTGGTTCGGGCCAAGTTGTTGGGTGGGGCGGCCTTGGTCGGGCGAAATGGTTAGGGTGAGGCCTGGGTCGGGCCGCTGGTGAACAAATGGTGTTCAGCAAAGGGTGTATAGGCGATGTGGGAGAAAGGGCGATTAGTACATAGGGGCAGAAAGTTGGGTGAATAAGACAAAACCGATATCGGTTGCATGACGCCGGTACCGGTTATTAACCCGTGCTGGTTTCCTTCGGGCAACGATTGACCAGTGTCGTTCTCATTTTTAAAAACCTATAAAAAGAAAAATACGGCCTGTCATTGTCACATTTCTAATTTGAAACCGCTTGGGTTCCTGAGGTGAATATTGATATTGGTGCATTTTTGGCTGAGTGGCACTAGTTGAGTGAGAAGTGAGTTGATTGGTGGCCCGCGTGAAGTAGCAGCAAACATTTGATTGGTAGATGGACCCAGCCAAAGCAGAGTTTGAGCCATGGGCCCAGCCCGGAGGACAGAGGTGGCTGGACCAGCTGGACCACCACCACCTATCCACCACTTACGACGTGTTGGTCGTAACTCGGTAGTAGGGGCTCCGACCCTTCATTATTATGTGAATTTAATGGTATTATGTTGTATTTGGGATTCGGGTAGGAATCTTAGATTTGAGAAAATAATGAATAATGGAAGTTATATGAAAAGAGGAAAGGGTAGATAGGCTAAATAGGCCAAGGCGTTTGGGTGGGTAGGTTTTTAGGGTGTTTGGGTGGGTATGTAGGGAGAAATAGGAAAAAAAATGAATTGGGGTAGCCACGCGGGTTCGGCTCGGTAATTTTTACAGCGGACCGATGTCGGTCACTAAGCGACGGCATCGGTCCATAAAATCTAGGGGCAGGATTGATCGGTTGTGACCGGTGTCGGTCGGTAGTTGACCGGCATCGGTGGAGAGGAGACCGGGTCGGTTATGGGTGACCGGTACCGGTTTCGTAGTGATTTGTAGTTATTTTGGTTGGTTTGGGTTATGTTTTAGTGTTGAATTGTTGGTTGTGGTTTAGGTGTTGTGAGTATGGTTTGGGATGGGGTAGGGGTGTTTTGGTATGATTTAAGTTGTGTCGATTGTTGGATTTGGTTTGTTTGGGTATCGTTTCGGTTTCGTGGTAGTATGATGTGGGTTGTTTGTTTGGGTTGTAAGAGGGAGGGGGATATTGTAGAAGATAGGTGGGGTAAGAGGGGTGTGTTAGAGAGTCGGGGTGTGTCGGGGGATAAAAAGGGGGTATAGAGGGTAAAGTAGATGTTGTGATAAAGATTAGGGCTAATGTAGTGGGTTGGTTTTACAGGCACGTCAGCAGCTGACGATGCGGGACAAGATGCCCCCACTGTTGAGTCGGATGCGACCACATGTGCCTGCAGCACACTGGGCTATCATGCGCGAGGTGGGACTCGGCGGAGTCCAGCGATACAGAGCGATCAACAGAGATCATAGTTTGATGGTTGCCCTCATCGAGAGATGGGATCCGGCGACCAATGTGTTCCATCTCCCGACTGGAGAGATGACCATCACATTGGAGGATGTGTATCACATCCTTCGATTACCTATCGATGGAGAGGCAGTCTTTCAGGTGGATGCAGAGACAGCCATGGACAGCATCCTACAGGTTTTTGGGGATGTAGCTGCGCTATTGACATATCACAGCGCGAGTATCGGGTATGGGGATATGTACCGTGCGCACCGACATGAGACACAGCTTACCGTGTTGATGATGATCGGGATCACCTGCTTCGCCCTCCCAGACTCAGAGGGAGGCCGCTTTCCACAGGCACTGATGGGGGTGCTACATGAGATGGTGGAGGAGCACACATGTTATGCTTGGGCACCAGTATACCTGGTGCAGTTATATAGAGAGCTGTGGGGCTATCGTCGGATGAGGCGATTTGGGATTTGTTCGACATTTTTGCTTCACTGTTGGGCATATGAGCACATCATATGCATTAGACCAGTAGGATTACCCCAGCAGCCAAGGCCACAGGTCATATATAGATACGGCTTTCAGAGGTGGTTGGGGGTCATGGGCCAGCCACGAGCAGTGCTTGCAGGGCGGGAAATCGCTTATTACAGGCATTTATTAGAGGGCCTGACAGTGGCAGATATTGTATGGAGACCGTATAGAGGTCATCACCCCCGTGGAGGAGCCCGAGGACAGTTGCAGTGGATCCAGTACACATTCTGGATAGCGGGACGGAGGCCGGGAGAGTATGAGAGGATACCCCTGGAGAGGGTACGCAGGAAGATGGGGCTACGACAGGATGAGCCCCCTCGCTTCCCTCAGTACCGGAGGGATGATGTAGAGGCCCCACTGCCTGCACCACAGCCCGTGGATCCAGATTGGGTTGCTGAGAGGCCTGCCGATGACACTGTAGATGATGTTGGGTGCACAGGCACATTTTTGGTTTGGTGGGCCGGAGAGAGAGCTGCGAGGATAACACAGCCCGCATAGCCAGACTTAAAGGCTGTTAGAGCAGAGAGGGATCAGCTCAGAGGGTAGGTACAGTTATTACAGGGGCAGCTTGCTACGGCACAGGCACAGATAGGTGTTTTTACAGGGGCAGCTAGCCCAAGCTTAGGTACAGGCACAGGCACCACCACCAGCAGCGGCACAGCCACAGCCCCAGGCACAGGTACAGGTACCACCAGCAGCAGCGGCACAGTCATACCCTGAGGCACAGGTACAAGTACCACCACCAGCAGTGGCACAGCCACAGGTACCACCACAGCCACAAGCATAGGTACAAGTACCACCACAGCCACAGGCACCACCAGCGGCACCAGCACAGGCACAGGGGGCACTGGTAGTAGGTGTCAGGGGACCAGCCCCAGTACCTACGGTGGCTCGAGAGCGTTACATGGAGGCTAGAGCGGAGGCCCGATACTATCAGGATATTCTTGATGGTATCGGGGCTGATTATCAGTCTTATGTGGCACATAGAGCAGAGACTCTCGGAGCCAGAGGTCTCAGGGAGGTGTAGCCACAGCTGGTGGGTCCGTCACAGGCAGGAGGCGAGAGGTAGGACAGGGACCAGCAGGCAGACAGGTAGAGGGAGGTGGAGAGAGCTGAGGGGTCCCTGTACATTTTGTATATTGGACATGGGCACCGGTCTGCGAACCGGTTGTGTTGATAGAGGCCTGTGTGCCTATTTATTCATTTATTCATTCATTTATTTATTGTATATACCGGCCTGTGAGCCGAGTACAGGTTGTACAGTTGATACCGGCCGGCGAGCCGAGTATGTTTTTGACAGGAGAGACTGGCCTGTGAGCCGAGTCGAGATTATTGACAGTTATTGCGGCCTGCGCGCCGGCTTTGTTGTATTATGAGATCACAGAGGCCCCGATGCAGGGCACATTGTATATTTAAAACCTTGTATATATATAGATATGATGTTTTGATCCACATGCTGTGTTTAGAAATGCGTTAAATGTTTTGTCGATGGTTTGTGATATTTGATGTATGATGAGTTGGATTTACATGGTGTTATATATTAATGATGTTGATGTCTTTTGTTGATGGGATGTATGTAGATATAAATGATGATTTTAATTGACATATTGTATTATGAAATGTTGTATGTTTTGTCGCTGATTTTATGAAAATATATGTATGTAGCTGTTAAGTTGGATCCAAATGGTATATAGATTAATGGTTTTTGATATCGTTTGTTGATGATTTGTTTGTTTTGGTAATGTAGATAGATGAAATGGATGAAATCGTAATGAGATGTGGATTTTATGAAAAGATTATAGCTATCGGTGTTGGTATGCAGGAAAAAGAGGCGGGCGCCTCCAAAAATTAGATAAAAAATAAAGAAAAGGACTATGTTTTGAAAAAGGTGGGTATGTGACCGACATCGGTTAGATAACCGATGTCGGTATAGTATAGACTGATATCGGTTAGGCAATTGATACCCGGTTATTCAAACCGATACCGGTTATTCCAAAATGAGATTTTTCTAAAAATAGAAAAGCGTAGGGTGGCAACTGAAGTTCTTATTTTGAGAGGCATGCAAGATGTTAAATACGCGAATGCGACGCTGTTTTAAAGACTGAGACAAGTAATTACATGAGAGATTTGAGTGATAAGGAGGGAAAGAGATAGGTAACGTGATTATGGTCTGAGATCAAAAAGACAGAAATCTAAGCTATATTTGAAGAGGGTGGTGAGCATGGCTGAACGAGGAGAAGCATCCAGCAGGCATGGATGAGAGGGAAGACAACTTCCACCGCAAGCTGCTGCAGCCCAAGAGGTAAACGATTTGGTTGTGATTTGGTGCTTGCATGTTTTGTAAATAGGAGGAGGGAGATTAAGTGGGTAGATATGATAAAGAAAACGTGATAGCAAGGGTTATAGGTAAGGTGAGTGTTATGGGGTAGGTAATCAGGGGTTTCGGGTATGTCTGTGTATACAGAGAGGAATACACGATCAATTTATTGTCGTAGGTGGTTGTTTAGACAAGGTGTATGTAATTGACAGTGACTGATAGCGGTTAGGGATAACCGGTATCGGTTACTAAACCAGTACCGGTTATTTATAACCGATACCGGTTACTGGAGGAATTTCTAGAATGTGAGAAAAAAAACCTTTAGGGATTCGATGGATTGAATGGTTATTTGTTGTTGTGATGTATGCAGGCAGAGGGCAGGGCCGAGGATGAATGATAGTGTACCAGTGTTGTTGTCACGAATCCAAGTGGATGTAACACCAACTGAATGGACATTGATAAATCGTTTGGGGTTAAGTGGAATCCTCTATTATTCATGAATCGCACATAACCATGCTATGTTGCAGGTGTTGATTGAAAGATGGAATCCAGAGAAGAATACCTTCTATCTGCCAACAGGGGGGATGACAGTAACATTGGAAGATGTGTTCCGAATTTTGAGACTTCCTATTATAGGAAAAACTAGTATATCAGGCATTACCTAGTGTAGCGTGGGGAGCGATAACAACAGTATTTGGTCCATACGCACGAGATTTGACACAGTGAGGTTTGACATTCACATATGGGATAATGTATGTAGCCACACCCTGAGGAGACAAGGTTAGCAGTGATATTAATGATAGTGGTAGGGTATTATGCATTGCCGAGGGCAGATGGGGGAAGGTTTCTAAAAGCATTGATGTGTGTTATTTGGGAGATGATAGAGAGGAACGTGACTTTTGCATGGGCACCTACATATTTAGCGGAGCTATACAGGGGTTTATGGGCTTGTAGGTGAAATCACAGGACGACACTGGATTGTTCATACTTATTACACTGTTGGGCCTATGAGTACATTGTTTGTGTGCGACCAATAGGCCGACCCATCCAGTCAGGAGAGACCGGAGTACAGAGGTTGGGATTCAGACGATGGGTCTAGACAGAACAAGAGGTGAGATCCCAGGCCATGACGGGTGACATTGAGTATTACAGGCAGGTATGGGAGGAGGGTGACGATTGTGGATATCTGTTGGAGGCCTTACGGGAACTATATGGTAACAGAGAACATAGCTGAGGAGTTGAGGGGTGTAGAGTGATTGAGGTGGATTGCAGGGCATAGACCAGGGGAGTATGAGAGGATTCCTCTAGATCGTGTGCAGCAACAATTTAGATTTGTGCAGGATATAACCCTGGCTTATATACCATATATGAGGATCGACGCCGAGGGCAACATCCTCACCTCCCCCGGCCAACACCTCCAGAAGGGTCAGAGGAGATAGTAGCCGATCGCAGGGGTAATGGATGCAGGAATGACAGAGGCCTATAGGTTATGGTGGGTAGCAGAGTTGCGATGTGTACATGATCACCCTGACATAGCTGTGATTACAACGGAGAGGGATCGTCTGCAGAGTTTAGTTCATCAGCTCTAAATGCAGGTGAATGAGACAAGAGGATTGTTAGCGGGTTGCGGAGTCACGAGCGGAGAGACTAGAGGCTGGATTCCTCCATGCGAGAGGGCCTATTCATGTGTTACAGGAGAGATTGGTAGATCAGTGGGCTGGGTACCAATAGCCATGGTACCTTTGAGGATAAAGAGGCCTGGCAACAGGCGTCGACGATCATGATCATCACCTGGTTTGGGATGAATCGTGAGGGTCTAAATAAATGTTAGCAAGGTATAAGAATAAATAAGGATGCCGACCTTACGTGTCGATGATAGAGAAGATGTATTCATTTAACATCTAAATAAGACTGAATATGTATGTTGATATGAGTTATGATAATAATAAGAATGTTTGCGTTTTGAATTTGGGTGTTTTGAAAAAGGATAAAGAGGAATGTCATTAAATAGAAATACACAAAAATATTTATATTTACCACACATGATAGGCTATGGTAGGGGGTGGTCGAGCTAACCTTGGGAGACCTCATGTCTCTGAAGTGCTGCCTACATAGCCCATTGCACAAAGCAAGGAGGGGCCTCAGACCGATGTAGTTCTCCCTTAGGATCAGGGAGAGGTGAATTTAGGCAATTTGGTATGGTTTAGGCAATTGGTTGGTTGGTAAAAAATATTGATATTAATATTGGTAAGGTAAGGTTGTTGGTGTTGGTAATGAATTGGTGATGTTGTAAAAGGTATAAGGGAAGCGAAAGTTAGCCTACCCAAGTAGAAGGGAACCATGTCCTGATTAAGATCAACACACAATCCTAGATGTGAGGCAAAGAGGAAAGACTGCTCCATAGGTGAAAAGAGCTAAACAAACCACACAACGTAGAACGAGCTTAAAGCCCTAGGTACCAGTGCATAGACAAGAAGTCAATAGGTGAAAAGAGTTGTATGATCACAATATATCGGGTGTACGTCACGTTGCTTAAGTTGAAAAAAATGTTGAGGTGAGGTGGTTGATGTGGGCGAGGGTGCAAAGAACTTATTACAAAGCGAGTATTCTGACGAAAGAGAACCTACCCTAAATAGACAAGTCCATGACACCAAAGTTCTTTTGAATGAGGCTTTTATTTTACTGAATATAGACTGATCAATGTGGGAAGTCTACAAGGGATATTGATTGTACTATTCTTGAGGTCTTCACAAAGCTGATCCATGCGAGAAGCTTCTGATAAAGGATGACTGTGTATAGCTTTCCTTCGAGGGAGCAGTCTATTTATAATAGCAGATATGATTTTAGTGCATAGCTGTCCTTCGGGGGAGCAGTCTATATATAATAGCAGAAATAGTTTGGCATATAGCTATCCTTTGAGGGAGCAGTCTATATATAATAGCAGATATGATTTTAGTGCATAGCTGTCCTTCGGGGGAGCAGTCTATATATAATAGCAGCAATAGTTTGGCATATAGCTGTCCTTTGAGGGATCAGTCTATATATAAGGTAGATAGCTAGATGTCCTTTCGACGTGAAGCATCTAGTTTTTTACAGGAAGTTTGACTCAAGAAAATCTCATAAGAATACGGCTTATTTTAATACTTTGAAGTCATGGACTAGACTAAAAAGGGAAGGCATTGCTGAGGTGAAGTGAGAATCAAACTATGTGAGCTTGATTTTTATTATGAGGCGTAGGAAACAAAGTGTATGTGGTGGTAAGTGAGCTCAAGGGACGAGTGGCAGGTAGATAAGAAGTGATATAACACTAAATTCAACAGTAGAATGGTCGAAGATGTAAGGAATTAAGGGGTTCAGGCTCAGGTTTACCATTAAGTGAAGCTAAACGATAAGTGCCTGATTTATAAGTGTGAGTGATTATATAAGGCCCAATCCAATTAGGAGGAAATTTTCCACATTTTCTCTTTTCTAGTTTGGTCACATGTTGATTCTCTTTGAGGACAAGATCACCAACCTTAAAGGTATGCTCATGAAGTCGCTTATCATAAGCACGCTTGATACATTTTTGATAGATTTGGAGGTGATCAAGAGTTGTAAGACGACACTCATCAAGAAAGCTCTAATTGGGCTAACCGCTCTTGGCGGAAATCATTGTTGGTGAGAATATCCTGAAGAGATATTCTAAGGGAGGGTATTTGTACTTCGAGAGGCAGGACAGCCTCGGTACCATATACCAAAGAAAAAGGTGTGGGATTAGTGGAGGTACGAATGCTAGTACGATAAGCCCAAAGGGCAAAGGGGATGTGATCGTGCTAATTTCTTTCCAGATCCATTAACAACTTTCATGAGGATTTTGGTTAGGGTTTTATTAGAGGATTCAGCCTGACCATTGGCCTGCGGATAGTAAGGCGATGAGAAACTAAGTTTGATACCAAAGTTGTTGCAAAGGTCTTGTAACAACTTATTTTTAAAAGATTTACCATTATCTGTTATTAGGTGATGAGGAATACCAAAACGACAGATAATGTGATGGTTAATGAATTCGACAATTTTTTCTTTTTTAGTTGAAATGAGTGCAATAACCTCCACCCATTTTGTGTAATATTTGGTTGCTGTGATAATCCATCAGTGATGTTGTGAAGAGGATGGATGAATCTTACCAATAAGGTCTAAACCCCATTCTGAGAAAGGCCAAAGATCTCGGGTGACCTATAGCGGGTGGCTAGGAGTATGTTGAAGGTTGGCATGTTGCTGACACATAACACAATGCTTAACATATTCATAGCAATCGTTATTGAGAGTAGGCCAATAATAACCTAGGCGAGAGGATTCGTTTGGCCCACGACAAGGCTGCTGAAATGTCTGCCACAAATACCGTCATGGACTTGTTGGATGGTATGGGTGACCTCCGCACCGGTGAGACATCGAAGGAGGATGCCATCAAAGCCACGTTTATAAAGGTGTCCCCCCATAACAACATAACGAGAAACGCATTTAAGAAACACGCGTTTGCCGGGTACTAGTAAGGTCAGATGGGGAGAACAGAGGTTGTAAGGTAGTCGTGGAATTGGTGATACCAAGTATCCTGTGAATTAACAGACACATTATTTATCGTACAAACAACCAAGGATGAATAAGATGGGGCAAAGTGTTGTTGGACCAAGACAAAAATGTCAGAGTCAGTTGATGAAGCTAGAATTTGTGAGGCTAAGCAAGCCATAGTATCTGTAAATTTGTTAGTGGAGCTGGGAATGGTTTGGATAGAATAGCGAGTAAATAAGGCTAGAAGTGAATCCACATAGTGTTTTTACTTTTGAAGTTCCTCATTTTTGCATTGGTAGATGCCCATAACTTGATTGACTACCAATTGAGAGTCACCAAAAATATTGATAGATTTGATACCTAAGTGTAACACAACTTAGAGACCCAGAACAAGGGCCTCGTATTCCGCTATATTATTAGTGCAAGGGAAATCGAGTCGGAACGAGAGAGGCATAGGCTCAGCATCGAGAGGAATGAGAAAAATGCCGGCTCCTCCGCCGTGCTGGTATTTGGATCCATCAAAGAAGAGGGTCATTGGATACGACTCCTCCTTGAGTGAAAGAGTGGCGATGAGTTCGTTGGGGAATGTAAAATTGGTAAATTGTTCCCCTAGTAAAGGGGCTTCCGCAAGTTAGTCTGCCATGGTTTGTCCTTTGATTGATTTCTGGTGGACAAACTCAAGGTCGAGGTCGGCGAGGAGCATGAACCATCTGGCGATGCATTGGTTTAGATGAGGTTTGGCATACATGTAATGGATGGGGTCCGTGTTGGTGATGACGAAAGTTTTGTGATTCAGAAGGTAGTGTTGGAGTTTGGTGGCCACGAATGATAGGGCTAGGCACAACTTTTCTACATGTGTATAACTAGTCTCATAGTCCACCAAAGTACGACTTATATAATAAACGACTTGTTCTCAATTCTCAAAGTCACGATGTGCAAGCATGGCCCCTACAACATGGTCGGTGGCAGAAAGATAAAGGTAGAAAGGGCGATCGTCTTGGGGTGGGATAAGCACGGGTGGCTGCAAGAGATAAGCTTTGAGAGCCTCAAAGGCTTTGTGGCACTCTTCACTCCATTGAAATTCAATGTCTTTTTTATAGGAGGTGATGGAAAAGTTGACATCGATCCGAGAGTTGGGAGATGAAACGTCGGATAGATTGGAGTTTACCTTGTAAACTACGTAATTGTTTAAGATTGGTAGGTGGGGGGCATTTCTAGGATAGCTTTGACTTTAGATGGGTTGACCTCAATGCCACGTAGAGAGACAATAAAGCCGAGAAGTTTTCCCGAAAGGACACCAAAGATACATTTCTTTGGTTGAAGATGGACAAAATATTATAATAGGTGATCGAAAATAATGGTTAAAACATCAAGATGTTCACTGCGATATTTAGATTTTCCAAGAAGATCATCGACATAATCTTCAAGGATAGTGTGCATAATGTCATGAAAAATGTAGGTCATAGCCCGTTGATAGGTTGCACCAGCATTCTTAAGGCCAAATGGCATTACACGGTAACAGAAGGTTCCCCAAGGAGTTATGAAGGCAGTTTTATGTTGATCGGCGGGTGCAACCAAAATTTGGTTGTATCGTGAAAAGCCATCCATGAGAGAGAGCATCTCATGGCCTGCAGTGAGATCAACAAGTTGGTCAATACTAGGTAGGGGGAAGTCATCCTTAGGGCAAGCAAGGTTGAGATCTCAGAAATCCGTGCATATCCGAAGTCCCCCCGTCGCTTTAGTAACATCTACGATGTTAGAAATCCATTAAGGATAGTCAATAGGCAGGATGAAGGAAACAGAAAGAAGTCGTTGAAGCTCCTCTTTGACCAAGAGGGCAATGCATGGATGCATTTTTCTCAATTTTTGTTTAATTGGCTTGGAATCGGGTTTCAGTGTAATGTTATGGACGGCAATGTCAGGATCAATTCCTGGCATGTCAGCGTTAGGACCAAGTGAAAGCTTGGTTGCGAGCATGGAGAAAGGTAGTAAAGGCGACTTGTTTTGATGCGTTAAGGGATTGTCTGATCTTCACAATGTGAGGATCCTCCTCCATGTGGATGTTGATTTCTATAGTAGATTCGTTCAGCATGGTTTGAGTTTCAGATGGTAAGGCGCGTTGAATATAAGAGTCATCCGTGCCAAGGTAAGTGAGGATGGAGTCATCATCCTGACACTCAACAACGTTAATTGAAGGTGATTCCTCTTCAATCATGTATGGATACAGAAGAGGGATAGAAGAGGGGTCCTCATTATCACGTTGATAAGTGAGAGGTCCTAGGAAGATAGCATTTATGAAAAAAAAAAGTTAGGAGGGATAGAATTCGGGATCTATCAACTCTGTGGGTGACGAAGGCAAAATGGGTGATGATGGTTCGGTAGGGGTGACGTCATTGTCTTCTAGAAGACAACTGACATGAGGTTCCTTTGGTGTAAGTGTTCTCGGAAATCTGAGGCCACTACAATCATTGTGCTTACGTGTAGTCACGGGAATGAGTGTATGTCGGCCTTGTTCATAAAGAACAAAACCAAAGCCTTTCCAAGCACAGCGAGTCAAGAAGGTGAGGGTGAAACGATGATTTGTCAAGTATTGAAAATTGGATTGGAAGGGAACCACACCAAGAGGAGGTTCAGGGGTAATGGAGGATGTGTCAACCACCCCCCATACGTTAGGTTGGTGCGGTAGTGGGGTGGTTCGTAAGAGATTACCTCCCCTACGCGACGATCGTCAGGTGGGATGTGCATGTAATTTTCCGCACTCCTGTGGGGTAGGGAAAGAACTAACGTTATATAGGCGGTACTCCCCCAGCACAAGGCGCTGAAAAACATCTAGTAAGGGGTCGGAGGTTGGGATGTTATCTGCGGGAAAGGAATTAATATTTGTAACGGCGGTTTCATTTGAAGTTGAAGGTGCGGTTGAGGTGGATGGTCGAGGCACAGTTGAAGAGGATGGCTGGGTTGGATGAATGGGTGTCTTGACTGGTACAAGTACATCATTAGGGCGATACAACATATTTCAAGTTTTAAAGGGGGGAGGATCCGCTTTTACGGTGTAGGACTTCCCCTCGTACTCAAATTTTATGCATCTATGTAAGGTTGAGGGAACGCATCCCATAGCCCGGATCCAAGGGCGACCTAGCAATATATTGTATTGAAACTCTCCCTCAAGGACATAGAAGAGTTCGAGTAAAGTACGTGGTCCTACATGAATGTTAAGAATCACGGTGCCTAAGGTAGAGGTAATAGCGTCATTGAATGACTGCAACATGATGGGATTGGCACACATGTAGCTAGAAGGGATATTCATTTGTTGGAAGGCTTTTGAAGAGATGATGTTTAGGCTAGCGCCCCCGTCAATCATAACACGATGTAACCCAGATATCCCAGACGTACGCTGAGATGAAAAGAGCAGGGTCAGGATCTTCGGCACCAAAGTTGATAATTTCGTCTTTGGAGAAACTGACAGCAGCGGCTTGCTGTATAGAGACAGAAGTGGTTGGGGCAGATAGATTGTTTAGTGAGTGAAGCAACGTGATTGGGTGTTAGAATAGAGGTAACAGGCAATGTTTCATTAGGTAAAACCTCTATCCCTTGAAGAATTTCCACGAGACTAGCTTGTCGATGAGATTTAGAAGTCTGAATGAGATCATACAGTGTCATTTTTACGGGTGATTGGTGTAGCTATTTGATCATAGTTCGGTGGGCAACTGCCATTAGAGACGGGATAGGTGGGTCCGCGAATAACCACTTTAAGTGGTGGTGCAATCGGGATGGTTGACGGAGAAAGATATGTCGCAGGTGTGTTTTCTTTCGCTTTCCCGTTGTTTTACTGCGCTCGAGTAGCAACACTAATCATATTGATCTCATAGACCTACGAGAGGAGGAAGATGGTAGGGATAGGTCATGGTCTTCAGAGAGGTAGGGCTGTAATAATGATACACCTTGGTGAGGCGGGGGACAGGTGGTATTAGGAGAGGGAATTGAAGCTAAAGGTCTCTCTCTTCGCAAGTTTTCTTTCTTAGCTTTTTTGTCTAAGAGAGGTGACTGACGAAGGATGGTTTTTAAAGCTTTGCATCCATAAACATCATGTCCTGGTGTGCGGTGATAGGTGCAGATTTTAGACTCATCATAACCTATAGGTCGAGGTTTAGACGGGTCATAAGGTCTAAGTGGGGGTAGGAAAATGGTCGCATTCTCTACCAGCATAGCAAGGATTTTGGCATAAGATCCTTTGAGTGGGTCAAAATCGGAGGAGGATGAGTGTATTGGTGTGTGTGGGTTTTGGTAATGTTTGGGCGTGGTTGGTTCGTATGAGCGGTGGTTTAGCCAAGGGGTGTTGAGACGTGGTTTTCACTAAACGTGGTTTCTTTGGCGCGGGGAGCTACGTTCAGCTAGTTAGATGATGAGGCTACAGATGACGTGGTAGTGGGGAACAACCACGGCAGAAAGGGGAGTGACAGAAAATAAATCCTTTAATGATGGAGTTCATTTAGGGTTGATAGGTGGATAGGATATGTGGGGGTGACGGTGTTGCTATACCCTTGGATTTCTGTATGGGCGC
This sequence comes from Taxus chinensis, assembly GCA_019776745.2. Lineage (NCBI taxonomy): Eukaryota > Viridiplantae > Streptophyta > Pinopsida > Cupressales > Taxaceae > Taxus > Taxus chinensis. The sequence continues at coordinate 739,307,570 of CM034152.1, read as the reverse complement.
AGAAGGTGTAGGTTGCTTTAAAGAAAATGCAGGAGGTATGATATATTGATGTAAGGTAGAGGGATGGGGTCCAAATATGGAAGGTAGGTGTGACGATGATGGTTTTGAGTTGTGGTAGAGGCACGGATGGAGTTTGTCTCCTAAGTGGTGGGGCGGCTTTATTTTTGGATAAATCTAGTCGCTTAGGCGGGTGTGTTAGGCTGGGTATTGGTGAGGTCCCAAGTGTAGGGGAAGATTTGGTTACGGCTAATAGAGGTGGATGAGATACTTGGTAGAGATTCGGGGGATGAAGATGAGGACATAGGCATTTTGAGTTTCTGTAAACACTTTGGGTATATGGTAGAGGTATCTGGATCGGTCATCTGCATTTGAGTAGAATAGGGTGTACTCAAACGTTCCCATAGGACTCGTCTATCTTCTGGAGAATAACAGTCTTCAGGCATGAAGTGTAAATTTTTTACGGAAGAAAGACGGGTTGTGATTCCAGTCCACTGTGGGTGTGATACAGGGGGTAGATGAGGCACTGTATCAATAGATGTTAAGAGGTCGACTGGTCATTGAAAAGATTTAGGCGATGAAGAACTAATAGGCAGGAGGGCATTTTAAGCTTCTGTAAACACTTCGGTGCAAGAGATTTCTCGTCTAAGGATGACAAAAGGAGTGGCGAGCCTTCCTCTTGTGCAGCAAGAGCGGTAGGAGGAGGCGTGCCAAAATGTTTCGCTCGGAATGTTTCGGCTTCTGGGAATAGAGTTGCTTCTATCCTTTCATTCCTTTTAGAAACAGATAAGGGTTAGGGCTAGGAGGAATACCTGTTGAATGTCGAGATGGTGTGCGCGTACCGTAGAGAAAGATCAGGTTGACTGCGAAGAACTCCTTTTTGTCTTGGAAGGACTACCTGCAAATAAGAACACAAGACCACAAGATTTTGATTAGACAATAAATGAGGAAACTGCCTTGGGCCAGGAAATATAAAACTTCCTTTCGAAGGTGGTCAGTTTCCCTGCTAATATGAATTAACACCAAAGACTGTAAAATATCAATTAAGTTGCTTTGTTGAAACAGGTAGGGGAAAGGTTGATTTCTGGTTTTGAACCACAATAACCGATGCCGGTTACTGATAACCGATATCGGTAGGGTCTAGGATCTGTGGGTTAGTTATGTTGTGGGGTGGTTTGTTGTTGTAGGGTAGCTGTGTTGTTTGTAAGGCTAGTATATGGGTGATATTAGGGTAATGAGGTGATGAGAAGTAAATGAAGGATAGTTAGATGCAATATGTTGCCGGGTAGTGGATCTAGGAATGGATTTGTGAGGACTGTGATTCAAAAGTCTAAGAAGTATTATATAAAGGACATGCAAGATGTAACTTACTGGTTATTGACGAAGATGCAGGTCCAAGAACTCTGATGACAAAGGCAGAACTGAGGTAGGATGGCCTAACACACAGAAGATGAGATATCTCCCTCTCGATGATCAGCTGAGTATCACAGGGCTCTGGTATCCAGTTGCAGTCTTGGGCTTGATCTCCTTTGCTGCAAACTCTTCTTGTTTCTTCACTTGTCTCTGCTCAGCCAAGTAAAGATCCGGATTCTCTTGATCGCTCCTGATGCTCTCTCTCGATCCAAAAATCCTTCCACCCCTGTTTTTGGTTTGGGGAGCCCATTTACAGGGAACCGATGGCGGTTACGTAACCGACGGCGGTCGAGTAGGAACCGGTATCGGTAAGGAAAAAGCAGGCTATTTTTAGTAAAATAGCCCACTTTCCCTGCTTTTCTCCCGAGAGATTAGTTGCGGGCTTGGTCAAGTGACTAGAAGGTCGGTTTTGGGTGCGAGAAAGGGGTCATTAGTCATGGGTGTAGGTGTGGACCAAGTTATAGGTCTTAATTAGGTTAGTTTAGGGTTAGGACTAGGTCATGATGAGGTGGCAAAATGAGGTGGCAGGTAAGGTGATGTGGATTTATCAATTACAAGGTAATTAATAAATAATTGTGTAAGGTTTAGGTGATGAGGTTAGGTTGCGAAATGAGATGCGGGTCACAAGGGGTCGTAAGACACAAATTTGGTGTTTACATATACATTCACCCTTTCTTACTGAAGGATTGTATATTTTCATCTTAGTTCTTTAATTAAAGCTTCAGACTTACAGTCCACTACAACTTAACGTAGTAAGATCAACTTACTAAACTTAACCAAGTATTTATTGGCAACTGAATTTAAATTCAGAATTCCATTTCATTAGACGTCATTTGAATGAGGCCTAATCCCAATTGAATGTATTCATTTATTCACTATAACCTTACTTCAGTTAAGGTTTGTTATGAGGAGATATGATTCCTCATACTGAATATCCTTTTGACCAAAACATCCCAAAGAATATTAACGAAATCAGAATACAAAATTCAATTGTCCCTTTATTAATATGCATTAATTTATAGTCTAATTCCGAATATTATTCATTTAAGAGTTCATATTTATTTTACTCTTTTCCTAATGTCAATTTAAAATCCATATTGACCTAAGTATTAATTAATTGCACGTTCCAGCTTAAAAGTTGTATTCAAGTAAAGAATAGACATCATGTCCCTTTAAAATCTAACAACCATCATTTGAATAAGTCCAAATTCAACAAATAAAATTATATTCTCAATCATATTCAAACAGTTCCAAGGTGGTACAACCATTAAAATAACACACCTTCTCCTTTTACTCATTCCTTTAGATTAAAATTTATACATTTTTACAAGTCCACACAACCGGACTTCATTCATGCCAAACAACATTATCAACTCGAAAAGAAAGAAGAATACAACTTTTTCTTTTTCCATTTCCTTGGAGAAGAATAATAGAATCTCAGAAAAGATCCATCCCTTAGTTAATCAAAAGAAGCATCATAAAACAACATGTCTTCATTTTTACTCACGGAATCCATCTACAAAATTTGCTTGCACGGGTCAGTTCATCAAACTGAGCATATTAAGCACTTATCACTAAAATGAGGTGCTCTTGATTAAATGTCTCAATAAAAGAACTCTGCTTTTATGAAACATTTTGAAATTGAGATGGACATCATCTACGAATTAAGTGCCGATAAGGATGAACAATTTAACAACCCAATTCCAATAATTACCATCACAATCAGCCAATAAGATTAACTAACAACTTTTTCCCAAATAATGACTGTAAACATGCAACACTTTATTCTCATTTCCTTACTGTTTTCTTCCAATGACGCAAGGAGTTCATTCCAGATTTGGACAATTACTACCAAGATTATTTTCTCTAAATAGTTCCAGATTAAAAACATCTGTAAGAACTGATACACACACACACACACACACACACACACACACACACACACACACACACACACATATAGTTGTTCTAATGCAATTATTATCAACTCCAATCCTTCATTATAGATGGGATTCCAAAGAAAGAATTAACTAATTTTTTTAAATAGAACTCCTTCACTTTTATACTACTCATTTAATTTCATCCAATTCAAATGCAGAAGAGAAAGGTAGACGTACACCGTGACAACACTGGTGTTATTTCCCAAAATTCAACAAACAACATAGTACTCTTTCAATTCAGAAAGGAAGAAAAATAGCAGATAAAATGCAGTTGCTTACACCAAAGGCAGTAGGAAATTTATTCAATATCAGATAATAGAATTTCAACTGGATAAGAGAAGAAAATAATTATTACTTCTGATTACCCACTCAATAATCTCTTTTCTTTTCATCACAACCGAATTGGATGATTTGAACAAGAAGAGATAACAATCAACGATAACAGTCAAGGAGAGAGAACAATTAAAGTCAATAATCGAATGAAGGAAGAAGATTCGTAGTACCTCTTCTCATTGCTTAGCCAAGTATCAACTATTTAGTGCAGACCTGTTTCCAATAGGGTAATTTCTTCTATATAAGACTATTACAGTAATCATAATTTACTAACTACCATTCGAGGAAGTATTCTAGAATTCATTTTGCATCTGACCCGCAAGTATCAATAACAACAGAACTTCCAATTAAAATCGTTTCCATTAATTATTCACCAAAAATGGACATATCCATCTAGGTATGTAACAAGTAAGGGTGTACATCAAGACAACTAAATCATGATTTCACCGTATTAATAAAAGGAATCTTTTTTCAAACACCAGAGTAAGAAATCGACTCAGATTTAGTTTTAATGAAAACAGTGAAGAAGTTTAGATTGTAATTCATATATATATATATATATATATATATATATATATATATATATATTCACCATTGAATTCAAAGAAGAAATAAAATGATAAGCTCTATTCCATCCATCAAATAACCAGGTTACTCTGTCCCAAGTTTAAATAAATTATTTCCCAACAATCATTCATGGCTTTCAAAACCAAATAAGGAGACATTGTATCATTTTACATCAGGCAAGAGTAAGTACGATACAATAAATCCAATGTCCCTAAAGGATTCGCATCCCATACACTGTAATACGATAAGAGAAACAGTTCACACAAACAGTTCTATCAAAGCATTCTCATGTTTTTTTCAAAACCATAGCACATAAAACACTTAGAAAACAATTTACACATCACTGTTGCCTTCATCAAATCAAACCCATAATAGGCGATAAAACCGAATACCCATTACTGTCATAATTCAAATAGCAGAGATAGATTTCGTTTCATTTACCATTTCAGTAAAGAAAATACCCATTTTCTCTAATATGCATCAAGAAAATACCCAAATCATATTTATCTTCAAAAGACAACTCAACCCATAAATCACATCAAAACATATCAACATTTTATTTTTTACAAAAACACCCAATATAAGAGCAGAGTTCTTTTAATGAAGACGCTTAACAAAGAGCAAAACGATTTAAAGAAAAGAGCCTAACATGCCTATATATTTTCTGGTTAGCTCGTACAAGATCACAGCCGAGCTTCTTCCAAATTTCTTCCTTCCAACAAGTTATTAAACCAGGTCTCTTAACTTCTTCCATGTTTCCATAGACTCAGAAACCACTCGGAGAAAGCAGTCGAACCGACAATGGCTGGAAGCAAACTTGCAGGCTCAAAAGAGCAACAAAAGGAAATGCAGAGAAAAAACTCAAAACCCGATGAACAAAAATAATCCACAAAAATTCTTTTTTCTCTTTCCAAGGCGGGCGGTTTACCAAAACCAAGGCCATTAATGCATTGAATGCATTACTTTTTCCTCTTTCCCCATGCCACCACCGACTCAGGTTTGGCGAGCCTTTTTCTCACAATTTTTCTTGTAATTTGAATTCAGTAGCATGGTTAATTAGGATCCTCCATCTTCTCTACTCCCACCAAATTTGGCGATTAAAAACTACAAGGACTGAAATTAAGTCCTACATTAAAGCTTACACCTTCCTCTTTATCCTCCCACTGGCACGTATCCTTAGGTGCCCTTTTAGGGCTAGCATAAGTTTAGGTTACATTATCCATAGTTAGGTATCCACCTAGGTCGCAAATCATTAGGATTTGTAATAATTTACATCCCCTTTAATTTAAAATCCACCTAGGATAGTTATTAGGTCATAGGTTAGAACTTAACCTGTAGTATTTTACTTAATAGGTTCCAAGTAGGTTTTACCAACTTCCATTCAAGACCAGTATAATTCAGGACGTTCCGTCTAACGCATATATGTATACCTTGTTCACTTGCATCAAAATTCTTACTGCCTTACACTTTCCTGCGTTACAATTTGTATGTATTTCAGAAATTGAATCTTTCCATTGGCAGCATGGTGCCGAGTAATTATACCTGTAACCAAGTTCTTTAAAATTTACAACAATCTCCAACCTGGTTCCAGACTCTGTTCTAATTAGAAAGTAAATCGACAAAGCAACCACAAGGAAGGCCAAAGCATACCTTGGATCAATGGAATTAATTCAAGGTGTGTTGTCAACAAAAATATGAGTTCATCAAACACAAAAGCAAGTCTGCAGTTTCACACTTCGCAAAACATAAGTTATAATGATCTCTGTCCCAAGTAAACAAAGTTTCAGTAAGCAAGGGTTCAGATAAGTAGCACATTCTTTTTAAGATTAAAAGATATATCTTAACATAATAGTCCTCATTTCCACAGTTACAACATCATTTTCTTTTTTGTTGTTTACTACATTGATATGAAATTAAATGTAGCGACATTGTTGCCTAATGTTTTCTTCTTTACTCATGCTTAAAATATTAAATTACCTTTGAACTTTCCAAGCCTATAGTGCTATATTATCTTCTAAACATATTTCTATGTGTAATTATATATCCAATATTTACAAATGATACGCACACTATCTTCTTATTTCAATTAATTTTCCTTACTTATGTCATCTAAACATTTTATTACTCAAATTATGTAGGACAACTCGTTTACAAAATGGAGCCCCAAAGTTCATCCACATCAATGAATGCTTCTACTACAAATAACCCACTAACAGACAATTTTGTTCAAATACTTCTTATTGGAGCATTGTCCCCATTTCATGATGGATGGACTATACGAGGTAGAACTACTTATAAATAAAACATTTGTAGCTTTAACACTAGTAGGGGGATTGAAAAGGTATTCAACTTTGACATTATTGATAAGGGTGAAGAACAAATAATGATTGTCTGCTTCAATGAACAAGTTGATAAACATTATGATATTATCAGAGTTGGAAATGTCTACACAATTTCAAATAGCAGATTGCGATAAGCTGATAAGAAATTTAATAATCTACCTTCTGAATATGAAATATTTTTTAATGGCATGTCAAAAGTGGAGGCTTTTTCAGTTGATGATGGCTCTATCCCATTTAACAAGTTCCACTTTGTTTTGATTGGTGAAATCACCAACTTGGAGGCCAACACTATGATAGATGTACTTGGGATTGCTCAGTTTGTGAGTGATATTCAAACACTATTTAGGAAGGATGGTTCAGAGCTCAATAAGAGGACAATTCAAATTACAAATACGTCTAATTGTGCCATTGATGTTACACTATGGGCTGATTTATCCATCATGGAAGGTTCTCAACTCCAAGATCTCATTACCTTGGGTCCCCATCCTATTGGTTCTTTCAAATGTGTTCGTATAACCGATTTCTATGGAAAGTCTTTAGGAACACTTTCAAACACTAAAGTGTTTATAAACCCAAGTATTCAAGAGGCACCTATTTTGAGAAATTGGTGTGAGGAACATGGAAATAACTACAATGCTAGGTCTCTAACAACCCATGATCAACAAGGGGTTCTCAATTATGTGCAGACAAATATATCTGAGATAGCGACTAGAGGATCTCTTAGTGTGGAAAAGCCATTATGGCTATCTCTAAGAGGAACTATAGTTTCTATTGATGAAATGGATTGTTTCACTTATCCGTCTTGCTCATCAATGTGCACGGGAACTCCGTGTAGAAAGAAGACTATGAAGAACTCCAAAGGAAATTGGATATGCTTTGCATGTGATGTAATTTCCGCAGACTGTGATTATTGATACTTATTTAGACTTCAAATTACAGACCACACTGGGAATTTATGGGCTACATTATTTGATGATGCAGGAAAAGATTTGATTGGTGCAACAACAAAGGAAACATATGGGTAGGTTCAAGATAACCCATTGCGCATACGACTTTTGAAGAAGAAGATAACATTCCATCAATATTCGTTCACTTTGCATGTGCGAATGGACACGTTCAACAATCTGCCAAAGCTGAAAACTAATGTTGCCAGAGTTAAAAAGTTGATTACTCTTCAGAGTTAAAAATTTTCATGGGGCTACTTACTGATATCTAAGTACATTTTATTTTACATTTACTTTCCATTTATGCAAGGGGCTCCATTCTATACATTCATAGAAAAGACTATATTCATATTCTAATGTGTTATGTTTTTAAGACAAATTCTTAATATTTAGATGCAAATTTTCATATTACTTCCAATGCCACGACTCTTGAAAACTTATGTAGTATTACATTTTATTTTAAATTTATTTTCCATTTGTGCAAGGGAATCCATTCTATACATTCCCAGTAACGACTATATTCATATTCTAATGTGCTCTGTTTTTAAGACAAATTGTTAATATTTGGATGCAAATTTTCATACTACTTCCAATGCCTCGACTCTTGAAAACTTATGTGGTGAATTTTTTGTATTCTTTTACAGCTTTCACATATCATTTACAATTCTATGTATAGGTTCTATATTATTTTATTTGATGCCACCTGTTGCTTTGTTGTTATTCACATTTCTTAGTGTTACTACAATCTAGAATTTTAGGTAGTTTTAAAATTACAAAATACTTGATTCTTTTGTGTGACATTTACTATGATTACCATTAGTACTTATTTGTTTGTTACTATTATAGATGTCAAACCCATATGCTATCCTTTCTTAAATGCTAACATCAACTCAAACATGTAGATATCAGTCCCATTAAACTATGGTCATCCAAATCGATCCAACTAATATCATTACATGTTACAATGATGCAAGTTGAATTAACATTCCTCGAAACCATTTGCATAGTGACCAACAGTGTGTGCATCCTCGAACCCATGAAACTACTATGACCCAACCTTGACAACAAACAAATGTTACTCAATAGACACTTTATGTAGAAAGGCATGAAGAAATAAACACACGAATAAGACAAAGATATCAAGAGAAAAAAGAAGAGATAAATAGAAAGAAAAGAGAAAGGTATCATACACGAAGACAAGAAATAAATAGGAGAAGAAGACAACTATATGCATCAAGGACTGAGTTGTTTGATATTAATTTCATGTCGACACAAGTTGAAGGGCAGTAAAATGACTTTGTAGTGGCACCTCCCTTACATCCATGGGTGGCAACGTGTCATGATGCTTGCGTTCATTCCTTGACTACCCAACATAATGTTGGCATTAAAAATGAAGAATACATTTCTCAGAGAGGAAAAGGGTAGTATAATTTCCAACAAGTGTACATCCGTCCATGCCCTCCTCAAATTGGAAGTGGACCTACAAGTGCAGAAAATATACACACCATTATGTTGTAGTGCCCTCAAACACATCCTCATGTTCCCATTAACAACCTTCCAAATCCCACATTCACAGAAAGGAATTTTGAGCTACAAGACATCACGATGACTCATAACACATGTGATTTTGCCAATTCTTAAGAATCATGAGTAATATTATCATCTGACCTTATGTCTATTCAAAGGTCATTCCGCCTGAGACTGGATAACCTTGCAAACATGCTAGTGTGCACTGTTTGTAAAGAGGCATACCCAACAATCAAAGTCAAACTCACAGCCACAGGACCAGTTTGTATAAGATGTTATTTTGAACGTAATATAGATGTTTATTGTTTGTGTCAATCCCATAATGCAAGTAAGCCATGCACGAGGAGGCCAATACAAGTACAAGGGGCACACTATAACCTTTCTGCAAGACATAACTTCAATTGTTGCTTATCTTCCTCGGCATGTTCAGGATCTTGATATTCTTATTGTTAGAAGCAATGGAAGTCATTCAAAACACTATGACTTTCCAATAAACAGATCTCGTGTATTAGATGCTCTCCAATATAAAATATGCAATGATAGGTACTACAAGGATGTTCAATTATGTAATATTGCCATTTCTGAATTGTCTGAAGAAGAAATGGACATATCTCAGAGCCTCCAATTTGTTGAGTCGAACATTGACAACAATCACAATTTCGATCACTTTGTTGAAGACCCCACTACATCAACTTTTGAAGAACTTTAGCAACAACCATCATATTTTGCAATAAGAATGGGAACTCACGTTGTGGAATGGAAGAGGTAAGAAACATTATTGAAAATGAAGAACCAAGTGCCATTGATAGAATTGATTGTCCTACTATTGGCCTATCTCCAATTAACGAATACAATATTGAAGGTTTGTTTGACATGGCCTTCCCTACATTATTTCCAAATGGTGAAGCTGAATGGTTGCAACCTCGAATAAAAAATTTGCGCATACATGAATATGCTCTGCATTTGATGAAATACCATGACAACAGATTCGGTGCCCATCTAAGATTCAAGTATTTCTTATTGAACCTTATATTGAGGCACCGAACGTAATCCACTGTATCGTTATTTGTGAAGAAAAATATGGGTGACAACATACCGACTACTATTCAAGATCTTTGCCACCATGTTCAAGATATGCCAGATGACAAGCTTCCTGAGAAAGTAATGCGTTATGCAACCAACATTAGAGGTACTCGGGCCTATTGGACAACATGTAAGAATGAGTTGATGGACATGATTACATAATTAGGGTGTCCAACATTCTTCATTACATTAAGCATTGTAGATACCAAATGGCCAGACCTGCATCAAGTCATGTTTAGCTCGCATCCAAGTAATGCTGCAGAGGGCTACCACTGGAGGAGTAAAAACATAATTACCAATCCACATATTGTTGCTATGTATATGCATTACCGCTTTAAGATTTTCATTGATGAGGTCCTCATCAAGCACTTTAGTACAACAAACATTTGGTCAATGTCAAATTATATTGCATTGTATTTGACACAAAACTCATATACATTCATTATGTGTGACACTTATATGCAACTACTATCTATGTCCATTTCTTGCAGGAATGAATGGCAATATCGATCATCAGTTCATAGACATATGGTCATTTGGCTAAAGGGTGCTCCAGATGTCGAAAATACGGATTGGAATGACCCATCGCAACTTGCAAAAGCAAAGGCATATTATGATAATTTTATTAATGCATGGAATCCAAGAGATGAGAGTCAAAGGAATAACCATTTTTCAAGATCTACCAATGATGACCCTTTTTTTATGGACACATTCCAAATAATGCAGTGTGATATAAGACGTGATTATGAAGAAATTGTAAATCATGTTGAAAGACACACAAAGTGCACATTGGACACATGCCTATGAAAAAAAGGGTCCACAAATGTTTGTCGGTATAAAGCTTTTTGGGAGTTGCAGACAGAATAAAAATTGTTTGTAGATGAAGACGGCCAAAAAAAATATCTTCTTGCACACAATGATGATAGAATCAATGTACACAGTCCCAATATGCTTTCATTTTGGAGGGAAAACATAGATTGTCAACCCATCCTTTCCCACCGAGCAATTTTGAATTACATTACAAAGTATGTTGCAAAAGTAGAAAAAAGTTCAGGGAGTTATCATGACATGCTAGCGTAGGTTGTTGTTGTCAATCATTCCCAAGACCTAGCATTGTGTGCATACCGAAAATTCCTTACAGACACAATAATAGAGCATGATATTAGCACACAAGAAACGTGTCATATGTTGTCAAATCTATCGCTTGTGGAGTGTAGCAGAAAATTTATTACACTTAGTGTTGGCCGAAGGGTGTATAGACGTGTCCAGCTAAACACTGATGATGATTCAACTGATTTGAATTTCTTACACACGTATGTTCATCGCCCTTCACAACTAGAAAATATTGCAATGCTAGATGTTTCCAGGTCATGGTCTTATTCTCCAAAATGTAAAAATGAACAATGGAAAATTTGACAGCCACAAGTTATAGTGCGCGTATGGCCAAGATTTTACTTCATCCCTGACGAAGAATTAGATGAATATGTGGAATTTTGGTGGAGTGAGAGCCTCCTATATAAACCTTTTTGAAACATTTCTGTTGATATCGGCATCACAAATGAAGAAATAGTTTGCTCCTGGGAATCTATAATGGGTACATACCATGCTTGACATATTGATCGCATGCAAACATCACAAACATCTGATGATGCAGCTGAAGATGATGTCAAAGAAAACATAGAGGTAGGCCCTTTAGATATGGACAAATGGGAACTCATGTCTGTATTGGCCCAACATAATGACATGCAATTTTCAGATACCGAGTTGCTTGGTCATCGTGATTACGACTTGGACCATGATTGGAGCCAACATTCTTTACTGCCACCATTACATGATACTTGTGTACATTTTCTAGATAACATTCGTTCCTCCATTCAAATAAACAATAACACTCCACAACACCTCAACCTTATACACAATTTATCTACAGAATAACACATTGCATATTCCATGGTCACGGGTCATTGTGACCATGTAGGCAATCAAGAGCCACTCAAAATTATTATTCAAGGAACAACTGGGACTGGTAAACCATATCTAATCCAATGTATAAGGAACACCTTGGACTCTCGATCAATAAATGGAAAAGCCCTTTATTGCTCCTTGCTCCTACAAGTGTCGTTGCTTTCAACATACAAGGAAGAACAATACATAATGGCCTTCAAATCCCGATCAGGGATGTCTGTGCTTTAAAAGGACAAACACTGACAGTGTTTCAAGAAGAAATGAAACACGTACATTACATTCTCATATATGAGATGAGTTTTTTAGGGACCAAAATGTTCAAAAACATCAACGATCGACTCCAGCAAGCATTCCCAGCACACGCAACTGAACCATTTGGTGGTAGATCAATGATTCTTGTTGGATATCTTGCTCAAATACCTCCTGTAAGGGACATCCTAATATATGTTGGTAAGCTTGCATCATGTTTTAACCCTCCACAAATTCTTAATTATTTAATAGATTTCTTTCTTTTACAATGATCATGATTACTTTGCATTCATCTCCACTTGCAATGGTCTTTTTACACCACTTCTAGGAAACAAAATTGGGAGAAGTCTTTGGGACACTTTTAACATTGTCGTTACCTTAGATGTAATATTTCGACAACAAGCAAGTGATCCGCAACAAATCATCTTCCGCACGATTTTTAAAAACATTAGAAATGTTGAACCTATTTTCCATGATTGGGAAACACTCGTGAAATAGATACATGCTTGCTTCATCCAGGGCACAAGAGAATCCTTCAATTCAAATATCCACTTATATGTAACTAAAAAATTTGTTTGTCTGCATAACAAACACATGCTTAAGTATTTATCCAAGTCGATCACTCGGAGTGCTGCCAAATATACAAGGCGCTCAGGATTAGAAGATGCAAGTGATGACTAGTTGGAAAATGAAGTCCTCCTCTATACAGGTCAACGTGTTATGTTACTCTGTAACATTTGCATTGAAGTTGGATTAGTTAACAGTTCTATTGGTACTATACAGGACATTATCTACACTGCTGGCTCCAAACTGCCCAGCTTGCCCATGTTTGTAATAGTACAATTTGATAACTACACAGGTCTTGCATGGGACCCCATAAATCCTAAATACATTCCTATATTACTAGTAATAAGAGGCAATCGCAAACATGTGCCGCTAAAAATGGCTTGGGCCTTTAACAGACACAAGTCTCAAGGATTAACTTTGCCTAAAACAACTATTGATATTGGAGATGATGAGAAGCCGGGGTTGAATTTCATGGCATTATCCCGAGTTAGGTCCATTGACCATTTGAGAATATTTCCGCCTTTTAGTTTTGAGCGCTACTCATAAATCAAAACAACAAATATTTTTAGAAGAGAAATGCCTACGGATGTTGTCAGCAATTGATGCTAACAAGTATCTCTCTCCTCATTATAAGTAAATTATGTTTTCCCATTCTTTCCAAGCAATCTCTTCATCGTTAAGTTACTTTACACGAATGTTTGTGAAACTAATTACAAATTACATTTTCATCCAGTACACGACATCAACAATAAATGCAACCAGTTCTTAAGCCTTTTTTGACGTTCAAATACAAGTTATCACCATCTACTTACCCACAATGTAATTCTATTTCCATTCATTAAGCATCCGCACTATGATGTTAACTACACACTTTTTCATTGCAGGAACTCTCTATCACATACAACCTCTAACAACTTTAATTGCTGCCTAAACCTTTCAAAGCCAACATATTTTGTATGCTACCTCATGGATTGTTGTCTCTTAAAACTTTACCAATATTTCACAACTCCAAACCTCTTAAAATTACTAATTTACTGCATTTAAATACTCCTCCAATCTGCCTATCGGCCTCTCACAAGCACCAGCGGATGCTTTTGCTAGTTTATTTGGTAAAGTCTATATCATTAATTGTATTGCATTATTGGTTTTTATATTATTTGTTTGTTTTTTAAAAATAATAACGAGGGATTGCACATTTGAATGCATATATAGAAGTAATAGGAAACACAAGAAACACTTGTACAGACTGCCAAATATGGAGAAAATTCTTGGTATGAATTCTGGCCATGACGAGTACAACTATGCTCAGAATTCCTCTCTTGGCAGGTTTAACTGTTATTTCTTACCATCTTTTTCCTTTATTTCTTTAACAGACATTTTCTTGTATGATTTCATGTGTTTGGATGCCTTGTCTAATTTGCAGAAGAACACGTTATTGAGTGCAAAACCAATATTGGAAAAAAGCATTAAATCATGGAAGAACACATTCGAGTGCAAGACATTATGCATTGCTGATTTGGGATGTTCATCCGGATCAAATACACTTTTCATCACTGAAATAATTACAGAAGCAATCCGTGAGAAATATGGTCAAGAGAGATTAATGGGTGTTCCCGAGTTTCAGGTTTTTTACAATGATCTTCCATCCAACGATTGCAATTCCCTTTTTTCTCTTATATCAGCCGTTCCGCAGGCTCCTGAAAGGTCAAGTAATCTTGTGGCAGCGGTGCCTGGTTCCTTTTATACGCACCTCTTTCCGTCCAATACTCTCCATTTGATCATTTCCTCCTTCAGTCTCCACTGAATTTCTCAGGTAAATTTGTGAAGAGTTTATACAGTTGGTATGTTAGCTCTGATAGATATAAGAAGCAACTTACCACAACGTGAGTGTTTAAGTCTAGGTATGTTCAACGAGATGAAGTCCGATGTTACCACATAGGCCATTCTGATATTTTACAGGGTGTAATAGAGGAGAAAAACCTAGATTCTTTCAACCTTCCATTATATTTCCCCACTACAGAGGAAGTGAGTGGTGAAGTGTTAAAACAAGGGTCCTTCACTATTATGGGGCTTGAGATTGTGGTCGGATCGCTATCCAAAGTGTATGCTTATTATAATGATAATGGTAAGGAAGCATTTGCAGGATTTCTCTCTAAACAAGTAAGAGCTATGTTCGAGGGTTTCATCTCGTATCACTTCGGAAAAGAGATCACAAATTCATTATTCCACACAAATGCCAAGCTGCTTGAAAATAAAATGGATCAAATCATGGAATGTTCAGAGCAGTCAGAATGCATGATGGATTTGACACTAGAACGAGGAACAACTTAAAAAACCCTGCACGTTTCACTTTCAGCAGAGGTTTCAAGATCAAATCTTTTTATGAGTCCCTAGAATGGAGTTGTCAGCTACATTTGGTTGAAATAAAACTAATTGAATGAGTGTTGTTTTATGAAAATTATCAAAATACTCCAATATCGTGTTTTTTAAACCATAGATTGTATAATTCAGATCCCCAAACTGCATGCATTTTATATGGATAAAGCATTTTGAAACTATTTCCAAACAGAGCTTCCTATCTATCATGTCCCTCCACCAGAGTTGCAAGATACACTGGGTGGGATGTAAGTGGAATGATCTTATTCAGCAATAGGGTTCAATATTAGTCTATTTTAAATATCAATGTGAACTGTATCAACAAGGAATGTCCAAAGGTATATAACGGCTTTAACAAACCAAATCCATAAAGAGGTAAATTTCTGATGGCTTGTATATGCTTCCACATTTTGCACTCGTCTACCTGTCAAAAATTGTTGTTCCATATTTCTTCAAGATAGATTCCATGCCCAATTTTAGTGTCTGGCTTTACACCTGTGAAATGTATTTTTTTAAGAGTTTCCAAAGCCTTTGCAACAACCCTATTTTGTAGGTTCCGTGAAATTATTGCATTCCATGAGATGGCATCTCTGAAATAGTTCACATGCCCTGTGTATACTTTCACATTTTAAATACATATCAACAAGGGTAAGTGCAACTATAACTTTACAAAAATCACTTTCTTTTATGATTTGATAGATGACCATACCCTATTCCAAAGCTCTTAGTTTGCCATAGGTAGTGGAAGCAGATTGAATGAAATGAACATTTCTAATATAGTAAATATAATCACAGAATGCCAATGCCAATACCACCCCTACCAATCTTAATTTCACAGCATTATGTAAAGTGGGTTCGTCAAAGGAGGTGTTACACATTCTGCCTACTAAATACATACCCCAGGCTATAAAATATTCTACTTGTCTAGACTTGGGTTACTAAAAAAACCTTTCTCAAAATAAATAAATCCACTCTCATCAATGATAGTATTTTCAGTTGCTACAAAATAGTTTTTCAAAAAACCACCAAAAATGCATGTAAAATAAGCTTACATACTTTAATTTGATGAGAAAGCAACATCATTTTAATTTTATGTTATGAAAATGCATTGCCTTGTCGGCCACATGAGTTCTACCAATAATATTTTCCATCTAAGTCATTTTTTGAATAGTTCACATGCCTCAGGTCAATTGGTTAAAGTTGCTTGAATGGGCTTGGAGTTGTTACTGCCAATCGATGGGGCTACATGTCGAGGATCCCAAAAGGACCTGTATCTCGCCCACCCCGTAGGGTGTTTGGTGTGAGTGGTAGTACGACAATGAAAGGCTACTCTACAGGTCTCATTTTTGCATCGGCTAGGAAGATGGCAACAAAGGGTGTGTAGTGTGGCTTTAAAATTTCCAACTACATTTTCTTGAGAGGTTCAAGGGAATTTTCAAGAAATCGTTTTTGTGAATATCCTGCAATCATTCTAGTCCATGAGACCACATTTCTTCTAGGCATTCAGTCAAACAATTCATATGCCCTGTGCATGCTTCCATGTATATTACAGACATATCTTCCAAAGCACCTTCAACCCTTCTCCATAATGTTATGGTGGGTGCCAGAGTGTTGTTTAAGGATCCTATTTTCGCATGCTATCAAAGGCAACCCAATTAGATTGGACACTTGTTGGCTACATTTGGTGAAACAATGTCAATGCTCCATAAGAGTGAAGAGGGTAAGCTATACATTCTGACGAGTCTAGGGATTCAAGATCTAAAATCATGCTCATTTAATTTAATTAATAACAAATATATACTATAATCATTTGAATGAGGGTAACAAAGAAAGAATGGTCATCGCTACAATTTTCCTCAGCCAAAGTCTTCTTCATCAGTTCCATCTCCTCATCAACCGCATCAATTACAATTGTTTCTTCTCCATTGTCAAAGTAAGCTTCAAGCAACATTTGATAGAGTTACATATTTAGAGGAAATCCATCAGCCTAATGGCATGTCTCCAATGTTGATCCATTAGGTGACCGCTTAGAAATGCTCATACTTAAACTTTGTAATGATTGCATTGCCTCATAATTATTTCATGTTTCAACAGGGTTATCATCATCTCCTCTAAAAATTTGGTGGAGCTGTTGAGTAGCACTATGAGACCTTTTGATTGGAATGAGAGGATGTAATAGGAGACTAACCTCCAAGATCCTCAAGTTCCTTCTTTGCCACACTTGATATTCTTGAGCATTTGAGAAATCAGAAGATTTGAATTGTTTTAACAACTCTAATGGAATTGTTATCACCAAATCACAACACCCTCTGATTGCTTAGCATATGAGTATGTTAAAAAAAGTAGTGTGACTGGGTAACATGGAATTTCTTCAAGGTGTGGGACCTTGCAGTTGAAGCAATTCTCCAGAGAAGGTTGGTTATTCTTCCTAAACTAATGGAACAGTTACCTCTAATGGAAAGAAATCTAACAACTACCTCTAATCTATGAATTCTAAGGGACCATGGAGAGAGAAATAACATGAAAATGAAGAAATCTACTCTACATGAGGTGATGCACCAAAAAGGGGCGTAGGGAATCTCTTTATTATGTGGAAATGATAGAAAATGAAGTGCACAGAGGGTGGAACAATCACCATAGTTAAAAGTAGAAATAGTAGACACAAGCAAGGGAAGAAAATATCCACAAGACTCAAATCTATTGCTTCATGATATACACAATTCACTTAATTACAAGAGAAAGGCCAGGATCATCATGCAAGATGTCCAGAATGAAGGCCTGCAACACATCATCTTGTTCCTAGACAAATTTTGGCAGAGTTTTGGTAAGCTAAGAATCCCCCTCTTATCAGTGTTTAAACTGCTAATTACTTAAGTCTTTTGATTGGGAGTAATAACATTACTTGAAGTAATATCACCTTGGAATAACACAACTTAAAGTAATTACACAACTTGAAGTAGTGGAGTTTGGAACTATAATTACTTAAGTCTTCTGGAAGTTGGTTCAGTTTGCATGCACAAAAAAACTAATCACATAACACCGGAAATAATACAAGACTCCAATTTTATTCATCCGGGATATTTTATTCATATGAGAGATAACATTATATAGAGATTGACCTTCCTATTATGGTGGAGTCAAATCTCATCTTGAATCCACTTATCTCTCCACAAATCTCTCAACTTATCCCACATATATCTCCTAATCCCCACAATATCTCACTCAATAAACCCCTATTCTATGGTGAGATAAACTCATGTACACACATATATAATTCTAACCTATATTAATATCAATGAGTTGTATTATCATGACAACTCTATTAATAATAATATTACAAATATAAACGAGTTGTAAATACAACTCATCATTCACACAAATTCTAATATCACTCAAACTTACTAATGTAATATAAGAATATTACATTTAACTATTACAAACAATAATCTGAGCACTAATCCTAAGAGTATTCCTAACATTCCCCCCTTAGTGCGAACATGGATGAGTTCTGTGTAGTACCTGCTCATGTTCTAAAATCCAATGTTTTCAAAGAGTACCATCAACTCCAATAGGTTTTCTAGTGAAACGATTAACCACTCTGTATGTGATTTTATAAGAGATTCACAAAATCTCAAATTGGTTTTCTAGTGGACCATCAACCACTTTCATAGTAGCGAACATGTTTCCCCACCCCCATCTTTACATTCAAGGGAAAATATAAGAAATATTGCTCATGCATGAGCTCAATTATTACAAGATCGAACAGGAATAAATCATCTGTTCTTATCACAATACACAATGAAAACTAAACTCAACAAAAATAAATGCCACAAATTCATTGTGTGGCCCCTTCGCCTGCGGCTGGCGAGAGGTCAATGATTAACCTCCTTCCTCCGTTTCCTACTTCCTTTGTTGCCTCCTTCCATTGTGATGATGCTAACTTAGCCGAATTTGTCTTTGAGGCTCATTTTACAATTCTATTAGGTGTTGGTTTCAACTGATAATGCACTCTTACAATAATAATCAACTTTATATTTAACCAAAATAATAAAGCATATCAAATTTTTATTGTTGGAAATGAGTCACTATTTTTTTTACAGAATAAATAGAAACATCAAAATTGTTTCCATGATTATCTTAAAATAAGAACTGAATTTCTGTAATTTTTTGAGATAATTTTCCTATAATACAAATAACAAACCCAAAAAAATTCAAAAAATTATGAATTTGGGTTTTTTAGAAAAATACGTAATTACCAATCATTATTTTTAAAGATCAGAATCCAGAAAATGGTGACGGAAGCTTCAAAACTCTTAGATCTACATTCAAGAGGCTATGATTTTCTTCCTGTAATGACTCTCATAGCTCGTCCTAACCTGCTCTGATACCATATGATGTGAAGTAGATAGATTGGCTAATCTAAATGTGCACCAGTTACATTAAACTCATAGAAAAATGGAGCTACGTCAAATAAAATTACATAAAACAATAGTACATAATGCAGAAGATAAGCTTAACAATGTTATTGATTAATAATATCTGGAGCAAATTACATGGAGTGAGAATTTAGAATATATAGGAGAATGAACTCCTTAAAACAAGGATTCAAATCCAATCTTCAATCCCATAAATCTCTCTCATCTCTCCTAAAATCACTCCCTCTATTCTCTCAGATATCCCACAAATATCTCACTTAACAAACCCCTATTCTACGGTGAGATAAACTCATGTACACACATATATAATTCTAACCTATATTATTATCAATGAGTTGTATTATCATGAAAACTCTATTAATAATAATATTACAAATATATATGAGTTGCAAATACAACTCATCATTCACACAAATTCTAATATCACTCAAACTTATTAATGTAATATAAGAATATTACATTTAACTATTACAAACAATGATGTGCAGCACTAATCCTAAGAGTATTCCTAACATTGAAGTACCACTAGACATATTCTATTGCACACAACTTGAAATAAATACATGCACATCTTGAAGTAAATGAAGAAAATGGAAGTGTATACAGTTTTTGTAATACTTGTCGTAATTTTTGCATCAACAGATTCAGGATGCAGATTACTCCCGTAGACATAAGTACAAAGAGTGAAATCACGAAGTCCATTGCATACTTTTCTCCCTGTTCTGCAGAGCTTGGCAATCAAGTTTGGTTGCATCTTTAGAAGGAATTGCTTAAAGGTCCACATAGAAAAGATGGAGATTCTCTGAATTCGCTATGAAGTCCATACGCCATTCTACGTGTCAGTACTGTTATCACCAAATGCATTTTTTCTTGATCTCCCTCTTATTTCTTAGACATGTGCCCAATATGTAAAGGCAAGTAGTGAGACTGGGTCACATGGAATTACTTCCCCCTCTTTTTGAGCCATGCAATTGACAGCAACTCTTCAAAGAAGGTTGATTCCTAGATTCCTAAACTACATGCACCCCAACTACCTCTAATGGATTAAATTAGTAAAGTGCTAGAAACACACACCACTAATGACATACATCAAGTTTTAAGAATGGAAAAGGAGAGGGTAGAAATTAGATTCATCCTTGTAGAAATGATAGCCATCTACTCTACGGGAAATGATGCACCAAAAAGAGTGTTATTCTGAATCAATTTATACGATGTATGGTCATCTTTTTTTTTTAGGTGCTATTATTGAGGGTTGAATCACCTCACTCTCTAGATTAACAACTTCTTTAAACCTATGACTATCTCCATGATTACACAACAATAATCAAACTTATTTTGACAATTAGAATTGGCATAATTTTTTATTTATCTTAAAATGTTTAGGTAAGTAGAAACATTTTGTTTTAAGCAAGGGAAGAAAATATGCACATTAACTTTAATTCATTGACTTCATGATATACACAGTTAAACCTAATTACAAGAGTATTGCCAGGATCATCATGGAAGATGTGCCTTAAGATAAAACTTCCTACAACAGATGAGCTTGATCCTAAACAAATTGCTTGGCAGAGATTTGGTAAGATTTAGAATCCTTCCTTAAATGAAAGGAGCTTTACAATTTATATTTTTCATTTAATAGGAGAGATAAAATTAGAAGTTCTCGAATACATAAGTTATTTCTTTTACCTATTTATTTAATATACTTTTTGAATTTAGCAACATCGTGGGGCACATTTGCACTGATCTATCCTAAAGAAATTGTACTCTGGCTGATGGGTGAACACATCTGGCCTACATTCTGACGATGGATGGAGGTACGATCAAACTCTGAACACATGCGATTCTAAAAATTCATAGCACAATTTTTTCTATTTATTTTAAAAGCCTATCCCTTTCCAAATCTAAAATGTGGAAACTTCATATGTCGATGTAAATATGCCTTAAAGGAAAAGCTTTCTTGGAAAATCGAAGATTAAACTTGCTTGAAACAGATCAAATATTTAGCTTTCTTAAATGATTATGGCCGTTTCAAGTTTTACAATTTAATGGGAAAACCAAAGGCCATTACTGTTAGGTTAAGATATTTATAGGAAACCATCCCCCAATTACTTTGTTTCATAACATTAAAACATTTTCCAAGTGGGTTAATTCAAATAATGGTTTGAAGCAAAGTAATTACATTTCACTAGTCACTTTACTTCAATTAACATCCCGTTTGCAGTTTTTCAATGGACTTTTCATATCAATGCTCTTACTGATCTTATCTTTAGGTTTGTTTGAATAGTTAGACACATCATTTTGCAGCTCTTACCTTCGATGAATCATGAGAAAGTGATATAGAGTTAGGTCTCTATTGGCTTCACCATAATTCTTTAGATAACATTCCAAACATTGCAGATTGGGAAGGGATTGTTATCAACGTAGATAGTGGAAATCAAAATCTCCGCACAACATAAGAACTTGTTTTCTTGTTCAGCCATCCCCTCTCCTCCATAATATTTGATGCATAATAATAATAATTGTGGCAACCATACCCACTACCTTATTATCTTAAATCTATGTAATTGCTCGTATGACCCTCAAAATCCTTTATCCATTCATTTAACATCCAGTCCACTTTCAACAAGGGCAAGGTAAATTTTATTATCAAACCTTGACTAAAATAAGTTCTCTTCTACACACAATCTTTCCACCTACTACACATTATGTGCATTCATCTGCACGTTCATATAAAAGCTTTCGAAAACTAAAAAAATCAATTAGATAAACCTTGTCCTGCTTGCCAAAAAAACACAAACAAAACCAAAACTCAGAGAAAAACATGCATTGCCTAAACCATTAACCACTTCTTTGAATTCTGATTTAAAATCCTTAGGAAAAAAAACAAAATAGTTGCCTCCTCCTCTCTTCGCCATGTAAAGTGCACAATTCGTGAACATGGACATTGCAAGATGCAATCTTCATGATACATCTCCTTGTTTAACTCTTGAGCAAAATACACACCAACTAATGAATGTTGGATTTGCAAGCAACTTCATTTCAATTTGAATATGACAAACTTTACTGCATCCACAAAAAAACATATTTTTCATTGACTTCTCATCAAATTCCACCCCAAAAAATGTCAATATGTCGTCCTTGTTCTCATTTTCTAACTCGTGATACATTACCAAATTTTACATCGCTTAAACATATTTCTATGCCTATTGTGCTTCAATATGTATCAATTCTCACTGAACTTGAAGAAAGATTAGTTTCTCTTAGACTCACATTTGAACAAATTAGACACCAATCCTAGAAACGCCTTCAGTTTTCCTTGAAAGGAGCAATCATAAATGTACCAAAAAATATCGATATTGTGCAAACTACACTCCCCCGATTTGTTGAAAAACCAAAAATAATTTCCATTGCACTAAAATGTCACCTTGAATATAAAAAACCCTTATACATCAAGAAACATGTGTATCAACATAACCATGACAGAACTTAAAGAATTGTGAAAAACCACACTATATCGAATGAAAAATGTATTAACCATGGATGGGCATAATTCCTTGCATTAGACCCTCATATTTCTCAAAACACGAATGAAGAAAGCATATTTAGCCCCCTTGATAGTGATTCTTCTGATGATGAAAGTGAAGACGATATAACATGTGACACTTTGATACATGCATTTAAAAGTCCCACAACCATACACGCTCTTCAAGATAAAATAATAGAAGTTGCTCCTACTTAAGTGTTTAAACCAATCGATATCTTCCAAGATAAATATTTTGAAGAAATGAATTTTCCCACATTGTTTTTTGGCGAACCTCGACCTCCAAAAACGTTACAAATATTTTCATATCAAAAAATAGCATAGCGGGAGTTATTAAATTTGGATTGTAGATTTGCTTATCACATTACTGATATTTTCTTCAAAGCAATGAAAATATTGGTTCAACAAATTAGCCAGTCCATGTGGGTGCATATTAGGAAAGGCCAATTAAAAGGCCGAACTTAGAAAGGCTTTTGAAATTTGATATTGACTACATTGATTGTAAAAAAAATCGAATCTCCCCAGACTATTTGCAACAAACACAGAAAAATGTGTTCACTATGATTGGACAATTGGGACCAACAACTTTTTTTGCCATAGTTTCTAGTGCAAAACATTATTGGAAACTGCTTACTACAACCCTTACTAAGCTTTACAAAAATTATCGACAGTCTTTTCCCTTCAACAAGCCATAGTTGCCTGATTTACATGATGACAACTTTCTTATGAAAAATGACCTGGTCACATGCACACATTACTACAAGCATAGATTAAATGCATTGAAACGACTACTTTGTGTAGACAAAACCTTCATTGGAGAGATAACAAACTACTTTTGGGTTACTAAGTTCCAAAATAGAGGCAACACACATAGTCATTAATTACTATGGATT
Organism: Taxus chinensis; assembly: GCA_019776745.2. Classification (NCBI taxonomy): domain Eukaryota; kingdom Viridiplantae; phylum Streptophyta; class Pinopsida; order Cupressales; family Taxaceae; genus Taxus; species Taxus chinensis. The sequence goes on along the minus strand of CM034152.1, from coordinate 739,283,397 downwards.
AAAAATGCATTTGTCTATGGAGACAGTGACAATCTAAAGATTGAGAACTTTGTAGACAAATACATAACATATAACACTGAACCATTCCCTCCACACATCTCAAAATTACATCAACATCATCATACAAAGCGCTGTGAAAAGAAACATCATACAAAGTGTAGATATAATTTCCCTCTTCCACCAATGAAAAAAACAAAAATCCTTGAACATTGTGAAGATCCTAACCCGGTTGCTATTGCAAATGCCGATAGTGTTTTCTTAGATCTTGAAAGAATCCATTATGAAAGCTCAATTTTATTTGAAACATTCCTTGAAGAACTAGGCATGGATGAGCCCCAATACATCCATTGCATCCAAGCAACACTAAAACAACCTACATTGTTCTTGAAAAGAAAACCAACTCAGACATGGAACAATAGTTTCTCAAAAAAATGCCACTCCTTTGGAAAGAAAACACAAATACATAATTTGTGCTTAATGCATATGCCAATCCAACTTATTGTTCTTCTTACATGGCTAAAATTGATCGATCAATGACAAAAGCATTCACAAGAATTCGATTAGAACATCAAACATTGCATACAAATGTTATAGAAATGCTCTAAAATCTTGGAAATGTGATGTTTAATATGCAACAAATGTCTGCACGACTGACTTGTCACATAATATTGTCTATTCCATTGAACAATATTGTCTCCTGAAAACTGCTCTGCGTTTTCATAGCCAAATTCAAATTTTTTGAGCTCATGCCCTTCGTTGGTGTTTAAGCCAAGTTAGAGATTCAAGAAATTAGCAAAAGTCGTGCCCTAGAGCTGTTTAAACCTCTGTTTTGCTCATTTTAAGAAATTCTCCATTTCCCGGTCTGTGCACGAAATATCCTCTTTACAATCTCCTTTTGATCAAAATTGTTCACTTGTTCTATGGCCTGGGTCATCAAATCATTGTTTTGCCTCCATGCCTCTGGTTCGTGAAGGAAATTCAAAAATTGGACTCAAAATGATGAAGTTCTCTTCCTCTGTGTATTTTTCCCACAGTCGGGATGATGGTGTCTTTTTCCCCATCAAATTTTGGCCCCAATGAATGCAGGTACGTGGTCAGATCCTATTGGATGGGGAGGAATGGGAGATTTTTGGTGAACTTAACACTTTTGGTCACTTTTGGCAAAAATGGTAAATTTTCCCCATACCAAAATCCAATCGGAAGCTAAGGCTCACGGATGGCTCCACGTGTCGAAACAACGCAACTCCAGGGGCAGGGTCCAAGGGACAAACTTTCAATTAAGCACGGGCTTTCCACATGTCCCAGGTACAAAATGAAGGTAAAATTAGCTAAGTATGGAAGGCTCAGTGGATGGCTCCATGTGTCGCAACGGCACAACTCCAGGGTGGGGCAAAAAGGGCCAATTACCAAATCAGTGCCAGATCGCCACGTGGTCGGAGTCATTGGAGAGGAAAAGCCCACCATTGAAAATTCAAAGTGGATGAGTGGGCCATCGAGGGGAGATTTGAGATTTTGAGCCTCTTTATCAAAAAAGGTGAAAAGTTAAAAAGTAACCCATAGCCCCGATCAGGCTATCAAGGAAAAAGTCAAAGCTTGAGCCCGTGGGAAAAAGTCAAAGGTGAAGCCCATCGTTGAAAAGTCAAAGTGGACGAGCGGGCCATTGGGGCACTTTTGGAAATTTAACCAAATTTCCAAAAGGCGAAGTAAAAAGTCTAGAATGCTCCAGGCTCCACCAAGGTCTCGGTGAATCCCACCATTGAAAAGTCAAAGTGGAAGAGCGGGCCGGCGAGGAATTTGAGTTTTTGAGCCTTTTTCCAAAAAAGGTTAAAATGTTGAGAAAAGAGCTGCGACCCCATCTCCAACCAGAACGTGCCACGTGTCCTAGTCAAATCAAAGAGCAGCGGGCCGGCAGAGGAAATTGAGTTTTTGAGCCTTTTTCCAAAAAAGGTTAAAATGTTGAGAAAAGGGCCACGACCCCATTTCCAATCAGAAGGTGCCACGTGTCTAAGTTGAAAAGTCAAAGCGGGGGTGCGGGCCAATTTGTTCCAAATTGCCAAATCTCTAAAAAATCACAAAATGCAAAGGGCTTCCCCCGTAACCACTCCAATCCCTTCCTGCCACGTGGACGGCCCAATTTCAAAGTTAGAGGAGAAAATCAAATGGTCTATATTTAAACTGGCAAATCAAATGTAACGGTTGCTTTGCAAGATCTAGTTTTTAACCCACCATGAGCGTTTTCTTCACAATGGAGGAATTTGAAAAGGCGTTGAGGATTTGTGAAGTTGTAACGGTTTCTTGCAAAGAATATAATGGCTTCTCGAGTCATTCCAAGGGCTGGCGATTGATTTCAAAAAGACCAGAGTGCTCTGTACCTGGAAAAGACAGAAAACATGCCATTCTTCTTCTATTTTCTCTTCTTCCTTGAATTTCTTCCATTCTCAAGCTATGTACAAACTCTGCTCGAGCTTCAATAATAAAAGAAGGAATTTTTTCCTCTTTGATTGAGGAATTAATTGGTACTTTGTGACCAATGAGTTTCATTCGGTCTTGTAGCTTCTCCTGCAAATTTGTTTTTCTTCTAACTATAAATGCATGTAAATGAAATTTCTAATTAATGTGTGTGGGCATCTGATATTCTACTCACAACATTAGTTTCTCCTACCTCCATTCTCACTCCCTTTCCCCTTCTCAGACAAAGTTCTTCTCTAGTGAGAAATTGCTAGCTTTGCCACAGGGTCAGTGGAGTGCCCCTGTTGGATCTCTGGTCGAAAGGCCACCATTGAAATCCACTTTTTCACGCATGCACATACGGAAGCTGCACCGTTCAAGTAGAGGGACTTAGATTCCCATAGCATTGGCTTGAAACCCACCAATTTGTCCACAAGACAAATTTTCTCGCCAACAGTTTTTGGCACCCACCGTGGGGCAGATTTTGCAGCATCTGCACCTAAAAACGACCTCAGGGTCATAAAATACAAAAAAAAATTCTAGAAGAAAAGTTTCTGGAGATTGAATAATCACACAAACTATATGGATGTAAATCATGGCTATTCTGGGAAATCCTCCTGTTGAGAGACCTGATTTACTCTTTCACATCCAAGAAGACATTGCTTCTGATATGAGAGAAGCTATTTGGCATAATAGACAAAGTGTCAATCAATACTTCATTGCCATAAGGATTCTGGACCTGGAAGAGGAACGTGCTGTCGAATTGGAAAGGCAGAGACAAATTCCAGCACCCCAGAGAAGAGCATAAACTTTCAAGCTGGCTGATAGAAGATACACCCAGCAACTGAGGCAAGGAGGACAAATTGATCCCACATTTGAAGAGCTTGAAAGAGAGGATTTCAGTTGTTAGAGAAAGAGAAGAAGAGGAGATAAGGGCTCAACTTGAAGAAATAGAAAGACTCCAAATTGAAGCAGAAGAAAGAGCAGCAGCAGAAGCAGCCTTAGCAAGACTGGAGGATAGAAACAGGAATAGAATGGGTGATCATGAGCATGAGGCGTGAGGAATGTAGGCCTAATGTACCATGGGGAAGAAATACTGGTCCACTTGCTCTTCCACAACCACTTCATGACCTCCCAAGAGGCTCAAGAAAGAACTTCCCAAAATTCAAAGGGGATGGTTCTCAGCTCCCCGAAGAACATGTAGCAGCATTCATCACTGCTTGTGGAGTGTTGGGAGTTGAAGATGAAGATGTTTCAGTTAGGCTCTTTGTGGAGTCACTCCAAGAAAAGTTGTTGAATGGTTCTACATGTTGCCCCCAAGATCTGTCACATGCTGGGAAGATATAAGAAGTGCATTTGAACATAGGTTCAAGAGCACAGAAGATTGTCAGGATCTGCTGGTCCAATTGGTTCAGATGAAGAAGGAGACCTCTGAATCAATGAGAGATTTTGTAGCAAGGTATAATAGGTTGACAAGAAGGATCCCAGAAGATGTGGTACCCTCTGAAAACAACTTGAAAAGGTTCTTCATCAGTGCTTTGCCATCAGAAGTTGGTTTCTTCCTCAGAAGAGCCCAACCAAGAACATTGAGGGAAGTTCAAGACTTTGCAATTGAGACTGATGATGATCTAATTCTTTCTGGAAAAGTGAAAGGACCAAATGGGAAGCAAAAAGGTCAGAGTTCAAATTCAGTCACCACTGATCCAATGTTCCAAAAAATGGCAAATGACCTAGTTGCTTTGAAGAAGCAGCTGTCACAAATCACAATGAGGAATGCTCCAAGGAGACCAAATCCTCCTGATAGACCAAGAATTTCTCCACCTCCTCATAGGCTTGCTCTTGAAGCACCACCAGTCAATGCCATCTGTGACACTAGGGAATCAGAAGAAGGAACAAACATTGAGGAAACTGAAGAAGAAAGCATGGATGACTATGAAAACTATCTTGAAATTGAAGAGGTTGGCATGCACAATGGCCTGATTGAATACGTTGATGATGAGGAGGAAGGTGATGAAGAAGCTCCAAGTTTTTCATGTGTTGTTTTCACTCGTGCACAATCCAAGAATGGTGTTTCAGCCTCAGCAGTTGCAACTGAGAGTAGGAAGAACAAAGAAGATAGCTCTTCAAAGCCTCCACTAAACAAGATCATCAGTAGGGGATCACCATTACCACCTTCCATGGAATCAGCTAGAGAGAAATCAGATTCACCAGTTGTCAAGGATCACACTGCTGTGCCAAGTAAGTTATCTGATTCTTCTCCCAACTCAAAAGTTGTTAAGAGCAATTCTCTTCTAAATGTTGGTTCTTGCAAGAACATCTAAATTTCAATCAAAGGCTACACCCTCATCTCCTTCCAAGCCAATTGCTACATTTGAAAAGGAGAACCCAACACCAAAAGTAACAAAATCCCTGTCATTTAAATCCTCTCCACTGCTGGAACCTCTTCCTCATCTACCATAACTCCATTTGACTTTGTGGAGCATGCAAGCAAAACCAAAGTTCAGCTCTCTGAGATTGAATACCTACAAACACATCCTGCCCAATTTGACAGATTCATCAAGGCAGTTCGTGGTGGTAACTCTACATCCAAGCTCTAATTCTAAAGGCTTACTTCCCACACCATCCATACCACCTTCTCAAAACATGTTAGCCCTCAGTGCCTCCACCACCAACAGAGTTGAGCCTTTTTACCTGTCACTTCTCATCAAAGGTTTCCAGCTGAACAATTGCATTATAGATTCTGGAGCCTCAGATAATGTGATGCCAGCAAAAGTTGCAAATGCTCTTGGCCTCACTTTGACCCAGGTAAATGGCACATGCTACTCAATGGAATCCAAACAAGTTCCATTGGTAGGAAGGATTAAGGATGCTCAGGTTGCACTAGCTGATTACCCTGATAAGAAGATACTCTTGACCATTTTGGTGGCAGACATCCCAACATCTTTTGGTATGCTGTTGAGTAGAAGTTTTTGCAGAGATCTAGGTGGAGAAATAAAAATGGATTGGTCATCTGCAACTATCCCAGTGAAAGGAGAAATGAAGAAGTTGTTGCCAGTCAGGAAAATGAAATTCACAGTAAGGAAATCTGATGATCCAAGAGCTAACATCCTCTTTCAAGATTGTGGGCTAGGAAACTACTTCCTTACATCACAAAAGGAAGAGAACTTGCCACTCCTCATGGAGGAAGAAGAAGATCAGATTTGGACAATGGAGTTTGATGGCAGTCATTCCAGAGCAGGTTCAGGAGCTGGTGTAGTATTATACTCTCCCTCCAATGAGGTATATCCTTTTGCCTACAAGCTGCAATTTGATAATACAAACAATACTGTAGAGTATGAAGCATTACTCTTAGGCATGAATGCAGCAGAGGACATGGGAATCAAGAAGCTGAGATGCAAAGGTGATGCAGAGATTGTGGTGAAGCAGGTCCGCCAACAATATCAGGTGAAAAATCCAAGGCTCAGGCACTATAGAAACAGAGTGTGGGACTGCATTGAATCCTTTGATGCATTCTCCATTGAAGCTATCCCTAGGGAGCAGAATGAAAAGGATGATTCTCTAGCAGTGTCAGCTTCCTTAGTGACACCTCATCCTTCTTTTGGCAAGGATAAAGTGACCATTGAGATGGTGTTCAGACCCAGCATACCAGACAATGCAAATCACTGGCAGGTCTTCAATGATGACAATCAGATCCTAGCCTTCTTAGAACAAAGGGATAACTTCAATAATCTTTTCTTTGAAGGAAGTGAAAACCCACACCGTGAATCAGTCCCCAAAGAAGAGAAGGAAGGAATTGAGGGAATTGATGAAGAGGGAGTAATCAAACTGAAAGGAAACAAAATCCCCAAAGGCCTAGTTTCTTTGGAAGACCTCTTTGACAAGCATGACAGGTTCATCCAAGAGAAAGAAAAACAGTCTTCTCGGTGTCCATCTGATTTTGATCAAGAAAACATTGGCACTTCAGAGAATCCAAGGATGGTTAACATTGGTAAATGTTGCTCACCAGAAGAGAAGAGAAAGTTTGTTGCTCTGCTAAAAAAGTACTCAGATGTCCTGGCCTACTCCTATGATGAACTCAAATCTTTTCAGCCAAAGGAAATGCATCACTCCATTCCTTTGAAGCAAGGAGCTAAGCCCTTCAGGAAAAAACAAAGGCCCTACAATCCAAAGATTGCTGATGTTATCAAAGAAGAGGTGACAAAGATGCTCAATGCTAGAATCATCTTCCCCATCCACCATTCAACATGGGTGGCTAACATTGTGCCAGTAAGGAAGAAGAATGGGGAAATAAGGATTTGTGTAGACTTCTGAAATCTGAATCAGGCATCTCTCAAGGACAACTACCCTCTTCCAATCATGGATCATATTTTGCAAGCAGTCACTGGATCTGAAATGCTCTCTTTGCTTGATGGATTCTCAGGGTACAACCAAATCAAGGTGGCAGAAGAGGATTGCAACAAAACAACCTTCACAACACCTTGGGGCACTTTTTCCTACAGTAGAATGCCTTTTGGCTTGATCAATGTTGGAGCCACTTTCCAGAGAGCAATGGACTTGGCCTTCAAAGATTTGAAACATTGCATTGTCATTTACCTTGATGACCTCACGGTTTTTTCAAAGAGGAGGGGAGATCATATCAGTCATTTGGAGCAAGTCCTTGCAAGGTGTAGGAAACATGGCATTTCTCTAAATCCAAAGAAGTGCATTTTTGGAGTCACAGAAGGTAAGTTGTTGGGACACATTGTGAACAAACATGGAGCACACATTGATCCTGAGAGGGTCAGAGCTATCCAAGCACTAGCCTTACCAACCAGCAAGAAGGGAGTTCATTCATTCTTTGGAAAGGTAAACTTCCTTCATCATTTTGTGCCTGAGTTTTCTGAACTGACTAAGCATATAACTTCCATGATGAAGCCTCAAGCAAGTTTCAAGTGGAATAAGGAAGGAAAAACAACATTTGAGGAGATCAAGAAAGCCATTGCCAAAGCTCCAACTCTTGTATCTCCAGATTTCAACAAGGAGTTCATCATGTATTGCTATGCATCAGAACATACACTCTCTGTTGTCCTTGTTCAGAAAAATGATGAAGGTTTGGAAGCACCCATTGCTTTCATGAGCTGTCCTTTGAAAAATCATGAGCTAAAGTACAGCCAATTGGAGAAACATGCCTACGCAGTGGTCAAAGCTGTTAAAAGTTTCAGATTCTACATTCTCAATTCCCATACAGTGGTGATGGTCCCTGGAAGTGCAATCAAGTCCATTTTGACTCAACAAGATCCTGGGGCTAAGAGAGGAAGTTGGATTGCAAAGACCCAAGAGTATGACTTGGAGATTAGACCCTCTAATCTGGTAAGAGGAAATGGTTTGTGCAAGCTGATTGCTGAAGATGAAGCTCTCAAAGCTCAGCAGGGAGAAAAATATGGTGTTTTCTCAACCTGTTCAGGAGACAGTCCACAGGTGCTCTTTGTCACCACTACTGATGAGTGGTATGCTGACATTGCTTACTACCTCACTTATGGAGAATTCCCTCCTCATCTTGATTACAAACAAAGAAGGACACTCAAGCTAAAGGCAGCCAAGTTTGTGATCTGGAATCATGCACTTTACAAGAGAGGCCTAGATGGTTGTTTCCTCAGGTGTGTAGATAAGGAGCAGCAAGAAAAGTTGCTCAGGGCATATCATGATCAAGCTTGTGGTGGACATTTCTCAGCAATGGTCACCACACATAAGATCCTCAGAGGGAGATATTATTGGCCCTCCATCTTTGCAGACACTCAGGATTGGGTTTCCAAATGCAAAGCATGCCAACAATTTGTTGGAAAGCCACAACTAGCTGCATTGCCACTCAGGCCTGTGGTGATTGAAGAACCATTTCAGCAATGGGGGCTAGATTTTATTGGTGTTCTGAATCCTCATTCTAGTGCAGGGCATACTTATGTACTCACTGCAACTGATTACTTCACTAAATGGGTGGAAGCCATCCCAACCAAGCAAGCCAGCTCTGAAACAGTCTGCAACTTCATCAAGGAGAATATCATTGTTCATTTTGGAATACCACAGAAAATTGTTGTAGACAATGCCACCTATTTCTCTTCCAAGGAGCTCACAGAGTTTTGTTATGGCTTTGGAATCTCCCTATCTCACTCTTCTGACTACTACCCACAGGGAAATGGGCAAGCTGAGTCAAGCAACAAGAACATTGTGACCATTGTTCGCAAGCTGGTAGATGAGAATCAAAGGAACTGGCACAAGAAGTTATATGATGCATTGTGGGCTGATAGGATCACTCCTAAGAAGGCAATAGGTATGTCACCTTTCCAAATGTTGTATGGAGTTGAGGCAGAGATTCCCCTCACAATTGAGATGCCAGCTCTCAAGTTGCTGCAAGAAATAGAAGATGGTCAATACAAAGACTCCATTGACAAGAGGATCCTCTTCCTGGAGAAGCTGGAAGAAAGCAGATGCCAAGTGGTGGATAGAATTAAAGAACACCAATTGAAAGTGAAGAAGATCTTTGACAAGAGGGAAAAGGCAAGAGAATTCAAGGTTGGAGATTTGTCCTGCTATGGGACAAGAGAAGAGAACCAAAGGGCAGCCATGGAAAGTTTGATTCATTATGGCTCGGCCCATTCCAAATTCATGGAACTTGTGGTGAGAATGTTTTTCTCCTCTCATACTTGGATGGAACACCATTGGAATTTCCTCAAAGTGGGAAATACTTGAAACTGTATCATCAGTGAAAGTGGGTTGTCCCCCACCTTGTACCATAGGTGATTTTCGTAGGTGTGTTTTTCCCTTTTCTGTTGTGTGGTTTTGGTTTAGTTTTGTTTGGTTTTTGTTGTGTGTGGTTTGGCTTGTGTGTTTCCTCCTTCTTCCATTCTTTCTCAGAATTGTACATGACTCTGCAAGGCCCAATGGATAAGGCACTGGTCAATGTAATATGTTTTGAAACTTGAGATTCTGGATCCTCATGTCGTGCCCTAGCCATGCCCAGTTCACGCCATGTCCCCAAGCTAGAGCCAGTTGTTGTCTCCTGAAAACTGCTCTGCGTTTTCATAGCCAAATTCAAATTTTTTGAGCTCATGCCCTTCGTTGGTGTTTAAGCCAAGTTAGAGATTCAAGAAATTAGCAAAAGTCATGCCCTAGTGCTGTTTAAATCTTTGTTTTGCTCGTTTTGAGAAATTCTCCATTTCCCGGTCTGTGCACGAAATATCCTCTTTACAATCTCCTTTGTGATCAAAATTGTTCACTTGTTCTATGGCCTGGGTCATCAAATCATTTTTTTTCCTCCATGCCTCTGGTTCATGAAGGAAATTCAAAAATTGGACTCAAAATGATGAAGTTCTCTTCCTCTGTGTATTTTTCCACAGTCGGGATGACGAGGTGTCTTTTTCCCCGTCAAATTTTGGCCCCAATGAATGCAGGTACGTGGTCAGATCCTATTGGATGGGGAGGAACTTTTTGGTGAACTTAACACTTTTGGTCACTTTTGGGACAAAAATGGTAAATTTTCCCCGCGGACCCAGAAAAATGAATCAAATCCATTGAAAAACCTCAGCTAAGGCTCTTCAAAAGTGGGGCACGGCTCCACGTTACAACAGATTCTGATGTGGGTGGGGTGGAAAGGTCAATTACCAAATCAGCACCAGATTCAAAGCCCACCATTGACGAGTGGGCAATCGGGGGCATTTGGGATTTGAGATTTTGAGCCTCTTTGTAAAAAAGGTGAAAAGTTAAAAAGTGACCCGCAACCCCAATCAGGCTATCAAGGGAAAAAGTCAAAGCTTGAGCCCGCAGGTGAAGTCAAAGGTGAAGCCCATTGAAAAGTCAAAGCGGACGAGCGGGCCATCGGGGCACTTTTGGAAATTTTGAGCCAAATTTCCAAAAGGTGAAAAGTTAAAAAGTTCTAGAATGCTCCAAGCTCCGCCAAGGTCTTCAAAGGCCCGCCATTGAAAAGTCAAAGCGGAAGAGTGGGCCGGCGGAGGAAATTGAGTTTTTGAGCCTTTTTCCAAAAAAGGTTAAAATGTTGAGAAAAGGGCCACACCCCATTTCCAATCAGAAGCATGCCACGTGTCTAAGTCCTAAAGTCAAATCAGAGAGCGGGCCGGCGGAGGAAATTGAGTTTTTGAGCCTTTTTCCAAAAAAGGTTAAAATGTTGAGAAAAGGGCCGCGACCCCATTTCCAATCAGAAGGGTGCCACGTGTCTAAGTTGAAAAGTCAAAGCGGGGGTGCGGGCCAATTTGTTCCAAATTGCCAAATCTCTAAAAAATCACAAAATGCAAAGGGCTTCCCCCGTAACCACTCCAATCCCTTCCTGCCATGTGGACGACCCGATTTCAAAGTTAGAGGAGAAAATCAAATGGTCTATATTTAAACTGGAAAATCAAATGTAACGGTTGCTTTGCAAGATCTGGTTTTTAACCCGCCATGAGCATTTTCTTCACAACAGAGGAATTTGAAAAGGCATTGAGGATTTGTGAAGTTGTAACGGTTTCTTGCAAAGAATATAATGGCTTCTCGAAGCCATTCCAAGGGCTGGCGATTGATTTCAAAAAGACCAGAGTGCTCTGTACCTGGAAAAGATAGAAAATGCCATTCTTCTTCTATTTTCTCTTCTTCCTCGAATTTCTTCCATTCTCAAGCTATGTACAAACTCTGCTCGAGCTTCAATAATAAAAGAAGGAATTTTTTCCTCTTTGATTGAGGAATTAATTGGTACTTTGTGACCAATGAGTTTCATTCGGTCTTGTAGCTTCTCCTGCGGATTTTTTTTTCTTCTGACTATAAATGCATGTAAATGAAATTTCTAATTAATGTGTGTGGGCATCTGATATTCTACTCGCAACATTAGTTTCTCCTACCTCCATTCTCACTCCCTTTCCCCTTCTCAGACAAAGTTCTTCTCTAGTGAGAAATTGCTAGCTTTGCCACAGGGTCAGTGGAGTGCCCCTGTTGGATCTCTGGTCGAAAGGCCACCATTGAAATCCACTTTTTCATGCATGCACATATGGAAGTTACACCATTCAAGTAGAGGGACTTAGATTCCCATAGCGTTGGCTTGAAACCCACCAATTTGTCCACAAGACAAATTTTCTATTGGTTTCTCTACATGGAAAAATGCATATACCTTCCATCAAAGAGACTATACATAAAAATGTAGCCAACTTTTTCCTATGTTATTAATTAAAAATGAGGCGATATGTAAACAACAATCCATGACTTAGAAGTTGATATAAAAGCTATTACTTTACGCTCTTCTCATCATGATAAAGAAACATAGACACATGAAAAATATGACAAACAAGTTGACATGCCACTGAAAACCCCAAAAATAAGCACACATTCAGGTCTGCAATGTTTTCAGATTTGTAGAAATCCTTTTATCAAAGACAATGCCACCTTTTACCAAAATATGCGATTGTTAAATGCAAAACAACAAACTATCATACATGACTTTGCATATAGAAAACATAAAGATCCTAAAAATCCTTTATACCTTTTCCTTACATGAGGAGCTGGTACAGGAAAAACCTTCGCGGCTAAAATGATATTTCAAAGATCGATAAGCATTTACAATAGTTCAATCAATAATGATCCTTTTAACAACCAAAGGTTTAATATTGGCATTCACAGGTAAGGCTACCTACAATGTCGGTGATATCACATTTCATTTTGCTTTTCTGCTACCTTGCAATTGATCTAAGCTTCTTCCACTAAACAAAGAATGCTTAGATGCATTGGTAAAATACTATGAATAGTTACAACTTGCCATAATAGACAAGGTTTCCTTAGTTGGAGGACAACTACTATACTTTGTTGACATGCATCTAAGATAAATAAAACACATACCAACTACATTTTTGGGAAACATTGACATGATTTTTTGTGGTGATTTTTACCAAGCATAACCTATTAATGATTGTCTAGTATTTGGCGACCTAAAAATAGCCATAGAAATATTGTCATATGATTTATAGGAACAAAAAGTGTTTTTTTTTTTAGTTGACTGGGCCTGTGTGACAAAAGGATGAGCACTTTGTGTTTGTGCTAAATAAAATCCATAGTGGTTCACACACTATATTTGATATCACTTATTTAAACCTTATGTGTTATCATCTTGCACAAAATAACCCTGCATTTCCATATCTCTTCTACAAGAACTCTGATGTCAAAAACCATGACAACAAAATGTTGTTGCTTGCGCTTGGCGATAAAATTGTCCTCTACTCACTTGATGAAGAAAAACGTCTCATAATGAAATACACACCAACTCAAAAATAATGGAACTACCCAACAAAATTAAACTCAAACAAGATATGTTTGTTGAACTCTTTGTTGGAAATTATGACATTCAAGATAGCCTAGTGAACATATCTGATTGCATCTTTAAAGCCTACATAACAACACTTGATATTGACTTAGTATGGATTCAATTCAATTCTACAAACATTGGCATGTCAAAATATGCACATATGTATATAAATGAAATTGTACCTACATGGGTTCTTATTGCTCGTATATGCAGACCCCTTCGTAAAAAAACATACAAAACTCTAGTTACGATTCGTAAGAAAATTCATGTTCAACTATGTTGTGCTCATACAATTCACAGAGCACTTGAGGCACAACACTAGATAGTCTTGTATTTAGACCTCATGGAGTTACGGGCCGTGGTCTAATATAGACAACTCTCTCTCACATCAAAATTGTGGCCAATATGTATTTATTATATCCTCTTACACAAAAAAAATTCACCATTAAAAACAAATCATTGTGGAAATGATGTGAATGAATGTTGAATCAAAATGGGAACTACAACATGACTTCTCCAACATTGATTTTTCTTCTTCAATATTGTTCTCTTCGCTAAAGACACAAAGTCTTCATGCTCACAAAGACGCCATTATTCATGACCATGATTTTATGTTATCTCAAATAATTTATTTACAAGAAACTCTGACTTCGTTCTCTTACCACAAATGAATTTATTAAAGGATGCGATTGTCTATTTTCTCACCATGTCCATGGTGTTATGATATGTGCCAAGCAAAATACACCCTTTCTCGAAACACTTTCTTTCCATGATACAAATGTTGAAGTGATTTCTGTAAATGTTATTGTACATGGACAACTTTTAATGATCATCAATGTCTATGCATCTCCAACAACAACCTTTGAAAACATCCAAACTATTTTGGAACACATTTTACTAAATATTTTCCTTGATATGCCTTCCTAATTGTTCAGAGATTTGAATATTGATATGCATATATACACAAGAAAATCCAAGCTTTTAACTACATACATGCAACAAAAGAGCTTCCACTTTTGCATTTCACAAGCAAGTGTGTTTTCACACAACAACATTGATCATGTTTGGTCAAATTTTGTACAATATCTTTGTCAATCGTTTGATAGACATGTGTACCTGGAGTGATCATCTTGCCATTTTCCTTCTCATCAAAAAAGACAAATAAAAGATTCATTAGTAAGATTTTTTTCATTTTTTCCCTCTACTCAAATAACATTTACTTAACTGCAACATTTGTATTTATTTCCCCACTTACATTATTATTCATTTTACATTATGTAGGTTTCTACCTTTTGAAAAAAATTAATTCTCCTTGTAAATGATAAACAAAACGTCTATATGTAACATTATTTCTTTCCTTTTTACTCCCCAACTCAAATTAATTTTACTTATCTAGGACATTTCCATTTTGTTCCCTATTACATTTTTACTGATTTTACATTATGTACGTTTCTAGCTTTTCTTAAATATGGAACCTGTGAAGAGTAAAAAGAGAAAACTAACTCAAATCATAAAACCTAAACAATCTTTTCCTCCCTCATGTTTATACATTTCATTTTTTTGGCCTTCTCAAATTTGCTACAAACAAAAACTCTTGTTTGTATTTCCCTTTTACTCAACCTACTCATGTTTTTGTTTGTATTGTGCCTATATGCTTACAACATCAACATGTCTAAGAAACAACACTTTTTATAAATTGCCATTACTGATATCAACACTTTCCATTTGTTTTTTTTTTTAAATCTATAATTACTCTATATTATTGTTATATGCAATCCATAAATTAACTTATCCTCTTCCTCTAACAATTCTCTTATCTTCTTTGTTTCAGGTCCACATATATTCCTCCCTCTAGTTTATACATTTCAGTTTTTCGCTTTCTCAACTTCGCTACAAAAAACAACACTTCTTTTATTTCTCTATTACTCAACCTCGTCATGTTTTTGTTTATATTGTGCCTCTATGATTACAACATTGACATGTATAAAAAGCCATCACTTTCTATTACTTTCAAATAATGATATCATCACTTTCCATTTACGAGTTTTTTTTATCTATAATCAATTTATAGTATTGTTATATGCAATCCATAAACTAATTGGCTTGGAGCCAAAGCTAAATTTGTTATTAGGTGTTCTTATGCGATGTATAATATAATACACGATGACCATTGCAACATAACTCTAATGTAACATTACTATGCAATAGAACTGAAAAAATAAACTGTACTTCAGATTTCTTTCCCATTCTTAATTTTTAATTTTTTTGTCTATCATTAAATCAATAAACTTTGACGGGATTTGCCATATCATGGCCTTATTATATTATTCCTCTTATTACGTCGAAAGGCGTGTTCTCTGGGAGAAAGCTCGAGGGGCTCTGACACTGTCACATGATCTGAGGGCAGATATTAGTTAGTCGACGAAATACGATTATTTACGAGCCGTGGATGCAGTTCATACTGAGCATGAGAAGGCTTTCACGTCCAGCACACCATCTGACAGTCAATCTTGTGATATTTCTCAAAGCTCCTTCTGACACATTCTGTGTCAACTGTATCAAATCCCTTGGGGAAAACATAGTTTTATAATATATTTCTTTGATGGGATGCATGTTCCAATATTTTACATTGATAGGGGCTTATAAGTGTTGTCGCTGAATTTCCCAATTATTATTTTATTATTTTCGGATGTTGTAGGCGTAGTGGTTCCTCTGGTTCAGAAGTACGGTCAACAATAAGATAAGCATGCCTCCAGTTTTACCCACAACATGTTATAGTTTTCACTCTATGCTACGGGGTTATTTGATGTTTGTATTTATTTGCATCGAGATAAACATATTTGTTCCCCAAAAAATGTTATGGTGAAGTGAATGACACGCCATACATTCAATTCTCTTAGTGGTAGCAACATGGTTTCTGCAGGGTGAGTACACTTTACATCTTAACAGCCCACTTCCCTGAAAATGAGTGGAGATCACGACATATTTATAGTTTGGGATGGATTTGACAATGTTAAATAGCACATAGTATGTAGTCCTTAACAAGAAGAGTGCAAGAAAGAGGGCTTGTTATGATTATTGGTGGGTGAAGGAAATATCAAAGTTTGTATTTAGAAAATCAATACAAGATGTCTTCTATTGAAGGCTACTTACTTTTACAAATCCATATTTTGTCTCTAGATTCTCAGAAATTTGTATAAAAGATATGAGTAAACTAAGGGTATCATAAGTTTGACTCGGTTAAGAAAGCCAATGGATGAGTCTGTTGCATCCACAGTTGATTTAAAAATTTTATGGGAGAGAGAACTTATGTCTCATCAACTATCTTCATGATATTTATAGTGGTGGTATTGTCAACTTGATTTTTTAGAAGGGATGATGACTTGTATATCGTGCAAACTTATTTCATTCCCATCCCTACTATTCTTCTTCTCGTACATAAGAATTAATGAGAGTTGATTTATGTTTTAGCTTATCCTTTTACTTCTCCTCATCCCATGGTGCCAACAAGTTTTTGATTCATGGCAAGGGATATGTCCACCGCCTTGCTTCTGTTTTTTTTTTTTGTTGTGTGTTGAAAGAAAATATGGCCAATGGCATGATCTGATCATATACTCGTGTAGCATTATTAATAGAAGCATGTTTGAATCCAAGTACACCTATTTTTTTTTCCGGTTAGGAAAATTAGTTTCTATGACACATGAAAAGATTATTTTTGAAATGTAATCATTATGTATTTTTTAATGTGCAGTGCTAAATTATTAATTTGAAGCCTTTGTATGTAGAAATTTATAGATGTAAAGGCATAGTGTTGTAATATTCCAAAAAAATTATAATAAGAAGATTAAATGCTTGATATGATATGTAATGCTTTGGCAGAGAAGAGATAGTTTTTTAAAACTTCATCTCTATGATGTTATAAAATAGTTAATTTTTAAAGATCTCTATGCCAATTTTTTTTTTCATGTGATAAAATTCTTATTTTTTATGTTGTTGGATATGTAAGACTCTTGTTTTTATGTTATTGAAGATGTAGAAAGCTTGGTCATGGACATACATCAAGAACTCACTTTTTTTTTGTTATGGAGAGACTCTAAGACCTACAATTTAATTTAGTTTTTTTTGAACTATTATTTTGATTTTGTGTAGATCCATGCCTCACAATTAATGAATAGACTTTTGGACTCTGATATGTAAATAAGTTGTCTAATTAGATAAATTTTATTGCCAAACTTTTTCCTTCGAATAGGTATCAATTGTGTGACAAAATTACATAGGAATGATAATTGTGGAATCTAACTTGTTATATATGTTTACTTTGTGTGGCATCACTTGTGTTGAGCTTAGAATTAAAAAGAGGGCCTGCAAAATGCTACAAAAACCTAACATAAGAGGGAAGTTTTGAAGGACAATACTGAATTATTTCTGTCACCCAAAAAGTGTTAGACAAGCGTAGGTGACCGTTATATTGAACCCTTAATGCTTCACATCAATGTAACATTTAAGCTAAAATAAACTTTCAAGTTTTGCCTCGTGAATGCTCTTTTGTGAATGATTCCAAGGGTGCTCGCGATTATGGCTACAATTTTATATGCTCATTACAAGGAAAGGTGTTTTTACAAAGGGAAAGTGCGAGAGTGTTATGACATAAGATCTTAATCCTTGTCGTTAGCGTGGTCTACCGTATAAACATTCATTTACTAAAGAAATCTTCACCATCCACATCATCAAATCTATTGGCGTCCAAGTAAGTATCATGTTTCCTGCTTGACCTTGGCTAGCTATGAATCATGGTATGACAAGTGTATATTTTGATACTAATTTTGGTTGTTGATTCAATTGAGTAGATGATGGAAACGATAGAGGTGTCTCCATTCCATTTCTAGTATGGCCCAAGATGTGGTCTTCAAGCGCATTTACGAAGTGTTTTTCGGTTCTACTTTTGTACCCAAAATGCCCAGATGTGGGTTGGGTGCGTTAGAGTTGGGGGGTGGGAATTTTCCTACAACGAAGAGTTGAGGGTGTCATTTCATCAACTAGTGTATGAAAATACAAGTTAACAACCGAGGAGAACAATGAGAGATTGCATACAATAAAAATATTTAGAATAAGATTACATTTATCTTGGAATATTTATTACCCTCACATAGAAATGATTAGCAAGAATATTACCAGGTGCGAAATACATGCAAAAAAAAATCATTCTCATTAGCTTGTCGTATTTCAATTGTTAAGAAAGTATAATTGTGCATTCTTCAACATTTCGAGTGACACCAATGTTTTTGAGTTTATCAGATCGATCCTTTCTGATGTATGCCTTGTATGTCTATTGTTAACATGATGGCCACTAGCGGTTGTATGGACTTCTCTAACTAGAGTTATTGTCTCCAAAAAGATTCATTAACATCAACATGATTAAAAAGGAGACGTGTTGAATTTATTTTATTAGTAATTACAAACCCAACATATCATACTCTACTTTGGTATATTTTTATTTTTTGTAGCTTGGTCGTATAATTATTTTTTATTACAGAAAAAGCATGTTTATAGAGGGAAATCCCGGGCTGCTCTGAGAATATATTTTAATCCTTGTCATCGACAGTGTCTTCCATATCAAGGCTCATGTAGTAACAAAATTCTCGACAATGACATCATCAACCGTATCGACGTCCAAGTCAGTATCATATTTCTTGTTTAACCTTCGACACATGTACATCATTGTTTGACAGGTGTATATATTAATACTAATTTTGGCTTATGATTGAACTGAGTAGAAGATGGACAACGATTTCATTGTTTATATTTTTAAGGATTGATTTAAAATGAACCATGAAAATAGATCCATCAAAAAGCAATTTAAGCCCTTCACAAATAGAGTCATTTTGTTAATTAATGAACAATGATGTTGATAATTACTAGGGTTCCATTTTACTAGTGGTCCATACTGACAAAAAAAATCCTTGGCTATCTTTGATTCACTATTTAATTACCCATGAGAATAAAAACTAAGATCTATGCAAAACTGAAGTTTTAATTTGTAATTTTCGAGGCAAGCATGGTTGATTTCTCTCAGGATGAGACCAAATTTGAATTATAGACATATTTAACTTTAAAACAAGGAAGAGACAACCACATACATCCAAAATAGCATTTTCATTCGAATAATAGGACACAAAAGCAACCATTATAGGGATAATCAAAACAAAAAAATTTCCTTGACATCTTGACGTTAAAAACATTGAAAAAGAGGGAGTTTGTTTGTTATAGGGTGAAAAGGGCATAGTTTGAATTGTGTTATTAAAGGTATGTTGTGGAAAATATCTTACATGTTAAATGTACCTTACTACGATGAGCTCCCATGAGAAATTGTGAGAAATAAATTTAGCATCCCAGATTTGCATCGAGTATATAAAACTCAGAGCTTATATATCATTTCCTTTCCAGTTGGTTATATTTGTAAAATTTTCTTTTTCGTTTTGTTATTTGGAATTTATTTCAGCTTTGAAATATCACTTTTAGTCATCTATTCTTGCTTTATACCTTCAGACATGCCAACATTGCAAAAAGTAACACAAAACCAAAGCAATGCACATTAATTTATGAAGAAATAGGAAATGAAGCTTGTTAATTCAACTTCATTAGGAGCCATATATCAAACTGATTTAGTTGTTTACGTCTGTATTTAGTTGTTTCGTTTGATTTGATTTTTTAGATTTCTTCATATTGATTTTTGAGATTTATTTTAACATGTTTTTACACATTTGAACTCTTATTTAAATTTTAATATTATTAATAGATTGCATATTGTTAGTAACTAATTATTCCATGAGTATAATTTACAAGACATGAACTGCTTAAACATAGACTAAACACATTAAATTTCAATTTAAGAAAATAAGCAACCTCTTCTCGTCCGTACATTGCACGATATAATTTGATGGTTTTTATTAGTTAAAATCTCTCATTTGAATGGAAAATAAGATCCACATTTCTCTCATTTGGCCAATTGCTTGGAGAATTTGAATAACAACAACTTCTTTTGTGTTGACTTTTCTCGTGTGCTTTCTCGAGCTTGAAAATGATAAGAGAAGTTTGTTGGGGTTTTCTTGTCTTTCTTGGATCATTCCTTTTACGTGTCCTTGTTAGATGATCTAGTGGAAGCAATTTCAACTGGTTAGATTCCATCTCTGAACACCTCTCAAGTGATAAAATTTGTTTCCAAAAGCACGTTTCATTTCTCCTTCACACTTCCAAGGTGTGCTTCAGCTACATCATTCACATATATAAAAATGACATGCCTCATGGCTAGAGGAAAGTTATATTTGTTTTGTTGATATCTATACAAAAACCTTAATCAAAATTATGTATGAAAACCTAGCCCTTGGGTTTTAGGTCGGCTCGACATATCCTTGTTTGTAAATTATCCATTAAAACACGCAAGTGAATCCTCCTTTCAAGTGTTTAATTCCTGTGTTGTTAATAACTCATAGAGTAGGTATGGGACGTATAGGTATTTAATGATAGGGTTTCCTTTGCCTACATTTGCCACAAATATATAAACAACGTGCATCATGACTAGAGACAAACCTCATTCTTTTCCCTTGTAGCTACATAGAAATCATGAACCCTATTTTGTAAGAGACCCCCAATCACAACTATGTATAGAACTCTTCTCCCGTTTTTGTATCAGGTAAAGCACATAACATGTATTATTTGGGGTAGGAATGATCTAAACTGAGGAATAGGTGTGGGACATGAAAGTATTTAATTCCCACATTTTTTACTAGGTCGTACAATAGCCGTGGGACATGTAGGTATTTAATTCCCATGCTTTATATTTTAAAATCCTTTTTTTAGAATACAAATGCAGTATACCTTATGCTCATATGGCCAACTGTTACAATTGATCGATTATAAATGGTTGTACAAGAATTGGTTCTTATTCCCCTAAAGATGATCAAGCTTGAAATAGAATAAAAAATGTTTATTAGGTTCTCCTCATTTTTAAATTCTTGTCCTTGTAAACAAAAATTAAATCTAAAACATTTAAATCCTAACAGAACATGATTCTTATGTTGACAAGGATGTTGTCAATAGGGGAGTTCCTCTATAAATCAACAAAATAATCCCACATTGGCTGGATTTTCCTGTAATAACATATAAACCTCAATAAATCATAATATTTATGACAATAAGTGTGGTGCCACAATGTAAATGATCCTTTTACTAACACAATGGTTAAATGGCTCCAGGATGAGTGTGCTTCCCTGATCAACCTTCCCCTCTCCTCAACAAACATTAGAAAAAATATTATGAATCCCAAACATCCTATTCATCAAATCTAAGAAAAAACATGTATCGCTCCCCTGTTCTTGCAGTAAAATTCATATTAGTGAAATCTATTATTTTTCAGAGTTTAAATGAATTAGTTTCTTGCTATCCTTTCTTTGCAAGATATCTTTGTACTATATTGCCAACATGCCCTACACAATGTACCCCCCTTTCCCTATCAAAAAAATCGATAACAACTACCCTTGTTGCATATGCGTTTTATCGTAGAACACATGGCTTCCACAAAATGGTTCCACCCAATATTTTTGTCTCCCAATCACTTCTTCTCCCTCCACCCCCATCATCTACCCCAATTTTCCTCCTCCTATGTTTTTCTCCCTCAAAATTAACCTCATCTTAGACTACCCCCTTCGGTGTTAACATCGCACACTTCACGTGCGATTGCTAGTCTTTATTTAAATTTGATTTAATCTATTTCCTTGTATTATTATGTTATTCCTCTTGTTTTTATTCATCTGTTTGACTTACCCTTTTTAAAAATCCTAATAGGGTACCTCTCTGTACCTTTACTACGAGGCTTTATCTAAATTTTCACCGGTGGCTTTTTTTTAAAAAAAAATTGTGGGCCTGACCGGAGAATTTATATTTTTTTGCAAGCCGAGAGCCAGGGTTTAACCACGGATCAGGGTTTTAATACGGCTAAAGATTTTCACAAAAATTCAGAGTTCACGGAAGGAAGACAAAAATGGCGAAGGCGAATCCAGCAAAAGAAAGTATGGACGGAGTCATTACAGACAAGCGATTTTCTCGTCTTCATTCGGACCCTCGTTTTACGCGGCTTCCCAGGAACAACTCCAAGGTACAAATCGATTCCAGGTTTCAGCGCATGTTTTCTGATAAAAATTTCTCTGAATCTCTAAGTTTCGACAAGAGAGGCAGACCCAAAAAAACGAAGGAAAAAAATAAGTTACTTGAGTATTATTATCATCGAGATCAAGAAGAGGGGGAGGAGGAGGAAGATGAGGAAAATGCAATCAAACAGGCTGAAGAAAACAATGAAGATAAATCAATCAGCAGAATTGATGCAAAGAGTAAACCAAATGTACTATCCTGTGAGAATTCATCCGAGAAAACCTACAAGAAAAATAAGAAAAATGAGGGCAAACACGAGAAATTTCGTGCTGTAAGTGGTCATGTTCACGGTGTCTCTGTCCCAGAAGATGATAATTTGGACAATGTAAGAGGCACTTCTGATTCCAAAAAGAAGAAAAAGAAAAAGGAGTGTAAAATGAATGATAAGTTTGATGGTTTGCATGAAGCAGTTTACACGGAGGGTGGGCCTGAGGGTGACGAGGGGACCCAGTTGATGAAGATGAAGAAAAAGAACAAAAATAAAATTATTGACAATAAATTTGATTTGAGCGATGATATGTTTGCAGAGGAAGGAAGCAATGTTAAACAGGGAGCTGGGTCTATTAAGAAGAAGAAGAAGAATGACACTAGCAGTGGGCTAAATGACACCGTTTGCACAGAGGAGGTGTGGGAGAATAACAGGGAAGTGGAGTTGAAGAAGAAAAAGAAAAATAAGAGTAAGGTCAATAATGATCTCGGTGATTCAGAAGAAAGAATGCACAAAGGTAAGTATGGTGCAGAAGTCCATGGCTTGGAGCAGGTTAAAGAGGATAACGAGCAAGTGAGGACATTGCCAGAGGAAGAGGTTTTGACTGTTTCAAGTAGATACAAGGATGCTAGTAATTCATCAAAGAAAATGAAGGGTGGAGGGAGGCTCGGGGAGGGTACAAAGCATGCAAGTGCCACAGACAAGCTAAATGTTGCGAAGGGATCACAGAAAGAGATGGAGAACATGGATATAGAGAAGCAGAAAGAGAAGCAAAATTCTATTTTGGAATCAGGAAAGAAGAGAGATATTACAGTGGAAGGGTTTTCAAGAAAGCATCAGCAGAGCGAGGATGATCAAGAATTAAGCGAATCCGAGTCTTTTTCAGGTGAGGATGCTGACGTCTTGGAGAGTGAAGAGAGTGAAACATCTTTGTCCTCTTCTGATGAAGATGATAATCAGATAGAGCTTGAATCCCCAGAAAAGGTATTGCAAATTCTTTTCTTTTATTCTGTATGAATTTAATTTCTACATGTTCGGTTTACTATGATATTTTTCCCAAGCTTGTATGTCTTGCAATTTAATGCTGGATTCTCATGGTTATGATTGTGGCGGAGGAGTGATAATATTTAAAGTCTCTATGATCGTATCTGTTTTTTCTTTTGGTCAACATCTAGAAATTGTCAAATTGGTCATATTTCTAGACATAATGGGCTATAAACTTGCGGGAATGACAACCAAAGCATGTGGAAATGCTAACTGTATGCAATTTTGTTTTGATTGTTGCAATTAAAAATGCCATTGATTCATTAAGTTTGAAAAATCAAGTAACAAAAAATGGGTTCAGAGAAACTCATTAAACTATGAGGTACATGTGTGGGTATCCTGCATCTACCACAGTACAAAAAATTAAAAATTAAAAGTTACATAGAATTATAACGATAAGATTAATATTCGGGGTTATTCCCAAAATATATGTATCACCCCTGGCCTAAATCAGTGCCTAAATTTGCCAACTCGTCACGTTACAATTTAGTTCTCTATAGTATGAGAAGCAATCCAGCTTCTGGAAGAAAGTAAAACATATTTAATTTCAGCAGTGATACCCATCAGCAGTAAATTTTCTGGCTTTCAGTTCCCCTTGATGCAAGATACAACAAGTACAGAGTCGCTTGTAATGGCAATATCCATGACTTGCCCCTGCAGTAGAAATTTCAAACCATGTTACAAAGCAGTAAATTCAGCATAGTTGTTTGAACTTCGAAGCATGGCTTAAGCCTTCAGTGAAAACAAACATTCTCTTCTGATCAGGAATGATTACATAACCACCAGATTTGGCAGCCCCTAGATTTTGCATAGAAGCGTCATCAAAATAAACAGTGGGAATCTCATGAGACGAGTTAACCAAGAGTCTATGAGATCACACACAAGCATCTATAACTATAAGCACTTACATTCCCACTTCATCTAAAACCTCTCTGTTACATCTCTCGAAGATGGTGACTTTAATAATTTTATCTGGCTTTTGAGCACTAAATTGTTTGGCCAGGGTCCTAACAATTATTTTCCAGAGAAGAAATGGATTAAATGTAATATCATGAAAAAGGAGATCGCTTTCTGCAATCCACACAGACTAGATGATGCACAAAGGAAAACTTTCTTAATAGATGAACCAATGGATGATTGCTCTGATTGCTTGGTAGGTTAAGGATGTGTCCTACCGATGTTATAAAAGCACTTTTGGAAAATAAATGGAAAGAAAGATGACCAAATACGACCAATTGCACTGCAATCAAAATAGAAGTTGGTTCTAGTTTTACTGTTTGATTTACGGAAGACAGTGTGAGGGACTAAAGATACGCCGTTTACTGAAATTTTCTGAGGTAAGGATGGCTCCATGTCTCAAATATAGGGATCCAATCTAAGCCTGGTCACACCATGTAGATACAAAAGTGCTCAGGGAGCTCTAAAGTCGTAAATCTAGAGGATAGTAGCTTTAGTCCTATGATAGCTATATGTTTCCAAGGCCTACAAGCTAAGATAAAGATAGGAATCCTACTAGGATTTTGAAATAAAGAGGGAAACAACTAAGGGGTGGATAAAGCCAAGGGGCGTAGTAATAATAAGACAATGCAATAAACCAAAGTAAACATACATCTACTCTAGCCTATAATAATGAATGACCAACAACAACAAGCACATACAAAATAAGAGACTAAAGAGGGTTAGAAATACTTACCACGTGTGTGTGACCATTAATGCATAATCCTCCCTAGAGGCAACAACACCAAAAGAGAATCGCCATGGGTGGAGAAGGGGAAAACTCAACAAGAAGATGTCTAGTCGTAACTCATTCTGCTGACCCAAATGCAAAAGAGGTAATCTCCAAGACTCCAAAGTCAGCTAATAAGTGCGAAATAGTGTGAGGATAGATCAGATCATGTGCACATTGTATGTAAGCCAATAGTGTGTAGTGGTTGGTGAAAATAACAAGAAGGTAGTGGGGTATATATACTCCACACCATTGCCCATGGGCGATGGCATCGGCCTTGGGGGAAACCATAAGGTCAAAGGGTGAAAAAGCGTGAGGAATGGAGGCTAAGAGATAAGTGAGGGTAAATGATGAAGCCCTGTAGTGATCGAATGCAACAATAATAGCACACAATACGAAGTAGGTAGAAATAATTGGACGATTGGACATACTGAGTGCAATGTGTGAACAAATGGAAGAAACGAGGCAAGTATGAGGTGACTAAGGCTTATAGTGACATCTCTCAAATGTTGTGGTCAGCCCACATACCGAGTCCAATCATACCCCACGCCATTGCCCATGGGCGATGGCGTTGGCCTTGGGGGAAACCGTAAGGTCAAAGGGTGATCAAGCATGAGGAATGGAGGCTAAAGAGATAAGTGAGGGTAAACGTTGAAGGTCTGGAGCGATCGAATGCAAGGATAATAGTGCAACAATACGAAGTAGGTAGAAATAATGGGACAATTAGACATAATGAGTGCAATGTGTGAACAAAGGGGAGAAACGAGGCAAGTATGAGGTGACTAAGGCTAATAGTGACATCTCTCAAATGTTGTGGTCTAACCCACATGGCCGAGTCCAATTGTACCCCAATCCCGAGAGGCCCCTTAAGGCACCTGCTCGGAGGAGAATGCATCAACAACCCCTGCACAAAAGAAATGGTTAGCAAGTGTCAAAACTGATGGTGTATACATATGCCGCAACCGAAAATCAATGCATGTCACAATAGTGAAGCACAAGATGTTCTTTGGAAAAATACCTATACAACATCTTAAATCGAAAGTAAATGTTGATAATGTAAAGTGCTATAGAAGAAAGAATGAACTCCACCAAATGAAATATACCTACCTCATACTTGCCAATGTTACTCTGGCTTGCTTGTGGTGGGCACAATGGCTACTTGGAACCCTGAAGAAACAAGAGTGAAAAGAAACACTAGAAGATAATTAGTAAAATAAGATATTTTTTCACCTAGCTAGGAGGCCATGGGAGGGGTGATATCTGAGAGATGGATATTAAGGCCGAGAGAGCACAAAGAAACAATGGTTAGATGTTATAAGGATACTAAAGTGTAATAAAAGGCGCTAGCCGGGATGCACGATGCTATAGAGTTAGCAGGCTTGAAAGAGATAGATGAATTACCAAAGTATCACAAGGTAGGAAGCAATGGCCGTATAAACCCAAGTGGGGGGGATAAACCCAAGCAAGAGTGATAAACCCAAGCGAGATGAACTAGAGTAAAATAATAGGTTGATGAAGTAGTTAATTTGAAGAATGTTGTTAAATAGGTGTTATTCTTATGAAGATTTCTTGGAGTTGAATTTTAGATTTGAAGGTAGGGTGGGCACCATGAGGTGACCAAAAATATGGTGTGGTGAAATAAGTGGCATCGTGAGATGCCCTAAAAGAGGCTTCAATCATGTTGGTATTATGGTTAAAGGTATGCAATTCTAGCTAGGCTATTTTGATAATGACAGTACATTTAAATGGTGTCTAGATTGTGCTTGTGACATGATGATAAGTCTTCATCATAATGATAGGTGGAGAATGTTGCATGTAGGTATGCTAGTGTTATTAGGGGTAATAGAATATTGAAAGAAGACTCTTTGCCAAAGATGACCCAATTTACCGAAAGAGTGTGGGAGAAATAGGTGGGTCCATAATCATGAAATAGTGTGGCATATTCCGAATTCATTACATTTTCAAGGAGATCTTACCATAAGGTTGACTAGGAGGTTTCAGTTTCAGCATAAAGGAGGCTCTTCATATTCTAATCGCGGAGGAAATCAATCCCGAGGTAAAAGAACTGGAAGAAGTTGCTCAGTAATGGATGGTGGTAAATGGTTCTTGTTAGCTATGATTTGTAGTTCATTAGGTTCATCATCATCTGAGTTGGCAAGAGTAACATTAATTTTAGCCTCATAGTCATAGAACTCTGGATATGGAACACTACGCACCGTAAGACTAGTAGGAATGCAGAAGGGCTTATTGGGGAAGGGCACATGTTTGTCCCATGTGTTAAGATCAACATCGTGTTTATACCTTTGGTTGTTATGAATGATTTTAAGGCATTCGTACCCAGATGATGCATCTACACTCATGCGGTGTATCCAAGGTCTACCCATTAAAAGATTGTAAGAAAGAGGTTTATCAAGAATGATGAGTTTGGTGTGGATGGTCTTGGGTCGTATGGTAATAGGGAGCCAAATATAACCAAGTGGTTTTTGACGGGTTTTGTCAAATTCACGTCAAGTTAGTGGGGTATGCCCGAGGTCATCAATGGAGAATTTGAGGTTTTTAATGAGAGAGAGGGAAACAACATTAATTCCCGAGCCTTCATTCACCAAGACTCATCTTACTTGGGCATTGTGAATGATGACATTGATAAGGAGAGGAGAATCATCAACGTAGAATAATATTTCGTCATTAATCATATCATCCTTGGGAAATTCTATGGCTATAGACTTAGAAGCTTGGGAAGTTAAGGGGAGAGTGCTTTTGGGATGAGGCTTAATTGAGGGAACAGGCTCATCATTGGATTGTGCATGAAAAGTATTAGTAAGTTTTTGGTCAATAGGTGAAGATCTTTTTGGGTTTATGGACAAGATCCTTATGTGTGGACTTACATCGGTAATTAACATTAGCCGCATTGACATATTGGGAATTGAGGTAATTATGATCATAGGACCTTCAATAGTACCTACAAAGTTGTTCATAGGTTCTTTGTTATGGTTGGTCCTAGATTGGTGGTTTGAATGAGCTTGCAAAAGGGATTGATATTTCTCATAACGTTCTTGGATAATAGGCATTAGTGTCGAATTGAGGTCCAAGAAAGAAATCAAGGGCAACCTTCTTAAGATCCCTACAATCCTCGTGGGAATGGCCGATACTGCAACATGCCACCAACATAAGAGGTCGGGATTGAAGGAAGCCGATGGTTGCTTGGTAGGAGGAAAAATGTGAGGCATGGGAAGAACTTGTAATAGTTCACCATGGGACAAAGGTGGGTGGTGTGGGTTATGAGAAATAACACTTTGATTATCGTTGTTTAAAGAGGAATGTGTGATAGATTTTCCTTTAGAAAGGGCTTGAGTGTTGATAGCATTAGATGTTGATTTGAAGAGTGTTTGAAGGCTTAGATGGTTGTTCAAATTCTCGCATAAGGTAATCCTGCCACTTAGCTTGTTCAAGAGCCTCTTCCAACGTGGTGGGAGAGAAATACCAAACCTTATATTGGAGATTAGGAACAAGGGCTTTAAGGAATAGTTGACACAAGTTTTGATTATCAAGATGATGGTTGGCTTGATTAGATAAAATCTTCCATCTGCTTGATGAAATCATGAGCCGATTCATTAGGAGATTGTTTGAGATTGATGAATTTTTGAAATGTATTTTCAAGGAGATCATGTTGTTGAAACTCCTTCCCTAAGGCTTGGACAAAAGTCTCTAAATCGACAATGAAGGGAGTTGATTATACCATTCTAAAGTGTCTCCTACAAAGGTTTTTTCAAGGAGTTTGGTTGTAGCATAGGTATTGGTTTGAATCCACTCCTTATAGATGTTTCTAAAGTTCTTAAGATGGATGAATCCATTGATCCATCATAAGAAATGCTAGGGGATATCCCCCCTATATCCATAAACTATGTAAGGAGCTAGGGGTTTATTTTGCAATGTTTGAAGAACCTTATTGCGGATTGGAGGAGGGATGGGATTCCCATTAGCATCTAAAGGCAAAGGAGGTGCTGAAGATTGATTATAACCTATTGGAACTTGTGTTGGTTGAGAAGCCATTTTTAAAATTTGAGATTGCATTTGAAATGTACTAGAAGTAGTGGAAGATTACATAATGGCCATTTGATCCAGCAACTTGATAATCATGAGATTAAAATCAAGTGGTGGATTAGGGCCACTAGAGGAAGAAGCCTTGGTGTTACTAGTCTATAAAGGGATTTTTGGAGATTGATTGTGGATTGCTCCATTTGTAGGAGGCTTGTCATGATTAATAGGTTCGAGGAGGGTTTTAAGGTTGTCTTTTCCATAGGATCTATGTCTTGAGAAACGTTGATGAATCGCCTCTCTCTTGGTGGGTGTGAAGTATTCATTATTGTTCAAATTTTTGATGATTTGTCTAGGATCGATCTTTTGAATTTCTATCACATTACAATCAATTGCTGTGCTTGCAGACATGATTGTCACTGTAGGCACATGGTGGCCAATTCTGTCAATCTGGATGGATGAAAGGATGGTTTCAAATGTCATTGGCTGTGATATGTTATGTAGGCCGATGGCATCAATAGAAGGTGTTGGGTCACAATGATTAATGGGATTAATTTTGATGGAAGTAAGAATGGAAGGATGGTCTCAGGTGGTACTGGCTGAGGAGTGACATTGTTTGGCATAGAAGAAAGAGTAAATGAACAACCCATAGGAATCTTGAGTGGTCTGAGATTGGAAAGAAAAATTCAAAGAGGAGAGATGATGAAAAAATGGATATGATTCTCAGAAGAACAGATTTTTCCTCAAAATCCTAACACGATTGGCCGTGCAGAGAGGCATAGGGGCCAATAACATTGCGATGGTAATGAGATTTTGCAAGGGTTAAGCTAATTAGATTGGCTGTGTAGATCTGCATTGGAGCCAATGATGTACGGATGAGCAAATCAGATATGGGCGGGATTGGCCGTGTAGAAGGGTTTTGCACTATGGCCGATTGTGTAGGAAATGAAGACAAAAATAAGGTAAATGATGCCAAATATGGATAAGACAATGTTGACATACAATCATTGAATATGGAGCCAAAAATTCGATTATTGGAGATGAATAAGAGTAACCCCAAAATTAGTAATGAAGGTAGGCCCAAAAGTGATGTCTAACAAAAAAGATCATTGTCAAATTACTAAAATGACCATTTATAGAAATAAAAAGTGGATCTAATGAAAAAAGGTATTTTATAACCTTAATGTGTGGAATCAAAACCTCCAAGGAATTTGTAAAACGTGTATATATATTTTATTATGTCATTATTACTAAAAATAATAATTTTGAATTTCCAAATATTTTTGCTAAAAATTATGCCAAACAAAAAGAGGTTTTTTGTTAAATTTATTAAAATAAAGAAAAACCTCTGAGGGAATTTAAAATAGAGTCGTTAATTTCTAGATATGAAGTGAAAGGTGATTTGGCCAACAAGAAGCCCTAGAAAGAGACCCAAAGTGTTGGCATGTGTGTCCAACGCTCCTCGTGAGTTTCGTGACATGGACTAACCGCCTCTCATAGATCCTAACTTTGGTGATTGTAGCGGAGACTAATACCTATGGGTTTTGGTCTAATGGCAATTGTGGTCCAACAAATGGTATCAGAGCGAAAGGTCTTGAGTTCGAAACTCACTCGGGTAACGCTGAGGGGGAGATTGTTGGCATGTGTGTCCAGCGCTCCCCGTGAGTTTCGTGACAGGACTAATCGCTTCTCGTAGATCCTAACTTTGGTGATTTAGCAGAGACTAATATCTATGGGTTTTGGTCTAATGGCAATTGTGGTCCAACACAAAGAAGAGGACCGACCTTGAGACCTTACGGGGAATTGTGAAAATCAGTTTAATGGCTTGCAATAAATGGAAATACGAATATAGACCTGAAATATTGATAGATTCGAAACCCTAGGGCAGCTAGGGCTTGAGCAAAGTGATAGATTTGATTGAAGAGTGTCTAATGTGAGTATAGAAGATGAAAAGGTAAGATGACTCAATTGAGAGATGGAGTAAGATTCATGTCGGGTTCACCAGAGTGTAGTGAAGTCGATGTGAAGATAAATGAGAAAGAAAAGGTAAATGAAATGTGAATTTTAGCTGTGAAAACAAGGGAATTCATAATGGGATTGGCCGTGCAGAAAGCTTGCACAGGGACCGATGGTGTTTGTAAAAGCAGGAAAAATAAAAGGGAGTGAATATGACCTAACCCCAATGACTAATATATGAATTGGGTAGTTTTCATTGATTGTGCATGCTTTCACTCTTGTACATGGGGGATGGGACTCAATCATCTTACTGCAGATTTGCAAACTCTTTGATCTCACCCATATGACCATGTAGTTTTTCAATCGGAATGAAGAATCAATATTCATCCCATTCACTTCTTTTTTTCTTGTTTTATCCTAATCCTAAAAAGAGGTGAAAATCAATCTCATATTCCAACGGATCACACATAGAGATATAGATAACACACACAAAGCGTGTTGGGGAATCCGATCATCACCGTGGGAGAATGCGAGTGTCCAAAGACCCTCGTCCTTCCAGGTATAGATAGGGTGAGCCCAATGCCCTATCTCCCCTCTATTATATTATATGCCCCCTATCTATATATCCTATCTATTTGGGGTAGTTGAGAGTAGGAGACCCTCATCCTCCTTGACCCCCGCTCTCTCTATATGGGTAGATATGGGTTGAGCCTTGTAAAGCTAGCCGATCGTGTGTATATATAGAATTGGGGTAGAGCATGCAATAAGAACAAGCCCAACCACCCAATAAGAATAGGTGGCTACGTGGGCAATATATAGAGTATAGGGAACAACACCGCTTTATTTTTTCCATCTTGTTCACAACAACCACTTGGAAACTGCAACAGATACGACTATATATAGATAGCCATGGCTGGCAGGGATTTGGTATTCTATTATATAGGTGGGCAGATTTGCCATATCTCTATAGGGTAGTCGAAGGTTAATCCCCTATTTCTAATCTCTATTTGGTGCCCCCTATATCTTATCTATATTGGGGTTGGCACCCCCTCCCCTCTCTTTATATGGGATACATGGGTCCTCAATCTGATAAACAAATTTGCTGAGTTGATAAACAACCACGGGCCCCAATCAACTATATTTGCACTCATCTGCTCCGATATCTATATATCTATCTGGAGAGTGAGGGGTGAGTGTAGCATAGCGGAGCGAACCAGTTGATTGAGAGATCAATCAAGGGCCTTTATTCACTCGTCCGAAGAATGAGGGCGAGGGGACCCAATCTTTATATCTGCACTCACACGACAAAGGAGGGTGAGGGCCCCTTATCTCTCTATGGGCAATCATCCACCCGTATCTGAACTCTGGAGGCTAGATTCTAGATATGACGCGTCTTAGTATCGGAAGATCCATATAGAGTGTGCCCACTAAATAGATATGGATAAGCAGTGGGCACCATAGATAGATGAGATATCTAGGGCCCTTAATCCAGTCCCAGTCCCAGTCCCAATCTCTTAGTGAGGGGTGAGGCGTGAGGGGTGAGGGGTGAGGGTGAGGTGTGAGGTATGGGATTCCCATCCCACTGATTAGTGAGGTAGGGCGCCCACTGATTAGTTGGTATGGGGAGCTTGACAATTGATGGGGGTCTCCCACCCAACGGAGGAGGAAAGCAACTATATCTAGTCTAAAGTTGACAATCCACGCCCTCTATCTATATTGGGTTGGGGAGGCCTTACTACCAATGGGGGGGACCCCTATCTAGTCTAGATATGGAGTGGGCAGAATGAATTGGGTGGGACAACCCCATGGCCAATTATAACCAAACCAACCAACCATTGGAGATTTGCGAGATCCTTGGATTGGAGAGAAGAGCCAAGCTATTCATCTCATCGGTCGAGCTCTTCGTGATGGCACAAAACGGCATCTCTATTTCTTTCCTAATAGGGTAGGGGGTAGGGTGACTCCCTCTTCACGCTACTTCCCTTTCTCCGAGGGCATTTCATTCAAGACGGCGCGTAACTTGGAGAGATTCATTGGCGTGTAAAGAATCGAGATGACTTATTCTATAGCATAGTATACGACACGACTCAAACTGTTCGATTAGCTCTCTAGCAGGGTGTTAGTCATCCCTGGCTTTAGGGCATGCACCTTATATGTATATGGGGTTGTGCACTCTAACTATTGTATCAGTATGGGCTTTCTGCTACCTATCTACCTACCTACACCTACCTATTGAAAAGGCCCTTGCCTTGGGAGGGGTGGCAACGAGAGCACTGACTGCCCACTTACTCAACAACTATCTATTCAGATGATCATGATGGGGAATGGGCATGGAGCTTCATGAGCGTCAATATCAATATGAATATGTGGGTATGAGTATGACTAAACGATTTAGGCACGGGTGAAGAGAGGCCCCATAGAGAAGATAAGATAGTTCAGGAAGGGGGAAGAGGGGAGGGGGGGCGAGAATAGTGAAGCATTCTGCTTGGGGAGTACGGAATGGAGAATATAGGATAGGAGAGATACGCTGGAGAGATATGCTGGATCATCATTTCCAAGCTCACTTGTGGTCGAGTCCTATCGTTGTTCGATGCCTTTCTTTTCGGATAGCCAGATTAGAGGGTAGGGGCGAGGGAGGCCCCCATACCCCAGATATATGGAGGGGGAGGGAGAAGATAGATATAAACCCCCCTCCCCCCGCAATCTATATAGATATAGAGGGGGAGGGGGCCCTGACTGTAGAAAGTGGGCTCTCTCCACTATCTATAGAATATAGACATATATGTATATACCTCGAGCAGAGCATAACTAGTCCCGTGGGCACGAGTGCCTGATGTATCTAGACTAAATAGGGAGGAATAGAGAGTAGGCCGCCCATATATCTAGAGCTAGATGCAAAGTAAGATTCACGCCGGGTTCACCAGAGTGTATGACGGGTATAAGAGAGGTTCCCAGTTGGGTTCTCAAGTATAGGGATCCAATCTAAGATCAACCACACTGTGCAGATACAAAGGTGCTCAAGGAGTGCTAAAGTCATAAATCTAGAGGATAGTAGCCCTAACACTAGGATAGCTATAGGTTTCCAAGGCCTACAACTAAGATAAAGGTAGGTATCCTACTAGGATTCTGAAATAGAGAGGGAAATAACCAAGGGGTGGATAATGCCAAGAGGTGTAGTAATAATAAGACAGTGCAATAAACCAAAGCAGACGTATATCTACTCTAGCCTATAACAATGAATGACAGACAACAAGCACATACAAAATGAGAGACTAAAGAGGGTTATAAATACTTACCTGAAGTGTGTGTGTGACCGTTGATGCATAATCCTCCCTAGAGACAACAACAACGAGAGAGAATTGCTATAGGTGGAGAAGGGGAAAGCTCAACAACAAAAAGATCTCCAATCCTAACTCACTATGGTGACCCAAATGCAAAAGAGGCAAGCTCCAAGACTCAAAAGTCAATAAACAAGTGCAAGGAAGAGCAGATCATGC
Organism: Taxus chinensis; assembly: GCA_019776745.2. Classification (NCBI taxonomy): domain Eukaryota; kingdom Viridiplantae; phylum Streptophyta; class Pinopsida; order Cupressales; family Taxaceae; genus Taxus; species Taxus chinensis. The sequence goes on along the minus strand of CM034152.1, from coordinate 739,248,967 downwards.
GCAATTTGTATGTAATCCAGTAGTTGCAAAGTGGTGTTGTGGTGGTATAGGTACTAACAAGAAAACAAAGGGGTATATATACCGACGCCATTGCCCACGGGCAATGTCGTCGACTATAGCAAGACTGAGAATTGGCTGTGCATATCATATCAGCTGTGGCGCCTCCTTGGCAACAATGATGCCTCCTTCAATAATAAATCAACAATGTCAAACAATGATCTTCCCTCTACCAACGTCCTTGGTAATAGTGCAGCAATGAACAGAAAAAAAAAACAAAAAACTTGATTTATTGCCATCTTAACTCCCACATCCAGCCAAAGTATAATGCCTCCAAGCGTTTCACCACGTCCTCACTCCTTTGGACGTTTATACAGAAAATCAGCAAAACTTGAGCTCAGTAATGGTTATTTTGATGCATATGAACAGCAGCAAAAATAAGTGGATAACACCTATCTAGCGCACCTCTCTGACACAAGACAATGCAAATAAAACAAAAATACAGGTTTCCCAGTATTACCACGCCATTCTTTGAAGACCCAAAAATGGCACTTCAGGTTTCTCCTTCTCTTGAACAAAATACCTTGGGTCCTCTATTTTACTTTTCTGGATGAAGGCAGATTCCTTAGGGTATGTGTGTCGCCACACATTTCCTCCCTCTAACCGAAATCTTGCTTTCCATAGGTTTCTCTCTCAGTCTCTTCCAACCACGAGCATTGAATACCATATAAATGTTATTAAAGAAGCTAGAAGCCGCAATCATATTATTTAAGGTAGCTAAATAAATAGCTATTACAACTCCTATGGTATAGGAAAGTAGGCATAACAAGATTTGAATGGAAAGCTTAAATAAGCTTCAACCGTATCTACAAACAATAGTAAATAGACTCAACAACCAAACTATGTAACAATATGTTACATATATTATAATATTAATCAAACAGCAGGGAGAGAGTGTTGGTAACCACAGTGGAGAGGTGCCACTAAAAGAAAAAAAAATCCATATGTTAAAAATTGTCCAGCTCTGCACACAAGGAGGTGTAATTACAGAAGTTTGAGGAAATGACAGATTATATCATGCAAATTATATCTTCTTGCTTGTTACCTTGGATGTCTTGTTCCTGCCAGATCTGACAACTTGTGCATGCAACAATTCTGCCATTCAATCCTCACCATCTGGTAGCGTGGACACATTTGGGAAAGTGGCTGAAGCCATTGAAATAGCTGGTACAAATCTATTTGGGTTAGTAGATTTCCAACAGCACCACAAATTGCAACAACATCCTTGTCAGTGCAGTTACTCTTATCTTCAATTATTTTATAAATTGTATTGATCTCTGACCCATGTGCTATCAGACCTGCGTTGTGTCTCGGGCACCATTCGAATTCCACTTGACTAGTGTTCAAGTCCAAGGTTTACTTTTCAAACCATCCTTCGTCTTCATGTCTCTGTCAATGCTCTCTTGCCATATCAGATTTCCCCTTCACGTGTACATTAAATGGTAATTCTGCTATGGACTACCATTATGATATATATGTCGTTTGGAACAAATATTAATTTAGTTTGTTATTAGGATATATAGTTTTAGTTTTAGTCTTGATTTCATTTATAGTTCTTAGTAAAGTGAACAAAGTGGTTAAAGCAATTTTTTTTTTATCAAAAGTCAAGTCAAAAGAAATTGGTTCATGTTTTTTTTATATATTTTAGTCTTAATATGTTAAGCTTAGTTTTGTTCTTTTTTAATTTTGTATCGAGTTTACCGTATGTGATTAATTGTAATCGGTATTAATGGTTCCATATCAGATTTGGAACCATAGGAGTGGCCAAGGGTTTACAATTCAGCATCTGAAATATCTTCAGAGTCCCCACAGTGTACTCTCTGTCCAAGGAAGACCTCACATGTACTGTGCCAAACCTCTAGACCTTGAAAATAATGCATAAGGTTGATGCCCTTCATGTCAAATTCGCTGGCCGACTTTCCCTTACACTATGCAATGAGCTTTTCATAGCTACATGTAATGATTAAATCATCTACATGTACAGGACTGAAACCAGCAGATCATATTTATCATACAAAATTCAAATAATAAAGTTTAGGCTATACAAAAGTTTTGGTGAAGCCCAAATTCACTAAGTACCCATCAATCCGCTAGTACCAAGTTTGTGGTGCCTACTTTAGCCCATAAAGGGCCTTCTTTAACATGCACACATGGGTATTTTGCCCATGCACCTCAAAACCTCTTGGCTGATTTATGTACACTTTTTCTTCTATCAGACCATTCAGAAAAGCACTATTTACATCCATCTAAGCTGATGCAATAGACATGATGGTCCTGACTCCTAATGGAATTATACCTGGCAACTAAAGCAAGAGTCTTGTTATAGCTAACTCCCTCTCTTAGGGAGAATTCTCTTGCTACAGATCTGGCCTTGTACTTCTCAATGCTCCAATGAGCCGCATGTTTGATCTTGTACAAACCACCTGGATCAATAACTAATTTCCCCACTAGTCTTGGCTCAATCCGTAAGACATCATTCTTTAGAATGGAGTTATACTCCTCTCTCATGGCATCTTGCCACACCTACTTAACTGCAGCATCCTTATAACTGGAAGGTTCTGCATCAATAATAGAAGACATCAGTGCAACATAAGTAGGACATTTCTTAGGGGGGTGACTCATCTGGAAAGAAGATTATGGTTCTCCTACTTGCTCATGTGCCTCCTGTAATGTCTGGGTAACCCACTTAGGATTTTTGGCTGAACTTGATGCTAAAGTGGCATCTATTCTTTCACCAGAACCTTGCTGATCTAGATCTAATTTTTCTGTAATCCACGAATAAACACGTGAGACAGCAAGCGTTTCTCTGTGCTGGAATTTAAATCTGGTAAGCCCCGGAGGTCTCACTGTAACCAACAAATATACCCTTGATGCTTGAGGGTTCAAATGTCCTCTTCTTATATGGGTGATTCCCGAGGCGTCTCACCTATGAAAGCTTCTTTTGGCGTCTTGTCCATCAAACCCCTATGAGGACACCTGTTCAAAATGTAGACAATTGTATTACAAGCTTGTGCCCATAGGGACATGGGAAAATCCATGTTGTGGATCATGGCTTTGGCTGTCTCAATGCTCAATAATGGACCTGTTCTTCCTCTCTGTAACTCCATTCTGCTGTGGGTATATGGTATAATCAACTCCCTCTTGATCCCTGTTTCTTCGCACAATGTGTCGAAGTCCTTGGACGTGCACTCTCCTCCATTTTCAGATCTCAACACTTTGATCTCTAAACTAAAGCTTTAAACTCTTGAAAATTAGAGAACATTTGATTCTTAGTCTTCATAAAATGAATCAGGTTTTTCTAGAAGAATCATCAACAAAAAAGACATTATACAAATCACCTATCAATGAGGTTGAAGTCATCGGTCCACATATGTCTGAACGAATCAGATCAAGAATCTCTCTTGACCTGTGCTGTCTTTATAAAGGACTTTAAAGGGTGTGGAATGCTGTTGTGTCAAAGTTTGTAATATTTCTTCATAATTAATAGAAGCTTTAATTACTTCTTGTTGTGCTATGCCTTAGATCTCTCTTTGATGATATAACTCTGAAATTATAGTCTGTGTGGTCTAAGGCATTTCTCCATTGGGACCCCTAATCACAACTGCATTAAATTTGGGATTAGAGCAAGGATTTTAAGTCCTAGAGTCTGGTATGTTTGCGTGTGAAAGCACCCTAAACTTTACAAAGCAAATTGCATGACTAAACAAGGAAAGTTAACACCATTGCCATCCATCTAGCCTAGGTTCTAAGTCTAGGAATGTAACATTAAGATAGAAGCTTAAAAGAATGCTTAATTAGTATGAAAACAATACAAAATCTAACTAAACATGCCTACTAATATGCTTGAATTACCTAACATGGGCCTAAATAGACCTAAGAGGGCAATCAAATGGTTATGGTTGCTACTCCAAACAAGGTGAAATGGCCTTTCCAAATGACTACTTGGCCATTTTGAATATCCATCTACTAACCCCATTGAAGGCTTTAAACAAGGATTGAACTTGGCTGTATATCATATTTATTATATGAGATGCGAATCAAAGCATGGTATAAAGTATAAAGGAATGAGGTGCACTCTTTTTATAGTTTTCTTTCTGGGAGAAACTTGTATTTTGGTGCATGTGGGACTAAAAGCCCCAAATTAGATTAGAATTGCTAATCATGATTAGGCCTTGCTAATCTCAATTAGTGAATTACCAAGCGATTAAGATGTGTGGGGCCTTAATCAATCGCTTAGGGTCAACTATGAGGCCAAGATAAGCTTTTGAAGCTTGCAGAGACGTTGTGGGGGTGAATGGGGTGATTTCGAGTGGTTGTAAAAGGAGTTTAAGCCAATATTAGGGCATATTGACCAAATCAAGGGCAAAATAGGCTTAATTAGCTTATAATCGCTAATTGTTTGTTTTGAAGAGGATTTTGGCTTACAATTCGTCGTAAATTGGCATCCTGAATGCGAAAGAGATTTGGTGATCAATGAAGTGCTTGTTAACTAACCAAAGTGGCGAGAAACATTAGTTAATTAGTACAGAGCATTAATTATAACGGAATTGGGAAGAATAAGAGTGGTTTGCGTGCGTTTTGGCAATAAGATTACAAAAGCGGAATTTAGGTGTCTACAACGTGTAATAACATTAGTCTTGTGAGTGATCTTTAGCTTTGTTGCTTTCCATATGTGTGTGAGTGGATAGAAAGTAGTTGCAGTCATCTTCCAACATCTAAGTCGTTGGGTATAAGGCGTAGGATTCATTAGCTTTGAATTACTATGAGTGTGAGAAGGATGGTGATGACACAGTAATAGATCTTGCTCATGGAGCAGCTAAAGCATTAAGACTTGCGTACTTGGCACAAATGATGAGAGGAACACAAGCTGCTTTGGAGGCTATGGAAATTGCACAACCCATAGGAGTGGCAGTAGATGATGATGTAAGTGACAACGGGCATGCAGAAAGAGCACTTGAGCACCAAAGTGTTGAAACGGAGCATGTTGATGCATAGGAGGATAGATTCTTGTGCGCAATCACGAGAATTGTTAGTAACCCAAAGGTGGATGTTGCTAGTTACTATGGGATCTTAGATTCGGAAGAACTCATTGATTGGATCAAAAAAATGGAGTACTTAGGGTGTGAAGTCATAAAAGATCTTAAGAAGGTAAGATTTTCCCGTATTGAGTTGAATAGTCATACAAATTTGTGGTGGGAACACGAGTAGACTGAAAGAGTATGTAGAGGCAAAGATACAATCAAGTTGGGATAGATTTGTGATAAAGTTGAAGGCTAAGTTCATACTTGTGGATTACTAGGCTTATTTGTTCAAACAATTACAAAATTTGTGTCAGAAGGAACTAAGTGTGAAAAAATACACGAATGAGTTCTATAGGATCACTATTAGAGCAATTCATGTGGAGGATGGCGCAAAAAAGATCTCAAGCTATGTTAATGGATTGCATATTTCCATTCAAGATGAGTTTAACATGATTAGATTGAGATCTTAGAGGAGGCCTAATCAATTTGGCCTTTTTAGGTGGAAGAGAAGTTGTCACACAGAAAACAAGGTAGTGCGCGAGGGAAGGGGAAGTTCCCGCGTAGAAGTGGAGTTTTTTGCAATGATACACAAATTCATGTGCATGAAGGAGAGGCAAGCTCCTCGCATGAGTAGAGTCATGCATAGAGAGGCGGAGTTAGATCTTCGTTTAGAGGAAGAGGTCGCAGAAGAGGCAGATGATGTGGTGGAACATGTTTCTGTTGTGGATAAGTTAGACATCATGTGTTTGAATGTCCACAAGCTTTGTAAAATAGTAGCCATAGGAGAAATAATGCTAGCAACCATGTTACTTGACATGTAGATGTGGAGAGTAATGCGTCAAATAGTTGTGCAGAGGAATCAAAGTGTGGAGAAGCTCTCATGATGAAGAGAGTATTACTAAAGCCCATGAAGGTAGAGATTGCAACTGTGCAAAAAAAGAACCTATTTAGGACCATATGCAAATCAAGAGGTATGTGTTGCAAAGTTATTATTGATAGTGGTAGAACAAACAGTCTTATTTCTAATGAAATGGTTGAAAAGCTTGGTCTGAAGAGAATTACACATTTGAATCCATATAAGGTTTCCTTGTTGTTGAAAGAACATCAATTGCTTGTGAATGAGTAGTGTAATGTGTGCATAAAGATTGGCGCATATGAAGATGAAGCTTTATGTGATATTATGCCCATGGACATATACCGTGTGTTGCTTGGTCAACCTTGGCAGTTTGATAGGAAGGAGATACATGATGGCCACACAAATACTTACACTTAGGTGACAGATGAATGGAAGTACACTCCAAATCCTTTGATGGATGTAAGTGAAGAGGTGGAGAGGAGTTCACAGCTATTGCAAGAAAACAAAGGGGTGGTTGCGAAAGAAAAAGATCTTGCGTGAAGTGAAGGAGATGCTAAATGAGTTTGTGGATATCATTTTGCAAAGTATTCTAGATGGTTAACCACCTATGCGCCACATAAATCATCAGATGGATTTGATTCTAGGGTCTAGTTTACCAAACAAGGTTGCATATAGATTGACACCTATGGTGTTCGAGGAGATGAGAAAGCAAGTGCAAGAGTTTCTTGAGAAGGGGTTGATAAGATAATCTCTTAGTTTGTGAGCAGTACCTACAATATTGACACCAAAGAAATGAGGTGAGTGGAGGATGTTCACTGATTCTAGAACCATCAACAAGATTACTGTTTAGTACAAATCTCCATTGCCGCACATGGATGTTTTGATGGACTATTTGAGTGAAGCAAAGTACTTCTCAAAGATTGATCTAAAGAGTGGATACCACCAAAGCAGAATCAGAGAAGGAGATGAGTGGAAGACTGCTTTTAAAATGCAGGTTGAATTGTATGAATGGATGGTCATGCCATTTGGGTTAACCAACACATTGAACACGTTCATGCTATTGATGAGCGAAGTATTGAAGCCCTTTTAACAAAGTTTGTCATTGTATATCTCAATAACATGATGATTCTTAGGAAAATGCAAGAAAAAGACTTGGTCAATTTGCATAAATTGTTAGAGTGTTTGTGTGAGGAGAAGCTATTGGTGAATTTGATGAAATGCAGTTTCATGTGGGAAGAGTTGGTTTATTTGGGATTTGTAATATCTCAAGAAGGGTTGAAGATGGATCTTGAGAAGGTGCAGCTATAGGTGAATGTTTGTCACTCGAGAATGTTGTGGATGCACAAAGTTTCCATGGTTTGACGAGCGTCTACATGAAGTTCATCACATGATTTAGAGAGATTTGCACATTGATTATAGAGGTGATGCGGGGAGATAAGAGAGAGTTTATATGGACCATATATGCAAAATATGGATTTCAAGAGTTAAAGAAGGTCATTGAGCAGCCAATGTTGGCTTTGCTGATTTCAACAAGTTGTTTTAGGTTGATTGTGTTGCAAGCGGAATAGCCATTGGAGTTGTGGTGAGTTAAGAAGGGAGACCCATTACATATTTAAGTGAGAAATTGAATGATGTGAGAAGAAAATATTCAATTTATGATCAAGAGTTTTACAACATAGTGCAAGCTTGGAAGAAGTGGAGGCACTACTTATTGCTCGAAGAGTTTGTATTGTACAAATATCACCAAGCACCACAATTCATAAATAGTTGGGAGAAGTTGAATCAAAGACACATGAAATGGGTTGAATTCTCTTAGATTTACTCATTTGTCTTGAAACATGAAAGTGAGAAGTCAAATAGAGTTGTAGGTGCATTGAGTAGAAGATGCATCTTGGTGAATGAGATGCGAGGAGTAGTAGAGTTCAAAGCTATGAAAGAACTCTATGCAGAGGATGAAGATTTTTGAGAAGCATGGACAAGATGTGCATAACTAGTAAGCATTGATAGCATGCCTTGGTCAGACTTCTTATTGCAGGAAGGGTTGTTGTTCAAAGGCACAGGGTTGTGCATGCCGTGAAGGTTAATGGGGGAGAATTTGATCCAAGAGAAACATTGTGGAGGATTAGCTGGTCATTTTGGAATAGATAAGACCTTGGTGCAAATATGTGAGAGATACTTTTGGCCGTGGATGGCTACAGTTGTGAGCAAATATGTGTAGAGATGCAAAGTATGCTAGTTAGCAAAAGGAAGAGTCAAAATGAAGGGCTATATTAACCACTTCCAATACCTTAGAAGCCTCGAGAGCATTTAAGTATGGATTTTGTTTTGGGGTTGCCTAGAACGAAGAAGGGTCATGATTCTATCTTTTTTGTTGTTGATATATTCTCAAAAAATGGCTTATTTTATTGCTTGTAAGAAGACCAATGATGTTCTGCATATAGCTAATTTATTTTTTAGAGAAGTTGTGAGATTGCATGGATTATTGTGTAGTATTATATGGGAGAGAGGGCGATCCCTTGCCCCCTAGATTAATATAGAGAGGGGCCCCCGATCTGGGGGGCCTGGGCCGCCCGCAAATATATATAGGTGGGCTTTCACCGTTGGTGATATTTCTCTTCACTCAGATCGAGCCCCAAATATATATAGAAATAATTGGCAAAGATACTAAGTTTGTGGGTCACTTTTGCTGCTCATTGTGGAAGAAGTTGAACACGAAGTTCCAATTTAGTTCTGCGACTCAGTGTTACACGGGGACGCGTCCCCTAGATTATGGTGACGTCTTGGACATCCCAAACGTTTCGTGGACTTGAGGACTTGGAGTGGACGTCCCCTATTTTAAAAAAATCTTTAAAAAAACTTATGATGTTTTTGCTTTTAAAAAGTTGTTATTTTTACGAAGAACATTAAATTATATTTTTGAAAATACTTGAATAGAGTTTAAATCACTAAATTTCATGGAATAAAGTTAAAATATTTAAATATTAATATTTTATATATTATTTTAATAGCCGTCCCCTCGCCGTCCCCAAATTTGGGAATTTTTTCCCGTCTCGGAAACCCCGTCCCTCCGTCTCCTCATCCCCCCCCGTTCCAGAGACCAAGGTAACTATGTTATGCGTACCACTTGTAGATGGATGGCCAAACGAAAGTTGTCAACAAGAGGCTTGGCCATTTGCTGCGATGTTTGGTTTAAGAGAAAGTAGGGCCATGTGATTCAGTGATTTTGCAGGTGGATTTTGCTCATAGCAACTTTATAAATAGCATTGGGAAATCACCTTTCCAAATTGTTTATGGAACAAGTTTGAGAGGAGTTTCAGAGGCTTGGAACTTGTCGAAGAAGAAGGAAGAAGTGCAGAAGCTAAGAACTATGCGCAATATATGAAGAAAGTGCACGAACAAGTGCGTAAACAATTGGAGTAGAGTCTCCCTCAATACAAACAACCCACAAAGTTGAGAGAATTGGAGTTTGAGGCCAGAGATAGGATTCTTGCGCACCTGTGCAAATAGAGGTTCCCGAGAGGAATATATGACAAACTCAAGTGGAAGAAGATTGGACCATGCTGAGTCATGAAGAAGTTTATGATGGACACATGTGAGATAGAGCTGTCGGAGGGAATAGACATTTCGCCTATCTTCAATGTAGCGGATCTATACCCATACTTTGAGGGGTTGACTAGTGATGAAGTAGACAACACATAAGTAGTTTGAGAGCACCAACTATTAGATCAAAAGCGCTAATACGTTGGATAAATTATAGGGGATTGCGTAACAAAGGCTATGTTCATAAAGGAGTACAAAGAATATCTGGTAAAATCGAGGGGCAAAGAAGTTGAGGATGCGTTTTGGCATAGTAATTCAAAGATTGCTAGACTTGGTCATTCCATTGTAGACCTTATGAAGCTTGCTTGAGTAGGGGTTCAAGATTCATATTACTCGAGGTGTATGATGCAAGAGCATTTAGGTCACTTGTAATGCTACATCACCCAAAAATATCTCGAGTTAGTCAATAAAAACTTGCACAATCCCACGCCACCTTGCAAAACATGTCGTACAAAACCCTATGCTGGAAAGGCTTATCATTACAACATAGAATTGCGAAGTGTTGCCAATGCCATGAAGTCCTATCAATGTCGCACAAAGTAACGAAATGTTACAAATGTCTAACGATTCTGCCCAAAATTGCAGAGCCTTATCCAAAGCTGCACAATGCTACTACATACTGTGCAATGTTGCTAAGCACTTCCCCGTGCCGCTGTAATGTCCCCTTTTTAGACGAGTTAGGAAATGAAGAAATACTTGTCAAAATCAAGCAAAGAATGGATAAACCCTTTTGCATCAACCTAAAATATCCCAATGTTAGCTATTTCGAACCCAAATGGGGTTGGAACTAGCCAAGGTGGTGGGATAGATTGGAAGAAAACAATCGGAATTTAAACACATTCAAATCAGATTTTACAACTGGAAAATAATTTAAATCTGAAACCCTAACTGCTGCAATCTTCAAAATAGCATAATTTTCTCTACACAACTCCGATCTAGGCAAATGACATATGCCCGAACTCCAAAATACAAGGAACAAGATGATGTAAACCAATTTATAACAACTACCAAACATGTAGATCTGGCCCTCCTACTATTTCGCCCCACACATTTAGGGCTGATTAGGGCATCCAAAGTTGCCAAACAATGATGAAATTAATCCTCAAAGTTGTCACTGATTTATGAAGCCCAAATAACCTTAGAACTTCTCCAAAAACCTTAGATCTGATTTTTATTCGAAAGGAAAACACAACAGAGATTGAAAAGGGCATAACTTCCTCAAAACTTAGTATTTTCGCATGAAACAAAGACCAAAAGAATCCTTGAAATTTTATATTTCCAGCAAGCCCAAAGTCGCGAAATTCCGAGGGTGGGAAGACCCCCAAAAAGTTGTCACAAAACCCAGAACAGGGTGTTACCCTAAAGTCAGTCAAAATTTGTAAATTCAATATCTCACAAAATACCCAACCATATCACGCAAATGACATCAAAATGCTCACAAAATTATGAAGAATGCAATGAGTACTTTTGCATATTTTTCTAGGCACGAAATGTGGAAAAACAACCCCAAACCCTAGTCGATAGGTTTAGAAAAAATAGGATTTGCACTAAAATATTCCACCAAGGAAATTCGCCACACTTAGGGCATAAACAATAATGATAATCCACCACATTAATGCAAATACAAGTCTTCAATCATACCTTTAATAGCTCCAACTTGATTGTCAAAGAGAGAGAGCAACAACTAGGGCATACATCCCATTTCTCCAAGCTTGGAAAGACATAAATTATTTAATCCAACATACCCAAACGATGACCATGCAACCTCCTTTTATAAGATAAGGGGTGCAGCATTCAAATGGCCGACCTTTTCCTTTTTTGGAGTGAAAACTAATAAAACCTAATTAAAATATTAAAAGACTAACTTTATGTGCACTTTATTATTTTCTAATTAAATAATAAAAATTAATTAACCTATGTGCACATTTTAAAACTAACTAGAAAGTCCTCCTTGTAGCGCAAGGCATGCCAAGGGGCTACAATGTAGACAACAGACACCTCAGAACAATCCCCAAGCTTTATCCTCGAACCCACGGGGAGAGAAAATGGGTTGAGGGTCTTCAGTTCTTCATTTTAAAAATTGTCCAGAAAAGGGGACGTGGGCCTTGAGCCATTTCTTTTGCCCAAGGACAAACCGAGCAGCATGGTAAAGCTTGATACAATGGATATGATTTCATGGGAAGCTAGTTGCAAATCGGTGGAGGAGATCAATGGTGATCTGGGCCATCTTGTGGAATCTTTGCAAGAGTATCTTTACTTGCAAAGGTATCTTTGTTCTCCCCGCCTAATTCATAATAGATTCTATATATAAAAGGGAGCACAAACATGTAAGGAATTATCCATTCCATCTTGAGGTATCGATGAAATCTGTCCATTGGCAGTTGCTGAAGTGAGCCAAGACTGGTTCTGTAGAAGCTTAGCAGTGTCTGCAAGTTAGCTAGGATAGGTCATAGGATTATAGTTCTTAGAGAATTCTTGTAGTGTCTTTGTAAAGGACTATAAAGGGTGTGGAATGCCATTATGTCAAAATCTATAATTTTTCCTCATAATTAATAGAAAAACTTTCATTACTTCTTGTTGTATTGTGCCTTAGATCTTGCTTTGGTGAGATATACCTTTGAAATTGTGGTCTGAATGGTCTAAGGCATTCCTTTGTTGGGACCCCTAACTGCGATTGCCAACTGTACGGGATCAGCATGATCTGTAACCGTCGTCTCAACAAAACCCCAAAGATCAACCTCGGGTGTAAGGTTTTGCACTCCTTGGAAACTTCTTTTCATCATCTGCTGTTTGCACGTCCACGGTGTGAAGTTGGAAGCGCCTTCTAACTTGCCACACTCTTTAAGACCAAGAGTAGTCATCCCGAAGCTTCTAGAACACACTTCAACAACTAGATCAGTCTGAAATCAAGTCAAAATTGCACCTTCACAAGTCCAAGTGCCTATCACAACTCCCTCTCATAGGTTGCAGCCCACTCCATACATGGATGTGGAGGATCTCAGACACATCGCTATGATACCATGTTAAATTATTTGTTCATGGTGTGCAGATCAACACTTAGAGTCAGAAAAACCTTACCTAAACACCTCTCAAAACAGTGTATTGTTAAACTCAGAATTTTTCAGTGAAAATTCACAAGTGCAGACACCGCATTTATTCAAAAAATTCTTGATAATGGACAGTGTAAACTAAATCTGCCTAAAAACTGTGCTGCAAAGAAAACAGATTCCTCACTCAAACACACAGAAATTTTGTATATTACTGAGAAAAAAATAATTACAAAATACGGCACCTAACTGAATGAATCACTTGCCCCCCTTCTGGTTTTATCGATGAAGAAGGCTGGAGATACAATATATTTAGACCAATGTTATGTGGGGATGCATCACCCCTGTTTTTTTGCTGTCTAGGATGCTGAAAATGCCGCAGGGATGGTGGGACAGGGGGGAAACATCGCCCTCATGTATTTGTTGAAGCCAAGTTGGACGGGGGCATTCCTAGATTGCCTGTGAAAAACAAAGGACATTTCCAGAACGTCTTGGCATCTCCATTGTTGTCCCTAGTGTCCTTGTTGCCATCTCAGGAGTCCCCAACGTGAAACAAGCCCCAAAAAAATATAAAAAAAAGATAAAAAAACATTAAAAGATTATGACTTTGAAAAGGGGAAAATGAAAATCAGCATGACATGTGGTGATACAAGATGTAAATCCATTTCCCATGCAAAGTTACTTTCCAAAGAAATAGACTTCTGCACGATTGTTTTATGTAGCTTCCAAAACAAGATCTTCTAATGAGATATTGCTGCTATTTTACATTTTAAGCCTTTATTATACACTCAAACAACGTGTATAAATTTACATGCATAGTTTAAGGCCTTTCTTCAGCTTCAAAATTTTGTTCTGCAGATATTCCTTCCCTCTTTTTGTATGATAGTGGAGGCTTTACTAGTACACTAGGATGGCCTAGAGCTCTACTTTGTATTTAAGTTTTTCCTTAGTCAGTCTTGTTTGTGGATGGCTATTGATGTAGATTGCATGGCCTATGCTGTTCCAAAAAGTTAAATAAAAATAAAAATCAGGGATATAAGTGATGTGATAAAGAGGTGTTGCATGCCATTTGGTAACATTGCTGGCTCCGGTGCTGAATTTTTTGTCTCACATGTTTTTGTTCAGGGGTGGGGGACTTGTTATATATTTTTAATATTTGTAAATTATTTTAATAGCTGCCCCCTAGTCATCCAACTGCTGTCCCCAAATTCTGGATTTTTTTCGCTGTCCTGGAAACCCTGTCTCCACGTCCCCATGTCCCGAAGTCTTAGATAACTATGATTTAGCATGTCTAATAATAAGAGCAACTCTAATTCTGTAAAGCATGTCTAATAATAAGAGCAACTCTAAATCTGAAAAGCATGTCTAGTAATAAGAGCAACTCTAAATTTAGCATGCCTAATAATAACACTAGATGCCTATTAAATGGCTGTTCTGAATCTACTGAGTGCACCATAGTGAGGAGAACAACAGATGAGCAACCACAGGAAAAATTCTAGCAGAAGCTGTGGGAAAGGCTGTTAAAGTCATGAAAAACAAGCAGGAAACCTGTTCAGGTAGTGTTACGTGGGGATGTGTTCCCTAGATTTTGGTGATGTCTTAGACATCCCAAACATTCCAGGGACTTGGGGACATGGAGGGGACGTCCCCTATTTTTATTTTAAAAAAAAAGTTTTCTGATGTTTTTACTTTAAAAAAGCTGTTATTTTTACCAAAAAAATGTAGTTCTAATCTTGAAAGGACCTAAAACACATTAAATACAGTTTAAACCCCTAAATTCCATTGAACAAAGTTAAAATACCAAGATATTAATTTTTATATACTATTTTAATAGCCGTCCCCCTGCTGTGCCCAAAATTTGGGAATTTTTTTGCCGCCGTCCCGGAAACCCCGTCCCTCTGTACCCCCGTCCCCCCATCCCTGAGACTTAGGTAACAATGTATTTAGGATCTAATGTGCAAACGCCATTCAATGAAAACACAAATCTGAGTTCTACAGCTTTGAAATGAACTCAAGACAAGAATGAAAATGAACAGAATAATACTGTGACTATATTCATCTCCTTAGGAAGCTCCTCTCACGAGTCTTGCTTAGAATAGAGCACGAGAGCTCATGAATGCATACAGGAGATGAAAGAAAATGCTTCTCCACGAGGGAGAAACCAAATATATAGAAATCCTAAGGTTCCACAAGAGTCTGACTGGTCAAAGAAAAGGTGAAAAAATCCTATTGGCCAGAAAGTTGTCTCACCTTGATTGGTTGCTTTTTCCTAATTATAAATATCTGAAAATAGGAAAACAACATAAAAGCTAACTTAGGCTAAAACTACAACCTAAGTAAACTAAAAAGATATTATATATACCAACAAAAGCAAGGCCCTTGTGTGGGGTACATTAACATTGATGAACACTTATGCACACTTGGATTTTTTTTGGAGACTTTCGGATTGCGATTTTAGTTTTGAAAGAAGAATGGAGAGATTGTCATCCCAATTATGTATGTTGATGATTTTGTGATCACCAAGAACAACGAGGAGTTGATTTCGGGGGTGAAGCAGGATATGAATACGTTTGTAAAATTTGGTCAGAGTTATGCTAAAAAAACAGACTTGCACAATAATTTAAAAAACATCGAATATAATAATCTTGAAATTGAATTCATTCGGGATATTTTTCATTATGAAGATATTACATATAAATAGGTAAATGACATCCTTAATATAAGGAGTCAAACCATATCACATATTAATTACCCAATCCCCACTTATCTCACCAACATGATTCTCTCCACCTTTATTTTCTCATAACTATCTAATAGTGAGTTGTTCTCACAACTCACGTACACCCAAATATAATATTAATATCACAATATTAATATCTCATTCATTTTGGGGGTGAAACAAGATACAAATATGTTTGTAAAATTTGGTCAGAGTTATGCTAAAAAACAAACTTGCACAATAATTAAAAAAACACCGGATATAATAATCTTGAAATTGAATTCATTCGGGATATTTTTCTTTATGTGTAAATAGGTAAACGACATCCTTAATATAAGGAGTCAAACCATATCACATATGAATTACCCAATCCCCACTTATCTCTCCAACATGATTCTCTCCACCTTTATTTTCTCACAACTATCTAATAGTGAGTTGTTCTCACAACTCATTTACACCCAAATATAATATTAATATCACAATATTAATATCTCACATTGACCTAACTATTACAGTATTAACCCATACAAAATAATGTGAACACTAACATGGATAATTCGTAACATTCCCCCCCTTAGTGCGAACATGGTAGAATTTTTTTTTACACATCCAACAATAGAATGCCCGACTCCTATGGCACGCCCATTCTCATGGCTCATGATCTGGAAACAAATGAAAGAGTCCTCTTTTCAACCTTCCATGGTTTTCTACAGGTTTACCACAAACTTGAATATGAATAGGAACCTCATCAACTGTTCACTTATGTGGTTTTTTGGATTACCACTAACCTTTTCAAGATCCATGTTTGCAAGTGCTTTTTGTTCTTCCACTATATTGTTACATCAAGGAAAAATGAAGGAAATATTGTTCGCGTAGGAGCTCACTTATTACAAGTGCGAGCAGGAATAAATCATCTGTTCTTATTATAACACACAATGGAAATTAAACACACAACTGAAATAAAAGGCCACAACACCATTGTGCGACCCCCGTAGCTTGTGGCTGGCGAGACGTTGTTGTTTGACCTCCTTCCTCCGTTGCCCTCTATCTTCCATCAGTCGTTGCTTAACCCAACAAAATGTGTTTTTGAAGCTCCGTTAGAAAATCCCCCCCACAATTTGAACAAACTGAACAAATGTCAGATTCCACCGAAAATGCATTCGTAAGGCAATTTTTATTTTATTTTCCAACACTTTTATAGTGACTCTATTACACTTAGACAATGAGATTGATTAAGCTTTATTTGCATAGACCATAAACTTATCCTAATGACATAGAAATGTACTTTGACACAATGATAAAAATGTCAAATAAATAAGTAATATTTTAATTACTTTTTATATGACACAATATTAAATACCAAAACTTAATGACCATTGAAAAAGTAATATATACTTTTTGAACTAAACCTTTGACCATATATATCTTAACAAAATACAGCTTAGACTTACGTAACTAAACACTAAACTAAAGCTAGTAACTTACATAAAATGACAAGACTTGTTCTATGATGCATTAACCAAGAGAGAGAGAAGAATGGAATTGAGACTCATAAAATGTTTGTGCGACGCCTTTGAGGTACTTCAAACTTCACGTTGCACATGCACGACACTTACACGGCTAAAAGCACGGATTGAAAAAATTTGAAGGATAACAAATTGTGGATAGACACATTGAATTTGCAATGCAAGAGAGAGACATCCACCGTGCTTTCTGTTGTGCCCTTTTTAAACGTATGTGAAGTGGAGCAACTTTATACAGCTTGCATGAAGGACTGATGCAGAAACAAATTTTGACAAAATCGTTTTAATTAAATACGAACTCCATAATTGCATCTTTTTGTCGTGCACTAGAGAATTGCCACGTCTATACAGAAGCTGTCGACTTGAGATTGCACGCACAGAGGCCTGAGGCTTTGATATGTGGCGAGGATTTGATTGAGATCACCAAGTGTCAATGGAGATTCAGATTTGGAGATCTGAAATCTGTCGGTAAATCATACAGAATAACCATGCATCGTTAAAATAATCAAATGATGATGAAACACAACCACAATCAAAGACGTGAATGCCAAAAAATGATCCAAGGCAGATATGAATGGTACAGTGATCAAAGAGAATCCAGGGGTCAAATCGCCATAGAAGCAAGGCAGGGTATCAATGAAATGGATGCATTGATACTGGTTCAGAATGTTGATAACCAAGCTTTCTATTTATTTTATGTAGCCTTTGATACCACAGAACTATGCATTACTTTGCCGAGCTACTGTGATAGAGTCCAGATCCGAGCCTTCATGCAATTTGTCAATTTGACACTACACTATAACAGCTCAACCTAAGCTAAACTTTCAAATATACTTTAATCTACATAATTAAAGATATCTTCTTCCTCTTCCAAACACCATTACTCAGGGCAATGAAGCACAAAACTGCCCCCCTCAATTTTATTATTCTTCCATTACATAGATCAACTTCGCTCTGATACCAAATGTAAAATTTGGTCAGAGTTATGCTAAAAAAACAGACTTGCACAATAATTTTAAAAACACTGAATATAATAATCTTGAAATTGAATTCATTAGGGATATTTTTCATTATGAAGAGATTACATATAAATAGGTAAATGACATCCTTAATAAGGAGCCAAACCATATCACATATTAATTACCCAATCCCCACTTATCTCTCCATTGATTCTCTCCACCTTTATTTCTCACAGCTATCTAATAGTGAGTTGTTCTCACAACTCATTTACACCCAAATATAATATTAATATCTCACACTCACCTAACTACTACAATATTAACCCATACAAAATAATGTGAGTACTAACATGGATAATTCCTAACAATGTCGTCTGCAATGTCGGATCCTGAATGGTTGCCTTGGTTTTGGAGATATGGAAGATGAAGGATTATGTTTCTGTATCACTGAGGAAAGTATGCCAAGGACCAAGTTGAGAGATAAATGATGGAGTGTAAACTGACGACGACTCTCATGGAACTAGTGTTGAAGTTTTTCCAGATTTGCTAAATCGAAGAAGCCAATTGTGACTCCTACAATAATTTTGTTTTGAGTCTTATTTATAAATTATCATATATACTGTTATACACCAAACCAGATCTAGTTAATACTCTCAACTATCTGTCTAGTTTCATGGCATATCTAAGAATTATTCTCTGGAAGACACCTAAGCGAGTCATGAGGTATGAGCTCATTAATCTTAATTTTGGACTGGAGCACATGAAGATGTATTGTTTGTTATTGGCTATGTACACAAATCTATGTTGCTAGAAAACGTGTATGGGTACCGGTCCAAAATGCGGGAATGCCGCTTTTCTAAAAAACCTTGGGTACGAAACGTTATGGAAACGTCTGTGTATATATATATATATATATTATATATATTTATATTACTAGGCCCTACCACTAAGGCGAAATAATGGCGAACTGTTGGCTGCCTTTTTGGCTTTTTTCTGTTCTGTTCCTGTCTCTTATATTAGCTATGGCTACTGTTTTTGTATTTCTGTTAAAAAAACTGTTAGTTTAATATGGCAGACCTCTGTTTGGTCTGGCTTTTTTTGGGGTTTGTCGTTTTGTCAAGCCTGTTTGACTTGGCTCCCTTTGCTCTCTTTTGGTTGGCTTGTGTGACTGTGCTTCTCTTTTTGTAAAGGGTTTTTTGGTCCCTTCAAAACCAAATTTTATCTACCTTATCTAAAAAAAACTATATATATAGTACTCATTTTAAAAATTTTAGTCCATAAGAGATGAAGAACTCAAAATATTTTGCATTCATTGAAGTTCAATAGATTCAACATGGCTACAATTTCATATATTCATGATTATAATCTATATTAGTTTAGTGAAAACTGAATTCAGCAAGAGAAAGAAATGAGTGTGATTTAAAATGGACCAAAGATGTCATTATATAGCTTTTCATAAGCGTTTTTAGGAAGGTTGGGTGGGTAGATTAGGGTTAGAAATAATAAAAATGAGTGGTTTTAATTTTATTTTCGCTTTTTAACATACCCATGTCCGCAGGTACGGCCTGGAAACACCCTGGGTACAGCCCGGAAATGTCCAGGGTACCCACGGCGTTTCCGTGCTGTACCCGGTCAGTGCAAGCTTTTTGGGCATGTTTCTCCCCATACTCGTACCCGAAAGATTTCCACGGGGCATGGGCAGGGGGGGCGTTTTCATGCTACATAGACACAAATGATTGGGCAGGTTTGGTTGACGGTTGCACCTGGACATCTGTGTATATGTTTGACATGGGCTTAGGGGGCAGTTTCTGGTGTGTAAGAAGCAGTTGATGTTGCCATCTTTCATTGAGGCAGAGTGCAAAGAAAAGCAGGGATCTTTTTGCAAAGCAATTTGGCTTTGCAGATCCTGAGAGACATTGGTGTTTTGTCAGATCAATCTAGGACTTTGTCCTTTGACAATGAGAGTGATTTGAAGATGGAAAAAAACCAAATTTTGCATAAATAAACCAAGCACATAGAGCTTTATCCATTTCATCCAAGAGAATGTGCAGCGTGATGATATAGAGGTTTAGCACTTGCATTTTCCTTGTCTAGGATCATCTTGCAGGCGACTTCTGTCAAATCATTTTCTCGAGGCAAATTTGAAAAATTCAGGGATGTGCTTTTTGTAAAAGAGAATATCAATGGGGTGTTAGGAAATTTGGGTTACATTATATTCTAAGTTTTATGTTACCTTTTTAATAACCAATATACTATTACAAATCTGCATATATTGTAGCCAAATTTGGTAGTTGTTATTTGTGGGCGGTTCCTTAACAACTACCTTGTTTTGGGCTGTTTATTCATACAGCTATTTTGAATACAGTAGACTCTACATTGCTTTGGGAGTTCTTTAATTATTGTGTTCTCTTTTCTTCATGTAGCTTACTTTAGCAATTTTCAACGGAAAAAAAACTTTAAAAGACAGAAAAACCTTTATGGGTAGTGGGCCTTTCTCACACAAGCACATCACATGTGGAGTTTTGTTTTTATTCCAAAACATGCTGGAGCTGTCCATGTTGGTTTTACTATAGTTGCTTGTTGCCATTGCCAGGGTAGCTTAGAGGGCTTTCCATTACACAAGTAGCAAGAAGGCTTCATATGACGCTTGTTGTGAAACATGGACCTTTATCAGTCTTATGTTTCTTTTCATTATTTTTGCCAATGCTATGGGTACATGTTCTCCATTGCATTATAATGATTGTGAGGATTTTAAGATTGGGACGTGTGTCAGTGCTTCTTTTTGATGTCAGTCCACTTTAATTCTTTAGTCATTAC
Source organism: Taxus chinensis (assembly GCA_019776745.2). NCBI lineage: Eukaryota > Viridiplantae > Streptophyta > Pinopsida > Cupressales > Taxaceae > Taxus > Taxus chinensis. The sequence goes on along the minus strand of CM034152.1, from coordinate 739,228,368 downwards.
TGTTTTTGTTGAGCTGTGAACTGATTGGACTTAAATTCAGAAGTTAGCCACAATACACTTACAGAAGACTGTTCTAGTACATTTCTTTTGTCTTTGCTCCTTGAATGTAATGTAATGCTTACCTCTCATCTCATCTCTTTTGTTATAGGAAGAAGTAACTACTGTGGATCATGAGACTCGAAGACTAGCAGTTGTCAACATGGACTGGAACCATATTAAGGTATATCTTCATATCTGCTTTAATATTGCTGGAGTGTTTCTCAACGTGGTGCAAAAGAATATATCTTAGAAGGAGATTTGAAGATTTTTTCTCGTTATTTGCTCTTATTTGGTGAAGGCATTAACTCTGCCCTTTTGTCAGCTACTTGACCTGAAAGCCCTGTCATTTTTCCAAATGTTTCCTGTCGTTAATGACCCATAAGTCAAATAGAATACCAGACATATATTGTTAGGGAGTGCGTGCATTGGTCAAGTTGGCCATAATTTTTGGAAATGGAAAGATTTGTAGTACAATTCTTTCCAAATGCCATAATAAGAATCAAGAAACATATTTCAGGAAATTTCTAACTGTGTTGTTTGGTAGAGGTCTATCTTTATGTGACAAAAGAGACTAAACTCTGATACTTAATAAGCTGAACTATTCTTTTTAAGGTGGTTCCTCTCTGTGTCTTTGTAAGCAGTTTTTTTTCTGGATATATTCATTTTTAGAACACATGCTCCTTCGGTCATGTCCCGTTTTTCCTCCTTCAAAGATAACTTTGGAGTTTCAGTTATTCCTATCCTTGGTTGAGTTGAAGAAATCATGAAGGAAATGTCAAATATGTCTTTTATCATTTTTAAGGCAATGATTAGAGGAGAAGTATGGGTCGGACAAGACAGAATAAAAAAAAAAGGAAGACATGCGAGGAGGGAGATTACAATAAGAATTTTTAGTATTTTTATAAATATGTCTTTTAATAAATCATTATAGTGTGTATGGGTTCGGCCATGGTGGGGAAAAGTAACATGGAAGGTCATGAGGCATATGAAAAGTCGTGCCTTTTCAATTTTGGCACCTAGACTCTAAATTAGTATAAATAGGGAAGGAGTGGTTCATTTAGAGTTATGAACTTGCATTGTAATTTTCAAAATTTGAGAGAGTACTCTCATTTCTTGCCAAGTGGGATGAAAACCCCATTTTAGGTCTTGTGAGGGACGAAAACCTCTCACATTGGACTTTAAATAATTTGTAATTCATTGAATGATATTAAGTTTGAAGTTGTATTTATCAAATCTGGTTTAATACTATTATTTCCCAGAAGTGCGACTTGCATGTGCATGGAAATCCAATTGTTTAAAGCAAATAAATTTGTGTCTTCAATCAAATCAGGTCGCCTTTGCCTAGGAGGGATAAATACACAATTTGCACACATCTTTATAAAATTTTGGAGTCAAATTGAACTCTTCTTGGATGCTGCTAATTAATAGTCTGTTTTATCATTTTCAGATTTGAATAAATCACTCAAATCAAATCGATTTGGGCCATGGAAGCATTCTAAATAATTAAAAGCCCATTCTATATTACTTGTTGATGATTTCCTGTGAATTTGCAATATTATTTTGAAATAATTACTCTGCTGCCATTTAATTTCAGTCTGCTGAAATTGTATATGAAATTTGCAAAAATTATGTAACCCTTATGATAGAGGAACATTACAGTGGTATCAGAGTTTTATCCTCTAAAGGCCTGGGGAAATTCAGTGGATGATATCATGGCGGGACAAGAGAATTTCATGGAGGCTATGGACCTACTTGCAGTATCTAATCCGAAATCTAGATAATCTGAAGCAATTTTTGAGAGAAGCCCGAGAAATGAGTTGGAAGCCCACCTTTGTATCAAAAGAAGAAGCCATTCCGGAAGAAGCAAGCCAGTAGGGAATATATGGGCTTTACCCGAAAGAATCCGTGAAGCAATGTCGTTCACGGAGCTCGTGGAGTTGAATGGTGGAAGATCTAGGCCTAAAGCCTAGGCATGCTCAACCACGAAGGAATACAGAGGAGAAGAACTTCCAAGTTCCATTGGAAGAAAAAGAAGAAGAACGAACCGAGAAGAATGATTCAGCCCCTACCTCCGTTATTTCTTCAGAAGTAAGTGTCGATCATTGCTAGATTAATGATGACATTGTTGCATGTGATGTATTTAAGGAAAGAATGGATGGTAAACAAGAAGCAGATGAATATGATAAAAGGCAGCCCGCTGGTCCATAGGCATGTAACAACAGCCAATAAAGAGCCCGAAGATGAAGAATTGAACGTGGGAAAGAACCGACAAGATATTCCAGAAACATGTGGACGAGGTGTGATCAAAGAAGGTGATGAAAAAGAAGATGAAAGTCTTGTTAAAGGTCCGAGGATCGAATACACCTCAGATTTGGTGCTTCTAAGTTTACAGTCACAGGGAGTTGAGATGAAAGATAAACTTCCCTTCAAAAATCATGGTATGTACTCCTCTCTTAATTTGGTTGGCCATTCTTTTGATATGCTTATGTTGAGAAGATTACCTTGGGGTTGTGTTGAAAATAATCCTATGAGGGTATGGGAAAGAGAGAAATCTTCTTATAAAGAACGATATGAAAGGGCTGAAGCATACCAATCATGCAAGCTAGCTGTGAAAGGGCACATGTGGAAACAAAACAAAAATGAATACTATTCATTTGATCCGGGAATAAGGGTAAATTTATGGTGTACTAAGCTTATCATTACAGGCTTTTACGCTGCTGGTTGGGAACAGAAGTCATACCACACAATTCAGATCCCTTTATGGTTAATCCAGGGTAAGAGCATTTCTTTGCATCAAAGATTGCAACAACAGTTGCTTCCGGAGCCATGTCAAGGAAGAATTCGTCTCCCACCATTGGTAATGAAGGTTTCCATTCAAGGTATGAACTCTCTGATATTTGATAATGAGTTGTTGATATCTAACGGTGGCATACATAATGGTAAAAGGAAAACAATGGTCAAGAAATCGAAAGGAGTAACAATGGAGCTCCAAAAGTATGAAGAAAACTTTATGGTTAGAGCCACTCATCCGCTGTCCAAAGGAGGGAAGGAATGTAAGAAAAAAAGTATCTCATCTGGCAAAGGAAACATGTCAACAAAGAAAGCAGATTTAAAATCAGAAATTCTGAGTATTTGGGGCAACCTAAGTTTTGTGAAATCAAATGGGGATACTAAAGTTTTTATGATAAGCACAAGTATGGGCAAACATAATTTGGCTTTAGGAGACCTCTCAAGGAATGAAAGTGCAAATAGCAAGCTTGCTAACCTGTACATCAAAACTGTGCATTTGAAGCCAAATAATGAGTTTGTGTCTCAAAAAATGAGCCCCATGAAAGCCTCATGTCACTACAAATCAAGGGAAAATGATTTCAAGATAAAGGATACTTGTTGAAGGAGAATTGCAAAAAGAAGAAGTCTGATTTCAAATCAGAAATCTTGAGGCCAAGGGAGTTTATGGGCAGCATGTGCAAATCATGTAGAGGTAAAGCACACGAGATCATTCCAAGGTATGTAAGGTTGCACTTTTTTTTATCTCTTCCTTACAAGATATACATGATAATGATTCAAGGGGAGGTACAAGGGCAAATTTTTCGGCAGCATATAAGGATGAATGAGCATGTGCATATTATGGCATCATATGGATCACCATACTGCAATTTTGAACCGCGAGAGGTAGCCTTTGTTTGGCTATATGAAGGTAATATGCATAAGGAAAATAAGGGGAAATGCCATCTTGTTGACCAAAGCATGAAAGGTTAGATTGATATTGGAAACTTGATGAGGAATGAAGAACAAATATGGAAATGTGCTGCTGATTAGTGCTGCTGTGTCTTCTATTTTCAGCATGTCATCTCTTTGGGTTGTTGCCCAATATGATAAGATGGATGATTATGGAGTCTATTAGAGCCTTCAAATTGTTCTTCCTTTATGATGGTATACTAATTTTGAAGCATAACAGTTGCTGCCATATTATCTCATTTGTTTCCAGCTCCTTGACTCCCTCCACCGATGAGTTCTTTGTCTTTCGGTTGATGGATTCATGGCATAGGATTGTTGTATGTTGCATAATTGATTTGGAAATGGAAGCCACCACCTCATGGAAGGAAATGTACAGCAGTAAATGGGACAACATAGCAAATTTTTGGGACAGCCGATACATTCGGACGAAGACTTATGAATACATCTTTGAGTGGGCAGCCATGAAGCTTAGCAAAACCCATTCCTTTGATGACTCCCAATACCATGATAAAAAACGCCGTCTTTTGGAGTGTATGTTTACGGAGCTAATGTTCCATCTTTTTGGGGTGATGATTTCACTAAGGAGTAGCAACTGAAAATTGTTTGGGATCCAGGCATTGGTACAAAGACAACAGACTTGAGGAGGTTACGATTGCTCGAGGGCAAGCAATCTTGGGGGAGGGAGGACTGTCATGTCCCTTTTTTCCTCCTTCAAAGATAACTATGGAGCTTCAACTATTCCTATCCTTGGTTGAGTTGAAGAAATCATGAAGGAAATGTCAATATGTCTTTTATCATTTTTAAGGCATGATTAGAGGATAAGTATGGGTTGGCGAAGGCAGAATAAAAAAAAAAAGAAGACATGCGAGGAGGGAGACTACAATAGGGTTTTTAGTATTTTTTATAAATACGTCTTTTAATAAATCATTATAGTTTGTATGGGTCGGCCATGGTGGGGAAAAGTAACATGGAAGGTCACGAAGCATATGAAAAGTGATGCCTTTTCAATTTTGGCACCTAGACTCTAAATTAGTATAAATAGGGAAGGAGTGGTTCATTTAGAGTTATGAACTTGCATTGTAATTTGAGAGAGTACTCTCATTTCTTGCCAAGTGGGACGAAAACTCCATTTGAGGTCTTGTGAGAGACGAAAACCTCTCACATTGGACTTTAAATAATTTGTAATTCATTGAATGATATTAATTTTGAAGTTGTATTTATCAAATCTGGTTTAATACTATTATTTCCCAGAAGTGCGACTTGCATGTGCATGGAAATCCAATTGTTTAAAGCAAATAATTTTTTTCGAATAAATCATTCAAATCAAATCGATTTGGGCTATTATTTTGAAATAATTACTCTGCTGCCATTTAATTTCAGTCTGCTGAAATTATATATCAAATTTGCAAAAATTATATAATCCTTATGAAAGAGGAACATTACATGCTTAAATTATATTTTTGTCACTTGACCTAGTTTAATGGCATTGTGGAGTTTTCTTACTACAGCTGGGACTAGTATAAATATTTGTGCCTCCTATATTTAGTGATTATACCCCTTTGTTTTTTCGCATGTAACTGCAAGACTTGTCTTTAGTTCATAAATGTCTTATATGCTCTCGAATTGAGCAGATTTTGTAAACATTGTTTAGCATTTTAAGAGCTGCACTTCAATGTATTTTTGATGGGCATGACACATGGTCAAAGCATCTGACAGTTAGAATTAGAAGGTAAAAAGGTTACTATTGGTCAGATGTCAAACTGGACTGAATCAAGTCAGTGGAAATCATGTCTTAGCTATAAAATTCAATAGTTTTTCACACATATATCTATATGTATTACACACAAAACTTGTTGCAAATTAGCAATGATTATGAACATTTAACATTGAAAACCCTTATCAAATTATCACCGACATGAATCAATTTTCAAATTTCATATTTATCAAGGTTTTATATGTAGATGATGCTTATAATATATCAACGGTGCATCCAAAGTCTGAGAATTAAACTACATGTAATTTAGAACTATAGGAAGCTTTCAACAGTATGCAAGTAGAACGCAAAGGATAGAAGGTTACTTTTGATCTGCATTATCGAAAGTGGAGAGATCCTCATCAAAATTGTCGTCTATCATCGACTGTTGAAGGAATTGATTATTCTCAAGCTGTGGACTGTCAAGTGGTGGAGAATCATCATTAGTGTCGATCTTTGTGACCCCATTCTAATGTAGACTCCTTTGACGAAGTGTCTTTAGGATTCACATCTTATTGTCTATCGGTATAGTTTACTTCCTTTCAGGAACTTTTTGGATGCTCTTCAGTGACTTTTTACTTGAAGGAGGTCATCATTAGAGCTGTTAGAGAGGATATCTATAGGCATTACATCTAGGTCACTTGGACCTCTCCTCCTCAGTCACTCAGTCTTAAGCTTGCCTTATACGTTGAGCATTTCTTGGAGGTGGTGGATGGTGTCATTTGTTTCCTTGACTATCTCTAGTCTCATTGGTCTTACAACTTGAGATTTACCCTTGGCTAGTCGAGGGTGTGCTCTCCCTAGTTACGGGTTGAGACTGATTTTCATATTTGATGCGGGGACTGGATATGTCATTTCTGTTCCCTCCAAAAGGTGGAGATCAAGTAACACTTCATTTTGAGATGCCCTATTTATTATGATGTCGTGGGGAGATACCATTGTCTTTTCAAGGACTCGAAAAACTCTTTACCCACTTTCTTTTGGTACTTGGACCAACGATGCTTTGCCCTTTTTCTTCAAGAGGTTGCCACCTTTCAACGCAGGTCTCTGCAGCGAGCCCATAGAGTCCCTTGGCTGATCACCTCTTTCTTTCAGCCCACCACAGAGGTTGGCATCGTTAAGCACCCTTTGGTTACAACTTCTTTACACCCAACCTTGCCCCCTCAGTCTTGGACACATCCAAGTTCTCTACACTCTTTGATGTTAAATAGTTTTTTTCCACATTGTCATAAAAATATGCGTGCCACTGAGGGAGGTAGTTCAGTGAGGCAATGCACATCTCGGTACACCACCACTACTAAGGTGCCCCGGCACACTAGCTCTCGGTGATGGGGATCTGCCCTTGCCCAAACTTTCCTACCACTTCTAATTTTCTGCACAAGTAACCATGTGTTAAGGTGTGTTGAGGTGATTCCACCTATGGAGAATCTTTGCCATTCCCTGCACTTCATGGATCTACTCATTGGCATTGTGGATATGTGCCTTGGCAATCACTTCGTAGGTTGTATAGACAAGCACATATTACAAGTTTCTTCACTGCCTTGGGAGTTTAGATAAAATGTATTAAACTAATGACTTCGACCTTGGATGTTCCTTATATAGGAGGGATTCTAGGGATTCTAGGCGGACTTCACATCATGCGTGAACACACACCAAGATCCCCCTGAAGATCAACTTAGGTGATTTGGTAAAAGAGAATGAAGTCTTAAGCTCATAAATATGGTCCCGGCAAAAGTCTGATGAGGTATCCATGTTTAATGACAGAGCAATTTAGAACAATGAATCTAGCTGCTGTAGATGACTTTTGTGCTGAAGATGAATCTGATGAAGCCTTCAAATGGATAGAATTCAGATGCGGAGGAACGAAGCAAAGACTGAAAGCGACAATGACTGTGGCCAACAGAAACTGTCACATAGTACTAAGCTATCCCTCATTTGCAGAAGAGAACATCTGCATGAAACTCAAACAAATACGTGCTACTTCATTTTCAACATAGTCAATCAGATGAGTGACCAAGTTTACACTACTCACTGTAATAGCGAAAATCTGAAAAGCATGGTCAAGGCAGAGCATGGTCCAAGAAACAGATTGTTCACTGATCAAGCTGAAGAAGGAATCGGAAAAAATAGCTTCTATGAATCTGGTTGTGTGAACACGAGTGATTATTATATGGTACATGTTCCATCTGACTGGAATGCATGGGTAACCGGCCTCTGCATCTGCCCAGTATGTACGAACAAGGACTAGATACACAGCCCACTCAAAAACGAAACCAAGTAAGCAATAGTAACAGTATGCAAAATACAGTACCATTCCGCCCCCACCCCCGCCTCTGCACCCACACCCCCCTGGTAATGCTGACTAGAGAGAGGTATGGCAGCATAGCTATATTTAAGATCTCATGAATATGTATGTCAAAACATGAAATGTGTAGTGGTAAGCGAAAACACTGCTACTTGACCCAAAAGGCAACAAGGTGATGGAAAAAGTGCGCATCAAATCCTCTGTGAGAATGCCCCCAAAATCCACATGATCAGAAAACACAACAACCCACCATGGCACTTTATAATTAGCATTACTAATATTTACTGTGTACAAAAATGCCTTAAAAGCTGAAAAATATAATTCTTTTACAGAACAAAGAAAAAGACCACAACTGCAAAGATCACAGAAAATTCCGCACTTTTGGAAAAAACGTATGTCAATCCAACGCACCTATGCAAAAGTTATGGCATCCTGAAGTTCTGGAAAATAATGTATTTTCTGGGTGGCTGGTTGCTCCAAATAAGAGTGATTACACCATCTCATCCGCATCGAAAAATAAGTTGACAAGGAAAAAAAATCACTCTTCTAGGCTTTTGGAGGAGGTAGAATGGGTGCCAAGAAAAAAAATTGTAAACTGAAAACACCGATGGTGCGAGCAAAAAATAAAAATGAAAGGCCCCCCCCGAGGCAGGTGACATCAGCATCCAAGTGTAAACTTATGATTGGTCAAAAGGAAATATTATGTCATGAACATGGGCATGTGAGCTTCAAGTGAGATGACATTTTATTAAAAAGTGAATCTCTACATGGGCACTTGGAGACAGACAACATTTCAAAAATAAAATTTATTGATAAAAAAGTTGTGAGCAAAAGGCGGAGACAAAGTCACGTTTGCAGCAGGTATCCATGTCAGTGGCAGGAATTAATATTTTGAAGTAAAATGTTCGTAGATAAGGGATCTCCCAATTTTTCTTATTAAACTCCAAAGTTACCTTAAAATAACTGAAATTGCATGCAAAATGCACCAGCACTGAAGTGTACGACTCAGGGATGGCAATGAAAACTAAATCTGCAAACGTAGACCAAAACTAATGAATTGGAGGTCCCCCTATGCGTTTTTGGATGGTACAAACACACCGGAAGCATCAGATTCATGTGAGGATGCCCCAAAAAATGCAGAAATCAGCCTGATCATATGCTGAACTCAGAAATTGAAATACTTACCTAATGAGCTCATGGTGTCCGATTCAGGTTAAACAAAAGTCTAAACTGATTTTCTCTGCACTCCGAACGCAATGGGATGATCAGAGTTACACCAAAAACACTCTAAATAGGAAAATGGAAAATGCTTTCCGATTTATCTCTCTAGATCTGCAATAACAAGCTAGATTCCAGAAAATTAGATCTAAGACCGGATGTGAAGGGGCTTTCAGTCGCACTGCTCTGATACCATATTGGACATATGCAAGCCATACAAAGATGGACTAAGCATGCATTCATAGGAGCGGACCTAGGAAAACATCGAAGCTTAACAACCTTCCACAATCATACTCTCAAAGAGAGAATTCACCTATAGGCATACTGTATTAAACTAATGATGCATATACAATGTAAATGTGCATTCAGCAATGGTTGCAACAGAACAGGGTCTCCTAAGAGACTACATCTTAACTAGCTCTTGATTACTTCCTCTAAGCCACACTCTCATGAAGGGCATGAGACTCCTTTTATAGGAAGTGCAGGATAGGGGCGAGACCCATTATTGGCGGAGTGGTTACAAGAAGAACCTTCCATAATCATACTCCCAAAGAGAGAATTCACCAATAGTAATAAACTAATGATGGAATATACAATGTAAATGTGCAATCAACAATGGTTGCACCAGAACAGGGTCATCTAAGAGACTGCATCTTAACCAGCTATTGATTACTTCCTCTAAGCCACACTCTCATGAAGGGCATGAGGCTCCTTTTATAGGAAGTGCAGGATAAGGGTGTGTAATGTCCCCAATGGACATATTTTTACCCCTAGACGGACTTCAGGCAATCCCAATCCTCATATCACAACTTATAACACAAAGGTTAAATTTAGTTTTGTAGATCTGAATTTATAAAGAAAATTGCGACTAGGGTAGGATTAAATACCACCACAAATCAGCCCGTAAATCTATATCATTCCACTCAAATCTAGTACCACTAATTTATAAAGTCCAAAGATGTATAAAATTGTAGATTTCAGATGTAAACAAGGCTGCAATAAATTATTTAAAAATTGTGTTTGCAACATAACTTCAAAAATTCATATCTTTTGCTAGAGAAGTACAAATGAGCTGAAACTTTGGATCTTAGGCCACAAAAATATGAAGAATAATATTCCAAAATTAGTTTTCGTACAGTAAACACAAAACCCTAATTTTGCTCTAAAAAGTAGGTCGTCCAGCACATTTAGGGCATCAAATCAACTCCAAAAATTAAGAAAAGCTACTTCGATTCCCAACATTCACCTCAAGATATAACAATACAAATCAGATTTTTAAGTACCTCCAAAGCACACAAATCAGCCAACAAGTGGGTCGCTCCACTAGAGATTGATAGAAGAACAACTGTTGCAATATTTCTTTAAATCCTTGCTACAAAAATTTGCCAAAAACTCCTCTGAAATTAATCTCTACGAATCAGCCTTGAATCAACTCCAATAATGACAAACTAGGATGGATCTTTCACCGCCGAAGAGTGCCTTACTAGCTAGGAATGGATCTCTCACCACCGAAGCTAGGGTCCCTGTGGGATCTTACTCCACAAGCTAAAGAAAATCTAAGTGTGTATGCAAAAGCTATAAGATTAAGATACAAATCAGAAAATATCAAATGGTTATGGAATGCCTTCCCCTTAAGTCGACTTCGCCTTATAAAGGAAGAAGAGACCCAAAACAACCTCTACAATATCCAATTAGTTCACAAGGATTTTCCCTATGCAAGCATTTAATATTTTCCCATATTAAATGTTTTTCCCAACAATTTTTTCCCTCCTAATGCAAGTTGCATTTTTTGTAGGGGAAATACATAGTAAAATAGACATTTATCCTTTCTATGTTCCCATTCCCCTTTCTAAGGCAAGTCGCCTTTTCACCTAGGATGGATAACAATTTATATTTGGGCCTTTTCCATCCTAGATTAAATAATCATTAAGTCATATAAATTATTATAAGTGCTCTATATATTTTTTTCTTTTATTAATGGCACTTTATAATAATTAAATATAACTTAAGTCACCCTTATTTTTCCTTTGGCCGTTGGGTTGACAAAATAGGCCAAAGGTCTTCGAATGGGAAGGGGATATTACATGGTGAGACCCATTATTGGTGGAGTGGTTACAAGTACAACAATCCCAAGATTCTCTCACCTAATTTTATTTTCGCGTGTGGCGATATTTACTACAATATTACAATATTCTCCACATGACCACCTAAATAATTCTTAGGGTGGACTTCACATTATCTGTGAACACACACACCAAAGAGACTTACCATACGAAAACTCCCCGTTATCCCACATTTCATTTGTAACCATGACAGTTAGTGCAGCATCCACCTTTACCAACCGACTAAATAGAATCCAAAAACCAGTGAAACATTTATCAATGGAGTTCAGGAGATTCAACTTTGTATATAGCCAATACATAGTTTAATATTTGCATGATACATAGTTTATATTTGCATTTGATAGTGGTTAATAATGAGCATATGATTTTTTTCTCCATATGCAATTTACGGAGCAACCTAGGCAAGTCTTGAAAAATCATTGAGCGCATTGTTCATTGCATGAACACAATAATCTGTCCAGAAAATATGCTCGTACATTTAATGGACTAGCAAACCTAAAAGAACCTCCAAATGACTAGCAAACCTACAAAGACCTCCAAAACATTATAGGGACCAACATCCTCTATTGCTTCATACAACCATTTGGACTAGTGTATAACAATTAACATTACAGGTAATTGTTAAATATACATTGTCCATATTCACTATCAAATTCATTATACGTTACATAAACACTCCATAAACTCTCATGAACCATTTTGAAACAATTCTTAACCTAATTTTTTGCACTCACAATTACTAGAATGATTTTTAAAGCAAAAATTAGTGGCAAAGAATGTCAAACACAAGCAATTCGTATATACTGAAGTCTTGAGCTTGTTAACAAGATTGTAGAATCATAAAACCAGCAGATGGAATCATCAGTTCGAATATATTTTCAACACATTTGCTTCAAAGAAGCTAAAGCTTCTTACTGAGGAAGACCACTGCACTAAAACTTTCAAGAGAGGCATTGAAATATGAACACCATGGGAATAACGTAAATAGAGATGATGTCTGGAAATCAAGCCAGACCCAGTGATCCATAATCTCAACATTGAGGTATGCGCTGCACTTAAAAGTAGATTATCAAGAGAGATGCCAATCTGTCATTCTATATTATGAATCATGGTCGCAATATTTTAATTAGTATATATAGATCTTCGGACAATGAGTATTTATAATTATCTTCTGATAACATCCTAAAATCCTGACGAGGGGTCTAGAAGATAGACCTGAAATGTCAGTGAAAAGGAAATGACACATCGATTCCAAAAATTAAAAAACCACATATAAGCATCAGTAAATGAAATATGCAGCAATTGTATCAGATATTATATTTTTAGCGAAGTCCTATTGCAATGGATCAATTTTTAGTAGAATCATTTTGTCATAACCGTAAGAAAGCCATATGCATGGACAGCATAATATCAACATAATAAATAGTATCATATTTGCGAATTCATGGTTTTAAATGAAATATAATAAAAATGTGAAAAGAGTCAAAGACAAGTCATAAATAGCATGCCAAATTGATGAAGTCAATTCCAAGATGACACTGGTCTGTTTTAATCTTGTACAAATCAGAATAACATTTACTGTAGTCAAAAGGAGAAGAAGAAAAGTGTGAGATTTTCTTTACGATGGATGAAATATGTGTAGATATCATTGAAAAACTTCAATGCCCATAGCTCTTCTTACAAGTATGTTGTTCAGGTCAGTTTCTTGAGCCACATATCAATGGAGTTGAAAGGCAGTAACCTTTTCTTAAATCTTGGAATGAAGAAGACATATTTGACAAGTTAACATGAGTTTTGGGTCATACATTTACTTTTAGTTTCTTGATTCTTCTAGGAACTTCCCAACTTCTCTGCTTAGTGATCATGGGGATACAGTTAATTGGATGGAAAATTTCTAGGATACTGATATGCATGCCCTAGGGGGCTTGGTAGGGGTACAACATGTACCTGACAATGATACACCCCGAAAACGACCCAGGCATACCTGGACTGCTCTGGCCATACCCTGGCTGTATCTGGCGCGTTTATGGGGGGAGAATATTTTTTAATTTTTTCAACATTATAAACTATGGTGCTAGGAAACGAAAACAGAAATGGAAACAAAAATGGAAATGGAAACGGGTACGAAACGCGGAAACGACAATTTTCAAAATACCTTGGATACGAAACATTATAGGAAACGTCTGTACAATATATATATATATATATATATATATATATATGTTACAGAAATATAGTTCATAGTGTGAACACTTAGGAGTGGTTTGGGTTATTATGTAGTAATAGGTTTTTAATAATTATAAAATAATATATGAGTGTGCAAAACAATTGTAATGCACAACTCATAGTTGAGAGATATTTGGGATATTGAGAGGACTTAGAGATTAGCCTCGACTCCTTACTAATAGGAGTTCATTGAGCTATTTATATGTAATCTCTCCATTGGGAATTTGTCCCGAATGAATTACAATATCTATGGTTTTATTATTTTATCGTGCAATGTTTTGTTTTTTATTTGATTAAATCATGGATATTTACAAGATTTGGTATCAGCGCTGGTTAGACCGCAATGATAACTTGTAGGTGTTTGTGAGGCGTTTAGATTTGGATCAAATTTGTTTCATTGGAGTCAAGTCTGCGACCTGCGTGTTTCATTGGAGTCAAGTCTGCGACCTTCGTGTTTCATTAGAGTCAAATCTGTGACCTGCGTGTTTGTCTACCAACAGCAGTGACGCTTCACTCAGGCGAATCCATACTTGGCTGTGATGTGACTTCTTGCAATATCTGGATCCGCAGTGACAGAGGTATTGCGTTTCTTTCCTTTTTTGGACGCAGATGAAAAAAATAGAAGCATAGAATTTTTTTTTGCCAAATTTGGAAAGGGTCCGGGAAGATGTTGGAGTTATAACTTAAAATTGTCATGACTTTCAGCTGGTAACTCAGATTAATGTGCCATTTTTTTTAAAAATGTGTATTTTTTCGATCTCTACACATTGATCCTGTGTTTTCTATTGCTGGACAAAAAAATTAATTTTTTCTTTTTTGGCAAATATGTCAGAAAAATTTACTTTCAGTGTTTAAAGTTTATTATAAGGGTGCATTTTCGACTGAGTTCGACACCTATTATGGAAATTCCATTAGATAAATTCAATGGATTAAATTTTCACACATGGAAGGTGAAAATACAAATGCAATTAATGAACAAGAACCTTTGGGGAATTGTGAGTGGAAAAGAACCAGAACCAACAGATGCTACAAAATTGCTTGAATGGCAAACTAGGGATGACAAATCAAAATCCATTATTGGGCTTACTTTATCAGATACTGAGTTGCATTATATAGACTTAGAAAAAAAATCTAAAGATATATGGGATTTGCTAAGTCAGACATTTGGTGCAAAGGCTGTGAATGCTAAATTCTCACTTAAGTTGCAGTTATTCAAGTTGAAAATGAATGAGGGTGCAACTATGTCAAGTCATATTAATGATCTTAGATCTCTTCTAAGACAACTGACAGAAGTAAGTGCTCAGGTAGATGAAGAAGATGCAAAAGCTATTTTATCAAAGAGTTTACCTCCAAAATACATAAATGTAGTTTTTACACTTGGAGGTATGATTTCTGTATTACTAGCTGAAGAAAAAAGAACAAAAGAAGATATTGAGGAAGAAACTGCTCTTTATATTAAAAGGAAACATACTAATTTTTCCAAAAACAAAGAGGAACTAGAATGCTTTTATTGTAGGAAAAAAGGACATAAATCTTCTTTTTGTATTACTCGTGCCAAGGACATCATAAAAGGAAAGCTAAAAATGGATGAAGCTAATACAACTGTTAAAGAAGAGTCAAAGAATGAAGAAGAAGATGAACCTAAACAGAATGAGGATGAAGATGACTACCTATACTAAGTAGTGCCTGATGGAGGATGGAGGCATAGGAGGATGGAGGAAAATTGGCATCTCTTGTTATTCACCAACAAAGAGATTGCTTCATTGTATTGGTGACCTTTTGTTTTAGTTGTGTGGTGTGTTTGCTTTCCGCTGTAATAATGAACAGAAGTAATATTCCTGTTCAAAGCTTCTGTGTGAGCATAATTTCTGTTTTGTAATCCCTCTAAGTTAGAAACAATGATGTGAGCAAAATAATGTACGCTGCTATGTAGTGGTTGGTTCCACTAGAAAACTATTTTCTGAGTTGGAGGTTCTCTTTGAAAACCTCATATTGTTTGAGTTGTTGGTACTCATTGAAAACCTTCATTTCTTTGTAGATCATGAGCGGGTACAGGAGATAGCTTTCCCCATGTTCACACTAAGGGGGTGACTTTTACAGAAATATAGTTCATAGTGTGAACACTTAGGAGTGGTTTGGGTTATTTGGTAGTAATAGGTTTTTAATAATTATAAAATAATATATGAGTGTGCAAAACAGTTGTAATGCACAACTCATAGTTGAGAGATATTTGGGATATTTAGAGGACTTAGAGATTAGCCTTGACTCCTTACTTATAGGAGTTCATTGAGCTATTTATATGTAATCTCTCCATTGGGAATTTGTCCCGAATGAATTACAATATCTCTGGTTTTATTATTTTATTGTGCAATGTTTTGTTTTTTATTTGATTAAATCATGGATATTTACAAGAATATATGTGTGCATAGTACTCATTTTAAAATTGTACTCCATACACCATAAGAGATAAGTATAACTGATAAAACACTCAAAATATTTTGTATTCATTGAAATAATACATTATTATCACGTATACTTATCTCTGGGAGCCTAGGACGTTTCGAAGGAGTTTCTGTTTTGGAAATGAAACGGGGGGGCCCTAGGCTTTTCCTGGTAACAAAGATTATAAACATAAAATGCAGAAAGAAAAACACAAAAAACACAATACAAACCCTAACAAGTCAAAGAGATAACATAAACGAAAGCAAAACATAAAAGAAAAACAACTGATCTCTCATTCCCTCATTGCATACTTATCTCTCTAAGCTTTCATTTTTCTGTTTAGGTTTGATACTTCATCAAGAAGCATTGCTATCATTTTCCTAAGCTGGAATTTATTATTTTTTGTATGGCTGTATCCAAAGCCATATCCAGGGCCTATTTGTTTTTTGCTGTATCCACGTATCAGATACTTCGTATCCATGTCCGTATCCAAAACGTATCAGCAACTTAGGAATCTTTCCCCTCAAAAGCTTGAATTGATCTCCTTGTTCTTTTGTGCAGTATATGATTGTTTCATTGCATTTGATGCAAATACTCAATATATTTAGAGGGAACAATATTTGCTTTGATAGCTGATCCTCCAATCTTTTGAAAGTTCTCTCATGGCTCGGGAGTATTGGTTTTGTGGGGGCATGAAAGATCCGTCTATAAATGATCAATGTTCTTGACACGGTGTCCAATGGACTCAAATTTCTATAAACATGTCTGCATTTTAAGGTTGAATGCTGGTTTTGCATTATGTTTTCTAAATGCATACAATTAAGGTTGCATAGAATTGTAACTGTGGTTTGACATCAACTTCAATATTTTTGTAGGATTTTTTGGATTAAGCCGTGTATACACTTTAATGCTGACATTTCGAGTCTCACACTGGACTCATCATCAGGGTAAAGAAGCTTTTGACATGCTTCATGTTATTCCATGCATTGAAATCAGCCATATAAACCTTCAACAATTGAATTAAGTGGAGTTTATCCACCATTGCTTGGCTTGTTTTCATTGAAGTTGGCTTCATGATTTTGTCTGGAGGAATCCCTAGCCGTTTCATCTTTCCCTGTGTGTAGTATTGCTAGTAAAATTTAACACTGTTTGATTTCTCTCAGGCACATAAACCTACATGCTTACAAGTGCATTGTTTACTCTAGCACACTGTTTCGGAAATGTCTCTCTTGATGTTGTTTGAAAACATATTTTTTAGATGTTCTGAAATGAAGCAATACACTCCAATTTTGTTTGGGAACATGTTTCCTATATGTTCCAAAATGCAGCAATACAATATTACAAACTCCATGCATGGTTGAATTCATCTTTCTAATTCAACCTTAACGTTTAACCTTGGTCTGGCTGATAGACAAAATTGTTTTGTAAATTAATTATTTCATGCCGTATTAGTTATAATCTATACTCTGTAGATAGGCGAAAATTAATTTTGGCTTTTTTCAATAAAATTAAAATGGATTTTCCACGTGCATTGTACTTGCTTGAGATAGCATTTCCAAACATTTGCAAAGTTCAAATATTAAGACCCTTGAATGTTGCTTAGTCCTATTCATTAAGATAAATAGTTATTCCTCCTTTGCAAAAGCATTTTACTAAAATAACTTCCCAAAATGTCGATAAGAACCTTTTCTGAATCATTCTAACCATTGATTTATGTCCCACCATCCTGGCAGAAGGTATTGTTCAAGACAAACTAGAAGCTTTTAATTTGGGTTTTCCTGATTTGTTTAAATTCAATAAGTAAGCTGATCATTCTGTACATTGGATTTTCTCAGATTATTTCATAGGCAATGATCATTGTTATTTTCTTATTACTTTTTTGCAGGCTGTTGATTTGATAGTGATGATGAATTCATTTCTTCCTAAAGGTGGTCGTATCTTGTCCATAGGTGTTTACCCATCAGAATTTGGGTTGAAGCAGATGGAAGAAGAAGCAGTTCGTGGTCCTGATCTTTTTGGAACTGACGATGATTCAGATGAGGATGAGGAAACTGAGATTGACAATGAAAAGCTACGCCAATATGAGAAGGCCAGGCTCAGGTATAAGCTATAAGCCTCTAGATGTGCTCAAGTGTTGCTTTTGTTCAGATATTATGTAGAATCTAGATGCTTGGGGTTTCTTTGTATTTGCTTTTTAATTTAATTTTTTTTCCATAAAAAAATTTCATTGGAAAGAAAAAATCTTAAAAATTGAAGTTTGTTTTGTTGACTAAGAGCAAAAGCCAAGCATATTGGAAACACAACACATGGCTATCTGTAATTTTTCCCAGATCTATGGTTTTGGAGTTTTCATTTTTGTGGTGAATTCACTATTAGAGTAAAGATGTCTTCAAAATTAGGTAAGTCGCTGTACTTAATTCCCAACTCCAGATTAAAGAGAATCCATGTCTTCATTTGAAATTACATCTTCTTTAACTTTGGGCATCTTTCAAAACAACCAAAGTATTGAGATTTGGGTAACCTCTTTAGCTGCCGAGTAAGTTTAGGGTTGTTTTTGCAATCAGACACACCTTTTTGATTTGATTTAGAAATGATCATCGAAATAGATTTATTTACATCCTCCTTAATAATTAATATTTTCCTATCCACTTTCATTTTTTCCCTCTTGTTTCAAGCATTTTGGAAGGGGTACTCCTCAGCTGGTACTTTCTCCATTGGACAAGGATTTTTGTGGTAAGTATTTGGTTCCTTAGTGGAAAACCTTCCAAAGTGGAGACAATATGCAAAAATATTTCCGTAAGTTATATTTTTCTCTACCCTTGAACACTATATTTACATAATAAAAAGGCGGATTCCCTACGGAATCCTTGTAATCTAGTTTTGTTTTTTAATCCTGTTTTGTTTGTAATCGAGACTAAGTTTTCTAAAATATTACCAATGAATTTTAAACTTCATCTTGCTAGAGGTGCTGGGAGAGGGTTGGAAGCTTTCTTGTTTCTTATTGGGAAGTGTCTTGAATCAAATTTCTTAAGGGCTGTATGTAGTATGTACAGCCATCCATCCGTTTGTCTCATATGCTATGGTTTAAGGGATACCTATTTTATAAAGATATGCTTGGGACTTGCACCTGGATTCATAATTTCATTGCTTCTAACATGTTGGGGTCTAGTCACTAGTGTCAACAAGAAATTACAATAAAATCCTTGTGCATGCTATATCACTGTGCCTAACTCGTCCGTGCAACAACCTGACTGATAGGGTTAGATGTTAAATCTATATTTGGGTTGAGGGCATCAAAAATGTTGGATTGAACTCGGGGAATTGATGTTTGTTCACAGCCCCTTGTTTCCTTGACACCAAAGTCTCCTTTGGGAACTTGTGTCAATCTTCCTTGGATCTGAACTCAAATCACAAAGAACCCTATGAATGAGATATAGAGTTCAGTTGCTTTTCAAGACATCCTTCCAAGTTTTGTGGGCACATTTTCTAATTGGCATTTTGTTTGGCTAGAACCCACTTAACTTATGAATGATGGAAAATAGAGAAAAATTGTTTTGTTTAGGTGCCACATTAGCTGCTTCATAGATAGTGTGTGAGAACCATTGTAAGCAGGAAAAGAGGGATACTAAAGTTTTTTGCAGTCCAAGAGTCAATATATGAGCCACGAAGATAGGTGTATTAGGGCCTGATGCTTGCAAAAAGGTGTCAAACTGCTTTGAAGAGACACATCTGTGTGTTTAATGATTGCATTGAAAAGGTGCACTCGAGAAGGTTAGAGTGAAGTTAATCTAAGAGGTCATGAGAGTGATGCAAGGAAGGGATGTGAAGAAATGACAATGACATAATTCTAATTTGGTGAAGCATTCACATCCCCATGTTAGTACACAGGAAACTCCTAAGGAAGTGAGATGGAAAGCACCCAAGGTATTTGGTCATTCAAGTGTTGTATGTAGGCATCGTGAAGGTAGTCACACTTATTGCCCATGTTTTAGACATAGTTCGGTGTTTTGTGTAGTAAGGTTAAGAGATGATTGTAATTGGTAGTTAAGTTTGTCAAGTGGGTTTCAAATCTTCGATCCTTGAGCAACTATTGTTGTAGAGTGCCTAAGATTACATGTTGAAAGAGGGCGGCTGCAGCCTTATTGCCAAAAAAGTAATCGATGATAGGGCCATAAAGATCAGAAGTTGAAGATCTCAATTCTGGACAGTCACTAATGTGTGACCTTGTCATCTTCACAGTTTTGGGAGAGATTGGATGGACTAACCTTGTTACTATCCTCATTTTTAGTAAGGATAGAAAACAAAAGTTGGGTTGACACCCAAGGAATATTGATGCTTGAGGAATTGTGATTGAGAACCGAAGATTTTAAGTGATTTTTGTGATGTAGTGATGCAGTCACAGTTAGGGGTCCTAATTAAAGGATGCATTGACCATGCAGCCCACAGATTTTCAGATCAAGATCTCACCTAAGCAAGATCCCAGAATAGCTTGTAAGAAAGAATAAGAGCTTTCTATTAATCAGGAAAAGATTATAGACTCGGGTACATTTACATTCCCAATTTGTCAGTGTCTTATGACAGACTGCAGAAATTCTCAAAGAATTTCAATCCTAGAACCTAAGCTTGCAGTCTCTGCAAAGCATCTACTGAACCAGACTGGGCTCCTTGAACAATGAAGTTGTGCAACACTACTCAAACACTTAATTTGGCAATCCTTGGCTTCTCCTAAATTCTGACTTCCTTCTAGCTGAATTACACATCCGTTGCTCCCTTATATTCATAGAATCTGGCGGGAGAAGAAAAGTTACCTTTGTAAGTAAAAATACCATTGCAAAGATTCCTAACTTTATTAGATCACTGTCGATTCAGTTCATCCGGTTTGCAAGTAATCGCTTATGGGGGAGTTGTCGTCCAATCAAAACATACCAGGTCTATTGGTCATTCAGTTAGCAAAGGAAATGGATCACAGCCCATGTGTTCAGGTTCAATTGTGTTGATGTTGACAGTTGCGTAACGTAATTGAACACGGCTCCACTAAGGTACAAAAGTGTCAAACCTCCACAAGAGGCAAAACTCCAAGATAAGTGCAAGGTACAAATCTTCAAAATATGTGTGAGTGCACAGTTATGCATAGTCCCCACGTAAGAGCTCAACTCCAAAGGCTGTGCAAAACCACAAATTCCTCATGCCTTGTCCTCCTTTTATTCCAAGCA
Source organism: Taxus chinensis (assembly GCA_019776745.2). Classification (NCBI taxonomy): domain Eukaryota; kingdom Viridiplantae; phylum Streptophyta; class Pinopsida; order Cupressales; family Taxaceae; genus Taxus; species Taxus chinensis. The sequence continues at coordinate 739,207,311 of CM034152.1, read as the reverse complement.
ACACAATGCGCAAGATTGCGCGAGGTCACACAAAGCTATGCAGAATTGTGCAAGCTTTTATTCTCCTAACCCTTAACTCTTTTTGGTGATGCATCACTGCAAGTGAACATGGATGCTCCTGCATCATGTTGATATCCAACTAAGTGACCAAGATTTTACAATGTTTTGCAAAATACCTTGTTTGCGACAAGCACCAGTGATTCTATTTTGAGGGAAAAAAATAAAATATGTTAGTGATTGGATAGGGATGGGAAAAAATTTCCCAAGTATCTAAAGAATAAATCTACGACTGAAAATGGTATTAGTTTGAGTAGAAAGCTTGAATGGTGATGTTAATTAGCTATGGACATGCAGTTTAGAGTTTGATGGACACCTCAAACTAGTGGATGGAGTGTTAAATATAACATTGTTCACATCGTGATTGGACCTTAGACAATGACCTGTTTGCACTGCTAAGTGAAAGTATGATGTCTTGGAACCCGCTTGTGTTCAGGTGAACATTAAAGAGCTATGTAGTATGTACATAAGCAGTGAACTTTGAAGAAGCAAATTAAGAAGGAATGAAGAAGAAGAAATTAGAGAATGAAAGAACTAACACATGTTGGCATATGGATTGAGGACACTTGGTACCAAATGTCTTCCACCACATATAAACTTGGGGATAGTCACAACTAAAATAACAGCATGATGGACACATGATGCACCTGCAATATTTTAGACATCAACATGCGGTTGCTCAAAAATTTGGCCATGGTACAATTGGAGGTGCTTTTGGATGATTGGTCATCATGTGGCATGGAGCATGTGCATATTAAGTCAATGGAAGAAGTTAAGGAAAAGTTTAAGAGATAATGCTTATGGTTAATGTTACAAACTGCCTTCCTTATACATCCATGTGCATATGTTGGAGCACAAACCCAAATAAATGTGCATGTATATGTATTTTGGTGTTTGTACACAGGTATGTGAGTGCCCACATTCATTTGTGTTATGGATCGCACCTCAGCAACACAATGCAAATATGTAAAATGTGCTTAATGTTATTTATGATGAATGCCATTGCTGAATTGGTACAGGGGATGCATGCATTGAATATTTCATCAGGCCTGCAAAGTATGCTACACATACACAACATATCATCAATGCCAAACGTACAAATAAATAGGCGCCCTTTGACTTTCTTGTTCTTCTATCAGTAGTCAGGCTTATTAAACATCTCCAAAGGAATTTTTTCATATTCGGCTATCCTTAATATAATACCAATAGTAATAAATAAGAGATGGGGGCTATGTTGCCAGGAAATGGAAACGGGAACGAAACGCTGAAATGGCAATTTTCAAAAAACCTTGGATACGAAACGTTACAGGACACGTCACTCATGAAACAAGAGATATTCTTCATATTAAGATGGTTTAATTGGCATTGGCCATGCCCAATTCCCTAGCCTTGACTATGGGGTCTTTGACTATGTTGCACGGAAACGGAAATGAAACGCGGAGACGGTAATTTTCAAAAAGCCTTATCGAATGACATTTGGTTCAATGGTGAAGATGTTGGCTCTTAATGAGCCCACCAGGGTTCAATTCTCGCTGCAAGCGAAGTCAGGAGATGCTGTTAATAAGGGATGAGGCCGGGATCATGCCCCGGGCGAATTTGGCGGAATGGAAACCCCTCAGTCCTTGGCAACTAAGCCTAAGAAATTGTGCACCTACCCGTGCAGTTGTTTTAGATTCAATCAAAAAAAAAAAAAAGCCTTGGATACGAAACGTTACCGGAAACGTCTGTACAATATATATATATATATATATATATGCCATAATACTCATTTTATAATTGTAAATTTGTAGACCATAAGAGATAATTGATAAAACACTCAAATATTTTGTATTCATTGAAATTTAAACTTCTAAAGAGTCATAACTGAATTTAGCAAGAGAGAAATGAGAGTGATTTAGAATGGACCCAAGAGGTCATTATATAGCTTTTAGGAAGTGTCTTTAGCAAGTCTAGGTAGGTAGATTAGGGTTAGGGGTATTAAATGCTTTTATTTTTTAAAAAGTTTTGATGCTTAAAACTTAGAAAAATCGGCGGAAATGTGCCAGACGTTTCTGGAAATGTCTAGCACGTTTTGTATGCGTTTCGCGTTTTGGAAACATTTCCCCATGGATACGGGACCCTCAGGGACGTTTCGGTGCTTCTGAGGTCTATGACAATATTAGCTTAGCAGAGAATTAAACCCAGGACCTGCACAATCTCAGTGACAAAATTTAGATGCCATTTATATAGATTTCACCCAAAGCCCTGGAACAAACTAGGGGTCTATGCCATTGCTACTAATGTGGAGACTTACATCCCTGGCTTGCATGAGTCCTTTGAAAGAAAATGGTAAGATATGAATGTAAAAGTGGGGTTTATTGGCTGGAAAATCATGTCTATATCTTCCCTAGTCTCTATGACAGGGTTATGTAATTCAAAAGAAGCATTTGCTGTTAGTATGCAAGCATGATGAAGACTTACTGATTTTCTGCTGCTGAACAGTAATTTTCAGCTCTAATAGCTGTATGTCATTTTAGGGATATATAATTCAGCTCCTTGCTGACATTACTCTTTTTTGCTTGGAATTGGTTCTCATTTTCCCTTCAATCTTATACTCTAAGTGCAGGGTTGAGGATTTCCGAAGATGCAGGTGGCCACTTCCAGAAGTATATTATGATTGCTTTCAGCTGGAACAGTTGACCATTGAGAACTGTGCGTTTATAGTGACAGAGGGAAGATTTTTGGAATGTTAGTGAGTGGACATGGATGGTTCTTTTATCTTGAAGAAATTGCAGTTGTTGTGAAGCTTGTACCACCTATGAATTTGGAGTGGATGCTTAAAACTTAGAAAAATCGGCAGAAACGTGCCAGACGTTTCTGGAAATGTCTGGCACATTTCACGTTTTGGAAACATTCCTCCATGGATATGGGACCCTCAGGGACGTTTCGGTGCTTCTGAGGTCTATGACAATATTAGCTTAGCAGAGACTTAAACCCAGGACCTGCACAATCAACAGTGACAAAATTTAGATTATTATTTATTATAGATTTCACCCAAAGCCCTGGGGTCAAACTAGGGGTCAATAGATAGCCGTTGCTACATAAATGATGGAGACTGTGGTACATCCCTGGCATTGCACAGAAATACCTTTGAAAGAAAATGATTAAGATATGAATGTAAAAATAAAGATGAGTTTGGGTTTATTGGCTAGGATCAATCAATGTAGTGGCAGTATCTTCCACTAGTCAAGTAAGACTAATGACAGGGAATATGTAATTTAAACCCCAGAAGCAATTTGAACTGTTAGATTTGCAGGGAGCATGATGAAGACTTACTGATTTTCTGTCAATTATGCTGAACAGTAATTATTCATGCTCTAATAGCTGTACATTGTAACGTTTGGAGCTTAAACATTGGTTCTCATTGTTCTAAGTTCGATCAATGAATATCATGACTAAGTGCGGGGTTGAGGATTATCTAAGATGTTAGGTGGCCACTTCGCAGAACTATATTACTGATTGCTTTCAGCTGGATTCATGTTGACCATTGCTGAACTGTTTCGTTTATAGTGACTAGAGGGAAGATATTTTGGATATGTTAGTGTACGTGCCGTACCCATGGATGGTTCTTTTATCTTGCCCCCACCAAGAAAAATTGCAGTACTGTTGTCCCCACAGCTTGTACTGACTACCTAGTTTTGAATTATGGAGTGGAAATTATAATTGTTTGATTTATGGTCCATGATGGCCTATTGCAGGCAATCTCATTATGAAGATCTTACTTGGCCATGCTCCTGTATCCACTACCCTTACTGATTCTAGGCCAAATGCCCATAACGTACTTCTATTTTACTCAAGAATCTTCCTGCAAATCTCCTAGTATGCCATATGGTATAGATGATTCTCACAAGGGATCTTCTTCAGAGTAATGCTCATCCATAAAAGATCATCATGAGAGGGCAATGACCATCTTGCATTTCGATTTCAGAAATATTGATATGTAGTGTCATTCCCTGGAATGGTGAACCATAGAAAGTAAATTCTTCAAGTTTTTGCAATCAGTTCAATTTTCATATGCCTCTTCGGACCTGAAATTTGGTCCTGATTTTAGCTCTCCTGTCCTCATAAGGAGACTTGATTCACTTTGTCTTCACAGTGTTTTGGTGGGTGCAAGGTCCTATTCTTCAAAATGAGTTTCTAGCAGCTATGCATTTTATAAGCCTCTATCAACTTATTTATGGCGCCATTTCAAATGCCTATATTCCTACAGATTCATGTCCTTTTAAATATGAGTGAGCACCAGTTCTTTAATCTCCTGGTCATGCTCAACTCCTTTCTTGCATGGAGGTTAATTCATCATTTCCTGGAAACTCCTCATTGTTAGCAACTAAAGAAATTGGGTCTTTTCATATTGGTCATCATTCCCCAATACATTTTATTGTCAGTCATTTGAATAGGGAATTCCATCTAAACCTACTCTTTAACGGTAAAGGGAAAATGCACCATAAGACATGGCAACTTACATATGCATTACCAGAACCACTATGGAAGCAGGCTTTAAAGCTGAATAGTCTTTCAGCTTCTTGGTTGTCCATTTAATACTTCACTCTAACTATGCTGCATCCAGAGCCATATCCTTTTCTCTGTATATGCCCCCCATTGCGTATGGGGCCAAAACTTGTTCCTTCCCAAAATTAAATTTTCAGTGGTACTTCATGAAGAAGCTCAAATAAAACATCCCAATTTATGATCTTGGTTGGCATACTCTTTCCAGGGCTTACCAGTACGAAATTTCTTTTTCCTTTGTTCCATTAAGCAAAAAAAAATGGTTATTGTAATCTGTGACAGACTTCATTATCAATTTTACTTGGCACTTGTGAACAAGAAACTTGAATTCCTCCTTGGTCTAATTTTCTTCTTCGTTATCGACATGTCTATTAATTATTTAAATTCATCCTAGCTATGGGTAGGCTATTTTCCTTTTAATATTAAAATATTTTTCAATGGATTCTGGAAGTAAAAGTCTCTCTTTCCAACACTGACTCCATCCTTGGCCATCATAGGCTATTCCTAGTGTAGATACTTGGCATCTTAGGAACTCTGGTCAAAATTGACATTTTTCTAATTCACTGTCACATTAAAGAAAAAAGCATATCCAAACCGTCTTCCTTTGTTGAGTTCTTTTGATGCAAGAGTCTCATAAAATGTACAATATTTTATTTCCAAGTTTGTTAGAATATCCAAGTAGTCTAGAGCCCTTGCCAGCAAAGTATCATCTACAAATTGGATGGATCTAGATACTTAGATCCATTGAGGAAGTGTATGCTTAGACATTTTAGTCTAAGTTCCTTCTTTAGTCTTCAGATCCTAGAGCGTCAACCTCTATAATAAATAGGTAGGATTTTTCTATGGATCAAAGTCCTTGCCATCAAAACCTGTCTGGTGCATGGCAACTATCATATACTCGCAATGTTACTAACAAGAATCTCAAGTGACAGATGTAGCTACTTACACATTTTGCTTACCCATTTAAGTTGTGTCCAATCCTATACAAATTTCGGTGTCACTGGCTTTTGCCAAACACCATGATTCTGAATATCATTGTTGGAATATGTGAACAAGAATGATTGAAGAGAAAACCGGAATACACACTGTACAAATGGGTTGTGTGTCCGGGTATTTATTATGCAAAGACGGTTACAAAATTAGTTAGCAGTTACAACCGCATAACCATACAAAACAATTATAAAAGGGGAAGTCTTATTCATTTATTCCTACACCCCCTCTTAAGACTTACCCTACATAACTCAAAAACAAACAATCTAACAAAACCGAACTACGCAATCTTCAAACACTTTCACTTTGAAAGCAATGCTGTGATAAGGTAGGGCTCCATCACGCTGCTTCGTAACCTTCGTAAAAGGTGTAGTTCCCGAGCTGAATTCCTGAGTTCCCGGATTCCACCTCCCCGAACTCCCGAATCATAGATCTCCCGAATTATTGGACAACCATCCATACTGAGCCATCCACAAGCTCCATCAAGTTGTCTCATGACCCTCGTGAGGGTATAATTCCCAAGATCCACAGTCTCCCAAACTATCTGAGCAACCATCCATACCGAGCTTCATCTACCCTGTATCCTTTCTTGCCTTCAAAGTTTAGAGCATCTTTATAGCACGTATTCGTCACTGTCCTCACTACCTTCTACATCTGGTGGGTCTTCAACCATGGCTATATTGGCTGTATTTGATATGACTTTACCCTTGAGCACATCATTGGCTCGAACACGACAATCCCATGCTGTGTGATCTCTTTTCTTACAATAATGACATTCAATCTCCGACTTATCTGATCTTCTATGATATTTTCTGGTTCTAGAATAGAATGCACTTTCTTTCTGGGAATGACCTTCTGCATCCTCTGTAGTTCGTTTTTCCTCAGCTAGAAGAGCTGCTATCATATCATCCAGAGATTGAGATTGAAATTGAATTTGATTGAGCGTAAAAACTACATTGCTATATTTTGAAGACAAACTATTTAATAAGATAGCTTTGGCATCTTCGTCCTCAATTGCAGCTTTCACTTCTGCTAGTTGTCTGATCGAGGACCTTAGATTAGTGATGTGGCTTGACATAGAGACTCCGTCATCCATTTTGAACCTATATAACTGAAGTTTTAGGGAAAATTTGGCATTGACTGCTTTCGCTCCAAATAATTTATTTAGAGTATCCCAAATTTCCTTCGATGATTTGTCTAGGTCTACATGATGAAGTTCAGAGTCAAAGAGAGCAAGGCCAATAATAGCTTTCGCTCTATCATCTCTGCTTTGTCATTTTAACAATTTCGATGCATCGGTAGGTGTTGTCTCTTTCCCGTTTACAATGCCCCACAAATTTTTATTCATAAGTTGCATTTGTATTTTCACTCTCCATGTATGAAAATTTAGACCAGAATATTTTTCTATGGGTATTTCCATTTTAATAAAATAGAATAAATACAATTGCATATTTTGGCAATGAATAAATAAAATACCAGTTGCACAGTTCCGTGCCCTAGCGTAGGTAATCTTTTTGCTTCTGCGTTTTTCCAGCCTTATGTCTGTGAAAAATGTTTGTGCCCTAGCAATTCATGACTGTAATAATCCACCATATTAGCGCAAATCGCGACTGTAAAAATGTCTAAAATCACGAATTTTCGTGGCTATTAAAATATGACTATTTGTGCTCGAAAATGCTGTTATTTTCCTAAAAAATGTGCCATTCGCGACTGTATTTTCGTGCTCGAAAATACTGTTGATTTCCTGAACAACATGCCATTCACGACTGTATTTTCGTGACTTTTTTTTTAAAGAAAAACTCGAGTACAGCGTTTTTTCTGAAAAACGTGAGTACAACGTGATTTTCGTGACTATATTCTTCTGATTCGCGACTGTATAGCGTGCCCTAATGGGGCTCACGAAAATATCTTTCTTCCTCCCTCTCTTTGCTTGCCCCACGCTCTGATACCACTGTTAGAATTTGCGGAGAGAGAGAATAAACCGAATAAATGTGTAAAGAATGATTGAAGAGAAAACCGGAATACACACTGTACAAATGGGTTGTGTGTCTGGGTATTTATTATCCAAAGATGGTTACAAAATTAGTTAGCAGTTACAACCGCATAACCATACAAAACAATTATAAAAGGGGAAGTCTTATTCATTTATTCCTACACCAGCATAATCTGTCTGTCTCAACTTTCATATAAAAAATGGTATAAAATAATCTCTAGCGAAGAGAGCTATTTTTGTATTTTGCTTCCCCAACAACTTGTGTCTAGTCTTTCGAATTTCGGTGTCACTGGCTAGGGCCAAACACCATGATTCTGAATATCAAATCACATCATTGATGGAAAAGATTACTTCCCTTATTGTAAAAGAGAGAATGCTGAGCATCTCTTTTCTATAACTTTTTGACACAAAATTGGCAGGGCAGTCGGAATCGGTCTCTGTGTACTGTGGTTGCCTATCATCATTGAAATTTGGATGAAGCTTCTGAGACCAGAGATTTTGAATGAACTGGAAGTAGGGATGATATCCTTTGACACTCTACTCCCTGACAAATTAGTCATCAGAGAAGAGAGTGGCATGAAAACATGAAGGTGGATGCTTGTGCCCGAATTTGTTGATCATGGCATCAATATGGTTATTTTTTCCCTACGAGTAATAAGAAGTCTTCAAAGGAAGCTCAATCAAAAGGAAATGCAGAAGTTTTATAGAAGGTCAAGGAAAAGAGTAAAGGGTTTATAGAAGTCTCAAACTCATTAGCTTGCTCGTCTATGTTTGTGTGAACATTATTTCCAAGCATAGATTTTAAACATTTCATATCTTGCGAATTTTTCATCCATAAAAACATTAGCCTTTTGAAAATATGTCATCTTGATTCTTGAAGAAATATAGTGGTACAACATGGAACAAATAAAAATCTTGTTTTCTGAATGTGACTTAATCAGTAAAGATATTTATTAAAAGAGGTACTAAAAAAAGTAATGCAGTAAAAAATATGTTTTTATGCAGAGTTCATTTTTATCCAATTATATGCACCCTTTCTTAGTTGCTTTTCATTTAGGCTTTTTAGGATTATTTTAATAACAATCAATACACATTGCTATTAATGTTGTCATCAAATTAAAGGATTGTATTATTGAATTATTTGCCACAGGTCTATATAAGATACATAAACGAACATAATCTTTCACTAGCACACCCTTTATGATTCCTTGTATGTGTGTATACTTGCTATCTTGTGTATGTGAACCAATCTATCTTTCTAGAAGACCTTCACCATGCTTGGATAAAAAAATGTAGAGAACAATTTAAGAATTTCTAGAATAAAATACTGGCATCATATGTGAATAGCACTAATACAACCAGGAACATCATTGTGGTAAGTTGATTAGAGTCAAATTTCAAAACTGAATTTTATCGGCCTTGACTATTGACTTACATGATCTCGTAACTCCATAATAAGTATAGATTGTGCCATAGTTTGCGTACTTGTACCTGACAAATACTCCGCAGACTAATTTTTTCCATCTTGGCAAATACTTGGCAACTTAAAAAGTACTTAATTTAAAAAAAACATAAATTCTATACAAAACACATGTACAAAATATATCAAATGAGTTTGTAAATGTTAGAGAAGTGTTTTCTATTAAATTTGAGTACAAATAAAGTTTAAAATCACATCATCATACGAATACTACCAGCCGATAACTCTTATGAATTTATGACAATTGTCATTGGAATTCATCATCATAAATTGCATACCCATGCAAGTTTTCAAATTACAAGAATTTTCAGTTTCCTCTTCCCTGTTCTAGTGAAATATTAAGGAGAGGGTCTAGTGATTCTAGTCCTTGCACTTGGCTATGGCTCCTCGCTCCTCTTAGAAGGCTGCAATTGTGTCTTCACCTTGGTTCTAGATGGTAGTGACCCCTTTGTCATGTTTGACATCATCTACAATGATGTCATCGGATCCAATCTCTCTTGCTTCTTCTGTGCCTACACCCTCAATAGCTTCCCTCTTGAAATCAACAATCTCATCACCCGTGAACATGGGAATCTCCTCTTATTGCACAATCCAGTCACTGTAGGGATCAATCTCATCCAAATAAGTAGGCTCCAATGATGTGTTCTCCACCTTGTGCAAAACCGAAGATTGCATTGCACAAAAACTAGTTCATTGAGTCAACTTATTGGTCTTCTTTGTATGAATGAACTCGATCAAACTCTAGTTGCGCTCACATCCAAGAGCGCTACAAGGTTGAGATAAAATTTAGATGGCTAGCTTTTGAAGATTTGGGATATTTCCACCTCAATCTTCCCACCAACAACCTACAAACAAGATATTTAGAAGTTTGTAGGTAACTAATAATTGTAAATTTGTAATTTGTAAGATATAAGTAAAGACTCCAATATATGTTACTTGATGTTTGGGTGGATCTCTCTCGGACAGCCAACAACAAAGAAAAGAGCTTCCACCTAGCCTGCTTGTAATTTTGAAGCTCTAAAATGAGGCCTCTCACCTCAACCTCAGGTATCATTCTCTCAATGCAGGTTGAGAGGCCCTCCATAACCTCTCCATTAACATCTGTGAAGCCATCAGATAAGAAAAACTTGGGGTTGAGGTAGTACCCCATTGCATGAATAGGTTGGTGGAATTGATTGTTCCACCTTCGATCAATTAACTCTTAAGTGGATCCAAATTTGTCTATCCTTGTAATAGTTCGGATGGCCTCTTTGGCGCTATCCATAGCTGCATTTTGCTCCTGATCCACCAAACGCAAAACCCTCATCAAAGGCTTCGACACCTACAAACAAATTAAAGTTACAAACTTACAATTAAAGTAAACAACAATACTTTTAATTAAAAAATTTGAAAATAAAGGAATTGACTTGAAATTTGAAGATACCTTGATGATTTCTGCAACTCTTTTTGCAAGTCATCATCAAAAATTGTCTTTGCGCTCCTCTCACCATTAGTTTTTTTGTATATGTTGAGTGTAGCCATGCTTGAATCACAAACATCTGCTTCAACGGTGTCAACAAACTACAAATACTTTGCAATGTTAGGAAGTAATTTGCAAACTTCGTGACACCCGTTCACGCAAGCTCTTATCTCTTGGTGTGATCTCTCATCAAGTTGAGAACCCAAGGATGATCATACATGTATTTTATGATATTTCTGACATCTTCTACAATTGGTCTCACCTAATCAATTTTTCATATCTCCTCTAAAAGAAGGTCAAGGCAATGGGCCACACAAGTGGTCCAGAAAAGTGATGGATTCTTGTCTTGATGTAGTCTTCCAGTCCCTACATAGTTTGTTGCATTTTTAGTGAAAACTTGCACAATATTTTCGATGCCCACCTCTTAAGCAACCTCCTCCAACATAAGTCTCAAATATTTTGCATTCTTTATTATGTTAGAGGCATCAAGTGACTTCAAAAAAACCATCTCACCATTTGAACCCACTAAAAATTGATGAGGGTGCAGTTCTTTCCATCCGTCCACCCATCTAAAAGAATGGTGCATCCAAACTTTCGCCACTGCTTCTTTTGTTCTTCTAGTATTACTTTTGTTTGTGCAACAATGTTTTGGAGCAACCTCCCATTTAAGTCTTTTGGAGAGGGCACATTACCCCTTACCTGCAACTGTTAATGACGTCACCAAATATACCTAGTATAGGCTCTTCACCATGTTAAGGGGATGGTGGTTGTAATACCAAAAATTTGTGTATGCCTTATCTATTTCTTGGTGCACCTCCTTGTTCCATCTTGCACCTGGCAATGAAGGTTGTGCTCCAAGTATGTTTCTAGGTACAAAAAAGCCCTATGATTGGTTTTTACTCGAACCGAATGAGGTGGATGTGCCTTGTATGTGTCCACAATATGAGATGCCAAGTTTACCTCTGTTTGTGTTGCTGAGTCACTATTAATGTTTTTTGCTATGGATGCTTGTATCCACGCCCTCTCTAGTTTCATCTAATCTAACAATGCCAACACTCTTTGTATCTCTCATTTTGCCTTTTCCGTAACATTGAGATATGCCATGATGTTGCAATGAAAAATGCATGCGATAAGGTAGTTGAGCGATTGATGCTTCTTGAAACCTTCTTCGAGTAGAGTGTGCAAACTACATTCCCCGTGGTCTATATGACATACTTCCAAGTAGGGTCATTTTTCACAGGGGGATGGCCTCCAGTGCAACGGTTTCCACTACCTGAGCCTAATGCGGAGCTGGATGCTATTGAATGTTAATGTTTGACTTGGAATGTGTTCAAATAGAAAAAAATGACATAAAAAAGGCCAAACCATATGGTGTATGTGGTAAACCTTATTAATATAAAGAAACCCAACAATTTCGTCCATAAATTATGAAAAATTAGCATAAATTACCTATAAATAATACGGGAATTGAATGAAATGCATTTAAAATTGTAAATCACGTTTAGAAACCTAATAATAACATTTTAGAAAGAATTTACATCTTGGAAAGAAAAGAAAAGAAAAGAAAACTAACCTTGAAACTCAAAATTCCTCAAATCTGATCTACAAATCTACAATAAACTCCCGCCAATTCGTTTAAAGGATGCTGAATTGTTGTGGTGATGATAATGTGTGGGCAAGTGGGCTTTGAAAAGATTAAAAGCTGCGTAAAAAACCTTATATTCCTGTGTCCTACGTCTGTCCTGCATATTTTTTGTGTTTTGTGAGTATTATGCATAGGGTCACCAAGCAATCCCGAGTACGGTCTCAAAAATCACCCATGACTCGCCCACTAGTTTTGTCATAAAATGTTTGTGCAACTAACCGGCAATGAAAGATATAGGACAAGGTACCACATGGAAATTCAAATAAGTAAATATGGGTCACATGGGAAATAAAACATGAGGGAGATGCGTACTATTGGGAAAAGGATTTACCAAGATCACATTGTTTTTCACGGATGCCACATTTTTTGCACTTTCAAGCCTTTTTCTAGTAAATGCCATCTATTTCTTGTCATGTCTTGATCAATTCTTGTGTTTGGTCCTAAGGAAAAGGGAATTGCACTTATTCGCTTTTCTAATCAATTGTTTAGTGAACATTTGTATATCACTCTATAACATTTTCACGTTTGCCGACGATTCTGAATTGAGAGTAGGCTCCCTTCGTAGCAAGTTGAACAATCCTCATCCTGGTGTGAATATTGACAATGTTAATAACTTAATTAATTAGCGTTCTACTGAATGCATAAATCAAAGAAGTTTTCATTTTGAACAACACTCTTAAAACAATTAAATAATTCTACAAGTAAGACCAATCTCTTGTATATTTGTTGTTAAGGCTGCAATTAGTTAAGATAAACAAAGAAATCTTTATTCTGAAAAATAACACCCTAAAGAACAGCTATTATATTCTTTTTGCTAACATTAATCTTGTATTAATGTATAGGCTAATGATTTTGGTTTATATGGTACTCCAAGAATTCGGTTTGTTTTGGGTACAGGTTCAGATACACTGAACTGGGTTGGCTAGTAGGTCAATATATATATTCTTTTCCCTGGGCACAAACGTACAAAAAAATTATTAATTTAAAAAAAAAACAATTCTAGCCCAATAAACAAGAATGCACCACAATATGCATACATAGAATAAGCAAATTAACCACAGAAACACTAACGAGAAATTGATTCTGTTAACTGATTGCGAAAAGTCATGATGAATGTTAATTTTAAATCAAAATTAGTATTTATCTCTGATATGTTAAAATGAGAGGCAAGTGTTGTCTTATGATATCTTTTTTAGGTTTTTAACAACTTTTAGGGTTTGTAAGTGTATTTTTTCTGTTTTATGCGGGGATGTGTTCCCTAGAGTTTGGTGTATGTCCTAGATGTTTTGGGGATTTGGAGAGGACATCCCCATTTTTAATTTTTTTTGGAAATATTCTTATGCTTTAACTTTAAAAACGCTGTTATGTTTACAAAAAACATCGAATTTTAATCTCGAAATATCCTAAAAAACTTTAAATATAGTTTAAACCCCTAAATTTCATTGAATAAAATTAAAATCTTTACACAATAATTTATATATATTATTTCATTAGCCGTCCCCCTTATCGTACCGAAAATCTAGGATTTTATTTTTCTGTTCCGAAAATCTCGTTCCTCTGTCCGAATGTCCCCCCTGACCTTGAAACTTAATTCACTATGGTTTTTTCATTATTCAAAGTCCAAATTGTGAAAAAATTAAATAAAAATTAAAAAACAGGCAAAAGCTACGTTTGCCCCGGATATGCCCGAGTCCTTCAATAAAAGGATTGGGTTGTACCTAGATCGTCCCAATTGTACCCAAGAAAAACTCAAAGGCGAATTGGACCCGTACTTGAACTAGGTATGTCCTAAACCGGTATTAGGAAGGGGGAGCGGGACAAATTGGTAGCACAGGGTAAAGTTGAATTACTTTTCTTTTGCATTCACATTTTTGTGGATAGTTTATCTTTTTTTTGGATATTTGCAAGCTTATTCATTAAAAACCCTTTTTATTTATATTTTAATACGTAAATTTGGGACATCATTGGGCATAGATCAATTGGGGACACAAACAGGGCCTCATTGTTGTGGGGTGTAGTAGGTGTGTATTGTTGCCCTCGTTATTGTTGGCTGCATTATTGCAGCGAGCCTTGCCAAATGGTTCTTGGTTGGAATTTTTGTTAGGATTCTTCTTGCAGTATATTAAATGAAAATGGAAAATAATAGAAGCAAAAGAATTGAATGCTCAATGAACTTAGAAAATAGCTTCAAACTTTGTTATATTAAGATATTGCTGTCCTCTTTGAGGGGGCAACTTCCAATAGAGTAGAGCTCGTTTATTTAAAAATAATCTCTCCTATCTCATCCTTTTCAACATCAATATACATGCATTATAAACCTAACCCTAATGCTCACATGTCGGCCTTATAATAGAGGTGCATGAGCTTCATTACAATAGATATTCCTAATGTTTCAAGGGTCATCTCCGGACACACAATAGGTGCCCGTACTAAATGGGCAACTGTGACTTACAATGCAAAAATAATAATAGATGATTAGGACATTGAGGTCCTAACAATTTGATTCTGGGTCTTCATTGTGTAATTTTACCATTTCATGTTTGGATAACTTGATGTACAATATGCGTTTTCTTTGTTTGCTATTCTTATCACTTTTATAGTGGTATTAAATTGCATTTTAAATCATGGATTTTGGCTTTTTTTTTCATTGGTTCTCCTTTTTATTGCTTGTGTAGAGAAGGAAGCAATTGATATGGTGGTAGCCATCATAATATTCTTGTTGAATTTTCTTAATCTGTTTTTAAGATTGCATTTGAGGAAAATTCTACCTATCTCAAATTGATGCTACATAGACTTTTTTTGGAGCTTAACTCCATTGTACTTGGGATTAATCATCAATACACCTTTTACATCAATTGTAAGAAGATGGTTTACGATGCATTGTTCACCCCAAAAGGTTTTCCAATCCAAAAGCACGACTTTGGCATGAAAGTCTTTAGGTTGATGTGTTAGCATCCTCCTCCTCTCAGGTACTATCATTGCTAAAGGTTTTGGAGTTGTGCGTTGTGGAATTTCTTTAGCTTGTGGTTGTTTTCATGTGATGTACTTTCGAAGTTTCTAATGGATAGTCAGTTTGCAAAGAAAGTGGCATATCCCATTGGTTGAGGATTTTGTTCCACTATAATGTCTTAACATCTAATTGCTTGTTGGATGTCTGTGTTAATCATTCCGTATTTATAGCAATTGTAGGAAAGAGGGAAGTTTATTAGGCATTATCCACACCAAAAATCTTTGCCAAACCAGAAGCTTGACTTTGGGGTGAAAGTCCTTAGTTAGATGTGTTAGCATCCTCCTCTATGGTACTAACATTGCTAGCAGTTTGGTTGTAATGCCTTGTGAACCTTCTCTAGCTTTTGGTTGTTATCATGTGATACAATTAGCAACTTTCTAATTAACAGGTGGTTTACAAAGTGACATATCCCACTTGCTGAGGATTTCATTCCACCATAATACTCTTAAGAACTTTTGATTTTTATATTGTGAGGTGAGGGTACTGCCTTGTGCTCATTTATGTTGTACTGAATTAAAAATAGTTAGAACTTATGACTGCCTACGATGTATGTGGTGTTGACAGATACTACTATGCTGTTATTGAGTGTGATAGCTCGGCAACAGCAGATTATCTTTACAAAGCATGTGACGGAGTCGAGTTTGAAAGAACATCAAATGTTATGGACCTACGTTTTATCCCGGATGATATGGAATTCAATCATCCTCCTCGAGATGTTGCAACTGAGGTAATGTCTTTATCCAAAAGAATGGTTTTCTCTTCTGTTTATACAATGAAAGGCATAAGAGTTAATTAGGACAATGGCTAGTTCAGGAATTAACCCTTGAAATATTGATACTTGAATAAGGACAATTCAGGAGTAAATATTTGAAAAATTGACAGTTATTTCCAAATTTCCTTTCTAAAACTGCTTGTATTTGGTTACTTCACCTCTTTTCTGAAACTCGATTCTTGTTTACACAATCTAGACGTGTATGTTATCCATTAACAACAGAAATAGATGTTTTGATTTCCAATTTAAAATAAAATAAAAATAAATGAAGTGACCTCATGTTATAAGAAGGGGTGACATAATTTATGAATAGTGTCTTAATGCATGATTTATGATTTGAGTGCCAACCCTAGATTATGGAAAATATATTGAGAATAATGCACTTGATATAAGATCATGCCTGTTACACTTTTTGTTAAACAATTAGTTACTAGGTTGCATCTTTCAGTTATTGTCATCCCAAATATTTTCTTTTTGCACAATTTTTCAGGGTAGAAGAGTTGCAATTTCCTAGATCCATCCATTTTTCTCGAGTTAAGATTTGTTTTATTTTCACATGTTATAAATATGACTGGTTTGCACAACTTTTTTCATCTTTACTCTTTCATGGCCTGGTATATTGTTATGGTTGTCTTTTGATTTTAAATTTCTTTGTTGGATTGGTTAAATCTCTTACTTCATATTGACTGCTAGGGTACGGGTACGGGCACGAGTTCGGTATGCTGAAATGGCAATTTTTTTAAAACCCTCGGGTACGATACGCTACGGGTACGTTCGTACAATATATTTTTAAAAATTAAAAAATATAAATGTATATAAAAATTTAAAGAAAAATGCAGACTTATTAAAATTTAATACTTGTAAAATCATATGGATTCATAATTTCATTATTCATGGAAAACAGATTTCAAATACTTTGTATTAATTCATGAAAGCTCAAAACATAATACATTCAACTTGCTTCACTTTCCTAGAACATATCATCTAAATGATCCTCAAAAGCATCTCCATGAATGACACTTGCAGCTCCAGTCCCACTTGCACTAACTCCACTGTCCAACCCTTGTGTAGGGCTCCCTGTATGTTCATCGTCGATGTCGAGTAGTGAAACATTGGACAAACAACCGGTGGAAACTTCAAAGTCAGTGGTTTCAGATTGAATATCCCAAAGTTTGTTAGGACCTCTAGTATACTCTTCTGTCTTGTGTGATAGGAGGTGCAAGCTGGAATATATGTATACCAAATCCTCAGCCTTCTTGGATGCCAACATGGTCTGTTTGGCTGAGTGAATGAAGCCATAAGTACTCTAGTTTCGCTTTGCTGAAGAATTACTAGCCACCTGTCACAAAAAATGTATTATTAATATACAAAAATGAGTATTATCATGTTAAATTTTAAATTTTTAATTGGTAATCAGAATATCAAATAACAAACTTCATACCTGTTAGAGCAGTTTAATGGCAACAGGGCGTAGGTACTTGGCAACAGGGTGTAGGTACTTGGCATGATGGCTTATGGTCATGCTGGATTTGTCACGAAGAGCCTCTACCCTATGCTACCTTCTGAAGATACAAACATCCCCATCTCATTGCAGATTGCGCTAGATATAGATGGATTAAGAAACAACCTTTTAAATGCTTGCCCTAGTCCCATTTACAACCTCTTGGTCATCATGTGGTGGTTGCTTACTAGGTAACCCAACTATTTCATTGCTATAATATTTGGGGTTTAAGGCGTAAGAAAAGAGATGCAATGGGGTGGTCATTTTGTTCCATCTCTTCATGACTACACTCTTAACTTCATTATAGAAGAATTTTTTCAGGGTCTTTCTCTTTGGCTTGTATGATCTCTTTCATTTTCTCAATCATAGAGTCGATTCCATCATAAAATTTCTCCTATGCAAACACTATCTTTGTCTACAAATCTAATCATAAAAAAAATAGGCTTTCTAAAACTTAGCAAATACTCAACTTGCGCACCACCAATCATCATTAAGGATCAATGCCTTTATCTTATGGGCTCTTTCCGTATTTGATTGCCTCGAGACTATTCACACATTGTCAATCACCATACTGCTCAAAACATGTTTTTACCGTCACAAGTCGTCTCAAGAATTCAATAATAGTACAACCTATAAAATATTAAAAAAGAATGAAAAGAATTCAATAATAGTACAAATTGATTTAAAACTCAAATTTGAGATAAAAAACTTAAAATTAATGAATTGTTCCCTTACCTTCAGTAGTTCCAACCTCGAGAATCTTCTGAAAATGGCTTGAGACGTTATGGTTGGTAACAAACATTTGAATTTTGTTTACCTCTATATATATTTTCTCAATCCATGAGATTTTTCCAATCTTCTGCATCATCAGATTAAGGGGAGTGTATTGCACATGGTGCCCAAAATATGTGCTCATATCTACCCTGTACTATCAACCCTGCTGCCTTGCAATTTTATGAGTTGTTCGTGATGACTTGGACAACGTTTTGAGGGCCCACCGACTCAACATCCTCAATTAGAATGTTTGCAATAAATTGTGCATCTTTTATTTCGCCCTCACAATCAATAACCTTAAAAAAACATCGCCTCTTTAGGGTTTACTGCAACAATGTTGATAGGATGTCAGTTTCGGGAGTCTTTCTATCCATCTGATATAATAGACATGTTAGGAAATAAGGGAATAAAATATGCGGAATAATCGCAACAGTAGAAACTAATATGTAGAAAATATTACAGATCTCAAATAAAAGTGCAGAATAAAATAACACAACACAAAAGAGACAATATTTAACGTGGTTCACCCTATTTGGGCTACGTCCCACCAAGAATCACTTGCTCAAATTTTATTACAAGCCACCGCTCTCTCAATAAAATACCCAGATCTTTTTGGAGCTATGCTCAACAAACTCTACAAAATTCACACCTGAATTCAAAACACATCTGCAATGATACATAATACCTACCATATGCATAAAACCATATAAGTAGACAACTGCTTAAGCAGTTTTACAAAACCGGTGGGTATCAAAACCATGGGCCAAAATCGTCCCATAAATCTATGGGTCAAAAATCCCGCCCATATGAGAAAAAACACGTTTCTCGGTATATCTTAGTGTATAGTCTTCAACACTTTCTCACATGAAAACAGGCTTCACAACCTAACCATCTCCCACTTGGAGACTAGTTTTCCTCTGAGCAAGCTTCTCAACCCTTCACTAGTTTCCGTGAAGACCAACCAAAGCTGAACACAACTTTAGTTTTTCCCTTGTGACCACCCTTGGTCATCATGTCTGCAGGATTCTGACTGGTATGAATCTTCTCCAACTTCAACTTCTCTTCCTCCAAAGCTGTCCTGATGAAATGGTACCTTAACTGTATATGCTTCGTCTTAGAGTGGAAAGCAAAGTTCTTAGCTAGGTGTATAACACTCTGACTAATCACTATGCAACTTTCCTTCCGCCTGCTTATGCCCCAACTCCTCAAGCAATTGCTGTAACCAAATCATTTCTTTGCTTGCCTCTGTGGCAACAACATACTCAGCCTCTGTAGTTGACAAAGCCACCAACTTCTGTAGTCGTGAAATCCAGCTCACTGCTGTCCCACCTACAGTGT
Organism: Taxus chinensis; assembly: GCA_019776745.2. Taxonomy (NCBI): domain Eukaryota; kingdom Viridiplantae; phylum Streptophyta; class Pinopsida; order Cupressales; family Taxaceae; genus Taxus; species Taxus chinensis. Next base: position 739,187,747 of record CM034152.1, on the reverse strand, counting down.
AAACATAACCTGCCGTGCTCTTCCTGCTGTTTACATCTCCTGCCATATTTGAATCTACATAACCAGAAAAAGTGGTGTCTGATCCACTGTAGCACAAAATTGTTCCCATGGTCCCTCTCAAATACCGAAGGATCCACTTTACTGCCTGCCAGTGATCTCTACCTGGATCACTCATAATCTACTCACCGCTCCCACTGCATGGGCAATATCAGCCTTGGTGCACACCATGGCATACATCAAACTGCCAACTGCTGATGAGTAAGGTACCTTGGACATCTGGTTTCTCTCTTGCTCTGTCTTGGGACACAACTCCTTTAATAACTTGAACTGGCCTGCCAAAAGAGTCCCAACCGGTTCAACATCCTGCATATTAAATCTCTCTAAGACCTTCTTAATGTACTCTTCCTGAGATAAAGTCAGCTTCCGTTCTTTCCTATTCCGAGATAATCCTCATACCAAGGATTTGTTTGGCTGCCCCCAAATCCTTCATGGCAAAGGATTCACTTAGTTGCTTCTTGAGTACTTTTATTTCTTGCATGTTTTTACCTGCAACCAACATATCATCCACATACAAACACATGATAATATAACTTCCATCCTCAAATTTCTTTGTATACATGCAATGGTCAGAATGACATCTAATATAACCCTTGCTCTATCATGAAGCTATCAAATTTCTTATACCATTGACGTGGAGCTTGTTTTCAAGCCATACAAGCTCTTCTTCAGTTTGCACACCATCTCTTCTTTACCTTTGACCTCATAGCCCTCTGGTTGCTGCATATATAGTTCCTCCAAATCACTATGGAGAAATGCAGTCTTTACATCAAACTGTTCGAAGTGCAAGTCTTCTGTTGCAACTTATAAGGGGGGTGCGTCTCCATGCTCACAGAGCGATCGCCTCCCCCAGGATGGGCAGACACCATCCGCGCAGGGTAGTGCATGAGGCGCTATCCAGGGAGCCAGAGGGATTCTCGGCCGAGGCAAACGGTTGGCCAGGCATGGGTTGGGGTTGACGACCTCACATGCATGTTCCTACAGAAGATCTGGGCGAGTTGGGCGAGTTAAGCGCGCAGGCTGAAAATGGGTGACCTCCCAAGAAGTTCCCGGTGGCGCACCAATCCAACTCTTGAGGGCTATGGAGTGAGTAAGAGTTGTGCATGGGGAATATGAAAGGACCATGCCGTGAGCCCAAGGATGTCTCAGAATCAAGGTTTAGCCGAGGCGGGTTGGTGAGCAATGTTGGTTGCACTTAGGAACAATGCAGGGTGTCTTGGAGCGAAGAACATACCCAATGTACGCGGAGCAAGTTGGGCAACTCATGTGGGCGATGCAGTGGTAGAGCGGGAGTTGGTTTGAAGCATGGAGACCTTGTACGATAGAGGCCTTACGTTGAGAGTGCAGCGCATGCCTAAAGAGCCAGGTGAGCATGGCAGACAATACAGACCAACAGGGGGAACTCACAACCCCACCAAGTGGAGTGTGGAACACTTGGTGCACTGGACATTCAGAGGATGGGGTGTTCAGCAGACCTTGGAGATATACTCTACCCTTGCGGAGTATGTCCATGCAGTGATGTGCATCGTGGATCAGCAGTGGGACTCCAGAGTTTAGTGACAGTGGACTTGGGGAGACCTTTCAGGTGGCAACGTCCTTAGAAGCAGAGTTCATGTGGGAAACAACCAAGAGGCGTGATGGAGTGAGATTGGGATCCGGAGGTCGAAACGGAGAAGTAACTCGGACGCGAGCGAACCAAGTGTGGCGAGCTCCTCAACCTTGCAGAGGTTAAAACAGCGCAGATGAGTCGAGTGCTCACATAGATGTATCGGAGTGCATCGGAAGCGCGGATGCGGAGTGGGTGCAGAAGCAGAGGCTGAGACTCAGTGAAGTGGACAGAGGATGGTTCACATGGTGATGCGCAACATGGTGGGCTGAGTCAAGGACATCATGGATACTGTTGCAGTGTGGTGAGCTGACAACGAAGGCAGAAGACTTGTGAAGTCAATGCGGTCTGGACGCAGACGGGTGTCTCGAAGAGTAGGCACACCGATGTCAGTGGCCATGACATCGGGGCGAGATCAGAGGTTGGATCGAGCCGAGGGAAGAAGAGTACCTCACCTGCATGTGATGCGGTCTACCAGGATGGCGAGCTTGCTGTGCTCCCCGCAGGGATCCTTGGTGTTGTGGACTTGGGTGACAGTTAGTCAGCAGGTCGGGGTGAGTAGAGGCTCACACCCGGGAAGGACTCAGGAGGAGGACTTCCCCCGTCGGTGCACGCGTAGGTGACCGGCGCGGCAACTGAGGCAGACTCATGGATGGATGACAGATAGGGGCATGTGATGTTCCTCAATGGCCTTGTGCAAAACAGTGGGATGTTCGATAGTGTGCCGGCCAGCGGCCTAGAGCTGGGTCAGTGATGAGTCGTGGAGGCATGAGTTGTGCATTCCCTCAGGTGAACTAAGAAGGCATATTAAGAGCTCCCGATGGTTGTATGGGCAGCCGTGGTATTCGGCAAGTGGTCTTCTGGTGCAGTTGTATGGGCAGCTGTGAAGGGTGTTGGAAAGGTTCACTTGTGCATAGTTGGAGATGCAGTTGGGAATGGGTGGTGCATGAGAGATGGAGAAAGGCGTAGTCTGGGACTACTGGAGTAGCTTGATCCTCCAAGGCGAGCGAAAAAAGTAGTGTCTCAGTGCCGCACGTTGGCTAGTTAATTCCGCTTCAAAGCTAGCCCCGTGACACAACTATTCCTATAACAGTTCTAATAGAAGTCATTTTTACTACAGGAGAAAAAATCTCATCAAAACAAACTCCTTGACCACCAACCAGTCCTTGTATCTTTTCTTGCCTCCTTCCTCTTTGACTCTGAACACCCACTTGTTCTGTAATGCTCTTTTGCCTTCGGGTAGCTTCACCAAATCCTATGTCTGGTTCTCCATGAGAGCCTGATGCTCCTCATCCATGGCCTACTCCCACTTCTTCCTGGCATCTACCTGCATTGCTTCATCAAAGCTCTTTGGCTTTCCACTGTCAGTGAGTAATAAATAATAAAGAGAAGGAGAAAAACGTTCAGGTTCTCTTCTTATCCTAGAAGACCTCCTTAATATAGGAATTTGGGGTTCCTGTTGAGGAGGTTCCTGAACTGATTTATGTGTCACTTTCCCATCTGGAAGATCCTCTACTGCTGCATATTCTTTCTTGGATTCTTCCCTATTTTCCTACAACTGCTGCTTATACATGACTTTCTCATTAAAGACCACATCCGTAGATCGAATGATTTTCTTGTCCTTAATACTCCAACATTTATATCTAAAGTCATCGCCACCATAACCAATGAAAGTACATTTTTTGATTTGGCCTCTATTTTGGTCCTATCATCCTTGTCTATATGGACAAACACCTCACATCCAAAGACTCTAAGAAAGAATCAAAATATCTTGACATACATTACCTGTTGCCACATTTGCCTCCTTGTTTTCTTCCTGTTGTTTCTTCTTGTCCCAAAGTTTCCAACAGTCCTTTGCATACCCAGACTTTCCACAGTGCCAGCATACTATTTTGCTTTTGGATTTTGACCTTGCTCGATCCTTTGATTTTTCCACGGCTTCCTCTATTCTTTTGTCTCCCTCTAGTTTTCACTGTCAAAACATTCCCTGAAGTAGAAGATTCCCCAGAGTTTTTTCTTCGCATTTCCTCGCTTAGAATCACCCCTACAACATCCTCAAACTTCAACTTTGAGTTAGCTGGAACCGAGTTGCTTATCGCTATTACCAGACTATTCCAACTCTCTGGTAAAAAACACAGAACTAATAAAGCCCTAACTTCTTCATCAAATTCTATTGTAACTGAAGCTAGCATATTTACAACCATATTAAAATCATTTAAATCATCTGCTACTGCACCATTCTCAGACATCTTCATATTAAACAATTTTTTAATTAAAAATATCTTATTAGAGGCAGAGGGTTTTTCAAATAACTTCCCTAATGCATCCATCAGTTCTTTTGTAGTCTTTTTCTTTGAAACATTAAATAATACCGAAGATGCAAGACAACTGGATTGTCCCAAGTGCCTTCCTATCCAGCAAATCCTATTCCACATCCGTCATGCTTGAGGGTTTGTTCACCTTCTCAGATAGCGCAATATAAAGATCCTTCTGATAAAGGTAATCTTCCATCTGCATCTTCCAAAGGCTGAAATTTTGCCAGTTGAATTTATCAACCCTTGATCTTCCATCATTTGCTATAGCTCCCACTCAAGATAAAACTTTCCTTGCAATTCAACACTTCAACAAATCAAACCAGGCTCTGATACTAATTGTTAGGAAATAAGGGATAAAATATGCGGAATAATCCCTCACAGAATCGCAACAGTAGAAACTAATATGCAGAAAATATTATAGATCTCAAATAAAAGTGCAGAATAAAATAACACAACACAAAGAGACAATATTTAATGTGGTTCACCCAATTTGGGCTATGTCCACCAAGAATCACTTGCTCAGATTTTATTATAAGCCACCACTCTCTCAATACAATACCCAGATTTGTTTAGAGCTATGCTCAACAAACTCTACAAAATTCACACCCGAATTCAAAGCACATATGCAATGTTTTTCATACATCTATCATATGCATAAAACCATATAAATAGACAACTGCTTAAGTAGTTTTACAAAACCGTGGGTATCAAAACCATTGGTAAAAACCGTCCCATAAACCTATGGGTCAAAATCCCGTCCATATGAGAAAATCACATTTCTTGATATATCGGGCACGTTTTAAGGCCCAAAAAAATAATTTCGGGGGCTGCGGCCCCGAACCCATGCTACTAGAGGTTGCTGCCCTCAGACCCCCGCTCGGGGCCCAGCCCAACCCCAAACCCTGGCGAGGATACATAAAAAGTGTACAGTACTCTTAGTGTACAGTCTTCAACACTTTCACACATGAAAACAGGCTCCATAACCTAACATAATTCGGCCCTGGTTAATTTTAATGGTCAAGGATAATATCTCCCTCATGGTGTTTCACAAATCACCTTATCAACGACATCATATCTCTCATGGTGTTTTATAACGTCATCAATCACCATATGAATGTTATGATGTTTCATTACATCACCAACGTGCCATTCCCATCATAATTAATTTCATTTCTATCGACAAAACCATTAAAAAAAGTCGCTTGAAAGTACCATTGATATCCTTCATAAGATTTTTCACAGCTTAACTTTGGGAGAAGCCAATGCTTTTCATGCCGCATGATCTCTTCTTCAAGCTCTCCATGTAAGAACATTATTTTAATATCCATCTAATAAATCTCCAAATCATATACAACTGCAATAGCTAAAAGAAACCTCACCAAAGCTAATTCCCTCAAATTTTACAACTAGGTGAGCTTTATATTTCTCAAATATACCTTTTACATTGTACTTCTTTTTATATATCAATTTATAACCTGCAGGATTTCTATGAGGAGGTAGCTTAACCATATTCTAAGTCTCATTAGTCCTTAGAGACTCCATTCCTCCTTCATGGTATTCTTCTGAGATGTGTATTCCTTAGATGCAAGGGCTTCATGCACTATTGTTGGATCATCATCATCTATTAATGACAATAGGAAAGTAGAATGGTAGTGAGTGGGACTATACCTTTTTGGTATTGTGCACACTCGTTTTGACCTTCATTACATAGGTGTCTAAGGTTATTCTTCCGCTTAATGATGCTACTTCTTCATCAACAATATCATACTCAACTATAAGATCTTTAGGATTTGTGTCAATTCACACTCTAATTGATTCTTCTTTTGGTTTCTCCTTTATATGTTTCATATCAACCTCTTTATTGTGCACATCCTTTTGTTCAGGAATCCTCTTCAGCTCATAGAAGGCAACATTACGGTTTTAGACCACTTCTTTTGTTATTGGAATTCATATCTTGTACCATTTCACATTGTTTCCATATCCAATGAAGACATAGTTCTTAGAATTATAGTCAAGATTTTTCCTCTTCTCCTTTGGTATATTTACATATGCATCTAAGGTGTTTAATGGATGGTTTCTCACTAGTCCAAGCTTCTTCCATAGTCATATTTTCCGATGTTGATGACGGCGATCAATTTTTCAAATAGCAAGTGGTACCAAATACTTCATCCCAAAACTTCTACTTCAGTGAAAATCCTTGATGCTCTGGTACTTAATGTTGGGTAATCAATTGCATAGACCACATAAACCCAAATAGAAACTTAAGTGGATCGAATGCATAAAATATGAAAGAAAAGCATGAATATTAAAACAATATAAAGCATAAATAAATCACAAGATATAAACATAGGTTTATCCTGGGAAAACCATTTCGGGTAAAAACCCGGCAATAAAGATCTTTATTATTGCACTTAACCTAACCCTATAGTGCAACAAGATCTAAACAAGACTTTGTTTGTAGTACTTTAACAGTCCGTGCATAGCCTTTGTGTAACTACAATATTGACTTATGATACTATATAGTATTGAACACTTAATGTTTTTGGTACACTAATTCATATACTCAGTGATATCTCTCACAACTTGTCTTTAATCCTAGACCCATTTGTTATTTACAAAAAACCAACAACGTCAAATAATTGTTATAACCACTTTCAATGATTAGCTCCTAGGAATTAACATGCTCTAAAACAAATGCATGCTTTAGAAAAACTAATAATTAAACTAATTGAGAACGTCTAAGATTCCCTCTAATCGCCACCGAGACATGTTTAGCCCCTTGCTATGCATCTCCAGTCCTCTACCAAATTTTTGAAAACACATAACATTCATTATCCAATATTGCACAATTCTTCTACTCACCATAAAGTAACTTCGACTACGTACTAGAATGCACATAGTTTGCACTACACTTCCAAACCTCTAGAGCATATTCCTTAATGCTTGAAATTACCCACATGCTTCAACATCAACATGTACATGCTTATAACTAAACTACACATTTCTTCACAACTTTGTATTGCGCACCGGAGTTGTGCAATGCAAACATTACTCGATAGTCACTCTGCAATCAAACCATTATATACTAGGACTTGCATAATACCATGCAAAGTTGAAACATTCCAAACATATTTAAATGAAATAATTTGAGATGTTTATAGACCTCAAATTGAACAAAGCTATCCACATAACTCTATGTTTGTCTTGTAACTAGTCCCAAATAATATGCTTCTTACTCCTAATTATCAAACTAATCATAAATATTTAATTTAGATATACAAGTACTAGCTATAAATAACCACTCCAAGGATACTAAAAAAGTACAAGAGAATGTGAGAATGCATGTCAAAAATAAATGAAACAACAAAAAGATGGAGTAAACATTCATAAAGAATACTACTAACATTATAAACTAGGAAGTAAAAGATTAAAATACTAGTACAAATATCTTTAATCCAATCTATTTGAAAAATGATAAGAGATGTCATTCTCAATGTTCTTATCTTGTATTTTTATTATACCACAATTATCAACAAATTCAATATATTTTTCACAAATTTCCCATTAAATTGTGTCAATCTAGTTATAAGTGATGTGTAAGGAAAAAAAAAATAGGTTCCAACTTCTACATATGGCCAAGATTTTACATTTTTTATTAGCTTATCTTAAATTAAAGAAAAAATCTTAGTGATGGTCAAATGGACATCAAATTTAAAATTAGAATCAAATGAACACATTCAAGGACATTGCAACCCCCACCACCACCCCAATTGCCATTGTAGAATGCACCCCAAGTAATACAACAATGTCAAGAAATCAACATACATTTAGATGTAGCTCAGTGCAATGCTACATAAAATTCCAAAAAACATGACATTAAAGTATATGTAATGAACAAAATATCATAACATTAAAATATTGTAATGTACATAATGTTAAAAAGTCAAACAAACTTACATATAAGTGTAGCTCTATTAAGTTGAGGTTATTCACGTGCCCCTTCCTGATAGACCCCAACCCTAGCTATATGGTAAACTAGATGAATAGATACGTCATATCAATTATCATCGATTGTATCATATATAATAGAACATAGAGGTGGTAATCGACCAATGAGAGAGGAAGGAGACCAAAGTGTGAGTAGGAAAAAAATAAGTTGATTCTATAATAAGCAAATTGAGTCAAATTAACCAATTTGATTCCATCATACTCATATCAATTCATGATTAATATTGAACATAATAAAGAGGTATATGGATGTATATTTTGGTCATTTTGACATGATGAGATCTTTATCCATTTCTATAAAATCACGACATTTTTACAATTTGACTTTTCAATACAAGGTGTCCATGTATAAATAATATGGAAAGTTTGTTTCACAACAAATGGCTGGTTGTGAAAACAAACTATTAGTTAGGGATGACTAATTTGCACTCACTAATCAATATGTGCAAATATTCTTACTAAAACGACCTAAAAAATCTCCTTGATGTAAGCTTACCTCTTTCCTAGTGTGAACACAAACTCAACCAAGCTAGTTAGGTAAAAACCATAAGCTTGCCTAGTGTGAATACGTCAACACCAACACCCTCCCTTGAACGCAAAATTGGAGAGTGAGAAAAGAGAAAAACTAGGAGACATATACTCAAATATGGGTCCAGAGTAACTACGCCAAATCAAATACCCATTTACTAATAATTGGGAAAAAAGAGTCAACCATCGATGAAATGTGTCAGCTCACGAGGTTACCCAAAAACCACTAACAACAAAAGTGGACAAAGCTAACTCATGTGTTGCAAGGTGTCCCGCGAAACACGACTCTACAACCCAAACACAATGTTGAAGTAGATGTCTGGTAGACAAAATGTCACTTAAACTCAATTTTGCATTAGTGGTCTAGATCCACTGCTTGATCGCTGAAAAAACATATGACTATTGTATTTCACTAGAATAGCTCCATTCAAGTAGACTGCATCAGCAGTGTCGACATAGTGCAAGAGTTCACCAAACTTAATTCAATCAACTACCTAAATAGATGAGTCCCAAGGGTTAGCAAAAAACATAACACCCAAAGAAGTATGGATCAACACAACATCCCTCCCATATTGCTAATTGGGTGGAGTGACGCCACAAATCTCTATGAGTGGACGAAGCCTACTACTCGAACATAGACAAGTTGACACTATATGCAACAAGAATATGCTCCTTATAAAAAGAAGACTATCAATTTGTCAAAGGAGTGTCGACAGATACGGATAAAAGATCTCTCAAGAAGATGGCCCTAGTGGTGATGGGAGAGTCATGCAACTGAAGTAGAGAAAAAAGAAGCTCAAAATGAAGCACAAATGCAATGAGGGTAAACTACGGTTAAACAACAAAACCCTTTATGGCTTTGTAAACTTAATGTGCAACTACATAATGATCTCAACAAACAAAACTCACCAAGTAGCGCATAGAAACTCCTGAATGTTGTCAATCTCAAAAAGACGCCATCACTAACAAGAGAGTTGCTCCTAAAAAAACACTTGCCAAATAAGGAGAGCTCAATCTCAACAAAAAGAGCATCAAAGGGTAAGAGGAGTTGTGCGCGGACTAAGAAGTTGAATAGTGGAGGTGTTACACTTGTAGTGCTCTCGTCAAACATGCTTATGATGCTACCACAAATGATGAGATTTCCATCCCAAAGGAATACACATGGTCGAGGGAGACATGTGCATGTGATTTGGTGCAAAGTGCACACAGGTGCATGTAATGATACGTCTAAATGCGTGCCAGGTTGATCATGTTTGACAACTAGAATCTCAGGGTTCCTAGGCCAACTAGTGCATGCAATGATACATATGAATGTGTGCCAGGTTGATCATGTTTGACAGCTAGAATCTCAGGTTTCCTAGGCCTAAGTGAAGCTACAACATAACTCATATGGTGCTCGATGCCCTTATGAAGAGTTAAATGTACAAAAGTTAGATCTTTTTCGTTAAATTAACCCCACGAAACACCTGCATAAAAACCAATGCCATGGTGATAATTCCAGCTAATATGCTGGATAGGAGCAACAATACCCTGAAGATGTCTACCATCACCTCTGCCAATATAAGCCATGGAACAAAGCATATGAGAACCAAAAGCAGTATTGTGCTTCTCAAATGAACCGGGCAAGTAAGCAGGTTGATGTGAAGTTGGGTGAGCAGAAGGTGCAACAATAGGAACACCAGGCACAAAATCAAAAGCTGCAACAACAAGAGCATCAAATATAGGAGCAAGCTCGAAAACTGACAAAGTAGGGTCAACAAGTGTAGGAGAAGTGACTTTAGGTGGATTAGGAGACAAAGTTTGTAAGTCCACATTATTAATCTGATGTTGCAGGCTAGCAAGTTTGATCTACATAGAGTGAATGAGGGCATCATTGTTGTGAATGAGGGAATGCAGAAGAGTGTTTTGCTTTTTAATTTTTCTGTACTCTTCTACAAACTTAATCATATCCTCTTGAAGTGCATAATCTTTGGAGAAAAGCTTCTCATTTTCTGATTGTCGAGCAAGAAGGTTAGGGTTGGTAGCCATTATAGAAGGCGAAAAAAGAAGCAAGTAGTGTATGTGTGAGGGGGTCTAACCGCCTATCAAATCAGGCCTCACCCTCTGATCTTTGACAAATGAGATCCGAGGAAGTTTGACTGGTAGAAACTGCACTATTGCAAATAATAAGATTCCTGAATGAACTGAACAAAGGGGCGAGGAGTGGGGGTTTGGGGGCAACAACTCCTAGCAAGGTCAATGGACAGCCCTGCCCCCGCTCAGGATCTGAAGGCAGTGCCTCAAGCGCTCCTTGTTGCAATACAGGGTGGGATCGAGGGGCAGCACCCCTGACACTAAACACAGTATACAACTTGCACAACCCTTAAAATGGCCAAAAATTACCTGTTTGCAGAAAAAAATTGAATCCCACTTTACAATCATTAGAATTCCTTTTCTACACAATATCCCCCCTAACAAAAAAATGTCATTCCCTCTATAAATTTTGCCCCCTCTTTTAACAATATCGTCACTCAAACAATAAAAATAATAAAGCCCCCCTTAATAATATGCCCTTTTAAGCTATGCCTTCTTCAAATAGTAAGGCTCTCAAAAAATAATGCCCCTCTCTTAATGACCTCATACAATTTGTTTCCCCCTTATAAATAAATACCTCCCCAACAAAAAAACACATTTTTTTAGGTAAGACCCCTCCTTACAATTTAAAATAGGGTTTCTTGAATAACAAACACCCTCTCTTTAAAATTTGTTTTTAGTAGCGGCAGACCCAACGCAACTGACAGGTAAGCCAACATTAATAGCCTGTCTAATTCTGCGATAGAAGGGCTCTGTTTCTGTACGAATCTGTCCATCTGTAATGGGGATCACATTGGTAGGGATATAGGCCGACACATCTCCAGCTTGTGTTTCAATGACGGGTAACATGGTCAAGCTACAGAAAACAACTCGTGAAAGAGGGAAGAGGGTATGATTCGAACCCAAGACCTCTCTTAAAATGAGTGTTTTAGGAGGAAAAAGTTGCAAAACCATCCCACCAAACAATATTCTCAATTACAGTTAGCTAGATCATTTTTTAGTTTTAATTTGAATGTTAAGCTGGCAGGGAGTGGATTGAGAGCACTGTTCAAGTCAGGCCACGTGGTGGCTTTGGTGTTGAAGTAGCAGCCAAAGAAAGATCACTCAGGCAAATGACTGTTTGGCGATGCAGCGGCAAGGTTGGTGGTCACTCTGGCGGTAGAGGAGAGGAGGTGCCAGTGTATGACCGTGAGGATTTCCAATGCCAATTAAAACGCAAAACAAATGTGCATATTTCCACTCGTGAAAAACAAGCCAAATAAACATCCAGCTGTAGGTACAGTCTGGTGAGGAGTGTGTTTGGGAGTTGCCAACACATAACAGTACACACTGTCAGTCTGAGTTCTTCAGAATTATGCTGAACACTTTCAGAATAGAAGTCAAATTTGATTTAATTTGAGGTCTAAAACAGACAGCTGTGACTGATGGCTGTGTCAAATGACGGCTGTGAATGCATTATTCTACCACTACTTCCTACTTGAGTGATGGACAATCGAGCTCAGGCACAGGCCCAAACAAGAATAATAATGTGCATTGCCGATGCTTCAATAAATAATCATGCAATGCCGATTCCGCTGTAGATAGAAAGCAGGGGCAGAGACAGCACGGCCAGGAGAGGCGACCGTTAAACAGGAACCTGCTATGCCAATACAAAAAAACCTCAATTCCAATGCTTGTTTGGCCCGATTTGTTTTGAGAGGCCGTCCTTATGGAGATTGAGGGAAGAGTGCCAGAGTTGGAGGGATGTGCATATCAATATCAGCGCTATGCTTCAGTTAATATCATCACCAAACAAATATCAATTAATATCAAACGCCTCAGCATATCAATTCAGCATGTGATTAAGCATGAATGCAGGAAACCCATTTAATATCAATGTTGATTTCCAACATTCCAACATGTGGCACCCATATCAATATGATCAACACCTTGCATTTAAATTTCATCACGTAGTGGATAGTGAACAATGCCTAATCAAAACTCCAATACCAGAATGAATGCATGGAACGAAATTGGAAATTGGAACACCTTGAAGCCGACACCAGTATATCTCTGCTACAAATGAATAATATAGCAGCGCTAGCAAATGAGTGAGAAGCACGTATGCCTCGTGTATAAAAAATAACCTGAACACCAAAGAATGGAAAAAGTGTACAGCTGCAGTCCAACGTTTCTCTAATACAACACCAGTTATAATTCCTCTAAAGCCAGACTAGTATTCTTCATGCAAAGACAATTGGACAGGCGCTGAAATCTTGCAGATATAAATAAATCTCTGCTAGTACGGATGCAATAGTTGGTGAATAAAAAAATTTCAATTTTATTTTTTCATAGACTTTCAGCTGGATAATGGTCACATGAAGGCAGCTTTGATACCATATGGGAGTAATGAACACTGTCAAGCCATATGATCCCTTCAACAAACCATTACCAAATAAGGAAAGCGAAGCCATAAGATTCATAACACATGACCAAAGTCTCCATTATTGCCTCTCAATATTTACAATTTGTTTTATTTGGTCAGAGGTTGCATAAATAAAATTAAAAATCTCTCACATCTTGTTCAACAAATAAATCAGTTACATATATAGCCTTTCAATCTCCTATTAATGAGGAGATTAGGCTCATCTCACCATCTTCACAATTCCTATAAACTCTCTACTTAGCCTTATCCAAGGTGAGTTATTACTCACGTACAACTCAAATAATTCTCATATAATTAATCTCACACTCAGTTATAACTACTAATATGAGTACTAAACATTATATTCCTAACATTCCCCTCCTTAGTATGAACATTGGAATAGTGGCTATAGGACTAGATGAGGTAGAGAAGGAACCGGTTGACCTCTTATCGACCATTCACTGATCGGAAACCATTGACCCATTCCAGTGGTGGGAACTGCGAACAGGGATACACACACTTGATCAACCTTCACTCCATGTATTTACACTTGGTTCACTATTAAGTACAACACCTAGGGGAACAAGAACTGTTACACCCACATATATTTTTTAAGTTTCAGTGAGCGTTGTACTTCTCACTGATACAAGGTATCACATAACACAACTAGAAAGAAACTGAAATTTGAGGACTGTGTCCTTGTTGTCGTGTTTGCAGCCATTGTTCATGATTGCTGCCACTCAATCACGAACAACATATATGACCCCCCCCACTCGTAACCATCCTCAGTGTTGGTTTGGTACAGATTGGTTTGCTACTATTGCAATATGCAGCCCCATGGTTAGCAGGGAATGAAAGGCATTGTTTGGCCTCCTTCCTCCATTGTCTCCGACCTCCAACTAGGCTCACTTAGTCAGATGAGTCGTGATGTGCTCCGATAGTTCTAGCAGGTTCTTTGTGCATGCACCTGTTGCTTCCATAGGAATTGGAACCGCCATAATTAAAACAATGGGTGTCGGATTCAACCGAGAATAAACCCCTTTATAATGAGACAAGTGTTTGCATTTTTTTATAAGACACGACATACACAAAAGCTGTTTTTGATTGATGAAAAAAACAACCTAGAGACATTAACATATTCTAATACAACTAAAGGCCAATATTAACATTTTTTTGACTAGACATCTATAAACTATTGACCTTTCAATTTAAAAAAATAAAAATAATAAACCAAATATCTAAATAAGAAACTAAAATACTAAAATCTAAAATAAGGCCCAATATTAAAAAGCTTTTATCTAGACATTTATAAACTATTGACCTTTCAATTTTTAAAAACTAAAAATAATAAACCAAATATCTAAATAAGAAACTAAAATAATATAAATCTAAAATAAAGCACTTATGTCGTATTAACCTATTTAAAACCTATAGACTGTGTATGCTCATCACATTAAAACACGACGATCTTTTGACTCACATCACACTATGGTTTAACTCATTAACTATAATAAAATTAAACAAACTAAAAATAAAAAAATTATCATCTAAAGAATTATTAAACATATAATTATAAAGAAACCAATAAAAAGAACTATATGAAAGCCTAATTAACCAAATGAATTTGAACAAAGACTAGGACCTAAGTAGCCGATATGTTTTGGGTACGGGTACGGAGTATCCGATATGTGGATACGACAACTTTTTTTTGGCCCCGGATACAACATCGGATACGACAATACAAAAAATATATAAAAATTAAAAAATATATAAATTTCAGCCTACTAAATAGGAATTAAGTTATCAACCACATTATGCATATGAAAGACAAGATAATTAGATAACTTATAAGTTATAAGCTAAATAAGTAAATAACCACAATAGACAAGTCATAATTCGTTAAAACGTAGAAACTTAAAAGCTTAAAAGTTAAATACTTATATATTAAATTCAATTTATTACACCAAATTCCAATAATCAAAGTTCAAACTATCTTTCAATATTCATCATATTCCTCTTCATCAAGAGCATTAACATCATCATCATTATGTGGTTCATTAGGATCACATGGACTCAAACCACTCCCACTAAGGCCATTGCTAGTTGCACCCCCTTGTGCATGTAGTTCTCGCAGTGCCAAAGAAGTCTCCAATCCCTCATTTAATGGTAGGTGGGAAATGGAAACATTTAAGTCAACTATCTCTGGATCAATATCCCAATGTTATGTTGACCCTTCCTTGTACTCTGACTGTTTGTGGGATAAAAGGTGTAAGTTGGAATATATGTATACCAAATCTTCATCCTTTTTAGCCCCCAACTTGTTTCACTTCTGTGAGTGGATGAAGCTATATGTACTCCAATTGCGCTCAGAGGAAGATGGACTTGCAACCTATTGAGGCAACACAAAGTCAACGCAAAGTTCAAATTTAAACACTCAAATTTAAATTTAAAAAAACTAATAGTTAGAACAAAAAAAGAAAAAAGAAAAAAAAACTTACCTGTGCCAAGATCTTGATTGCAAGAGGCTGCAAGTAAATTCATGCAAGACCTTGGAGGTACCACCACATATGAGCATCCATCTTGTATTTGCTCCAAAGAGTGAGAAGGCCATGACCTGTTTTTTATATGAAATTGCCAAACTCTATCATAACCATGTCCTGGGCCTCAGGATCAGGGAAGAGACTAGACAATGCTGCCATATATCCTTGACTGACTTCCGCATCCCTATATGGTGCTATCCTCCCCGGCAAGGAAAAGATCTTTGTGTTGTAGAATTTAGGAGTCCATGCAAAAGCAAGTAGATGTAGTAGGGTGGTCATTTTGTTCCATTGCTCAATGAGAATTGATTGTACTTCTCTAATTTTTTTTTCCTCAGGATCTCGTTCTTTTACATTTATGACGGCTTCTATCTTCTCAATCATTGAGTTGATACCATTATATATCTCTCCTAGACATGGTTGATCCATGTCAGTAAAACGAATCATGCTCATAATGGGCTCAGTGAAACTCAACAAATAGTCTACTCAATCCCACCGAGTGTCATCTAAGATCATGGTCTTCACTTTTTGAGCCCGTACAATGTTTGATTGCCTCCATACAACCCACGTGTTGAAAGTTACCATCTTGCTGAGTGCCTCTCACACCTTCACAAGTCGTCTCAAAACGATTGTGTGTGATGTGAACCGAGTCTCAACAACCTAATAAGAACGAGAAACAAAAATTAAAAACTTTTGAATACTAACTATACTATATTTTAAAAATAAAAAACTTATATTTAAATTAAAGAGAGAAGAAAAGTAGAATCCCTTACCTTCAATAACTCCAAATGCGAGAATGATCTAAAGATGCCTTGCCACTGGTGATGGTTGGTCACAAACATTTGGATTTCTTCACCCTCTGCATACACTTGTTGAATCCACTCTATTTTGTTGGCCAACTTTTTTAGCGTTAAATTGAGTGAATGCACAACACATGGTGTCTAAAAAATATGCCCATACCTTGCCTCAACTAACACTCCCGCGGCTTTGCAATTCTTGGTGTTGTCCATTATGACTTGGACAACATTTTGAGGCCCCACCGCCTTAATGGATTCGAAGAGGATGTTGGCAATGAATTTAGCATCCCTCACTCTCCCCTCACAATCAACTGCTTTAAAAAACATTGCCCCTTTAGGGCATTTTGCAACCACATTGATCAAAGGGTGGTTTTTTGCATCTTTCCATCCATCAGAAATGATGGACACACATGTTTTGGCCCATGAGTCTCTAATTGGTTGTAAGGAGGTTTCCACATATTTTCTTTGTTTTTCCAATAAGGTGGTGCAAATCTTCTCATAGCCTAGTGATTTGTACCCTTTTGGGGGCCTTTCACCATCTCTTGCCAATAAGGTGACCTCACAACATTAAATGAAAGTCCATTTGCATACACACATGTTGCAATGCTCATCTACAATATCCTTGCTCTCATTTTGAAAGGCCTTTTGCAATGGTCTATTTGTCTTACTTCTCTTTCGTGAAAGAGGTGAATCCTCATCATCCATGGAGGTAGGCGTCACAAATGGATGTGGCATGGTTACGATTGGGGAACCAATACTTGATGGGGCGACAGGAGGCCTCGTTGATCGAGATGAACTTCCTCTTTTGGACAATGGATGACCCGCTTTCAAAGCCAAAGATGCCTCTGCATCTTCTTGCTCTTTGATATATGCCAAAACTTGTGCTTTTGGCACCCCAACATTATTTTTCCCCTTGCATGTTCTTATACCATGACCCGGTATTGCACACAAGTGGCTTTTCATCGACTATAAGACCCTTTGAATATTGATTCACACTTGTTGCATTTCCAAACAAAACACCCACCACCTGGAAGTTGCTGAAGTATTCTGACATGCCTCCATAATGGTGAATTCGGGTCAAATTCTTTGATTAAAGATTGCGTAGAAGAGGTGGAACTTGCTGCCATTGTACTTCTACCTACAAGGTTCAAAACCAACATAAGCAAAAAAAACAATGGGTAAAATTTAAAAATATAACTTAAAAGTTAAACTCTTTGCCCTAGGGCATAACATGATAGCATGCATTGAAAATTTCAAAAATCGAAAAGAAAAGAGCAGTTTAAAAATAAAAATTTCAATTGGGAAAAAAGAAAATAATGAACATAAGCAAATACATGAAGTGTGTGAAAGATTAAATAACAAAAAATAAATGAAAAAACAAACTTAAAAGTTAAATAATAAAACTTAAAACCTTAACTTAATAATTCACAAATCCTCCTTCTTTGAAGCTCCTCAATGGCCTTGACAACGAATACACACTCCTACTAGCTTAGGAATATACTTACAATGCTTGTTGATGAAGTATCAAACCCTAGACAAGAAAAATGAAAGTTTAGAGAGGCAAAGATTAAATGAGGAAAGAGAGGTAAGTTTCTTTGCATTTATGTTTTGTTTTTGTGTTTTACTTTTGTTTTATTGTTTGTAGTTAACTTTTAGGGTTTTAAAGAAAAGAAACTTATATTTTTTAATATTAAATGTCATTAAAAAGATGTTAAAAAAACAAAAAAATACGTTTTTGGCTTGGAAACGTGGGTGGGAGCGGGTAGGGTACGTCCGGGTGCATCTGCAGACGTACCAAGACGTACCTGGGGGTACTGGACGTACCCTGCCCGCTCCCACAGATGTTTCCTAAATGTATCCGTACCATATACGTTTGTATTGGTTTCCAGTGCCCCCCTGCCGTACCGGTATCCTAGACTAGGACTATAGGGACCGAAATTAAATGGAGGGAAAAATCATCTTTGCTTAGTGAAGGACTAGCTCCCACAGGCTTAGATGTGAAACACCCAAGGAACTGCAGGAAGAAAGGACTTGTGTATTATGTAATATAGGGGTAGTCGAAATGGAGGAGCATTTCATCCTTGAATGTCCAAGGTAGATGGACATTAGAGCCTGAGGAAATTGTAAGAGTTGGCTCCATGGTAGAGCTATTCGAGGAAAGCAAAATAAAAGGTTTGGGGGAGATGTTAACTCAAATTAGCAAGAAGAGGAGCAACATTCTAAAAGATTCCAGTACGCCTGCAAATCTTTAATTAGTTGGTGTTTTCAGTGGTCCCATAGACCATTCTGTTTTGTGGATGTAATTAAATCCGTTTCATTTCATTCATTCACTGATGACATACCACAGGTTACATTTATTCTTTCTCTTTAATGTGGGTTTGTCTTCTTTGAACAAGACAAAAAAACTTTACAACGAAAAATATAATTGCAAATATGGCAATCCTGTGGAGGAGAGAGGTAGACACACAGCTGTCAGAGATAAATAGGATTACAAAGAATTCCATGGCATGTAAAGTCTATCAGCAGATTGTCAGGGATTCGAACATGAATTGCATGGAGGACTTGGCAGAGCTTTTGGACATGCACAGGGGTCGTACAAGTAGGCATGCAAAGTGCTGTAAACTCAGATCTGCATAGGTATTGATAGCCCACAAGTCTTCCCTTTGCCTTTTACCATGGTGAAGCCTAATGCTAGACAGCCAGTGCACAATTGTTTGCCAATGTCCAACAGAGCATGGATCAGCTTTTGCAGATTGAATGATGATGGAAGAAAAACACTGTGACATGATATGCATGAGGATGCTGAACTGAGTTCAGACATGCAAATGGCAAAGGAATATGGTAATCCAGACTTGATACATGCAAAATAATTGCGTCGCTTGGGAAATGACTGTAATGATGCAAGCACTGATCCATGCGACTCGGGATTTTATATGCCCAGGTACACTGTTTGTGAAAATGGTATGATGTCTTTGGCTGACTGAGAGGAAGATTTTCAATGCGTCGCACACAGTGTGTGTAGAGACAAAGTTGGCGTGAGATTAAGACATGTGAACAGGTCTGCCAAAACAAATATGGATGGTGTAGTATATAATGAATGCTTAACTTTAAAAATCATATAATACATGGATCTGTAAAGAAGACTGCTCGCAAATGGATATCGCTGACATAAATTAACTTAATCCCTACAAACTATAACCTGAAGTTACATTTTTTTTTATATCTTGAATGAACTTCATAACTAGGGACAATAACATACTGCCCCTTGGCCATTTTTAAAACTCCATATTGCTCTCATAGGGTACCTGCTCTGATACCAAATGTCGTATATGGTCAGAGATTGCACAGATGAAATCTAAAATCTCTCATATCTCATTCAACAATAGAACACTTACATATATGGCATTTCAATCTCCTATTAACGAGGAGATTAGGCTTATCACAATATCTTCACATTTCCTATAAACTCTCTACATATCCTTAGCTAGGTTAGTTATTACTCACACACAACTCAATCACTCTCATACAATTAATCTGACGCTCATAACTGCTATTGTGAGTACTAAACATTCTATTCCTATCACAATCCAACTTTTGAATACAAGGGATTCCATGTATAAATAACATGTAAAGTTTGTTTCACAACAAATGGTTTGTTGTGAAAACAAACTATTAGTTAGGGATGACTAGTTTGCACTCACCAAATGGTACGTGCAAATAATCTTATCAAAACAACCACCTAACAAATCTCCCTAATTTAAGCTTACCTCTTTCCTAGTGTGAACATAGACACAAGCAAGCTAGTTAGGTAAAAATTAGAAACTCGATTAGTGTGAACACGTCAACACCAATACATGGACCACTGGGTCTCGTGGACTTGATTAAAATCATTTCATTTCATTCCATTTCAACGTTCTCTTTCACAATAGGTATTCATTATATTTTATTTTATTCGAGCCTTTATTTAGTTTCGACTTTATTTTATTTGGCCTTGAATTTCCTATATTTTTAGGTGGCTAAATTTAACGCTTCTACTAAACATTCTAGGTGGGTTAGTATTAATACCGAAAAGACCCACGCTTGAAATCATCTTCAAATGACCCTTGGGGATCTTATTTGGTCAGCGACAACACCATTTTTTCAAAATTGGATATTTTTTTGAGAGGTATACAATGATGCCAACAAAATCTGTATGGTGTTGGGTCTCATGGTGGTGACACTATGTCGAGGTCCACCTTGTGGTATGGTGGCAACAATAGAATGTATTCTTGAGATTATTCGTCAATTAGTGAGATATGGGATGACTATGTTATGTATTCTTCCATTGAACTCTGAAGTTAGATATTCTTCTCTCAAACTCTGAAGATATATCTTCAGTTTGAATTAGAGATAGGGGCTTTTGGAATTTAGAACAGTGAAGATAGAAAATTGATGGAAGGTTGTAAGGAAGCGAGCAAGTACAACTTGCACGAGAGATTGCCAAAAAGTCTAGAAGTCAATCTTGGTGTGTAGTGTGTTTGTATTTGAGAGTGGATATAGTAACTAGAAGCCTGCTATGCTGATAAAACTATTGATGTGATGGAGTTTTAAATTGTAAACAAAATTTGGAGTGTACTTTCTCTCAGCTGGTTATTTGTGTGTGATCCTATAAATCAATAAAAAAGAAAAATTGCCTGTGTGAATTTTGATTCCATTCTCTCTGTGCACTTTGACTTAGTTGAGTGATTGGTTTTTTAACGGACTCTTGACCACACCATTGTGTGCTGTTTGGAGTAAAATTCTAAGTTGTGTTTTTGAGAACTGTGTAGAATGGCTTAGAGGAATATGTTTTGGAAGGGGAAGAGGAGGTCGACCACCAAGATTTTTTGAGATGATGAGAGCCATACAAGCTAGATTGGATGTTGTTGGAACATAATGACAAAGAGGAGTTGCCATATAATGAGGAAAGTGATGTTGAGGAGCAACATGAAGTCCAACCACAAAAAATGAAGGAAAGCTCGGACTTGAAGAAAAGATTACGAAAATCCTTTGCAAAATTAGAGTCAAGTACAAGATTGATACTTAACTTTTGTAGAAGTTAAAATTGTGAGGGGTTGATAGATTGGATTATAGGGCTAGAAGAGAAGTTTGTGTATGTGTAAATAAAAGATTTCCAAAGGCTTAAATTTCCATGTATCAAGTTGAAAGGTCACACATCTCTTTGGGGAAACTTGATCAACAATAAGAAAGAAATGGTCTTAAATTTCCATGTACCAAGTTGAAAGAACACACATTGCTTTGGGGAAACATGATCAACAATAAGAAGAAATGGAAGAGGACAATCAAATATTAAGACTTAGAATATGATGGTTTCAAATTGTAAGCTAAAATCTTTTGCCTTGTAGTTGTAATTTGAGTTTTCTCAAGTAGTTTTAGAATTTGAAGTAGAAAGAGTTGAGTTTAAAAGATTACACTAAGGAGTTCTACAACTTGATTGTTAGATTTGGTCCCACAAAAAAATATGAAGATTGTTAGTCTTGGTCTTGTGATTTTAATTGAAGATTATAGAGTTTGCTTGAGTCACATTTTGTAGAAGAAGCCTATCAATTAGGTTTGAGGGTGGAAGAAAAGTTGTCGTGAAGACAAAAAAGTGTTAGAGAGAAAAAGAAGGTGAAAGTGATGTTGTTGTGGTTAGGGGTTCCAATGAAGGGATGCCTTGTACCACGAACTCACAAATTCAAAATTAGATTGCACCGAAACAAGATCTCAGGGACAACTTTAACATGAAACAATGAAAGCTCCTCCTATTAATATGAGGAAAAGATTGTAGACTCAAGTACAATGGCATTGCATCCCAATGACAACCCTGTGACAAGAATTTGTAAAATTTCTCTATGAATTCCAATCCTATGACCATCCTAAGCTTGTAGACTCTGCAAAGCTCTACAAAACCTTTGTTGGCTCAACTCATCATGATCCAAAAATGGATCAGGAATAGCCCAATTCTATGTATTCTCTATATTTTATACTTTCTCCATAGGATCTCAGCTCATTATGTCTTCACAAGATGGTCTAGTCAGGATGGGGGTGATCCGAACACATTCCGAATGATGTTTTGGGCCATTTGATGTTCTGTTTCAAGGGGATTTTTTAGTTGATGGTTATGCAACCACCCTGATGATTACATAACCACCACCATGTGTAAAGTGGAAGTTGCACAACCACTACAATAGTTATGCAACCACCTTGTTAGTTACGTAACTGCTGGTTTTCAGAAAGTGGCAGTCATGTGTGATATGGTTCAAGAACTCAGGATCTCAACAATTGCAAATTTTTGAGCTTCCCAATCGATTTTTTTCCCCTTTCCATGCCTCCCTAAGCCGAGCATCTATAAATAAAAGCATTTCCAAGGATTCAAGCAAGTGTTTTGGGTGAAATCAAAGTGTGAGAAAAGTTGGAGAGTTGTTTTCTTTTCTTGTTTGTTCATGGTGAAGAGTTTTTTATTGTTTAAAGAGATTGAGAGCAAGTAGATACAATTAGGAGTTTCATTCTTTCTTGAAGGCCAAATTGGCAGTAAGTTGTATCATTTTGAGATTACATAGTGAAGGGGAGCTAATTTTCTCACCCACTGGAGTTTTTCCCACATCGGGTTTCTCCAGGATAAATCTTGTCTCATTCTTGTCTCTTCTCCTTTCAATTTGCAGCTTAATTGTGGTTGATATTACACACTTAACTGGTTTAACAAATAACTCATAAGTTTCATTCATAATCACGAGCATAGTGATGTGTTTATTGTTAAGTTAGGTTTTTACATATCAGATTGGTATCAGAGCAGTTAATATTTCATTTTTTTTGTGTGGTTAACTTGTGTTGAGATTGCAGTTAGATGCCCCTTACCCAAAAGGAAAAAGAAAGTGGTGAAGGTAGCCTTATTCCTTTTGAAGCATAGATTTATACAAGGAAGTGGAAACAAGGAATTCCAGAGATGGCTCAAAGAGATGATATACAGGATAGTGGTGAAGAGATTTTCTACAAGTTGGAGGCTAATGTGGTAAGTCTTGTCCAAAGATATGGGTAGTATTTCCTTATCCATTGGGAAATTGGAGTCCATCATGGGACTACTCATGGAGAAGCTTGGTGTTACAAATGAGACACTAGAAGATCGTGAAGAAGAGGTTCGTGAAGAAGAACCGTCTCATGCCATTCCCACACCTCCTCCATTCAAAGTGAAGGCCAAGATCAAAATTGAGCCTTATGATGGAGATGTGAATGCTGAGAAGCGAGACCATTGGCTAGCTCAATTGGAGGTATATTTCAGTTTGCATCAAATTAATGAAAGTCAGAAGATTTCCTTTGCTCGGTTAAAATTAACCAAACATGCTTTAACTTGGTTTGAAAGTTATGTTCATACATTAATTGTTAAGAAGCTTCCTCCAATTACTAAGTGGGATGTTTTTAAGAAGATAATCCAAAATAAAGTTTTATCCTATTTGCTATGAGGAAGAGAGGTCCATGTATTGGCAATATCTCAGGTAGAAACAAGGTGAGACTGTGCAGGAGTATACCAGTGAGTTTCGGAAGAAAGCTATTCAGATGGGAAAGGATGTAGCAGATCAGGACCTATTGATGAAGTATATCAGTGGACTCCATAGCCATTTGAGGAGACCCATCCTCTTGGCCAAGCCTGTAGATGTAGATGAAGCTTGTACGCAAGCTCACTATTTGGAGATGGACAAGAAAAAGAGTTCATTCTACCTCTCAACATGCTTCAAACAAACAAGGTGACGCCAAACAGAAGGACAAAGGAAAAGGAAAGGGTAAGAAAAATGCTACTTCTATTTCTAAAAAGGATACTTAAAATTCATTGTGGGCACTATGATGTTGACACTCATTCTAAGGAGAAATGTTGGAAGCTCCACCCAAAATTACATCCCTTCAAGAATAAGAAGAATAAAAAGAAGGCAATGGCTGCCCTCCAGGGAGAGGAATTATTTTTCAGCAAAGAGATGGATGAGACTATGTGTCGTTATTTCTTCATCCAAAGAGAGGTATGTTTGGGTAGTAACAGTGTTGCTCAGGAAAATGAACTAACGAAGGTTTTTTCATTTAAAGATTCAAGTGAAGAAAACTAAGGTGGATGCTCTTTTTGATACATGTTCTCAAGATAATTTAATTAGTAAAGAGTTAGTGGACAGGTTGAAGTTGGAAACTTACAATCACCCAAGATCGTATTCTTTGGGTTGGGTAAAGAAAGGTATAGACATCAAGGTAATGAAGCAGTGTAAGATCACTTTTGGTATTGACAAAAATTCTATTGATGAGGTTACTATGGATGTTTTCCCCTTGATGTGTGTGGTGTATTTTTTGGCAGCCCATATTTGTATGTCAAGGATGTTATCTTCATAAGGAGAGCCAATCAGTACCACTTGGTAAAGGATGGTAAGAGCTATGTCATTTCAGCCTATTCAATAGATTCAAAGATATCTTTGGTAAGTGCCAATGAATCCCAGAAGCTCATTAATGTTAGTGGTAAATTTACATTACTTATGTTGAGGGATATGCCATATGATGAGATTGTTACCTCTAAAACCACTTGTAGCATGTTTTCTAATAAAGAGCAGGAACAAATAGTAGAGTTGGTTCAGCAGTTTAGAGAGATACTTCAAGAACCTACAAGGATGCCCCCAGTCAGGGTAATTGAGCATGAGATCCAGTTTTTACCCAATAGTCCTCTTCCAAACTTGGGATTATACAGGCAATCTTTGAAATATTCCAATGAGGTAAAACAACAGTTACAGTCTTTGATTGAACAAGGTATAATCCATCCTAGCACTTCTCCATGTGGTTCTCCTATTGTTTTAGTACCTAAGAAATATGGTTCATGGAGAATGTGTGTTGATTATAGGGATTTAAATAAAATAACCATTAAGAATCGGTACCCTCTTCCTCACATTGATGATTTATTAGATCAGTTATAACATGCTAAATATTTTACTAAGCTTGATTTGAAGTTCTAGATATCATCAAGTGTGGATCAAGGAAGAGGACATATAGAAGACAACATTCAAGACTAGGCAAGGGTTATATGAATGGTTGGTATTACCATTCAGGCTATGTAATGCACCAGTTACCTTCATGAGGTTGATGAATGAGGTAATGAGGTTTATTGATTCCTTTGTTATTGTGTACTTGGATGACATTATTGGTTTTTAGCAGAACTTATGAAGAGCATATTGATCATTTGCATCAAATTTTGCAAGTTCTTAAGGAGAACCGACTTGTGTTGAATGAAAATAAATGCAAGTTTGCACAAAAATCACTTATCTTTTTGGGACATGTGATTGGAGATGGAGAGTTAAGGATTGATCCAACTAAGCTAGAGGCCATTCAGAATTGGCCTACACCATCAAGTTTGACAAAGACCAGGAGTTTTGGTGGAGCAGTTCAAGTATTTACAAAAGTTCATTAAGAACTTCTCTTCCATAGTAGTGCCACTACATTTAGTGACAACAGGGGGTAAGACATTTTATTGGGGTAAGAAACAAATATTGTTTTGATTCATTTAAATATAAAATCAGTCATGCTCCAATTTTGGCTTTACCTAACTTACAACTACCTTTTGAAGTGGAAAATGATGCCAGTGACTATGCTATGGGGGATATCCTACTTCAGGGAGGTAGGTTGATATGTTATCACTATGAATTGTTTCATGGTGTAATTCTGAATTATTGTACTTATGACAAGGAATTGTATGCTCTTGTTCAAGTAGTCAAGAAATGGAAACATTATTTGATGGGTAAGGAAACTATCATTCATATGGATCATCAACCTCTTTAATATCTGTAGACTCAAAGTAAACTTCAATAAGCTAAGCACTATAAATGGATGGGTTTCTTACAATAATTTCATTTGGTTATTAAATATAAAAAGGTGTGACTAAAAAATTAGACTGACATGTTATCTAGACCTCCTCTGATTTCAGTTTTGGGCACGTTAACTCTTCTTGATCCTTTTTTGTGTGAAGCATATCAAGAAGGCTATGAGTAGGATCTAGATTTTGTAGAGATATTTCAGCAGAAACCTCCAAGCGAGGGATTTGAACCTAGATGGGAATACTATTTCAAGGATGGTTTTCTCTACAAGAATGGGAAACTCCATGTGTGCCTAGGAGGGAAAGAGTGTAGTTGATGAGAGAATTACACACTTCCATGGTAGCCAGTCACTTTGGTGTGAAAAATACTATAGAACCTATAGAGGTATGTGTATTGGCCAAACATGCAAGCCAAAGTTGCTAAATTCATCATGATTTGTGTTTTATGTAGTATAAACAATCCTAATAATAGGAATTTGGGGTTATATATGTTTTTCAGTTCCTTCCCAACCATGGGAAAGTATCTCCATGGATTTTGTGGGCTGTTTTCCTACCACCAAAAATGGTCATGATTATATATTTGTGATTGTAGATCGATTTAGAAAAATGTGTATTCTTATTCCTTATAAAAAGACCATTAAGGCCAGTGATGTAGTAGAGTTATTTTTTTCTAATGTGTGGGTTCACTTTGGTTTACCTAGTTATATTGTGTCAGACAAGGACTCAAAGTTTGTAGGGAAGTTTTGGTCTAATTTGTGGGAAAATATGGATACAAAGCTAAAGAGGTCTACCTCCTTTCATCCACAGATAAATGGGAAAATAGAGGTGGTGAAATTGTACCTTGGTCTAACTCTTGAGAGGGTACACCAGGAAACATTCGAGGACCTAGGATGAGAACTTGGTGTATATCCAACATTCTTATAATAGGTCAGTTCATGCTTCGACTAGTAGAAATCCTTTTGAAACATGTTTTGGTTATTTTCCTAAGAGTAATTTTGATGTTGTTTTAATATTACCATGCAGAGACAACTGGAAAGTGGAACTGGAGGTCCAAAAAGATGAGAAGTTTATTGAGAATATTAACAAATACACCTTCAGGTATAGAAGAGGTTGACAGAGTCACAGGCTAAGTACAAAGCACGACATGATCAACATAGGACTAAGCATTCCTTCCTTGTTGGAGAAAGATATGGTTGTATTTGAGCTGGGATAGGCTACAGGGGAAAGCTAAGAAACTCAAACCTCTTCGTTATGGCCCATTTGAAATTCTGGAACAAGTGGGTAAGAATGCATTTCGCTTGGATTTGCCTCCTAATATGAATATTTATTCAGTTGTGAATGTTGAAAACTTACGTATTTTTTAGCCCTCCATATTGGATTATGAACAAGAAAGGGTGTTTTTTCTGTCCATTGAGGATCCTGCTCCAGATAGTCAGCTAGAATTGGAGGAAGATGTGGTTTTACAATGAAAATAGAAGGAACAACATAGAGAGGAGTGTGAGACATGTGGTTGATTGGGTTGAAAGGGAAGCTACCTACCAAGGCCAAGTGGTATTCCACAGAAGATGTGGGGAATAAATTTCCTCACCTCATTAGTCCTTGAAGCTTTTAGGGACTTAAAATCCTCAAATTGGGGAGGTATGATCTAAAAATGGATCAGAAAAATCCCAACTCTATGTATTATCTATATTTGATACTTTCCCCATAAGTTCTTAGCTCATTATGTCTTCACAATATGGTTTAGTTAGGCTTGGGGGTGATCTGGACACCTTCAAATGATTTTCTGAGCCATTAATGTTCTGTTTCAAGGATTTATTAGTTGTCGGTCACACAACCACCCTGGTGGTTACATAACTGCCACTCTATGCAAAGTGCGGTGGTTATGTAACCACTATGGATGTTATGCAATCACCCCAGTAGTTACATAATCTTTGATTTAGAGAAAGTGGTGGTCTTGTGTGATACGATTCCAAAACTCAGGAACTTAACAGTTGTAAATGTTTGAGCTTCCCAATCGAATTATTTCACCTCTCCACGCATCCCTGAGTTGAGCATCTATAAATACAATAATTTTCAAGGATTCAAGAAAGTTTTTTTGGGGAAATCAAAGTGTTAGAAAATTTGGAGAGTTGGTTTATTTTCTTTTTTTTCCATGGTGAATAGTTTTTATTGTTTAAAGAGATTGAGAGCAAGTAGATACAATTAGAAGGAATATCATCTTTATTTAAGGCCATATTGGCAGTAAGTTGTGTCATTTTGAGATTACATAGTGAAGGGGATATAATTTTCTCACCCACTAGATTTTTTCCCACATCAGGTTTCTCTAGTATAAATATTTTCTCTTTTGCTTTCAATTTGCAGCTTAATTATGGTTAATATTACACACTTAACTGGTTTAACAAAGAACTCATAAGTTTCAAAATTCCTCAAAATGCCTTGATCGCCATTGATATTCCCATGAGATTTCCTTCGTTAGATGAAGCTCTATTAAATCATTCAGTTTGTCCTTGAGCATGAAAAATAGATCGAGGTCCACATGTGCCTTCCTCTAACTATATCGATGTTGACATGAGATTCTATCATGTAAGCAGCTCCAATCATGGTGGCACAAGGTAGTGGTCACACAAGATATGAAAGACTTTGCGGCATAAAACAAGTGTATTGCAACATTAACAAACCTTTGGAGGTGTTGCACAAGACTTTGTGTGGCATGAAACAAGCTATTCCATAACATGAGACACGGTCTTATGGTTTTGCATGGCATCTTTAAGCATTCATGGCACCATGTAATTTTGTGCAACATAACTAGTGTTGTGTGACATTGGCAATGTTGCACATAAAGAGCAAACCTTCACAACTTAGATAAGATTTTACAACATGCAAAGAAAATAGGCAAGGCTTCATATTGTGGAATGTTCAAAGAGTCACATGACATTATCCAATTCTTTATGCAACTAACTCTTAAGTATTTTTAGGTGACATAGGTTTGCATGTGAACTTGAATGTTCTTGTATCATACACCCTAGGTAAGAATAAAATTGAGCCCTTTCTCAAGCATGTATATGAATATCTTCAATGGAATGAGCAAGTTCAACAATCTCTGCTATCACTAAACCAAGACACATCCTCAACTTCTCTACCTCTCCATGTTACCATATATTTTGTATGATCCTTTCTGCATGTTGTCTTTACTATGTGTTCGTTCCATAATGTGTTCAATTTCTTTGCATCTCTACGTTGGTAGTTGGTGTCTCCAATCTACTTTTGCATGGTCTGCTTCTCCACTTTTCTTCCCCTCAAAATACAAGTATAGATCCACTACATTGAAGGATAGGTGAAATGTATATTTCCTTCTACAACTCTATCTCATATGCGTTCTTTGCAGAACTTCTTTAGGACTCTTCAAGGTCCAATCTTCTTCCACTTGAGTTTATCATATGTTCCTTGGGAACCTCTCTTTGTGCAAGTGTACAAGAACTATATCTCCAACCTCAAACTCCAAGTGTCTTCTCCACAAGTTTGTGTGCATCCTTGTACTTACACATGTACTCTAATCCAATAGCTATTTGCACATTTTCTCGTGCACTTCATGTACTTGTGGAAAGTCTTTTGCTTTTACACTTCTTCCTTCCTCTCATGCGACAACTCCTTGGTAGCTCAGTAACTCCTCTTGGAGTTATTCCATAAACAATCTTGAAAGGTGACTTCCAAGTTCAGTGCTTCTATTCACAAAGCTATTATAAGCAAACTCCACTTGTGCAAGAATAAAATCCATGTTCCTCTCCTTCTCTCCTACCAAACATTTCAACAAATTACCAAGGTTTATGTTGACAACTTCATGTTTGGCCATCCGTTTCCAGGTGATATACACAACTAACTAAACTTCGTGTTTAACTTCTACCTCGTGTTCAAAAACTTAGTCTTCCACAATATTATACCAAAATGGTCAACAAACTTAGTATATTAACATCAGATACAATACTATATCATGCATGACAATCCATGCAGTCTCACAACTTCCCTAAAAACAAGTTAGCTATATGCATAACATCATTGCTTTTCTTATAAGCAATAAAATGAGCCATTCTTGAGAACCTATCAATACGACAACAAAGATAAAATCATGACCTTTAGTATTCTGGGACAAACCCAAAACAAAATCCATACTCAAATGCTCACAAGGTTTCTTAGGTGTTGGAAGTGTTGATATAAACCTTTGTTTCTGACTCTTCCCCTTCGCTAGCTGACATACTTTACATCTCTGCACATATCCATGTGCACATCTGTAGCCATCCAGGACCAGAAGTATCTCTCACTTAATTGCGCCAAGGTCTTATATATTCCAAAATGTTAATCCTCTACAATGATTTCTCTTGGATCAAATTTTCCCTGTCATTGATCCTTCTGGTACCATGCACAATTGTGTGCCTTTGAACAAGAACCCTTCCTCCAAGAAGTAGTCTAACCAAGGCATGTGGTCAACACTCATTGGTTTTGCCTATGCTCTCCATGCTTCTCCGAAAATCTTCATTTTCTATGTAGAGTTCCTTCATCGCCTCGAACCCTACTACTCCCACTTGCATCTCACTTACTAAGACACATCTTTTTCTTATGCATCTACAACTCTGTTTGACTTCCCACTTTTGTGCTTCAAGAAAAATAAGTAACTCTGTAAGAATTCAACTCATTTCATGTGTCTTTGATTCAACTTACCCCTAACTATTTATGAATTGCAATGCTTGGTGGTTTGTGTACAATGCATAAATCAGTGGGCAACAAGTAGTGCCTCCACTTCTTCAGAGCTTGCACTATGGCATAAAACTCTTGATCATAAACAAAATATCTTCTTCTCGCATCATTCAAATTTCTCACTAAAATATGCGACATGTCTTCCCTTGACTCATCATAATCAATGACTACTGAAATCACATCACAATCAACTTGAAACATCTTAGGAAAATTAGCAAGACCAATACTCTTTAATACTTTTTCTTCAGCTTTTGAAAGCCATATTTTGCATCTGCAGTCCATGCAAACTCCTTGTCTCCCCGCATCACCTTTTTGATTGATGCAAAATTTCATTGAATCCTCTAATGAACTTCCTATAGAAGCTCATGTTAATCCATGAAAGCTTTGGGCCTCTGTGACATTCTTGGGTGACAACCAATCCACTATAGCTCACACCTTCTCAAGGATCCATCTTCAATCCCTCTTGAGATATCACAAATCCCAACTACACTAGCTTCTTCCGCATGAAACTGCATTTCTTTAATTCACTAGCAACTTCTCCTCAGCAAATGCTCCTAACACTTTCCGCAAATGGACCAAGTGCTCTTCCTGTGTTTTGCTTGAAAATTCTGAATGTCATTCTAGATATCCAATGACAAACTTACCTAAGAAAGGACTTCAACACTTCATTCATCAACTGCATGAATGTGCTTGGTGTATTGGTTAGCCCAAATGGCATGACCAACCACTCATACAATCCATCCTATGTTTTGAAAGTAGTCTTTTACTCACGGTTCTTCTCTTATCTTGATCTGGTGGTATCCACTCTTCAGATCAATCTTGTGAAGTACCTTACTCCACTCAAACAGTCCATCAAATCATCCATGTGCAGAAATGGAAATCTATACTTGATAATAATCTTGTTGATGGCTCTGAAATCAGTGCACATTCTCCACTCACTCCTTTCTTTGGTGCCAATATTACAGGTACTACACATGGGCTCAAAGATTATTTGATCAACCCCTTCTCAAGCAATTCTTGCACTTTCTTTCTCATCTTCTCATTCTCCATAGGTGTCAACCTGTATGCAACTTTGTTTGGTAAAATATACCTTGGTATCAAGTCCATCTGATGACTGATACTATGCATAGGTGGTAAACCATCTGAAATATCTTCGACATGATATTCACAAACTCACCTAGCATCTCCTTCACTTCTTGCGAAATCTCTCTTACGCGTCTTTGCCTCCCCATTTTTTAGCATGAGCCTTAAAATGAGTGCAAAACATTCACTATACCCTTTTATAGCATTTAGGAACTCCTTTCCCGAAACCAACAATATCTTGCAAACTCTTTCCACCTCTACACTTGTGTCCTTCAAAGGATTCAAAGTGTACTTTTGTGCCTTCACCAATGTGTATGTATTTGTGCGGTCATCATGTACCCTTCCTTATCATACTGCCAAGGTTGATCCAAGCAACACATGGCATACGTCCATGGGCATTATATTGCACACGGACTTCATCTTCATATGCACCAATCTTGATACGCACTTTACACTACTCATTCACAAGCAACTGATGTTCCTTCAACAACTATGACACCTTATATGGGTTTGGGTGTGCAATTCTCTTCAGACCAAGCTTCTCAACCATCTCGTTAGAAACAAGGTGCTACCACGATAATCACTTTGCAACATTTACCTCTTATTTGCATTTGGTTCTGAACAAATTCTTTCCCCATGTGGGTGCATTCTCTTCCTTTGCAGGCTTTCAACAACACCCTCTCATCATGAGAGCTTCTTTGTGTTTTGGCTTTTCTGTACACATTGTTACGCATTGCTTTTTGCGTCTGCGTGTTGAGCAACATTATTACTAGCATCATTCCTCCTTCCATTGCTTTTGTGCATAGCTTGTGGACATTCAAATGCACGATGTTCTAGTTTCTCCACAACAGAAACAGGTTCTGCCAAATCCTCTACCTCTTTTACATCCTCTTCCTCTAAAAGGAGATCTACCTTTGCCTCATTGCGCATAACTATGCTCAGTGCGAGGTACTCGCATCACCCTTGTGTGCATGCTTTGTGCATCATTGCACATACTTCCACTTCTGCACAGGAACTTTTCTTTTCCTCGTGCATTGCTTTGTTGTCAATGGGATGCAACTTTTCCTTTCTGCCTTCAGTGCAAATTGATAGGCCTTCCTCCATCATCTCAATCTAATCATACTAAACTCATCTTGAATGGAAATACGCATATCCATTGAATATACCTTGAGATCTTTTCTGCGTTGTCTTCCACATGACTGCTTTAATGTGAGCCGATATAGAACTACTTCGTGTACTTCTTCACACTCAGTTCCTTCTGATGCATGTTCTGCAATTGTCTGAACAAATGCGATTGGTAATTTACAGGCATGAACTTAGCCATTAACTTCGTCACCAATCTATCCCAACTCTTGATCTTGTCTTTGCTTCTCTTTGTACTCTCTCGGTCTACACATGTTCCCACCACAAAGATGCATGACTCTTCAACTTAGTACAGGAAAATCTTACCTTCTTGGGATCTTCTACACCTTCATACTTGAAGTACTCCATTTCTGTAATCCAGTTGATGAGCTCTTCTGGATCTAAGCTCCGAGAATAACTTGGAACTTCTATCTTCGGCTTGTTGCTGATCCTTGAGATTGCAGACAAGAGTCTATTCTCATGCTCATCAACATGCCTTGCTTCAACATCTTGCTCCTTAGGTGCTCTTTCCATGTGCTCATCATCGCTCACGTATCATCATTCATTGCTATTCCTCTACATTGTGTAGTTTTCATAGCCTCCAAACGAGCTTGTACTCTTTCATCATTTCAACCAAGTCCGCAAGTCTTGGCGTTCTATTTGCTCTAGCAGCCATTCTATGTGCCATCACTATTTCCTCACAATCACTCACCTGAACAAAACTTTGTGATCTACACCTTTACCCAACAACCCAAATGTTGGAAGATGACTTCAACTACTTTCTACCCACACCAACTAGTATGCAAACCAACAAATCTAAAGATCACTCAATAGACTGATGTTATCACACAAAACATACTTGACTTTGCAATAAGGCTTAAATCCTAAATACCAGATTGACTGCTATACCAATCTTCTCAGAAGGACTTAGAAATCCTTGCTTTGATACTAGATTGCTGCATTTGTGGTTAGGGGTCCTAATGAAGGGATGCCTTAGACCACACAAACCACAAATTTCAAGTTAGATCTCACTGTAAACAAGATCCTGGGCACAACTATAACAAGAAACAATGAAAGCTTTCTATTAATATGACAAAAATATTACAAACTTGGGCAGGCAAATGGCATTACACACTCAATGACAGTTTTATGACAAGACTGCAAGATTTCTCTAAGAATTCCAATCCTATGACCTATCCTAAGCTTGCAAACTTTGTAAAAGCTTCTACAAAACCTTACTTTGCTCAACTCAGAAACTCCACAATAGATGCCCTAATCTCATTCCACTTAATGGATGGATAGATGCCTTACATGCTCACAACTCTCCTCTACTTGCAGAATTCGTAGTGACACACAAAAGGCGAAAACCAAAGATACTTTTGCAAGTAAAATATACCTTGCAAAGATTCCTCAGAATGCTTCATATTGCGATTGATCTTCCCTAGAGATTTCCTCCATTAGATCAAGCTCTATCATGATCATCTGGTGTGTTCTTGGGCATGAACAATGGATCAAGGTCCACTTGTGCCTATCTCTAACTGGATCAATGTAGGTCCACTTGTGTGCTATCTCCGTAATTGTATCAATGTTGATAGGAGATTCCTATCATACGCAAGATTCCAAGGCTAAGGTTGCTTGAAAAGTGTGTTTGGTGGCATCCAAAATGCTTCGTGGCTTCAACAGAGGCTTAAGTGGCGTGCACAAGGCTTCGTGGCTTTTGCGTGCAAGGAAAATGTGTTGCGTGACATGAGACAAGGTCACATGGTTTTGTGTGACATTGATAGGTGCGTGCGGCATAAATAGCATTGCACGGCTAAGTATAGGTTTGCGCGGCAAGGTTAAGCCTTTGTGGCTTGGTTGGGTATTTGTGACTTTTGCAGAAAAATAGTCAAGGCTCCATGTTTTGTGCAACATGCTCAAGAGTGGTGCGACATTGCACAAGTGTTTAATCACTAACTCTTTATTCACTAACTCTAAATGTTTTTGGGTGATGTAGGATTGCGTGTGAACTTGGATGCTCATGCATTAGAAAAACAATGTGTTAGAAGATGAAAAAAATATGGAAAACAAGAAGATAGAGAGGCAAAAACACGCTCCTTAGAGAAAAGTTATAAGAGTGAATGTATTTTTGATAAGGCAAAGGATATTGAGGAAGAGGTTTTGGTACAAGATTTGAAGGAATTTGTTATGGATGTCGCCAACATGGCCATCAGGCAAATGAATCTAGAAGTAGAGAAGGAAAATAGAAGTGAGCAAGAACTCATGTATTTCAAGCAAAAAATGACTCATTAGAAGAAGTTGGTCGAAGTGAGCATGAGAAAGGAGGGAATTCAAATGTACATAATGCTGTTCCAAAACTAAGTGCAAAGTAGGAGGAAAATGTTGCAAGCTGATTATTGATGATAGGAATATTGATATTTTGCTTTCCAAAGAGAGTGTAGAAGTTGGGTTTGAAACAAAGTCTGCATCCAAATCCATTTAAGCTTACATGGTTGTAGTAGGGGCATCAATCAATGGTGGTTGAGCAGTGTAAGGTGAATCTGCACATTGGGAATTACCAGGATGGCACATTATGTGATGTGCTAGCCATGGATGCATGCCATGTGTTATTGGGAAGGCCTTGACAATATGAAAAAATTGCAATGCATGATGTGAGAAAGAATTTCCAAGAACAGGAAGAAGTTTGAATTGTTACCCATGAAAGAATCAAGATACATAAAGGATCAAAGCCATCTCAAAATGGCCTACTCTGAAGAGTGTTACAAAAATGCTAGTGTCATGCACAGTGAAATAATCACTAGATTTATGGTGAGTCAAGAAGAGGAAAGAAATCATACAGGCTGTCAACGGGCTGTTGGTATTGGTCGCAACTTTCAGTTCAGCCCATCAAAATCTTAGAGGGTTTTCATAATGGGTGGTGCCCCTTGCCGAGTAGAACCTATCTTCGACCCACAATGGCAGGATTAGATTGAGCTATGGGAGACCATAAATATGGAGGGCTTCACCGATTTCATCCAATGCATAAAAGGGCATGACCAATATATCTCTTTACAATTAGTGGCGAATTGGAAAGACCTTAACATCTCTTTCAAAGATAGGGACTTTGAAATCACTGAAGAATTCATCTCATTTATTACTAGGCTAAGCATGGAGGGGAACAAATTCTTCAAGAACAAAATTGATAAGGAAGCAGAAGAAAAGCTCTTTCTAGACGATGGAGAAAAGCTCAACATCAAAAAGGAAGACATTCTGGTTTCTTCTATCTTGCAACCATATGATGAGGTGACACGCATGATGGTGCGATATGTCACATTAGAGGGAAGATTCTCCACCATTCCGCATCATCACTTGGTCTTGGTTAACCACTTCAAGCGTGAGGTGAAGGTGAGTCTCTCCTACTACATTTTGTAGTCAATGGAAAAGTTTATTCTAGAAGTTCAAGGTCACAAGAGGACTGTTCCTCTTCACCAGGGAGTCATTTATCTCATTAATCAATACATGTCTAATGTTGTTGCCAACGACCCCTGCCATGTTGTGGTTTCTCCCCTTCCCAAACAAACTCACATTCGCTCCAAAAACCCCATGTACCGTGACTTTGTCTTGGAACCACCCCCTAAAAGGATTCTTCGCAGTAGCAAGAAAGATAAGGAGATTGTGGCCACTAGCCAGAAAGACAGAAATATTGGTGGAAGATAGCCCTTCCACAGTTCTTCCTGCCATGGAAGAAGGCTCTAGTTTGGAAAAGAAATTCAACATGCAAGCTGATATTGTTAAAACCCTTGAGGGCAATGTAGACTTTCTACTTCAGTCTATTGTTAAGGAACAAGCTTCGGACCCCAACACCAGCCTCAATGAGGAAATTGTCACCTTGGAATCTAATATTAAAGCTCTGGAGGAAAAACACAACTACTTGGCTATGCACAATGTTATTTTGGATCTTATGCAAGTTCACATCCACCAAATTTGTGACTCCAGCGGCATCCCGGACTCGGCATGGAAGAATGGCAAGATTACAAGAAAGTTTAAGGCTACAAATTGGGACCCCACTATTGCCATAGCCTTGAAACTCTACTATTCTTTCAGGGTTGCCCGAAAAGTTTTTAACAAATTTGTTGGTTAGTGCTGTTGGCTCCTTGTTCTTGGTGCAGCTGTTTTTGTGCTGTTTTCTAGCTGCAGTTTTGCTGTTGTTGGTTCGATGTTGGTCTCTTTGTAGGCAGATGGCCCCTGCCTTTGTTTTCTTCTGTTTTTTTTCTCTTTTGGCTGGGGTGTGGAACCCACAGATAAAAAAACCACACTGTTATACTTTGTTAATCTTAGTTGTTGAGCCTCTGGTTGTAACCCTAGGTAAGGTCCCTCCAAAACCTTTTACCAATAATAAAAAAAAGAAGAGGAAAGAAATGGGGAAGGTGAAGTGCTAGTAAAGTGCATTTCATAGGTGCATGAGAAGGTGGGGGATCTATCGAGAAAAAAGGAAGCAAAAGTGTGAGTTTAAAGTAGAAGTAGGAGAGTGAAGGCATATGAATCTATATATGAGTGTCTATTCCTGAGTTTATTTAGAGTTTTTATTTACGTAAGAGGAGTCTATATATAAGCTGAAAATTGTAAATGACATTTAATGTTTCTAGCTGTCCATCTACTTTTGATTCATTCCATCTACCATTTACAGCTGTTCCAGCTGTCCTCATACTTTTTATTCATTTTTTTCCCATCCTTTACAATTGTTCCGGCCATCCACCTATTTTTAATTCATTTTGATCCAACCTTTACAACCATTTCAGCTCTTTACCCACTCTTTGATTTATTTCTATCTACCCATTTGCATATGGATATGATTGATAAATAACTACAGTTCAATTACTCACTATATTAAATGTCCTTATTGTTCCTTGATCAGAGGAAATGTTCCCAATTTTGATGAATGAATCAAAACCACCTTGTAGTTGTGGAGATGAGCCAAGAGAAAATGAAATCTGATGGAGTTTAGAGTGGATGCAAGCTACAAATAGTAATGATATGGTTTTTAGATGGATATAATCTATATGGTGAATAAGGGGTTGGGACACCTTGGAATGAAATATCTTGGAGATTGAAATGCTTTATCGATGCCAAATGGAACCTCATACGGGAAAACGAGCTCTAGAAATTGACGATTTACATGGAAGATCTTCATATTGAAGAGAGAGTATTGTAGAGGGGAAAGTTGGATTTTGGGCATGTAACTCGATCATAGGAGTTGTTGAAAGAGAAGTCCATGGGTGTCCTCAAAATGTAAGAGGAAAACATATGGGAAGTCCATGTACCCTTCATATGTTTTCCTCTTAATCAGGGAGGACACCCATCGACTTATTTTTATACCTCAGCCCTGCATAATAGTATGCAGAAGGTGTGGCAAAAAAATTCTGAACTGTTGAAATGGAAAGGCAACTCCCTTCGGCACAGTCTTAGCTTTCCAACTTCCTCTATTTGGTGGAATAGGTATATTCAAATTAATGTGTTGCCCCTTGCTCTTCACTCTATGATAAAAGGAAAATTCCTATTTAATAAAGGGATTAGTCAATTTGGAGATATATGGCACGTATTTGGCTGTCAATGGAAGCATCAGTTGCTTTTAAAGGATCTTTTCCACCTACAGAACACTGACAAGACTGCTGTAAATGAAATTCAGCAACTTGTGGATAAACCATTACTTGTTAAGATGTCCATCATGGTTCAATGCAACTTTGTGAAGGATTGGAGGTGGCCTAACAGCCATAGGCTAGACCACTTTTCGCTTAAGTGTGATTATTGGAAACTCCTTCCGGGATTACTTTGGAACAAAGGCTTAATTCAATGCGGAAATGCAAACTTATTGAAGTTAAATGGCAACGCCTTGAAGCTGCCATTTTGAAGTCCAAAGCTTATGTTATGGCTCAAATCATGGCCCGGAAGCCACTCTTTTAAAAACTGCCTATTAGTGACAGCATTCAATTTCTTGCCACTAACCCTGTTAAAAGTCCAGTCTGCAATTGCCCTGAATTCAGCATTTTTTTTTTTTTTGGAGATATATATCTGCAAAAAGAACATGGGCTAGGGTGCACAATGACTTACCTGATATTTTCGGATACCAGATGTCTTGGAAACAAACTCTTCTAGGCCTTCACATTTCTCATAATGTGATTGCTGAATCTTTTAGGCAAATGATTATTAGCCACTTCTGGAAGAATACATGGATTGCTGTATTTAAAAACTCATGTATTCCTTTTGCAGTTGCAATTCAAAAGCTTTAACTGTTGTTTACAGTTGCATACTCTGCTTAGGTTACTCCAGAAGTATCTTGTTCACAACACTGATCTAGCACAGCAAATGGTAAAAGTTGAGAAGCAAATACGAAGGGCCAAAAATGATCACATGAACTTCCTCAAGAAGTTGAATTTGTAATTGTGTTTGTCTTGCTTTTGCTGTTCTTTTTTTGAGTTTTTGGTCTTGCAACTCTTGCTGCTGTTGTAACAGTTAACTTCGTCATTAAAAAAAATTACAAATGCTTAGGGAAGTCTAATGCAAGAGCGCTCTTAGAAAAATAAATTGAGCTTGCATGCTTGACACCATTTTTGTGGTTTCACGGAGGTGACACCATTAAGAAGACCATTTGATACTGAATATAATGAATATATTTATAAGCACACATGTTAGTTGGTAGTTTTCAGTTATGAACTGTCACATAACTGTTCCAACTACATTGTAACTACTCCCAATCATAATAAAATGAAGGACACACATTCATTTGATGTGCAGTCCATTTCCTCTTCATTCATCTTTGTCTACATTTGCTAACATTGGTATCAGAGCCTCTAGTGCTCGAAAACATTTGAAATCTGAGGAAACTTGCAAGGAAGTACATATTTCAAAAAGAACAGTTCGAGGAAGCCTTGTGCTAGGGCACAAACTGCAGAATACCAGTCTGCTAAGGTACGAACTAAAGAAAAACATTCCGCTAGGGCAGAATGAAGAAAACAATACGTTTTTGAGAATATCTCATGTTTTTGGTAGAATATCTCGCGTTTTTGACAGTGGCGAGTTGCCGATCGAACTATTGAGGTTCTGGTCATGATTCAAGCAAAAGACAATATTTAGGGCATGGGAATTCGTGCATACTTACTGTGATTTTGTGGGTGCTAGGGCACAAGATTTGTGCATAACACTGCTCAGGGCATTGATAAATTCTCATATGTATTTGCGGGTTTTTTGAAGACAGACAATCACATTGTTGCTGTTATATTTATTTCCACTCCATTATTAGTCTGCATTAATTTGTGGGTCGGAAATTGGTGTGGATGGTGAATGTACAAATTCTTGTTCTGTCGGAGGCACAAAAGTTCGTACCGGACAAAATTATAACATTTGGAACCATAAAATTTTGACCATTGTGGAATTTCGTGATTGTGATAAAATAATGTGGCAAAGATAGTAGGCCCATCTACTAATTTTGTGGATTATGACAAATGTCATAAGGAAGCCCTATTACTGCTGAAGTTGTCGGTATCTGATGAATTGATACCAGAAGTCCGTAATGCCACTTTGGTGAGTGATCTATGGATTAGTTTGAAGGACAAATATATGACTTCAGAGAAGAGACGGGTGTTATACCTAGAAGAATTTGCTATTTTCAGGAAGGTTGCAAGAGGGTGGGTCACTGTCAAGGCACTTACTTCGGATGAAAGACCTGCAAGATCAACTTGCCTCCATTAACAAAATAGTAGATGACAATGATATGGTGGCGTGGCCATCATCACAAGTCATTTGTTGAAGTAGCCCTGCTGCTTGAATCAGACTTTGCTTTTTGATAAAGTTAGTTACTATTTATTACATTCAGACACTATGCACCAATCGAGAGTCATCCTAAGTTTCCGCATTCGAAGTGTTCGAAATCCTGATTAAATTCGTGAAAAATTCATTAAAAAAATGCCGATTAAATTTGTGATTGACTATGAGTATACATTTTTATTACATATATAAAAACAAAAGATAAATTCACATTTCAAAAGAGAGATAATATCTTTCATTGATAAAGTAGCTATTACAATAATGTGATTGAAAGCAAAAACGTCAAAAAACATGTGCTCGCAGGTTGCGATCAAGCTGGCAGGTGGGACGATTAGTCTGGGCACGGGAGAATACAAAAGCTATCCAGTATTTTTAATTTAATCTGTCTATGGGCAATCTCATGATTCTTTCAGAAGATCAAGAAGTTGCTTGGTCCAATGCAAAAATGGATTTTATGAAAATAAGAAAAATATTGCTGAATGGACAAATATATGCACTTTTAGAGAGACACCTAAAACGGAGCTATAGAATGAAAGTTATGGCACATGTTTTTGCACATATTCCCGGACCCTTTCCAAAAATGGCAATTTTTTTTCTTCCCTTGTGTTTTTTCACCAAAAATGGAAAAAAATTGCCAAAAAAGGACGCGAATTAAGTCGCGATGAAAAATTTCGAATGTTCTTCCTTCAAGTTCGCCAAATGTGGCAACTCAATCCAAAGGGAAATGGAAACAAGAAAAATTATCTCCTAAATATCAAGTTGTTACTCAATCATGTGAAGAAGGATTGCCGAAAAAGACAATATGATCTTGCCAACAAAAAGTAGAAAGGACAAGCAAATGTGGAAACTGTTGAACAAGAACCTTAAGAAGAGTATACCCTCATGGTGATCATGCTCGGATGACAACCATACAAGGTGTTGGTTCTTTCATTTTGGAGCATCAAGACACTTCACGGGTCTAAAAGATTGGTATGTAATTTTTCACACAAATTTCTGTTCTAGTTCAATTTCATTAGGGGATGGAAGATCTCATGCAATAGTAAGGATAAGGGATATCCAAATCATATTGAATGATAATGTCAAATTAAATGTTAGAAATTTTAGATATGCACCTAACATGAATAATAATCTTTTTTCTATTTGTCAATTGACGGAAAACCCCAATATTTTTGTAAACCTTAAATGGGAAGAAATGCATTTTTTGATGTAAAACTAAACAAAGTTGTTGCCTTGGGCATTGGGCAAGGAGGCTTGAAGTGGAACTGGTTGACCCTGAAACAATCATCTCCTAAATATCAAGTCAAGTGTAATACCAATATTTTGTGGCATTGAGAGACGTGGTCATGTGAACCTTCAGTATTGTCGCCAAACTCAAGACAATATGATTCTTGGTTTGCCAACTAAACAAAAGGGAGAAACATGATATGTGTGCAGGGTATTTGGTTGGAAAAT
The DNA here is from genome assembly GCA_019776745.2 of Taxus chinensis. NCBI lineage: Eukaryota > Viridiplantae > Streptophyta > Pinopsida > Cupressales > Taxaceae > Taxus > Taxus chinensis. The sequence goes on along the minus strand of CM034152.1, from coordinate 739,145,366 downwards.
AGAAAAGGAAGCCATTTCCAACCTGAAGGTGCTTGGAGTGCCAAGGGGCTTTTAAATCTTATTCATATAGTTCTTTGTAAGCCATCATGGAAGTCTCCCACTGCTCTTGGTGTGAGGTACTTTCTTTTGCTAATGGATGAATATTTGAGAAAAATGTGGGTCTACTTCTTAAAAAATAAGTCTTGGCTATTTTACTTCTTTGATAAATTCATGACCTTGGTGGAAAACTAAAGCCAACCAATGGATCAAGACATTGAGATTCGATAATGAGGGGAATTTACTTCTGAGCAATTCAAGGAGTAATGAAGTAAAAAATGAATTCATCATTCTGTTGATAACTCTATATAACCCCACAACAAAATGAGGTGGTTGAGAGATGAAATAAAACTATCATGGAGATGGCTCAATACATGATGTATAGTAGAGGTGTGCTGTTGAAATAATGGTGGAGAAGCAATAAACGCGATGGTATATATTTTCAATCGGAGTCCTTGAAAAGTTTTGCAGGATGTCACAACTAAAGAAGCTTGGTCCAAAATCAAACCCGAGGTATCAACTTTTCGTATTTATGGTTCAACCGCATAAACTTTGGGTCCTGATAAAAAGAGGAGTAAGTTAGACTCTAAAACTACAAGATATTTTTTTGTTTGTTATAGTGATTAGTCTAAGGCTTCTATAGGCTGATTGATATTTCCACTAACAAAGCAATTGTTAGTCGTGATGTCGATGCGAAAGAACCAAGAGTCGTTCTTTGCATGTGATCAACAAAGAGCTAGCTGTAATCAACAAGTAGTTAGGTGTGATCAATAAGTCACATCAGAAAATATTATGATTCCTTTACCCAATGAAAAGTCTAGTTTATCTCATACCTCCTCCATGAACCCCACCACAACAACTTGTGACACCAACAAGTGACACACTTGTATATAGAAGATGCGAACTTGAATTGGTTTCTCATCTAGTAGAGCCTCGAGTCTGGAACAATAGATTTCTTCAATCCAACGAAGGCGTAAGTGGATTAACTCCACTTTGCAAGATGTGTGAGAGGATGAAATGCCTTGAATTAGATGCACGGCCTCGGTAGACTGGTAAGCAAGTTATTTATTTGGAGCACATTCATTTTGCTCTTTCTTCTGAATCTTCACAAAATAGTTGAGCCACAAAGATACATTCTAAAGAAAAAGGCATACTTTAATCGGACATTGTCCATGCAAACAGAGTATGATGCCTTTATGAAGAATAATGTTTGGACATTGGTGGTGTTGCCTCCAGAGGAAACAACCCATTGGCTACAAATGGGCATACATATTCAAGTGAAAGTCTGATGGTAGTTTGTATAAGTACAAAGCATGTCTTGTTGCAAAAGGCTTCTCGCAACAAGAGGGAATAGATAATGATGAGACCTTTGCTGCCTATTGTGAAGATGGTCACTTTGCGGTTGCTTCTTTCAATTGTTGGTCAATTTGGATGGAAGGTTCTTTAGATGCATGTAAAAAGTGCCTTCTTGAATGGAGATTTGGCAGAGGAATTCTATATGATCCATCTTGAAGGGTTTCAGGCATGTGGTCGTGAACATATGGTGTGCAGCCTATTTAAGTCCTTGTACGAGCTTAAGCAGGCTCCTTGAGCTTGGTATATTAAAATAGATCAACACCTACAAGATTCCGGATTCAAAAGAAGTCTTTTTGATCTAAATCTTTATGTCAAAAACAACAGTGATGACATTATGATACTTATTGTTTATGTTGATGATCTTGCCATCACAAGTAGTGGGGCCACTGCTATTCAACGAGTAAAATGAGATTTATGTGCTGCTTTTAACGTGTCTGATTTAGGCCTCCTACACTATTTCCTATGTGTAGAATTTTGGCAGCATGATTATTTGATTTTCATTGCTCAAGTCAAGTATGCTAAAAATCTGTTGCAGAAATTTAGGATGTCTGATTGTAATCCTTCTACACCTTAGGAGGTCGGGCTGAAGTTATCAACTCATGATGATTCACGACCGGTAGATGAATCACTCTATAGACAGTTGGTGGGCAACTTGGTATATGTCATCCCTTTTCTCCAAATTAATAACATAATTGGAGTTGCGGGAAATTCTTCTCCATGGAATGAAAAGAGAAAAGCAAGGAGAAGACTTATAATTAGTCTGTTATTTTATGATGTTTTTTTAGTGAAGTTGAACTCAAGTATATCGGTTGGCCAAGACAAAATAAAAGAAGAAGAACATGCGAGGAGGAAGTCTACAATAGGATTCTTAGTATTGTTTTATATATGTCTTTTAATACAAATTATAGTGTATGGGTTGGCCATGGTGGAGAAAAAGTAACATGAAAGGTCATGAGGCATATGAAAGGTCATGTCTTTTCAATTTTGGCGCCACCCTTAGATATGTATAAATAGGGGTTTAGGGGTAGCATTTGAGATAGGAACATTCATTTTGTAAATTCATATTTTGAGAGAGAACTCTCATTATTTCTCTATGTGGGACGAAAACCCCATATGAGGTCTTTTGGAAGGACGAAAACCCTTTCCAATTGACTTAAAACATTTATATTTGCAGATTATCATTGAATTAAAGATTTTTTTGAGCATATTCAGATTTATTGCAATTATTTCTACCTATTCGACTTGCATGTGATTGAAATATAATTTGTTAAGTGCAATAAATATCAAATCAATTCATTGTATCAAGTCACCATACATTTGAAGGCTGAATCTGTCTTTTCATGCAAATCGAGGCACTGTTTCATGTAAATCGAACCATTATATGACTGCTGCGATGTCCCAGATTGCACAATTATTTAAAACAGTTTGATTTCTACCTAAATCAATTCGATTTGGCTTGAATTCAGTTCAAAATTGTTTAATAATTGTTGCTAAGGGTTTTTTGGATACTTGTTGAAGATTTTGGCACTTGTTTCCATAATTTTATTCCGCTGTAACAAATTTTCAGTCTGCTGCAAGTTAAAATCAGAATTCTGGAATTTATTTAAATCTCTCAAAAAGGGACATTACAGTGGTATCAAAGCATGGATTCTTACAATTCCGGGGTTTTGATAATCACGGAGGTGGAAGATCTCTTCAAAAAAAACCTAGCTCTACCATTAGACATCTGTAATGCCATGCCATTTCCAAATTTCATAAGATGGGAATTCGGTATTCTAGGTGTGCATGGTAATAAAGACCTCCCTCAAAAGATAAATAACATCAACGTTAGTGATGAAAGAAAGATTGGAGAGCAAGAAGCAGTAATGGAAGAAACCCATATAAGGCAGTCCGCTGGTCCGCTTGTAGCAGCAGGCAAAAAAGAGCCCGAAGATGAAGAATTAAGCTCGAGGAAGGACCACCAAGACATCCCAAGCACTTGTGAACAAGGTGTGAAGAAAGAAGAGTCTGGACTGATCCTAGCAGTAGCAAAAAGGACAATTGAGGTAGATATCAGCATTGTGAAAGCACCAGGACTTGGGGGAATTGACAAGCAAGCATCAAGCAAAGATACAATGAAGGTAAGCACCCGAAAAGCGGAAAATCATGGAGGTATGCTGTTTTTGAAATATTGCTTGCATGTTGATTTGAACTCAGAAGTTTTGAGCAGGCCTTGGCATGGAAATATTTCAGTTCGGCCTATGTATTAATTCAGATATTTCACCATGAGTGGATAATTAGAAACACCCAGGTTTCATATATGGGGAGTCCACTTTGGTCACTAATGATGAGATACCTTTGTGCACATCACACTTCATGGGATGAAGAGGAATTTGGTGTTATTTTTTGCATTAGATTATTTTCAAATTGTGATGAGGCTAGTAAGGAGGGTGAAATTGGACATGATGGCATTTTTTGTAGGAGCACCAAATTACAACTCTTTAATTGAAGGTGATCTATATGGGTACATGGTAAGCTCCACATTTCCATTTCATCAGTCATTTAATATAAAGGATGTGTGCATAAAATTGGTGTGGAATGAATGTTACTCCTTTGATCTGGGCATAATAACTCAGCTGAGTTTGAAAAGTATGATGGAGGGCAATCAAGGGTTTGGTTTATGGTGTATTAAGCTTGCCAATACAAGCCTATATGCTGCTGATTTGGAACAGCAGACATGTTACACAATAAATCAGTTCCTTTCATTAGTCATTCATGTTGAGAAGAGTTTCTTGCATTATATACTGCTTCAGCAGTTACTTTGGGAGACATATCAGGGAAAAATTCCTATATTTTGGCCTATATGTTTGAAGGAGAAGAGCAGCTCCTGGAAAATTTCCAATCCATTTCTTCTCAGCATACCAAAACAATTTACAATTACAAAGAGGATAGCGGATGGGTTCTGTATCCAATATACAAAAAGGTGCTCTCAACTCCACATCCCCATAAGATCAAATAAGGTATGTGCTGATTTTTTGATGATTAATGTGGCTGAGTTTAAAGATCAAGGATGTCATTCGTTAAGAGAGTTCACTCTCAATTATCAAAGCATGAAGATAAGCCACGTGGACCAAGGGTCATTACACAAAATCTCATTGCAAGATTGGAAGTCATCAATCTTAGTGGAGTATGTTGAGAACAAGATTGCTAAAGATGTGATAGGTAGAGAAATCCGTAACGGAAGGTACCAGGTGATGGTTGGGCTTATTCCTTACCAAAACCAAGTCCAGTTGATACATCATGGGTGAGAGTCAGATCTGGAGGGGTGATCATGATACTCCATGGGCTAATCATCGGGGCCACTTCATGAGACAAAACAAGCGTGAAGAAAAGACTTTTAATCCTTCTCCTTGTGGAATTTAGAAGATGCTTGCATGATATGTTCCAAGAGGTGTAAGTTTGAGGGAAATTCTGCATATTCTCTGTATAGGTGGACAAAAGGATATTATGGGAAACTTGCAGCTGTTCACATAGTCACCAGAGTGGAGGAGGATGGTTCTAATTTTCAGTTCTATGACCCCATAATAAGGTACGGTTTTTGCTTAGTCTATTTAGTTTACACTACAACAAAGTCATACAAAGTTTGGGGGCATTTAGAGATCCAAAAGTCAGAGGAACTTGTTATCAAAGATCACATGGAGTATGCATTCCACTTGGAGAATGATGAAATCAAAATTTATGAGTATGATTTTCTTGAATTTAAGGACAAGACAACTGCTGAATTTAATCATGGGTCTGCTGCTCCTAATTTTGCAAGTTATGCAGATCAAATTTCAGTCCTTTTCTTATCTCGCGGGATTGCTTTCCTTAGTGAGTTTTCAGATTGATGATTGTTACACCATGATTAGAGGACCGAATGTGCAAAAATCAGAAATGAGCAGTAGTAAATTGGTTTTTTTCGAGTGCATTCTTTCATGGGATAACGAGAGAGGACGATTTCAGTTGAATAAAGAAATAAAATCAGCTTATGTTGTATCATTTTCAGACTTGTACAACCATGTTCAGGACAACTACCAGATGCATGAAGATTGTTGAACTCCCACCAGCAAAAAGACAATTGCAAGGCCAGAGGGAGTGCTATTAAACACTCAAGTTTCTTCTAAGGAGTTTGTTTCTTGTGTAAGTACAAAAATGAAGACTACAAGGATCACATGGGATCCAGGAGACTGCGATTGCTTGGGGATAAGCAATCTTGGGGAGGGAGGATTGTCATGTCCCTTTTCTCCAAATTAATAGCATAATTGGAGTTGTAGGAAATTCTTCTCCTTGGAATGAAAAAGAAAAAAGCGAGGAGAAGACTTATAATCAGTCTTTTATTTTACGGTTTTTTTTTAGTGAAGTTGAACTAAGTATATGGGTTTGCCCAGACAAAATTAAAAAAAGAAGAACATGCGAGGAGGAAGTCTACAATAGGATTCTTAGTATTTTTTTATATATGTCTTTTAATACAAATTATAGTGTATGGGTTGGCCATGGTGGAGAAAAAGTAACATGAAAGGTCATGAGGCATATGAAAGGTCATGTCTTTTCAATTTTGGCGCCACCCTTAGATATGTATAAATAGGGGTTTAGGGGTAGCATTTGAGATAGGAACATTCATTTTGTAAATTCATATTTTGAGAGAGAACTCTCATTATTTCTCTATGTGGGACGAAAACCCCATATGAGGTCCTTTGGAAGGACGAAAACCCTTTCCAATTGACTTAAAACATTTATATTTGCAGATTATCATTGAATTAAAGATTTTTTTGAGCATATTCAGATTTATTGCAATTATTTCTACCTATTCGACTTGCGTGTGATTGAGATATAATTTATTAAGTGCAATAAATATCAAATCATTTCACTGTATCAAGTCGCCATACATTTTAAGGCTGAATCTGTCTTTTCATGCAAATCGAGGCACTGTTTCATGCAAATCAAACCATTATATGACTACTGTGATGTCCCAGATTGCACAATTATTTACAACAGTTCGATTTCTACCTAAATCAATTCGATTTGGCTTGAATTCAGTTCAAAATTGTTTAATAATTGTTGCTAAGGGTTTTTTGATACTTGTTGAAGATTTTGGCACTTAATTCCATAATTTTATTCTGCTGTAATAAATTTCCAGTTTGCTGCAAATTAAAATCAGAATTCTGAAATTTATATAAATTTCTCAAAAAGGGACATTACAGTATATCTCACATCCACTTGACTGGACATATGTTTTGTTAGCTATCTTTCTCGGTTTTTGTCTAAACCGAAACTCACACACTGGGGAGAAAAACAACATGCTCTTCTATATGTCAAAGGTACTCTTGACTTTGGCATTTTCTGTCACAGAGTCACAAATTTCATACTCTTTAGCTATGCAGACTCTGATTGGGGAGGTTCAATGGATTCATGGAGATCTACCACTGGATACATCTTCTCTTTCGGTTCAGGATTTGTTTCATGGCAGAGTAAGCTTCAATCCATTGTGGCTATCACTTCCACTGAAGTAGAATACAAGGCAGTTGTAAGTGCCAATTGTGAAGCAGTTTGGCTTCATCGGATTCTCCTTGATCTTCAACTTTCTTAGACTGCACCTACTCCACTTTTCTTTTTTTTGTGGCAATCAAAGGTGTACTGAAGATGGTCAAGAATCCTGTATATCATGCTTGCACCAAACATATTGAGATTCATCAGCATTATATTCGACAATTAGTTGATTCTGGGGATATCTCTCTTCACTTATATTCTTCAAAGGAGCAGCCTGTTGATTCTTGGTCCTCTCTTGTTTGTAAAATTTTGGGATAAACTTGTTTCCGGTTTAGTCATTAAGGTGGGGTTTAGTCATTTATAGGCACACATGTTAGTTGGTAGTTATCAGTAATGAACTGTCACATAACTGTTCCAACGACATTGTAACTACTCCCAATCATAATAAAATGAAGGACACGCATTCATTTGATGTGCAGTCCATTTCCTCTTCATTCTATCTTTGTTTACATTTTCTATCATTTGAGGAATTGTGAGAAAAGGACCATGCTTGAATTCATCTTCAAAAAACTATGTTTTGTGACAACGAAACATTGTAGGGTTCATACTCTGCATTTTTTTCGAAATTGCAGAACTTTTTGTAAAGAATACAGTGATGCCACCAAATCCTAAACACCATACTGAGGGCTACTTGTGGTCAAGTGATAACAATACTATGCAGAGCTTAGATTATGGCCCAACTATTGAGATACAAAATGAATATGTTGTGATATAACAACAAATATACAATGTTAAATGCCAAATGCGTGATGCTTAACTCATGTCATGGTGATAATCATGACATGTAATGTCCAACACTAACGTCATAGGAGCCATTTAATGCACATTGGCAGAAAAAAGAACTCCAGCTGCAAAGGCATACAACACGTCACATGTTGATGCTTGAATATGTCAATATTCGACGTGTAGCTCATTTAATCCGTTTGCAGTTGTATATGAGTTTCAACTCAACATTTGACATCTTGTAATGGTTAAAAGGTGGAATGTTATATTTTTCCCATCGGTTATTTTTTCCTCTACTAACGAGAAGAACCATAAAGATAAATGTTCATCTAGCAAGGTGAGGGAGGCTTGCAAGTGAGCGAGGTAGAGTGTGATTGTAATTTGAGTTTGGATGTAGAAAATAGAAGTATGGTTTTATTATGTATTTTGTCAAAACAGCTGATGTAATCATGTTTTGAGTTGCAGTCAAAATCTAGAATGTAATCTCTCTCGGCTAGTTATCTGTGTTTATCTGTGTGCACATTTCTGTAAAATCAATAGAGGAGTTTTTTTATGAGTGAATATCACTTCCATATTTTGCCTTGTTAACTTTGAATCAGCTGAATAATGGTTGTTAATTTGACCCTTGAAATACCATTTAACTCTGGAACCTTTTTTGTTAAGAAGTTGATATGAATGTGAATTTCTTACATGAGATTGGAATATTATTACTTAGTTCTATGATGTGAGATTATAACAGAGACCTAAGCTAGAACTGAGCTGGGATTCATCCCTAAGCATAGCATCTTCTTTTCTGAGTTCATTGTTTACATTTGGAAGCATGGATGAAATATGGATCTAAGATCTGACCTATCTGTTTTATCATTTGTTATATTTGCTGAATTGTACAATTTTTTGTGGTCTTATTATTTTGCATTCCAGGTTCCGACCACATATGAAGCTCCAGATTTCCACACTCGTGCATTACAGCATAGTAAAGTAAATATATCTTGGGATGATGACGAACCTCTTCGTGTTAAGACATTGAATCGGAAATATGATCCAAAACAGGTTGGGGAGTATGTACTTCACATTATTATTATGAATCTCTTCGTCTTAGGCATTAGTTTGCTTATGTCTTGTTAATACTAATTTTTGGAAGCTTTATTAGTTCTGTTTTAAGAATTCAATGGAATATGCTGACTTGACCCTTTTATTATGGATAGAGCCGTTAAATATGGCCTTGTAACCTTCAATCTACTTATTCTTAAATATAATACGGCTTTCCCCAAGAGAAGTACAACACTCTGGTTTTACAAAGGCTTAGCTATATACCTGCCTTATTGGTTAGTGGGTTAGTCAATGAATATTGTGACTCTTTCAGGAAACTACTGCAGTTACATTTCATTAACCAAACAGTGAAAGAAAAAATAAATTAAATATCGAAAGAGTATTCAAGATGATATATCAAAATGATGAAAATAGACATGCCTTATCTTTGAGATGGGGTTCGATTGATTCAACCCGTTCAATATAAATATAAAATATTAGATGCTTTTGAGGGTCTAGTATATAAGGATCTTGTATCAAAATACTCTTACGCACGCGCACACACACACACACGTGCACACACACACACGTGCACACACACACACATGCCCACACACATGCGAGCCTGCACGCACATGCATGCACGCACACACACATGCTCGCACACGCACACGCACACACACACACATGACTTGCAACATTCAATTTCTTTGTATAAGAGGCTTTGCTTTTAACATATAGTATGTGTAGTGCTTAGAATGTTTTTTTGGATGTGTTCATGGGAGTAATAAATTATAACTTTCATCATTTTCTTGAGAATTGGTCTTTGTAGAGGTAATGTTGAGATTATGACTTTGATGTCTATTTATTGAATACATAATATTTCTAGATAATAATTGTGCTTTGATTATTTTCCTGACGTAGAGCCTCTATGGAATTTAATTCTTTATGCTTTGTATCTAATTCTTGGGCTTCTATCACTGGTTTTGGTTGTACAAATCATCTGCTGATGTTATAACTTAAGCAATCTAATTTAAAACAAGTAAGTTTAACGGTGCTATTTTAAGCATTGAAAACCAATGAGTAGTTCACAAAGGGTGTTATCTACTCTTGTAGATTTATATGGCTTCCCTTGTTAAATGCCTATGAAATGAATGTTTTCTGTAACCAGTGAGTGGTTTGATCCTCAATAAACCTTATATTTGAAAATTGAAGTCTGAACAGTTCAGCGCTTACTTACCCATATTAATGGAGCCAATGTTGGTTGATGTGTAACCATAGATGGAGTTGCTTTATTTTTGTCCACGCCTTTATGTTACTTGAACCATTTTCCCCTGACTTGTCTGGTGTGTCCACAAAGTTCTAATTTGTGGGCATTATTTTGCTTGTGTTTTCACAATGGCAACATGGTCCTACGTTCCTTTGATTCTATTTCTTTATTGATGTGCTGTTGCATGCTTGGTTCTGTGGTTTGGTAGTATTTCCACTTAATAATTTTCTAATGAATCCCGATGTTCTTCATGGTAGATTTTACAAACCTTGGTTGGAGATGGTATCCCTTTTGAAAGGACAATTGCTATTTCATTGTGTACTTGAGGAGTCAGGCATCAAATATTTCTTATTCTTTTCTTTCGTTTCTTCTTCATTTTCATTTTCATCTTCATCTTCTTGTCTTCCTTTATGCATTCTTCATACTTATGATATCAATGTCAAGAATATAAATTTATCCAAGGTCATACATGTGTGATCAGGTTTAAATGGATCTTCAAGTCGTGGAGTCTCCAGTATTTGCTTGAACATCATCTTCTCTAATCTGATGAATATCCTTTGATGGGTAAAAGAGACCTGTATATCATCTTAGTCTTATAGCTTTGAAAGTTGTTTCCACTATTAACTGTAGACACGTTTGTAGTAGCAATAAGAGCAGGATATCTTGCTTATGTGGAGCAAGTCTTGCCTTGCAGAGTTCCTTTAGAAAGAATGCGTGTGCTAGGGAAATTTAAGTATTGTTGCTATGGCCTGATTGAAAACTAAATAGTGATTTTATTTTTTAGAGTCATAATAAGTTTTCTGTTCCTTTTTCTCCTCGACATTGGTTTGCTATTGTTCAAGACAAATGATCTAGTAGTCAATGGGATTCGCTCTTATGGGAGCAATCCAAGCTTGAATCCCTTGAGGGTCATGTCAATAAGAAAACATTTAAAAGTGGGTTTGTTTTCTCCCTAGGTGAAAAAGCGGGGATACATGTGCATAACAAAAGACATTGATTTCACTATTAATTGCCTTAGAAGATGTAAATGGAAATGCATGTTTTTATACAGGTTTGAGGGATATGTTTAATTTTTAGTATTCCCATTTACTATAGTATAGGGTTTGTATTAATGGAAAGGTGGGTTATCTTTTGGCTTATTTTCTATTTACGTGTTTTGCAGCTAAATGAAATGGATTTTAAGGCATATTTGGCATCGGATGATGATGTATCAGATAGCGACGAGGATGGAGAGGGGGAAGAAGATGTAATGGATGATGGGAAGAAGAAAGACTTGAGAGAGAAGTACCGATCCCTGCTTCTTGATTCTGGGGATCCTTTGGAACACAGGGAGGATAAAGATGACAAAGACATGGAGATAACTTTCAACACCGGTCTAGAGGAGCTAAGTAAGCGGATTCTTGAAAAGAACAAGAACAAGTCAGAGGAAACAGTTTGGGAGTCTTATTTGAAAAAAAGAAATGAAAAGAGGAAAGCAAGGAAAAATATGGCAACGAGATCATCTGAAGATGAATCTGATTATTCTGATAGAGAGGATGCAAGAAATGAAGAACAGGGTAATCAGTCTGATGATTTCTTTTTAGATGATGACTCTTTGGATAGTGGAGAGATGGGGGTGAGTATTGCTGGGTCCAAGGTAGAAAAGGTTGGTAAAAAGAAGTCAAAATCAAAAACTATACCAAGTGAAACAAAAAGTGAAGATGCCAGTAAAGCTGAGCTAGAGCTTTTGCTTACTGACGATCATGGATTAGAAAGCAGTGTGCGAGGATATAATTTAAAACCAAAGAAATCAAAAGGACGGAAGCTCAAGGAATCCCCAGTTGAGGACAAACTGCCTACTGTTGATACCGATGATCCAAGATTTTCAGCTCTCTTCACATCTCATCATTTTGCCATAGATCCAACAGATCCACAGTTTAAGAGGTACCTTGAGAGAATAATACAAATAATATATTTTACAGTTCAAATGGTCTAAAATTTTATCTCTGTCTTAGCCTGTGTTTACTGTAACATGTGAAAAGAGAAGTTCTCATATTTGGCATCTCAAGTACATTAACCCAACCTTTTCTTTGTTGACCATCATCTGTGCAGGTCAGCAACTTACAGCCGTAGCATAGTACAAAAGCAGCAAAAGAAGTTTGCAGATAAAACAGTCGATGGTTTAAAAGCTACTGCCCAAAAAGAATCTAAAGTAGTTGATTCTTCCACTAAAAAGAGGAAAACAGAACTTTCATCTCTAATTAAATCAGTTAAGCGAAAAGTTGGAACATTACATTCCTAACACTTGCAATTCGTTTATTCTGTCGGCGTTGTTGATTGAGGTCTTGAATTCTTATTATTATTTTTCTTTCCCCCTGGGGGAGAGAGGCGAGGGATGAGTTAAGTTCAAACAACATTCTCTGTAATATTAGTCCTTGCCATAGGTTGAGCTTGTTATTGGTAGGTTTACTATTTTTCAAGCAGTAAAAGCTGGCTATATCTTATGGTAAGGTTGAAACCTTCTGATTTGAGTGAACATTATATAATAATAATTTATATTAGTAATTTCAGTTGATTCATGTCAATTTTGGCAGAAACTATTATTTTCCACCTGATAATTAGATATAGCAAGTTGGCATATACAGAAAAATGTAGTACATATACAGTTGTATAAAAGGAATTGTTCGTTTCAGTAGACATAGTTTGTATATGATTATATCAGTTTGAGAGTATAACTAATTTAGGTAACAATGTGGTAAATAGGGCAAAGGTAAATTGCATAATGCACCAATAATGTTGTGGGCTAGCAATTGCACTTAAAGGTGCAAGAAATACTAGAAGAGATGCAAATGCAATGTTTATATGAATTTGATCTAACATGTAGTCAGCAATACAAAACATCTCAGTTAGTTCGATGTCATATATTTGTGCAAGAGAAGAGGTTTGATGAATGCCTATAAGTGGAAGGTGGAACTAATTATGAAATGCCGCAGTGAAGGAAAACTACATGTTTTGGAAATGTGGAGGAAGGACATCTCATAGCCACTTAAGATACTCCTTTGAGCAGGGAATAATAAACAAGAAGCTTTTGAAGGGTTCATTATCAATTTGTTTTAAAAATGCAAGAACATTACCCCACACTTGGATAGTTTCCTAATGGTGCATCCCTTTCTTGGTCTCATTTTCATCAGTATCTGCACAATCATCATCAACCATATTTAGGTTCTGAGCCTAAATATGAGCATACCAAGAATATTCTGGATATATTTTTTTCCGTATAGGTATCAACATTCATCACATGTGTTTAGGATGAGGTTCACATCAAACTGTGGATATATAATATTCACCAACCCCTGTTAATATCGAAGACTAGAAAGTGCCAAATATCTACCAACCCTGCCATTTCTATATATCGCCAACCCCTGCTAGGGCACACACAACTATTATATGCGACAAACGCCCCTTCTCCACGATGCTTTGGCTACCATTCGACAAACATCCCCTCCATAATACTTTGGCGTATGTCAACACTCTATTTCAGAGCTCCTACTTTGGTAGAGGTTGGGAGTACACTAGCAAAGGTAAACTATTAAGATTGGAGGCCTGTTGGGTGCATCTAGAAAAATAATGTCCCATGTCTTCTGTTATCTAGTTGAAACTAGAGATAAAACACGGTTCCTTTGTTCACATCGGGTTTGATAAGTACCTTGTTATAGATTGCCACACATAGCATTAACAATAATCTTTAGAAGTACAATGTCCTTTATTGAAATGATTTGATCAATTTGCATTCCTCACGACAATTTGTCTTGCAACTATCTTGGAGATAAACTTAGTTGTAATGGGGAATTCAACACATACTTGAAGGTTCTTGATGACTCACAATTGTCAACCTCTCACAATGCTAGCAAAAGAAAATTGTTTTTCCTCATTGTCCTTGGCATTTAGTACACATTTTGAATTTGGAAAAATATCGCATTTCTCTCATCTCTGAAGAAAATTTCTCCAACTTCTCATGGATCTCTTGCATATGTGGGTGTGATGTCTGCTTCCATCATCTCCTAAGTTAATTTCTCAAATTTTACATAGGTTTCTTGCATCTGTAGGTGTGATGTGTCTGCTACACAACTCACAAAGAATTGTTGTAAATAATAGTAACCCCATTCTTATATGCTCTATAGGCACTAAGAAAACATATCCACACAACCACCACATGTTTAATTGACATGTTGATATTAAGTACAAAGTTTCATGAAGATATCCAACATAGCCAAAAATGTCAACCATGCAAACATAATGATATATTTAGGGCATAAATCTTTAGTAGGAACTTATCTCATTGAAGTATTTAGAGCACACATGCACTAAACTTGCATGGACGAATGCTAAAAATCGACTTCCATTATGCTTTGATGGATATCCATGCCCTGCTATAAAGCTTTACAACTTTGCATAGATATCCTATGTCTCTGTGTGTGATCCGTCTGCTACACAAAATACATGGACCATTTTACAGCCTTTAATCTAACTACATCGTGGCATTTTTTGAAATTCCTCCATCTTTCATCAATCTCCTTGAAATATGAACTTCACCCTAGTTGCACATTTTTGCATAGATGTTTGGATAGAAGAACATAAGTTGTGGCATTTTTAGGATCCATCTCATAAAGAAGAGTCGGCATAAATAATTGTAAGCCCATATTTTTTTGTGCTCTAGTGACACCAAGCATACACAATGAACTTGCCACTGTACATTTGAAAAAAACCCGCTATGCCCTGAAGCTTCCATTTTGATATAGGCTAGGAGGATGTTGGCAAAGGTTGTCGTGTATGGCTTTACACCTGCCAACTGTATTGGCCCAAAAGTTTCCAAGGTCATTTCAACACAATCGTTTGTTGCATATCTTGCAATCATTACAATCCAAGAGACAACATATATTTCAGGCATTTTGTCGCATGGTTCACATGGTTGCATGTTTTGCATACATATCTACTAGGGCACTTGCAACTGTTCCTTTTTGCACAATACTTTGGCACATGTCCACACTTTGTTTCAAACCTCCTATTTTGGCAGAGTCTATAGTATGATAGTAAAGGTGAACTTATCTATTCCGATCCAAACAAATTGAAGATTATAATACCCAAAAATTAATAAAACAATTGTGCTTACTTAATGGAGGTACTGAGCATAATTCCTTAAAGAGAAGTGGATTTCCAGGATCAGCTTGCAACATCTTCTGATAGTAAGCATTAGTATTGTTGGAATTAGGTCAAGGACACCCTCCCCATCCTCCATAACCACATCCACTAGAAAGCCCACTTCCATATCCACTCTCAATCCTCCCTTAGTATACACAACTCATTTCACTTTCACCTCGTTTATTGTGAACCAAAGAAGACATTCCATTAGAGGCTCCAAACTCAATTCCATCCAAACTCATTCGTCTCTTAACCCCATTGATCTGGGCTGCCATGGATTTTGCTCCAGAGGCAGAATCCTTGAATTATTGCCTAGAGCTTCGGTACCCAATTGAAAATTGAGTCTCAGTATCATTAAACTCCTCTTCAAGACCCTTGCCCAATCTGGCATACTAAGAAACATCCTTCAGGGATATTTCTTCATCAAGGCCCAACGACCCATTATTCATAGCCCTACTCCTTGGTAACCTTGGCCTACCTAAACTGGTGGCTACCGATTTAGGATAGGCTTAAATCAATCTTGGAGGGCACCCACTTTAATTTGGGAACAACCTTTTTAACAAAACATGAATTTGTATCATCCGTAACATAGAGCTAGTGCCTTCCAAGCGTAACTTGGGCAGATTTGCATCTCTTGAACAAGGAATTCACCTATGTTTCCATTGACCTCTCAAAAAGGAATTGCTAGAACATTAATCTTAAGTAGGGTTTAACCCTTATTAAGTGTTCTCAAGTTATAAACTTTAGTTTATAATTAAATAAATAAAAATAGATAAATAATTTTTATTTATTTAATATAAACTTTAGGTAATGAGGTTTACTTGATTATTTAAATCAATCTATAAAATGGTGGGGTGCTTCAATAGAAGATATACCCTTAAATATTATTAATATAGGGCTCTTGGGGCTCGATAAATTACTCGAATTAATTGGATTCAAAATATGAAATGGACAGAAGTGGTGAAGCAGAGTAAATTACTGGACTGTAAAAATGTGTTTCTCACTATAATGGAAATCTACTTTGACCGTGGTTTTTTTACGTCTATGAGGTTTTCCACGTTAAATTGGTGTTTCTATTATATTTACTTATTATGTTTATTATTGTTTGTCTCTCGAATTTTTTTTGTCAAATTCTCAAAAGTTTAGTTGGTGCATTCGAAAGCAAACTTTGGAGAGGGCCCACTCTACATTCACGTGCATGTAAGTCTTTGCAAAAATATTTGACTTGAATTTAAATACTTTCCAATGTTTTAATATGAGAAGAAATTAATTTACCGAGGATTAATAAGAAGGTTCCCAAGTTGCAGACAACCTCCAAGATTTTAGGGTATTCAAAATTTACCATTGATACGTGACACACAATTGATTTGGGGACCGGGCTTGAAAATATCAAACAAATATTCCCTCTTCTTTTTTTTTTTTTTTTCCGTGACCCCCATTTATATTAATCAAACCTAAAACTAAGACCCTAACTAAACCACATTCTATGTGCTTGGCACATATATTAAATAAATCAAATTTAAAACCCGTACCACATGGTTTGAAATTTTATGTGCCCCATAGGCCATGTTGGCCGCTCCATTTTACAAGCTATGCCCACCACTTGTTAAAACCTAAAAATTATAACCTAACCAACCATTTTACCACTTCTATGGTTAATGCGTCGAGATTGGAATGTTTGGTGGGCTTATTAAATAGTGTTTGGTGGCCGTTTAACATTTATAATCTTGCCCCCCATAAAATACGCTCCATATTATGTAAAATAAACTTAAAACTACCTTAAATGAACTCCTACCACTTTGACCCTCCTCTTTGCATATGTAGAATGATTTCTACATTATTTTGGGGCTCTTCTATTTCTGCTATCTTTTGTCACCCCAACCCCTTTTTCCTTTTAATGTTCTTTTGTATTTTTGCGGGACTCAATTTTTCCTAAGTATGGAACTAGACACGGAGGGTATCCACGTGTCCCTTTGGAACATTTTGGAGAAAGCAAAAAGAATCATGGGAGCCTTCAAGCAAGTGAGAATTGACCACGTGGCTAAAGCACGAAAGGCAGCCCAAGTGGGCTGAAAAGTCAAGATAAAGGAGAAGAACGTGCAAGCCTCCACGTGTCACCCAGGTGCAACTTCAAAAAGAGAGAGAAAGGAGAGGCCCCAAAACCACGTGAGGTCTCCACGTGTCATACAAGGCAGCTACCACCATCGAAAGGGACCAACTAAAGAAGCAGAGGACTCAATGTTTGGTGAATTGAATGTGATCTTGGGTCCCAAAGCATGCAGTTGAGATTTTCTCCCAAGGTCAAAGATCACATAGGTAGAAACTAAATGCGGACGGTGGAATTCTTGATTGGAGGCACGTTGGAGCAAGAGCATAGGGGTCTATAAGAGAATGTTCTTGTGCCAGTAAGAAGGGAGAAAGAAAGTTTGAGAGCTCTAGAGGAGAATATTTTAGGTTCAGTCCATTGTGTTCATTGGCCTTAGCAAGGCTCTATTGTAAGGAAATACTTGTAATCTGTGCCATTCTGGCCTTATGTACTATTTTTCTCTATAAATAAGAGTTCTTGCTCTGTGCACTGAAAAGTTTGCAATATTTTGTGTCCTTTGTTTCTTCATGTTTGCTTTTATTCAGTTCTTGATAAATGTTTAAATATCTATCATGTTGCATGCCCTTAGATATTTTACATAAATATGTTCATTGTGCACGTGATTATGTTTTAGTTTCATCTCACCTTTGATGGTTTGAAATATCTTTGAAATAGTTGATCATGCTCGATGCTCTTCAACTAATCTAGTAGCTATTTCAATAGTGATCTCTGTGCTATTTTAGTAAAGATTTGGTGCATCGCCTTAGATAGGATTTACATATTGTTTCATTTTCTCTCTAACCCTTATCTCAATCCAAATCAGAGAAGAGCCAACTTCTATAAAACCTGGAGGTTATCTTAGGGATCAAGTCCCACATCCCTGAGATTTCCCACAACTTTGGTGGTTCATCTGCAAAGATAATCATCAACAATTTTCCTGGCACACCCGGTGGGACAAACTAAGCTTGATCAATAAGTGCATGAGTGCTTATTCCAGTGGGAATCAAAGCCACAAACTAGTTACCAGATCTCAGACTACAGTAAATCTTAGGAATTTTGTTACCTCCCTTGGTATCAATCGTAAGAGGACCTAGGTAGAATCCTCTGAGAGCACAAATGGCTCAACATCCTTCTCCGAGATAGTTTGTCTCATGGAATCAGGGAAGTCCACTCATCTTGCCAGTACCTCTCCAGCAACATGGAATCCCATCCCAGACAAATGCACTAAAGGCACTGCCTAAATTCAGTGGTGAAGACTTCAAGACCCTAGAGGAACATCTTCAAGATGTTGCAGAGATATGCACAATACATTACATCATGGAGCAAGATGTTGCCTTAAGGTTACTAGCTGCCTCCTTTAAGGGAAAAGCTCTCGAATGGTACATGTCTTTGACTCCTAACTCTATCGGTACCTGGGATCAATTGGGAAATCTATTTTTTAGAAGATTCAAGTGAAAAGGGAGATAGATCTTCACTCCTACAACAACTTATCAATATCAAGAAAGCTCCACAAGAGCCCATGACTGATTTCAATACCAGATTCCACAAGACATGGCAAAGGATTCCAGTTCTAGCTAGACCGCCTGTAGGTATGGCTATTGTCTTTTATCTAAAATCTCTAAACTCAGATATTTCCATTATGATTCAGTTGTTAGGAGGAGATTCTTTTCCACAAGCATATGATATTGTAGTCCAGGATGAGAATAACTTAATAGATGCTGGGAAACTTCCCCCAAAGCTCACTTTGCCAGTGTTTCCTGAGATAGCTCCCCTTCCTCAAGAGCAGACCTCAAGTTCTGCCCAAACTCTTGCATCCATATATAGCTACCCATCCTCTCAAGGAGCCATCCCCCTGCCGCATCATCGTCTTCTTCTTCGGAGATGGAGGAAGTAAAAAACATCCTTAGGAACTTCTCTAATGAGATAGTTAATCTTAAGAAGAATCAAAGTGCGTACCCAAGACAATATTATCAAGGCTATCAAGGGGGTAGACCTGCTTATCCTTTGCCCATCAAAATTCCCCAAGACCGCCTGTCAACACAACCATCTAACCAAATTGTCCCAGTACCAACACCACTCCAGACCCTCCCACCCAATAGTGGGAGAGAGATGATTCTAGGACAAAATAATTTGGCGGAAGATCCCAATGCTTGGTGTTTCCCTTGCAATACCCCTCATATGCCAAGAGATTTCCCCCAAGGGAATCTACAGTAAAAGGTAGCAGAGCAAAGAGTGAGGGAAGGCTATGAGGTCAATGCTTTCAGACCTTACCAATCCCTTGGAATTCAAAATGTGACCTTAGTTACATAAATGCAAGGGATGTCCCTAGAACAAGAGGTAGAGATTGCCCCTGAACATGCACTTTTCTCTTGGGTCGAAGGAGAATAATTTGTATTCACAAACGAAGCATCCACTTCTAAGAATCTGGTACAGTCAAATTACAACACTCGCTCCAAGGGGCAGATGATGGAAGCTACGATCCCTATTCCTACAACAATGAATGGAGAAAGGAAAGAATCTCTGACATTCACTACCCCTTCTACCCACAACTAGACAAAGAGACTCTGATAGCCACTCAGAATCAAGGGACCTTCCATCCAGTGGATGAGAGGGTGAAATACCAACAATACTCCAAAGTGCAACCACTCAGACCGATGAATGTAGTCGAGAAACTTAAAAGGGCACTGACCAATGTATCCTTGTGGGATATCTTGGGCATTCCAAAACAAAAGGATTTGCTTCAAGAAGCATTGAAATCTAGTGGCTGCCCAACTATGACCAGGAAGGGGAAAGAGAAACTCAGAACAACCCAAGCTCAAATAGAGTCAATGTTGATGAACCAGAAAGAAGAGGTAAGTAAACCGAGACCCCACCCCTTCTTCATGACTCTTATAATTGGTAAAAAATTACTACATAACTCCATGATAGACTCTGGCGCAAGCACTACGGTTATGCCCAAATCAATTACAGATGCCTTGGGAGTTAAATATGAGCCCCTAAAGAAAGGAGTCATGCAACTAGATGGGAAATCATTTCAAACCATTGGTATTATTAGAGGTCTCCCATTACAGCTCTATTCCTACCCAAACATAACTGTTCCGCAAGATATAGTAGTAATCGATGTTCCTGCTAGTCTTCAGACTATGTCTATCCCATGATTTCACTGCTAAAATTGGAGGCTACATGTCCCTTGATTGGTCTCATCTGATTCTGTGGACTAAGTATGGATCCAAAATGAAGGTGCTATTAGAACCCCTCACCAAGGAGCATATTACGGATCAAGTGGCCTCAGGTTTTGAGGCCTCACATGCCATGATCACTCGAGAGGAAGAGTCATATATGGATGATGGTGACCATCAAAGTGGAGACTATTTGGTTGACCTGTCACCTGGAGATCCCTTCAGAAATTTTGATTCCACTGGGTTAGGTACTTATGTGATCTTTGATGAGAATCCCAACATCCCAAAGATTATGAGGGAAGATAGTAAAAATGAAAAGAATCTCACAGAGGATTCCCTAATGTGGACTCTACATTTCGATGGAGCCAGAAGTAGGAACGACTCAGGAGCCAATATGCCTATCTTCACCAAATGGAAGGAAGATACTCAAGGCATTTCACTTCCACTTCACTTGCACCAGAAACGAGGTAGAGTACAAGGATTTAGTGCATAGTTTGACATTGGCGTGAAAAGAGGGCGTACAGAAACTGAGAGTCTTTGGGGACTCTGAATTAGTAGTGACACAAGTTAGAAGCACTGCCAACAAAAAAAATCCAAGGATGAGGTCCTATCATCATAGGGTATGGGATCTTATTGAGGACTTTGAGGCCTTTAACATTAAGGTTATCCCTCAGAACCAAAACATAGAAGCAGATAGAATGGCCCAGATCAGATCACAATTTGACTCGACTCAGGATCTGATGACAAACAAAGATGCGTGAAATTGATCATCCCCATCCATACCTGATAATGTGGATCATTGACAAGTCTTTGAAAGTGACCAACAAATATTTCTCTTCTTACAACAATCTGAAGAGTTTTCGGATCAAATCCAACCCAAAATTGAAGAAGCATACGAAGATCAAGTCATCCAGCTCAAAATGAACAAGCTTCCAAAAGGACTGATAATGTTGGAAAATCTTTTCTGACTCCAATGATGCTAATACAGACAGGGGAAGTTTGCGGCAGTCAAGGAAGACTATGTCGAGCTAGAAGTAGCCAATGGGAAGAAGTTAAAGGTTGGGAAAATAGTCACTCAGAAGGAGAGGGAGAAACTTGTGGATCTATGCCATAAGTATGATAAGGTAATAGCCTGGACTTATGAAGACCTACATGGTTATAATAAGGACATCATCCAACATACTATTGATCTAGAAAAAGGGACAAAACCTGTGCATCAGAAGTAGAGACCTGTGAATCCAAAGATAGAGTCTCTCATGGCCGAAGAGCTCAGGAAGCTCCTAGAGGCTAAAATAATCTTCCCAATCAAGCACTCCACATGGGTGTCTAATTTGGTACTGGTAAGGAAGAAAAATGGTGAAATCAGACTCTGTGTGGATTTCAGAGATCTGAATAAAGTGTCCCTTAAGGATCACTACCCCTTACCTTCCATGGAACGAATACTACAAACAATAGTGGGTTCGAAATATTTTCTTTGCTTGATGGTTTTTCAGGCTACAACCAAATATGGCTTGCAGAGGAAGACCAACATAAAACCACCTTTACGACGAAGTGGGGAACCTTTGCATATGTGAAGATGTCATTCAAACTCACCAATTATTGGGTCAAATTTTCAAAGAGCCATGGATGCCACATTTGGAGAGTTGATTAACAAGATAATCCTAATATACTTGGATGACCTCACAGTGTTTACAAAATAGTGGAGGATCATTTCAATGCCCTAGAAGATGTATTTAAGAAATGTCAGGAATTTAGAATCTCTCTGAATCCAAAGAAGTGTGTTTTTGGAGTACCACAAGGAAAACTCTTGGGACACATTGTCTCAAAGGATGGGATCTCAATTGATCCAGAAAGAGTCAGGGCCATTTTGGAATTGCCTCTACCTGTTAACAAAAAGGAAGTGCAATCTTTCCTAGGAAATATTAACTTCATCAACAGATTCATTTCAGATTTTGCTGGAATGATCCACCCGATCACACTAATGCTAAAAATGAATCTAAGCTTCAAATGGACCACTGAAGGTCATCAAGCCTTTGAGGGGATCAAAAGAGTGATTTCATCTACTCCGGTGCTACACAACCCAAACTTCTCCAAGGATTTCATTATGTACGTATATGGGAGTGAGCACAGTGTAGCATCCATACTGACACAGAAAGGGGAGGCACAAGGAGAGGAGCATCCAATTGCTTTCTTTTCAAAAACCCTCCATGATTATGAGACAAGGTACAAATTTTTGGAGAGACAGGCTTATGCCATTGTCAAAGGCCTAAATAAATTCAGACACCTCATTACCAATAGCAAGATCACGGTCTTGGTGGCACACTCCAGTGTCAAATAATACATCACAAAAGGTGAGATAACCAAAAAAGGGACCTAACTGGATCACTAAGATCTTAGAATATGACATTGAGATAAAGCCCATGAAGCTGGTAAGAGGAAGAGGTCTGTGCCAATATCTCACACAAGATCCAATGACCCCAACAAATGAAGAATATGAGGTGGTGCTCTGTATTCAAGAGAATGAATCCAAAACCTGGGTATCAGATAGGATGCATTTCATGCAGACGGGTGAGTATCCAAGTCACCTTCATCTTAAAAAGAGAAGATATTACAGACAATTGGGATTTGAATTTGTCATAATTGATAATTTCCTTTTTAAAAGGAACTTTGATGGGATCCTTCTTAGATACCTAGAAAGGGAGGAGGTCGAAAAATTATTACATGAGTTACATCATGGAAGCTCGAGAGGCCACTTCTTGGCCAAAACCACAACCATAAAAGTCCTTGCAGGAATGATACTTTTGGCCCAGTTTGTTTACAGATTGCTATGTGATGGTGAGTAAATGCAAAATTTACCAGTTCTACATGGGCTTATGGAGAAATGTCACACTACCCCTTAACCCTATCCTAGTTGAGGAACCATTCACACAATGGGGTCTAGATTTCATCAAAATGGTTAATCCAGTTTCAAGCATAGGTCACAGGTGGATTCTCACCACCACTGATTACTTCACTCAATGGACAGAGGTAATTCTGTTGAAGGAAGCCACAAATAATATGATCCTAGAACTTCTCTGAGATATCACTACCCACTTCAGATTCCCCTGCACGATCATATCAAATAATGCCAAGGATTTTTCTTGGGGCCAAAGTGTCTGACTTCGTAATGAGGCATGGAATCTATCTTAAGACATCTTCCAACTACTACCTGTAGGGTAACGGTTTGGTAGAATTAACCAACAAGAATCTAATTAGACTCATAAAAAGGATGGGGGAGGAACATAAGAGATCGTGGCATGAGCATGTCAAGATGACCTTATGGGTTGAGCAAATCACACCCAAATAAATCCTAAAGGCCTCACCATATGAATTGGTTTATGGTAAAAGCGTCGTAATGCCTATCACTGTGGAGGTCCCAGCCTTGCAGTTGTTGAAGAAAATTGAGATCGAGGAACATGGATCGATGTAGGTAAGACTCGTATGGATGATAGAGCTTCACGAAAAATGGGAGGGAGCCTATGAATCCATGGTCAACCGTCAATAGGTTGTCAAGACTTGGTTTGATCAAAAGACTTCAGAACCTGAATTATCTAAGTCAACACTTTAGTCTTAAAGTGGGATGTGAGGGCCGCCAAACCCGACAATCATGGAAAATTTGACCCTCTCTAGATAGGACCATTCAAGATCACTTCATGTAAACAACACAATTCTTTCGAGCTCGAGACTATAGAAGGTAAACCCTTGGAATTCCTGGTAAATGAGATCCACCTTAAACCTTTCCATTGAATCTTTTTGAATATTGTAAATTTTGTACCATTATGTATAGTCCCCCTCTTTCATCTTTTGCCTTATTTTGCGGTGTCTCCCCTTTGAATAAATGTCTTTGGACACGTGTCTCCAGTGGAGACCCTTCTACTCCCTTTTGAAAATTTGAAAGGTATTGTACCTTCTTAATTTTCCCTGAAGTAAATGATCCTAATGGTATTTTTAAATAATTAATGAAAAGGATCAAATTGTTAATGAAAAATCTCTTGGGAATTTTTTTTGGCACTAAGGGTCATTCGACCGAGGTACCGTTATATGATGTGACCCAATGTATGCATGAGCCTTTATTTCATGTGAGTCGAGGAGGCTATTTGAGGCCAGTTTTAAAGTCACCAAAGCTTCATTCTGAGCACTAAAAGTCTTTTTCCCCGAGTTCCCGAGTCCCCAGTTCGAAGAACCAGATATTTCCCTAGTTTTAGGGTGGTTATGGTAGCTTTCGGATCCCTACCTCAGCCAAAATCTTATGCAGGACACCCATTGCCAAATCGCTCTCATAACCGAAGGTTGAGATTCCTTGATGTTGTCACTTTCCCAAAAATATGTGTATTTTTTCCATACTCTTCAATTTTTTTGATAAATTGGCTCTTATAGGATCTTTTTTTTCCTTTGTGAAGTTTGAGAGAGAGAGATGGAGTTGTTTTCAACAATTAGTTATTTCTCAAAAAATTGAATTTGGGGACTTTTCCTTTGTTTTGTGGATATTTCGTGTTTTGGTGTTCCTTATGTCCTGTGTTCCATCGGGATCTCAGTTTGCCAATTCCCTGTCTTCCCCACATTGAACTACCTTATCTTTGTGTTGCGGGTATTTAGGCTTTGTGATGAACCTTTTCCCTTTTGCTCTAGTCCATCCAGTTCTCCGCATCCCCATATTTTTTTGTAACCCTCAAATTCACTAAGTTTCTTTTGCACTGTAGGTATTTCGACTTTGTGGAGAACTCACATCCTAATGTCTTGAGGGTCGATTGTACAAGTTTTTTCCGACTTACCCGATTTGAGTGTATTTCGGGTGTCTCGGTTTTCCATGTCCCAAGTGTCCCAAGTGCTTCCAGGCCAGCTGTAACCCACAAACCGACAAAGCCTCCTACGTATTGCGGGTATTTCAGATTTCCCTGTCCCAGGTTTCCCAATGTCACACGGGCTAGTTGTGCTCAAATTTTCTGCCATATCCACTTTCCATAATCTCAAGTCGGTGTTTTGTGGCCAAATTTTACCTGTCCCTGCAATACATTATTTTTCACATTTAATGCACCCTGCCGACCTATTCAAAACAAAATGTGTATAAATACCTATTGCAATTGGCTATTTCTACCATACTTCCCACAATTAGTAGTCATTTCCTGTTCCATTCACCCTCTCCACTGTTTGTAGCCGCGATGAAGCATTGTCTAGTTTTTTTTATCAAAATTTCTAGGTGCATCTTGGTCTAGCAGAGGTCATGGTTCATTTGAAAGTAAAATTCAGAGGATTGAGAATTTCATTACAGAGTATTTTTTCCCTTGCCACATGATCCTGTTGGTGACTATATTTTTCTCTCTGGCTAGTTGCTCGAAATTCACACTCACTATGAAGATCCGTTATAAAGGGCACAAACATCTCTCTTATTTGGAAACAACTATACTTGAGATAGGATATAGTGACGCCCAACACCTTGACCTTGATGATTTTTGGGCATGACTTGATTGTGAGAATCCTACTTCTATTGCTCGCTTTATCAAAGAAAGTTGTATAACTCATGCAGGGGGTTTTCTTGTTTTTGCTCCATGTGCTGACATTGCATTAGCTTGTGGCTCATGTTTCAATCTGGACACAAAAGATGTTGTTGATCCTCATGGGCAGGTGATTTCTCGGTTATATGCTAGTTGTATCAGTGTTTCCCTCAAAATCCCAGTGGTGGAAGATTCAAATACTTTCACCAAAGCTCAAGCCCAACTTCAGTTTGATCAGGACAACAAACAATACAAGAGTAGGGTGGCCAAGTCATGGTTTAAAAACCCAAAGAAAGGAGCCTCAAGACTGCAAAAAACCATGTATAGAATTGATTTCAAGGAGTTGTCGTCAGATGTCATTACCCTTCGTGCTAGACTAATGGGGCTACCCTCAACTAATGAGTTCCAATTTTGAATGTGCCCTTATATCAACATCATATGTGAAGGCAAACAAAGCCTAAATTGGGGAGAAATAATTTGTGATAGTATCACTGAATAGCTTGCCAATGTTCAAAGGACTAAAAATTTCTATATGACTTCTTATTTAATGCACACTATTGCAACATACATGGAGTGGTTGGGGATTTCTCTTGATGAAGACAAAAATGATGCTCCTATACGAGCATTTCCCACAGTTAACATTGAAGAGTAGTAATCATCATTTCAAAAGGGTGAATGATGCCTTCACCATGTATATTATCAGGTTGTTAGAGGGAAACACATGGCTCAAAGATTCTCAGAGGAGGCCAAACCATTGATTAATGTGTATGGGAGCTATTTCATTCAATTCAGACAGTTTTCTTACATATGGTTAGCTGGCTTTGAGGGAATACCCTTGAAACTCCCAATGTATTACAGTGATAAAATGACTCTATTTGAAGTCTGTAGACAATTGGATAAGCTTCACATAACTTGTAGAAACAAGAAGATTACAGGCATTCAATTTCTAATCACATTGGGAAACTACACCTGTAGGACTGCTTTAGATGCCCAAAATGTTGACAAGACAATTTCCCCCCTCACACTTCATTTTCTTAAGCCAAGGACCTGCTTTGATATTAAGGGCTTTATTGATAATAATTTTAGAATGGGTTTTCATCATCTTGCTGATAGTGAAGATTACTGGGCTGACTGTTTTGATGATTATGAAGCCAAAATAAGGTATTATGGCAGATTATCTCTTTATCAAATCAAGGACTTTGAAGTGTACAAGGTACCAGATGAATTACATGATGATGGTCAAGATTTGTAGTCTCTTGAATATGAAAGGTCTATCAGACATAGTCCTATTGAAACCATTGATTGGTTTATTAAGGAAAAGGATGACTTGAAAGAACGTATAAACCCTGTCTTGGTGAGGACCAAACTTTGGTTTGATAGAAAAATGAAAATGTTAAGAGAAAGTAAGTCAAGGTATTCCTCTCAAGAGGACTCCACTCCTCAAAAGGAGATTCCGGTGGCAACCCCTGAGGCACATGCACAATCGGTCCCCTCTCCACTTGAATCTTCTACTGTGGTATATATGAAGAAAGGGAAGGCTAAGAAAGATGAAGAGGTAGAGGAGGTAATTCAAGGAGAAAGTGAACAATTGTCTTCTTTGAAAAAAATGAATTAGTACCTGAAATTGAACTAGTTATAGATCTCTATAATGATGATGGTGATGAGAAAGAAACATGAGAACATGAGGAAAGTAATCTCGAAGGAGGAAGTACGGAAAAAGAAGAGGAAGAAGATGATCAACAAAAGGATCATACTTTGGAATCAAAAGCAATGGTTATCCTAGGACCCTCTACCAAATAAACTCCTGACAAGGAGGCACCTCCCTGTAAAGCTAAAACATCTATTTTGGAAGTATATGCTGTATAAAATTTAAGTGCAATGGGCACACTTGTGCTTGGCTCTCTTACTCCCTCTATTTCTGGTTCTTCTTTTGCTTTGGTGCAAACACTGATGGAGAGTAAGAAAAGAAAAGATACATCTCATATTTTTTCTCCAAAGTTTGATGTTGTGGTAGCCCTTCTAGGTACTACTCCTTCCTCATCCATAAAGAAGGTGAAAATAACATCCAGGTTAGTATCTGATTCTCAAGGTCATCAGTTTATGAAAATTGCTAAACCTAAGATTGACAAGGATGAAAGAGATCTATCTGTGAGTGATTTCAAATTAACAAGAATTCCCCTAGGAGAATCTGCACCTGAGAGTGAAGTGCACAATTTAAAGGAGACAATGTCAAAGGTAATTGAAAGGGTTGAGAAAGGAAAGCAAACACAGGATCAGTTAGAGGAACAAAACCAAATCCTTTCAAATTTCATCCGGTCCATATTAGTAGAATACAAAGTCCTTGATCCATCTCCACTAGCCTCAATCCCACCACTTGCTGTTCTGATTAACGATGAAGTTAAATCTATCAAAGACATCCATAAGCATGCTACATATAGGAAGGAAATGGAACCCTTAGTTGATGATATGATAGTCACGGGATTAAACTTCATCGAAGAAGCATACAAGTCATGTGATAAAGTTACTGTGATACAACTTAAATTTACTACAATACTCAATGGTTTAGATAGAGAATTGAAATTGTGGAGTGAATTCATTCGAGATCTCCAGATGATGAGTGACACAGATGTGCAGGTTCTTTTTGAAAATTAAGTATTTGACCCTGCAAATTTTAATTTGTTTAAAAAGTGGGTCTTCAACATTGATTGAAAAATAAAAGTCCTTTACGAAGCCATTTGTGAACTCAGGAATATGTTGTAGAAGGGAAAAGATTTTAAATCCTACGTTGTATCTTCCTTTCAAGATATTCACTACCAAATATTCAAGGAGAATTCAAGGGATAGATTCATAGTCCAAGAGATTAAGTCCCAGTTCAAGATATTTGTTAAATAAGATTTGTTTGAAAAAGATACTATGTTTAAGGATAAAATGAGGGAAATATGTACACATCAAGCAACCATCACTGAGGCCAATAAGGAGTTTCTAGAGAATTCAAAATTTGGGAAATAAATTGAGAAATGCCTAGGCAAATGGACTCATGTGCCTACAAATACCACCATTCCTCGAGGCATGGACATGGTTGAAGTATTGAAGAGATTTAAAAATCAAGTACTCAAGGCAAAGATTATCACAGTCATTCCTTCGAGTGTCCCAACTTCTAGTTCTTAACCTTTTAATCAGGGTATCTAATTAAGGTGGCTATTTTCTTTCTAGTCATATAATATGGAAGTAAAAGATAATTTGATGTTATAATGCTTAATTAGATATTAATCCTTTGATTGCAAGAAGGGAAATTTAAAATAATCTTTTGTAACCACCCATGAGGCTATTAAAGGGGTTCCTATTGTCATTTGAAGTTGTTGGATTTTAATGTTTTTGATGTAAGAGTAGTGAATCAACAATCAATACAAAAGAAGTTCTATCTTTTCTTGTGTTCTACCTATTTCTTCTTTCTATGTAATCCATGTAAATTTATATATATCTCAAATAGAACTTTGTGTCCTTTAGTTGATGTTGTGCTTATAACTTTGTGTCTATTGCATATATGTCATGTATTTGGGTACATATAATTCTAATCTTGTCACTCTTGCATGTATAAGTAGGATATCATTATGCAGCCTATATGTCTGAAAGTGTTGTTTTCTTCATTTTCTGATTATTAATTTTTCTACTTTCTTCTCTTATGTATTGAAAATTTTATGAGCTGAAGACATATAAAGCATCAAAATCATCATTGAAATATTGATAGTTTGTACATTGGTAAATAAGTATATTTGCTTATTTGTTGTGTTAAATAAGGGGACCTCTCCTATAAAGAGAAGGGACTGATGTCCCCTGACTGTTGCTTGTCTACAAGTCAGATTTTACAACCAACACTTGAAAAAGGAACATAATTCAGCAACGCTTCCGTGGTCACAGATTTCATAGATGGGGTCTTCAATCTCATCCTCAACAAGAAACCGAAGGCTCTAAGAGAGGCTGCCCATGCAAAAGTCCTTAATTTGGGGGATTATAAGTCTTTTGGTTCCAGAATTCCACACTCACCCAATACATGGTGCCTCTCGTGCACCCATATTCATAACTTGTGCAAATGTGTGCACATTGTTTTTAACCTTGATTACAACACCATCAAGGGTAAGAAAATGTAGGCAGTGATTACACCATAGGGCATCAGGGATATGTTGGCCCTTCCCTACGAAGAATTGGCCAGTTTTTACGACATGGCCAAAATCCAAGGCATCTAGGCTCAATGCTAGAATAAAGCCGCATTCATCAATAGGGAGTTGAGGAAATCAGAGTGAAACAGTTTTGGAGCACCGGTATTCCCAATCTTGCTAAAAATGTTCATGTCGGAATCTCAGGATGCCTTCTCCACGTTAGCATTTATTTTTGGCCAAGACTTGGACATAAATTTCTATGAATAGAAAACGGCAACCCTTTTCAGGATGAGAGACCTTAGAACTATGGGACGCATAGGTGAACCCTCAAAAGGTCATCCTAGTGTCCGCATGGACTCATGTGTTGTCCCACTCCTCAGACACATGTGAGTTCGCTAACCATTTTTTTGCACCTCTTCTATCTGAATTTGACCCAGAAAGGGGTCGATAATAGAATGAATGATTCAGTCTGGGCCATCC
Organism: Taxus chinensis; assembly: GCA_019776745.2. Classification (NCBI taxonomy): domain Eukaryota; kingdom Viridiplantae; phylum Streptophyta; class Pinopsida; order Cupressales; family Taxaceae; genus Taxus; species Taxus chinensis. Next base: position 739,114,776 of record CM034152.1, on the reverse strand, counting down.
TTACATACCCCCAACATCCTTGCGACTATTTATTTAGGGAAACGCATTCAATGATCCAGTTGCATGGATTCCATGAGGAATCCTTCATGCTTCTAAGGATCCTCACATCACGAGTGATGGGTTTGAGGTAACTACGAAGTTGGTGCTCCTTGACACAAAGTGTGGATCTGACGGTAAAAAGAAAGCATTGTTCGACCTCCCCTTGCATAGGGGAGGAGTTACTGTAATTAAACGCAAGGCATAACTTATACTCACGTAAAAGATAGCTTTATACTATTTTTCCCTGATTTGCGATACACAGAGGTATGACCTAGACATGTTTATGGATGCCATCCTATCCCAAAATAGGGTCTTGAACTCTTGCTAGCACAAGCATAGAATTTTTTTTGAAGACAATAGGTTTTCATAGTCATAAGCTCCTAATATTTATTTAGAGTTTAGTGACATCTCAATTCTACTATGGGAATCATTTCATCTGGTCCTACACAAGTATGACTATGTCATAACAAGGACCAAGGGATTGAGGGTTTCCCTTTACAAGAAGGACTGGAGCGTGGGGAAGATAGAATCCTATTGTAAATATAGGAATCAAATCAAACAAACTACCTTCAATTTTGAGGTCATGCCCACTGATGAGCAATGGGAAGAATTCTAGGATGTTGAGCACATGTCCAATTCAGACTGTGACGAAGTAGTGGAGATCTCCAAAGATCATCTCATGTGGCATACGACAGAGTCCCTAGACCCTTTTAAATAATAAGCACCACCATGACCCCCTCCCTCTGTTCCTTAGCAAGGATTCCTTGGGTTATACGCCCATGGTTCAAATTTCTCTATTACGCCCTCAGGGTAAGGAAGCAAGTGACACAACTAGATACTAGAACATAGTCTAGGGCCTTGCCTATAGTACATGCACTTAGTATCGCCTTCCACAACCATGCCAGTGAAGATCACTAACCCACAAAGTCCTCTGAGGAAGAGGTTGAAATCAGGTCATTATTCTCTTTTTCCTTTTCACTCCTTCACCTCCTCCCACTTCATCCATATCCTTCCTTTCCACCTTTCACTTCTCCTTAGTCCAGGGGCACTCCCATTTTAGTCACCCTAACCCAGACACTTCCTCCCCCTGGTTCCTCTTTTCTTCCTTCTGCCACCTCACCACCATTCCTACTTTCTATCCTTGAATTATGATGGGCCATTATTTGGATCTCGTAAAGACATCTCAATCCCCGTAGCCATTCATAGTCCCCTCCAGCCTATTTTTAGGGTTTCCATCTGTATAGGTGAGATATTCCCTTCCCCTTCTGATTTTTTGAATAAAGAAGAGATGGCCAACGAGTTGACTTGAGATAACAGGGGGGAGAAGTAGAAGAAGATGGAAATGGAAGTGGAAGTGTGAGCAACAGAGGTAGATTTGAGTAATTATATGACCATAAATAGATCTCCTTGACCCATTTCCTAGATGGTACCTAATGTCTCTAAATAAGTTCACAGATCATATACAGCCGAATGATTATTCCATCAATGTTATCGTGATGGAACTTGACCCAATTTTGACCTCAAGATAAGGTCAAATTGGTGAGGGAGACTGCTGCCGTGGTCACCACTGCACTACCTCAAGCTCAAGCAATAAACTTAAGAAATTCAAAGGATTATACCTCCTATAGATGCAAACATATTGAGGCACTTTCTGAATAGCCCACCTCAAATTTTTAAATCGAAGAAAAAGGTAAAAGAGATTGAGCAACTCCAGAAGGAGTTTAAAAGGGGTAGCATCATAAGAAGCTCTTACAACTTCTCAAGCAGAGACAAAAACATTATAGGTTAAACTAGTAAGCATAAAAAGATACATGGCCAATTCGCTTCGAGCAAGAGAAAAATCTCCTTTTAGAAAGAGGTTGATTCTAAGAAAGGAGAACTCACTATCACTCCAAGAGAAGTTTCATACCTCAGAGGTAGAGAAAGGAAATCTTGAAAATGAAATGTAAGATTCAATTCAGTAGAGGACGTGGTCAAGGATTTTGACCTAGAATTTTTCTCAACATCCCCAGAAATGGGCAATCATCATGTTGGTACAGAGAGACTATATACCTCTTACTATAAAATAATTGCGCACCTAGGAAACAATACTTAAGTCTTACACTCAGATTCATATCTGATACACAAATCCTATGTGCACCAACCTATGGAGTCCCTCGACCTTAACCATGATTAACACTATATTATGCCAAAGGTCCATGAATTGGTAAATATTGGTTTAGAAATTATACAATTCTTTATAATCTTCCCTCACAAAGGCCTGACATTACAGACAGGTGGATGGTCACAATGAATGATAATTGAGATTCTAAGTTGTAATAAGGATGCTTATCAAGTACCAGAATCTCGTGTGAGTTATCTCTAACAAGGGATCAAAGATAAGCAAGAAATGGATTGAAGAATTAGTTCCAATTAGGCTTTCCATATCCCTTTGCTAATGACTCTGCCATCCTATCAGAGGACTAAGGATCTAGCAGTTTTTGATGGCCAAACAACATGATAAGACTGTCTTTTTGGTTTTTAAAAGATGTACTCTAATTTCGCTGAGGCAGAAACAATTCTGAACCCGAATTATAAAAACTAGAGTTCCATCTAATCACAATGGTGGTGCGGGATCTCTAGACATTATCTCACAAGGATATAATTGAGTTGGATAGAGCTTTTTAGGATCTACAATGAGAGGATTTACCCAAAATAGACATGAACGGGTTAGGTTACCAGGATACTTTAAAGTAGCTCTGAGTGGTGTCTTTTTTAGCCACATTTTCAAATTTTGTGTCAGGAAATGATTTTTGGATTCTTCCATGTTTGAAACATAATTGCCTAGGTGAGTCTCCATAACTGTATAATGAATTATACATCATGTTCGGGGCTCCTCTATTTCTGCTATCTTTTGTCTCCCTAGCCCCCTTTTTCCCTTTCGAAGTCTTCTTTTGTGGTTTTGTCGAGATTGAATTTTTTCCTAAGTATGGAACATAGCATGTAGAATGGTATCCACATGACCCTATAATGCATTTTGGAAAAGGGACATAAAGAGTTGGGAGACCTTAAACAAGCAAGAATTGACCATGTGGCCAGAAAGCACAGACAAGGCAAGCCCAAGTGGGATACGAAAATTAAAAGAAAAAAGAGAGGAAGAACATGTAGGCGTTCATGTGTCACCCAAGTGAACATATTCAAGAAGAGAAAGAGAATGACAGAAGACGTAAAGCCATGATCAATGTCTCCATGTGTCACAGATACAGTCTTCCACCACCAAAAAGACCAACTCAAATAAGCATAAGGGACTGGAGATTTGGATAGATTAAATGTGATCTCGGCTCCCCAAAGCATGCAGTTGATATTTTTCTCTTAAGTTCAAAAGGATTTCGTGTAGGTAAAAACTAAATGTCAGGCAGTGGAAACCTTGATTGGAGGGAACATGTTAAAGCAAGAGGTTTTAAGGGTCTATAAGATAATATTCTATTGACATAAAAATATATAAATAAAGTTATATAGCTCATAGAGAAGAAGATTTTAGGTTCAGTCTATTGTGTTCATTGGCCTTAGTAAGGCTATGTTATAAGGAAACACTTATAATTTATGCCATTCTAGCCTTATGTACTATTTTTCTCTATAAATAGGAGTTCTTGTTTTGTGCACTGAAAGTTTGTAATATTTTGTGTCCTTTATTTTCTTCCTGTTTTTCTCTTTTTTAGTTCTTGATGAATGTTTAAATATCTATCATGTTGCATGCCCTTAGATATTTTACATAAATCTTTTTTGTGCACGTGATTATGTTTTAGTTACATCTAGCCTTTGATGGTCTAAAATATCTTCAAATAGTTGATCATGCTTGATGCTCTTCAACTGATCTAGTAGTTATTTCAATAACTATCTCTATGCTATTTTGGTAAAGATTCGACGCATCACCTTAGATATAATATTACATACTTATTTTCGTTTTCTCTCTAACCCTTATCTCACATCCAAATCAGAGAAGATCTAGCTTCTATAAAACCTAGAGGTTATCTTCGGGGCCAAGTCCCACATCTCTAATGTTTTCCCAAAACTTTGGTAAATCATCTCCAAAGATAATCGTCAATAGTTCTAACGGCCTCTAGATAGTTCTAGTTCGGCTAGCTCAAATAGAGAGATAGAGGGCACAATCTTAGATAAGCGTTCCCCTCTCTCTCTCTACGTTGTTGCCAGGTGGCTTGTGGGAGTGCCACTATGTCCTCATGATAAATTAAGACTTATGAATTTATGATGTGCTTGGTTGGTACAATATAATGCTATTCTTACTTTAAGGGTGTAAAACTTATAAATAACATTTTGTTATATGTGAGTATAAAAGTCTGATCTTCAGTAACCAGTAAAGATAGTATGTTTTATATACATATCATAGGTTAGTGGGGGGAAAACCCGTCTACTTATTTTTTAAGGATTTTTTTTAAAACAATGTATAAAAACATTAGAATAGGAAATTTCACTTTTCTTCATTATTATGACTAAAATTAATTAAATTTAAATAAATTATTTTATTGAATTGTTTTTCTTTCAAAGGGATATTTTTATCGTTATTCTCTTTAACTTAGAATTTATTGTAATAATCAATAAGTTTTTTCAATTTTCTTGTGAAGTTATCAACAAGTTGTCATTTCTATGTCATAAGAAACATATGGCAGGTTCAAGGGAGAGGAAAAAATTGCAAAATTCGGTAGGACATGGGGATTTTACTAATCCTTGTTTTTACCTGTTGTACAAACCTTATTTTTAAGGAAAAGTGTAATAAGAAATATTTTAATTGCTTCATTATAATATTGTTCTCTTTTGTTTCGAGTTTTTAAAGCTTCTTTCAAAACGGGTTCTAAATCATTTTAGTATTGATGGTTGAACGAGACAAACTACAAACATCTATAAGAGATTATTAGTGCGAAATAGCAACACCCCCAAATGAGTTCTAAAAATATGCTTTTCTAAGTTTTAGAAGCATCTGGATTACAAGTAAGGTGTGGAACCATGGAAAAGTTCTCAATTGAAGGTTGGTTCCTTATTCCTCTTTTTAGATGCATGTTAGGATTTTATAGAGGATCTATCTCTGACAAGGAGGACATGGAAATATAAGGAATAAGAGATAACTAAAATACCAGGTGATGCACTAAAGAATCACTTATCTTGCTAATAGACTTAGCATACAATAAACATAGATAGCAATCTGTAATGGGAGACCAAATGAAGGTAAAAATAGACAAGAAAGGATCTAAGAGTAGTATTCACATACGTTTTTATTACTCTATGGATTAGTAAAGTTCATTTAGATAGCAAAAAGTTGAAAAATGTATCACAATTTTAACGAAAGGCCTGAACCCCACAAATCAGAAAGAGAAGGGAGCTCTGTCCATTTACAATTGTAGGTCTAAGTTCAACCACTGCTGTTAATGCTTCTGAAGAAATCTACCCCTAGTAGTCATGCATCAATCCTTAGAAACCTTGAAGGAAGAAGAAACGTACGAAACATGAAGATCTGATTTAGTTGTTGAGGCAAGAAGATCCTGACATTGAATCTTGAAGATGTTCCCTCCATTTTCCTTCACCTAACCTCCTCAAAATTAAAGTTTTAGGCCTCCATGGCATGGGCGAGGCTGAGATCTTTCCAACGGTGTCAGATTCACGATATTTCGAGTCATGAGTCAAAATATATGCCCCTTCAAAGTTTGTATCGGGTCGGTACAGATGGGTGGGAAAAAAATTTGAAAACTGGGCCCCCCTTTTGATATGGGACACGTGGCAGCTAGATTAGAGCAAAAACGGGCTTACAGGTCTACAATTTATCTTTTTTTCCCTATTACGCAAAAAACACAAAAACTCAAAAAACTCCCGCAGCCCTGAGGCTCCGCCTGGACATGTGGCTCCTTTTGGTTGGTTAGGGAATGTGCTTCCATCTTTATCTTTGTGCCTCTTGAACGAAAGGAAAATTTTCACCTTTTCCTCCAACTCCCCGCTTTGGCTTTGACTCGGGATCAAACGTTGACTTTTTCCTTTGTCGGAGTTGCGGGCCATTTTGCAACTTTTACCCCTTTTTGAAACAACAAGGGGAAAAGAACCAAATTTTCCCCTGATGGCCTACTTTTCCTTGGGATACATGACAGTCTGGCGCTCATTTGCAAACCTTTTCTTTATTCAATCTTTGAATCAACGCCATTAAGACACTTGGCGGTCTCTGCCGGCTTGGCTCATACATTGACTATTCAACCGATTCAGCCCCTTTTGATATAACACGTGGAGGCACCAAGCTTGCTTGAAAACCAGGCCCAAAGTTTTCCCTTGGAGGAGCGTCAAGTTGACACTTGTCTACCTTCGATGATCTGTGGAATTTTCAACGATCCCTCTTACTTTTTATACTTTGGGCTACATGGCGAGCTTGCGCTCATTTGGGTCTCCATCTTGGGACCAACTCTTGGAGATGCGTCATGATGACACTTGGCATTCTCTTCTTACACTTTTATACTTAGCCAATTTTGAAGCCCGCCCTTTTGACTTTGTCTGACCATTTTTTACATGGAGGGCTGGCGCAAGTTGGAGTCTTTGCCCTGGACTTTATGGTTTTGTGCTAAGATGACACCTGAAACTTCCTTTTTAGTTAAAGAATTTTCAACGCCCCATAATTTCTTTAGGGTTTTGGATGTGTGGAAGCCTGGCATAAGTTTGGACTCCCCCTTTTGGATTCACCTTTGGAGAAAGCACTGTTAAGACACGTGGTTACTTCCGCTGCCTCCTCCATAATTAGTCATTTTTGGGATTTTTCCTGAACTCTTAAAGGCCGAGGACTTCGGATCTTTCGTCATCTCTTCCCCTTCTTGTTTCTGGTTCCTTTGCAACATCACCCCTTCTTGTCTGACCCTAATCTCATAGTTGAGTCTTCTTGCAACTTGGAGAATGGATTTAAGACATGGAAACGGCTCAACAGAGTCATTTTCTTTTACACAGGGTCCATCAGTCTCTCTCGGCTTTCGCCACTCCATGGTTGAGTCCTTCTATGACCAATTTGCAGGATTTGAATGAGTTTTCTCAGGCTCCTTTTATGCGGGGTTGTGACTGATCCAATATTTGGCACGGGGGGAGAAATATGGATAACAACGATTGAAGGTAAAATTCATGGCACATACACTTTTGAATGTTGTGAATGTTATGAAGAAGGTGCCAATTGATAGAAAAACAATAATGGACAACATATTTGCATTTCAACAAAAAGTACAAGAAGTAATGCTTATTAAACTGTGAAGCATGCAAGATGGCTTTCTGCAACACATTGGAAACTAGGAAAGTCCGCGTGAAGCTTGGAAAAAATCAGAATCAATGCACAAAAGTATGCGCCTTTCAAAATTTATTAAATTGATTCTCTAACTAATGACAACTTCCATGAAGGGAGACGAAAAATTGGTTAATTTTTTTAGAAAAAATTAAAAACATTAAATCTCAATTAGATGGATGTAACTGTGATTTTATTCATGACAAACTATTATTTTTAACCATTCACATGAACATATATGAAAGGTTTAGGAACTTCATTTCCATTTTAAAATCAAAATATCAAACTTAACAAGATATTCCAGACTTATCTACTCTTAGTGCTCTCCTAACTTAGGAAGAACAAGTCATGTTGAAATTTGATTCGAAGGAGAATTCCACTTTGGAACTTTTCACTCAAAATCCTAAGAATAAATCTTCTAGGTTTAACAAGAATTATAAATTCAAATCAAATTTTAAAACCCTGAGTAAAGATAAAAAATAAGGGAATAATCACCTAAAAGTCATTTTTGAGTGGAAATGTCACAATTGTGGGAAATTTGGACACAAAAAGGAAGACTGTAGGGTAAACAAAAACAAGCCAAATTTTAAAAATAAAAAATGAAATAAATCAAATCAAAATCAAAACCAAAGTTAAAAGAACAATAAAAAACCAAATGTATTTGCTTTATATGCTGCATTAGTTACTGCCAAAGAAAACGAATGAATATTAGATAGTGGTGCATCTAGGCACATGACTTATAGATCTGATATTCTATTTGACAACAAATAATGTAATGATCAAATCTATCTTGGTGATCATTCCATTCTCAATGTTCAAAGTCAAAGAAAAGATAAAGTTTTCAATGGTTTTATAAATGATGTTTTGTGTGTTCATAAACTAAAAATGAATTTGCTTTCATGTTCACAACTAACTCAAAAAAACTATAGTGTAATTTTACTAAAGGATAAATGGTTTTTTAAAAATGCGTTAGGTGTTACTATTGCTAAAGGCATACAAAAGAATGAATTATACGTATTTAAAGGTTTTTCTTCTACTTCATGTCTTTCTACTCAAAGTAAGAATAATTTACAGTTATGGCATGAAAGATTATGACGTGTTAACTTTAGGAGTATGTATGATATGTCTCATCTTAACTTAGTTATTGGTCTACCTCCTATCTCTCATTTCTGGGAAACTTGTGATGGGGTAAGCAATTTGCAAAACCCTTTCATATCCATCATGAAGAAAAACTCCTTTGAACCTCTTGAACTTGTTCACAATGATGTTAGAGGACTTTTAGAAGTTCCTTCCCTAAATAGTTCATTAATAGTTGATTATACTTTCATAATGATTAGTCTTATCACGTCGCTTCTCATAGAGCTCTATGTGCATTTCTTTATACTTTCACATACAATGTTATATGTGTGTCTTTGGAGCCAGAATTATACCATGTTCTAGTTTGGTGCATCACCTTTCTTTATTTTATCATTTCTCTCTCTCTCAACTCTTGTCCTTTGGAATTCTTAGGAAAAGTTTAGGTAGCAGTACTGTAGTAATGGCTAGTTAGTTTTGTACTGAGATGGGATAGAAAGAAGTTGTCCTTCTCTGAAAACTAACATTAAAAGGCACCATTGTCCCACACTTTGGAGGTATTTCCATGTTTCACTGAGGTACTGATCCTGTTGAGTTTCAAAAAGGGTTCAACTTCAAGTGACAACATGTCATTTTCTGCCACCCACGTCATTTTCTCATTGAATCTTAAAGTAGATATATGCAGATCCATTAACTTAGAATGTCATCATCATATCATTTTTAATATTCCAAGTGAGTGCTAGAAGGATTTGTTGCGTAGTTCCATCCCATGTGTATTATGGGGCAAGATTGCATTGACAATAATTTAAGCCAAATTACAAGGATTCAAATCTAAGGTCACACTCCAGAACAAGTTCATTAATTACTTAGTGCATGATATATTATTTTTATTTTGTTGCTTCATTCATAGCCACTTATGTGCTTAGATATCCACTCCATCTATTTACAATCCCCAATCTCAATCGAGACTTATCTACTCATCTTTTTCTTGTACTCGATCTAGAAAAGGATGTCTAGATATGTGCACCTCTATTTTTTTTTTCATACTTTGGGAATCGTGAGTCTTGCATTTGCATGCATGATCGACATGTTCTAATTACCAATTTTCATTGTCTTTTATCTGACTATCACCTGTGTTGTGAATTCATGTGGTTAAATAAGTTTTTGTTTTAAGTATTTAGTCAATTAATTGTTTTATTAGTAAATATATCCTTTACATGAAGTAATAGCTAAAGGCTATATGAGATTTAGTTATTTTTTATATCTATTAATAATGTTTTTTTTTCAAATAAAGATGTTTAGTCAATGGCGTGCCTCTAGGAAAGGTCATTATATGACAATGTGTGGTCATTAAAATAGCATATTTTTGTTGATTTAAAAAAATAAAAAAAATAAAAAATTGACATGTGGTGAAGAGTCGTGTAAATCCAATATTTAACTGGATTTTGTTAGTAATCAAAATTGTGTATATTGTTAATATCGTAAATAACAAAGAGTCAAAATTCATCATTGTTGATCTTATCATGGTTAGTGTCATCATCCTCTAAATAAGTATTTGTGTAGTCAAATTTTTGTTGTATTGTCTATTGTCAAAAAAGTGTTGTCCATAGTCGAATCAAAATATTGTATAAAATAAAAAAATTACCCGCATTTCTCCTGGACACATTTAAAATTGAAACCAAGTGTCTATTATATATGCAAGAGGACTGAAAGATTCAAAATAAACATTAAAGCGTTCAAAGGAAAAGAACCACACTTGCATATATAATATCACAAACTCATCCATTTACAACCTCACAAAGAAAAGGTGCGTGAAAATTCCACTAGAATATTATAGAGGCCCCGCGAACACAAGCTTCAAGATCAAAATGGTAGAACTATCAGAATTATTAGAATTGACCGATATTTTGTGCCAATGCACTTACATTTATAAAGAAATAAGGGAGAAATGAGAGAGTATCAAATCGCATCCTTCATTAAATGATTCAAACTAACCTATCAACCCTTCAGGACCAATCTTCATTCAAATTACAGAGCAAGTATGGGCACCCGTCATTCCTTTCAATCACACATCATTAGACCACTAGTGCAGGAGGACGACGCTATTCAAAATTAAATTCTAGTTGTTGGAGCAGTTGAGCACTTGGTTCAAATCAGGTGTGACTTTGTCATACTTCGCAGAATCTAGTGTCCAACCACCTTTTTCATGTCCTCCTCGGCCTTTCTTTCTCTGATGACCCACAACCTAAATTTTATCTATCAAAACTTAATGATGTATCTAGAATATGCTCTATTGCATCTAATGTATTTACCTAGATCCACATATTTCTCATTGATGTTCATGGTTCTTAGTGGCTTTCTGCATCATCTAAATGTTCCACAGAGTCTTTTACCTCTCATGGCCTCCACTGCACCACGAGTCTTCTTCTCAAATATTCTACATCTTACCTAATCTTCAAAACCTTTATCGTGTCCTATGCGGCCTTTTTCTTTGTTCCGTGGAGTATAAATCTGTGGTCCTTTTATTTCTAACGTGGACCTTGCAAACCTGCGAAGAGCTATATTTTATGGACCCGCAGAACACTAATTTGCTTTTTTTTGTAGAAATTGGTTTTCCAGAGCCGCTTAAGTTTGGAGTCATTGTTCCTTTGTTCCGCAGGTTAGGTGAACCCGTAGAACACCACACTTCTATATTTCATTGAATACTGAGTTCTATTATTTCATAAATTTCCAAACAAAATCTGCTTAAGTCCTTAACATAAAATAAGTTGTCAAAATAGCATGGGTGCTATTTTGGACAACACGACCACAATATAAATATGACCAATGATTTGTATTCAACATCTACACACAGAAATCATTATTCGTATCTACTAGCTTGTGTAGTTCTCTATAATTTCTAATTCTAGAAACCTCTCTTCACACCTCTAATCTACATTCTTATATAAATTCACAAGAATCTAATTTGCATTGATGTAACTCATTTCAAAGTGATCCGGAGGAAATTTGGGAACCTTTGTGTGCTCCCTAAATCTCCCTAAACTATGATCAAGTGGTAGATAGTTTTGAGGGATTTCTGACGACAGGTAGAATGTGGAAAACGGAGCTCATATGCTCAAGATATGGTCAGTCGAAGTCCAGGCTTGAAAACTGATCAACAAGCGAGTTACACGTTGACACATGAAATTTGGAAAAAGGTGGAAGGTTGAAAGTTCACATTTTGATCACCCGCGGTCTTTGACAAAGGAAAAAAATTGATGGGACCCGCTATTTACTAGCCGGGAACCCTCAGCTAGGTTCGACACACTCTTTTTTAGGAGGGGTGCCTTTGCCACCTATTTATAATTGCCAATTATTGAATTTTTCAATTATATATGCCATATTATATTGGAGAGTTTATTTTTGCATTGCAGGGTTGTAATCGAGATCAGGTGAGCTATTTTGATGGCTCGACTGTTAGGAAATATATCTTAGTGCTCCATTTGTATGTACGGGTGAATAATAATTACATGTGTAATTATTATTATGGTAAATTAGTGAAAGTACATTTACTATGTAAATGTAAATAGTAAATGTAAAATGTGGTTGGTATGTGGTAAGTTAGTAAGTTAGAATAATAAAACAATTAGTATTGTTTTATTATTATATTGGTGAGAGGTTGAAACCATATGGGTGTATGGTTGTACATGAAGACAAATGTTGTTGTAAGGATTGTTATTTTACATCTCCTATATTATGGAGTGTAATGAAATAGTGAATTATAATAAAAAATATAGATATAGATTTGTTGATTTCAATTATTTTCTCTATAGCTATTTCATGGATTCTTTGTATTAGATCAGATTAATTTCTACATCGACGTGGTGATCAACTCCCCCACTGAGTTGGTCATACTATTTCCATATTGTCCAGGCTTATTTTATATGCCACGACCTTATCTATTTCCACGTTGGTTGAATGGATTAAAATATTTGGTGGAACTGATTTACATGGATTGGTGAAGGACACAACATAGCTCAGTCAATTTGTGGGTATTCAACATTCGATAGAAACCCGTGACTCAGGGAAATATCCAGCTCGGCCCCCATGGTCATTGAACATTGCACCAAAAAACTAAAGTAGATCTTGCCAAAATACGTGGCCATTGAACACACATCCACCTCAGTCCTATGGATTGAATGGTAAACCCAAGCAAAAATCAGTGGGAATTACACAACCCAAAAAAAGGTCAATCTAAACATGGCCCAAGCCATGATTACTTTGTTGGCTAAGCCTTAAAAAAAGGCTTCTCTATTTTGATTGCCCACATATGTGGTACAAGACAAAAGTTATCTCACTCGAATCAATAGATAACAAGGAGGTCTGCGTTGATATTTTGGAAAACACATCCAAAAAATGGAATTTTGTTCTCCCCTGAAGGTCTATATAGATGCTGGACAACGATCAATGAATGGAGTGAATCCATGTAGGAGGTGGCATTGATAAAGTGAAGAGTGGAGTTTTAAAGAACTGCGAAGTGGTTGAAATCCATGGGAATGTGGAAGCCACGTGTGGTTAAAAACAAAGTGTTAAAAAATGCGAAGGGGAAAATGTGCTAGCCTTGGTTCTATTAAATAAGATCCACAAAAATTTTGGATTAAAAAGGGAATTCAATGGGGAGATTTGAACCCCCCACCACTCACATAAAATCAAACATGCCCTACCAACATGCCATTGAGCTTGGTAAAATTATAAAACGAGCTCGTGTTATTTAAATGGTAGAACCTTTTGTCTATATCAAAGCCATAGGTCTTAAGATGACAGTTTTGGAAATCCTCCGTTTTGGAGCACTTAGAGGCAGAATTAGGCCCTAGTGTAAAATAAAAAAACGTGTTCATTTTTCCAAGAGGAATCCAACTAGGTAATCCATTTTCAAGTAATTCTTATAATTATCCATCTATAGGTGATTTTATGACATATTTGTAGGGAGATAACATTACAAAGATACTCCAGAGGCTTTGGATTGACTTCATAACAATTTTTTTGGTGATTGCAAAGTTCCATTGAGGTCTGGTATCAACCCATTTATAGGTTTTGTGATCTATTTTTTATTATTGAAGGGTTATTGTACTTCATTAGACGTTAAATAGATCGATTCTCTTGTTGAGAATCTGGTGACGTAGGCTTGTAAGCCAAACTCCATTATCAAATTTTGGTGTCGTATATAATCTTGATTACATTCTGATTTCTGATTTTAATTCTGCATTTTAAATCAATAATTTAACTCTTAAAATCAGTAATGACATCTTGGGTAAATTGATAATTTTTTAAGTATCTGAAATATTTAAAATGGTACACAGGGGGTAAAAATTATTATGGGATTAGTTGGTATCAGAGATGGTTTCATGATCGCTTCAGTTGCATTTGTTTACCAATTTGTGATTTGTTAATCCCATAAGTGCAGACTATTCGGCTTGATATTCTTACTCAGTAGTTTTGTAGTATTTTGAAAGATAGTTGGTTTGCAGGTAATCATGGGGAAAGAATTGAAGAGGGAAAGAATAAAAGAGATCAAAATCATCAACAAGAAAATCCATTAGGAAAATGTGTTCCTGTGATGCAAGCTCTAATCCCTCGAAGAGCAAATTGATTAGTTGAAAAAGGAGCAAGCATCAAAGGACGAGCTCTTGATTAGTTTATAGTTTGGTGATCAGTGTAGACACTAAATTTAGGTTCCACTCCCCTTGGTTCTCTTCAATTAATTAACATAACACATTTACCTAGCCATAATCCTTAACCCCACATGGATATTAATTTTATTACTTACAAATTGAATTAATATTCCTCCTCACATTATTAATTAATTTAATTAAGCTAATTTTACCCTCACACATCCACCTCATTAGTAGACCTCACCCTGGACCCATTCTAAGGGAATTTAACTCACAGTGATCAAGTCATCACTCGCAAGTGTTGAGTCACCGCTTGACCTAACTAACTAAGAATTATTCCTAAACCTAGCTAGACTTCTTTTATGATATTCCTATCTTTTCTAATGAGATATCCACTTCCCTAAGTAGACTCAACTTAGAAAGCATGCCAAATATGGGAAGATCTACCTATTTTCAGTAAAAAGGACTATTTCACCCTAATTGACACCGGTTTAACCTCGACCGACGTCGATCACCTAACCGCCATTGGTTCCTTTATATACAATTTTACAACTCTTCACCCAGGTTGATCATTCAGTTATTGAAGTTCTATTGCAATCAATCTCAAATAATTCAAGCCTTCTTGCATTTAGGTGATAAACATACACAACCACAGTGCAAGACAAGCAACCGGTTCTCCTTCCAGAGTATTGGAATACTCACAGGAGCAAACAAGTTGTACTACCATGACACTGGACTCAAGAATCTCTTCTTCGACCAACCACAAAGGATCTCCACTCACAAGATCTAAAAAATACTAAGTAAATACTGTGATTTTAATCATTTGTGCTTATTCCATTGTAGATCTCTTGCTTATTTCAGTATTTCATTTCTTCTATTACGCGTATATCACCTTTTTCCCACCAACGCACTATTAAACCACCATAAGACTTTTCACCCTTCTTAACCTCATTTTTAGTATTCTCGAGTCTTCTTGGCCATATTATGACCCAAATCACACTACCCTCACTCTCTGTTTAATCAAAGAGAGCCCAAAAACCCATTTTAATAGTTTACTACCTATTTGCTCTTACCAACGTCGGTTCCCTGACCACGGTTGGTTTCATCCCCATACCGGCATTAATCATTTGATTGATACCAGTCTCTATGTTATTTTAATATCCTTAGACAAAAAATTTTCCCACTCACCCAAAACCAACCCAGACCTCACCCAATCAGTGGAAAACCCTTACTAGACCTCTGGATAGACTTGCCTAACTTGAACAAACCTTGGTTCTAAATAGATTTAGTGTTGTATTTTTATATTTGGCATTAAATCTAGTATATTGTGTGTATGCGAAACCTAAATCATTACATTGCAATAGGAACTATTTATTTCAGTCACTTGTTCACATTAAATTATTATTAAATAGTGAATTGACAACCTCTCTAGGAAGCACCACGCTTCCTAGATCTAGCATACACTAGGCAGTCCAATGTCTGGTGCTATTTAATACTCTTCTTGTGGCCTTCCTTTGCATTTATAGGCATTCCTTCCCAGAAAAAAAATAGTTCTCTACGATAATCTTGGATAGCGTCAACAACACACGCAATCTACCTTCCACCTTTGCTTGACAGGTATTCCTCCTTAACCATTTACCTTCCATCTATTTCATCCTGGAAAGTGTAAAAATTATTGGTGAAATAATTAGAAGAAGGAATTTCCTTCTACTTTATATGTAGTGACCATGACAAAGTACACTGTAAGTTTTTCACTATGGGAATATTCTTCTTCCTCCCATTCAGAATCAGATTTAGGTGATGATGTCTTTGGTTCATTTGAAAAGTATATTAGAGGCATTAGATCTAGAATCGTTATATAATATGTGTTTTGACGGAAGAGTTATCTGAAAATACATACAAGAAATCACTAACCCAATACAAGTTAAGGATCATTCTCATTTTGCAGGCTTGCGTTTTCCTAGTGTGGGAATGGATATTAGAGAATGCTCCAAGCATGCCAACGGAAGACAAAATTCCAATGACCAAGCGAATACCCCACTAGTAAAGTGCATGAATCAAGTGCTTCGTCGTCACAGGAAGGACATGGTAACAAAAGTTAGCATAGAGGTATTGAGATTCCACCTCCACTTTTTAGCCATAAGAACCATGAATGTTGTAAGAATTTTGATCCAATCTTTTAGTTAAAGAAGTATGGCTATGACTTTTACAAAATGTGGAATGATTTTCCCTGTACTTTTTGTGGATTGCATAAACATTTTGTTGCCAGTTGCTGGAAGAGAAGGAAATTGTTGAAGAAGTTTATGTTGTTTATTAAGAACAAGACAAATGGAAAAGACCAATCTCGTTGTTTAGAAGCAAGAAATGGCAAATGACGTTTCATCATCCTAGAAGAAGGATAAGAGGAAATTTTGCACTCATTGTCATATGAGTGGACATCGAGTGGACAATTTATGGAAAATTTATCCATCACACCATCAGAGTAATGGTAAAGCTAAGATGAAATAAAAACATGTTGCAAAGGTAAAGGAAGTTCCTATCCCACCACTAGTTGGAAATTCAACCATGGATTAGGTAATATCTACAGATGAAAGTTCATTAGAAAAGTTGAGAGATAGGCTTGCCATGCTCAATATATTTTCGTACTTGGGAAAATTTTGATTAATACTCTAATCATATCTTCTAATTACCTTTTGAGTGCATATTACAGCTTGGATACAAGATTTAACTCATATTTATAATCTTGGAGATTTTTCAGCCATTTGTGTAGAGAATTGAGCTCACTAGCGTCAGCTCAAATAATGATTATGTGTAGAGGTTGATGTCATGCAAAAAAAGGTATCTAATCATTGTTGGCATTTCATATCAAGCCATATAGTCAATCTGCGTAGAGGAAACATGGATGTGCAACAAAGTGGTACCCAACGATCGTCCTCAATAGGAGGCTTTTTACTATGTAGAGGAAATAGCTATGCCAAAGGGTTAAAGTCACCATTATTAAGCTCATGGGAGATCAGCTCGGATTGTCATTTTGTGTAGAGGTTGAGGTCGTGTAGTAGAATGGTAACTGATAATCATGGATGTGACATCTTCCGAAGTGTAAGACCCCTAAAGGGAAGATGTGGTGATGTTTAAGTATTGTTGAAGTGTAAGCCCTCTTGAAGGGGGAAGATGTAGCAGTACATGTTTTTGGGTGTTTTCGAAGTGTATGACCCCTAGAGGGAAGATGTGACAATATCTAATTACATACATATTATATGTTGCTGAAGTGTAAGAAACTAGAGGGAATATGTAGTAGTATATTATTCATGTGTTTCCGAAGAGCAAGAACTTACCAGGAAAATGTGGTAGTACAAGCTTCAGGAATTGTCAAAGTGTAAGACCCCTAGAGGGTAAGATGTGGCAATACAGATAAAGGAAGAAGCATGGTGGGACCATAACCCATAGAGCCAAGATCAATACTAAGTTCTCAAAGTGAGAATAATGTAGTACAACATAATAGAGAGTCCACTACAATAGTACTTCCAATGCGACAACAAAGTATTCAGATTTAGGACAGGGTGACAAAAGTTATAGTAAAAATTTTGGGGGAACACAATTCTTTCCCATTGGGGAGGTGTGATCCAAAGGAAATTTTGGGACATTTGAGAGTTCCCTAAATCTCCCTAAAATATGACCAAGTGGTAGAGAGTTTTGAGAGATTTCTGACAACCGGTATAACACAGAAAACGGATCTCATACACTCAAGATATGGTCACTCAAATTCCAGGTTTGAAAACTGGTCAACATGGGTGAATAGGGGAGTTACACATTGACACATGGCTTTTGGAAAAAGGTGGAAGGTTGAAATTTTATGTTTTTATCGTCTTGAGTCTTCGACGAATGAAAAAAATTGATGTGCACTACTATTTACTAGCTGGGGACCCTCAACCAGGTTTGACACACTCTTTTGTAGGAGGGTTGCCTTTACCGCCTATTTTATAATTGCCAATTATCGAAGTTTTTGATTATATATGCCATATTGTATTGGAGAGTTTATTTGTGCACTGTAGGGTTGCATTCGAGCTCAGACAATCTATTTTTATATCTCGGTGGGGTGATCAGCTCCCCATCGAGTTGTTCATACTATTTCCATATTGTTCGGGCTCATTTTATACACCATGACCTTATTTATTTCCACGTTGGGTGAGTGGATTAAACTATTTAGTGGAACTGATTTACATGTCACAAATCAGTTGACTTGTGGGTGTTCAACATGGCATGAAACCTGTGACTCGGGAGATAACTAGCTCATCCCCATGGCTATTCACCATTGCACCAAACAACCAAATTAGAGCTCACCATAATACGTGGCCATTAAGCACACAACCACGTCGGTCTATGGCTTGACTGGTAAACCCAAGCAAAACTCGGTGGGCCTGGAAAAAAGGGCAATCCAAATGTGGCCCAAACCACAATTGCTACTTCAGCCAGGCCTTAAAAAAAGGATTCTCCATTTTGATTGCCCACGCATGTGGGACAAGACAATAGTCTTCCCAGTGAACTAAAAAATAACAAGGAGGTCTTCGTGGATGTTTTGGATGACACGTCCAAACAACATAAGTTTTTTCCCCTTGAAGGTCCACGTAGATGGTGGACAACGAGTAGAAAATGGAATGAAGCCTCATAGGAGGTGGCATTGATAAAGTGAAGCATGAAGTTTTAAAGAATTGTGGAGTGGTTGAAATCCATGGGAATGTGGAAGGCACGTCGGGTTAAAAACAAACCATTAAAAAATGTGAAGGGGCAGATTTGTTAGCCTTGGTGCTATTAAACAAGATCCACGAAGATTGTGGATTAAAAAGGGGAGTCGGTGGGGAAATTCAAACCCCCACCACTCACATAAAATTAAATATTCCTCGCTAACATGCCATTGAGATATGTGAAATTATAAAAGGTGCTCGTGTTATTTGAATGGTAGAACCTTCTGGCATGAGCAGAGCCATAGGTCTTAAGATGATAGTTTTGGAAATCCTCCTGTTTTGGAGCACTTAGAGGTAGAATTAGGCCTTAGTGTAAAAATGAAAAGTGTTGATTTTTCCAAAGATTAATTCATCCAGGTAATCCATTTACATGTAATGCTTAGAATTATCCATTTGTAGGTACTTTTCTGACATAGTTGCATGGAGATTGCATTGCAAAGATACTGCAAAGGCTTTGGATTGACTTCAAAACGTTTTCTGATGATTGCAAAGTTCCATTGACGTTTGGTATCAACCCATTTGTAGGTTTTGTTATATTTGTAATTAATGAAGGGTTATTATACTTTAGATGTTAAATAGACCTATTCTCTTATTGAGAATCTAGAGACGTAGGCTTGTAAGCCAAACTCCATTATCAATTTTTGCCATCGTATCTAATCCTTGATTGCTTTCTGATTTTTGATTTGAATTCCACATTTTAAATAAGTAATTTAATCAGAATTTACTTCTTAAAATTAGTAACAACATCTTGGGTAAATTGATAAATTTTCAAAGTATCCAAAATATTTAAAACGGTACCTAGGGGGTAAAAATCGTTATCGGATCACAAAGGGTCACACAACTTGTATAGCTCTAATACCAAATGTTTATTTGGTCATAGATTTGCAATAAAATTGTGTCTCATCATTGATCATTCAAGTGTATTACAAATATATAGGATTACACCTCCTACATTCATGCTAAACCACTCCACTAATCACTCATGTTTATTCTAAGGTTAGAGTGTTGTTAATACAACTCACGTAACCATACACTAAATATTACAATCTATAATTGTGATATCCCAAATACAAGTTTGCTAAAAAATATATGTATCTGCATCCATCACTATATTAATACTAATCCATACACAATATATGTGAGCACTAATATATATATATATATATATATATATATATATATATATACTAATCCATACACAATATATGTGAGCACTAATATATATATATATATATACACTAATCCATACACAATATATGTGAGCACTAATATATATATATATATATATATATATATATATATATATATATATATATATTCGTAACAGGCATATTGTTATTCCACAAGAAAACAATCAAAAGAAGATGTAGAGGAATGTGCACAAAACTTGAAATTTACTATTCAAGAAGGAGAAAGGAATGTGGTGGAAAATAATCCTAGTAAGGATAAATATTTCTATAAACCTTTGAAGATAAGAGAAGTTTTTTTTTTGAAAAAATGGAGAAGAGAAGTTTGCAAAAATAGGAGATTATTGGGATGGGATAGAAATCTTAAAAAATATAGAACTCCTTAAGGAATATCAACACATTTTCCCCAAGGAATTTGAGGAATCCATGGAATAAAAGAAGTGGGAACTATGAAAATTCAGATCAAATAAGGCATACAACCGCAAAATAAGAGGCCATACAAAATTAACCCAAATCTTAAAGTAAGAGTGAAGACATAAATAGATAAGATGTTAAATGCATGAATCATTAAACTGGTGGAAGATGTAGAATGAATAATTCCATTAGTGGTCCAAAATAAGAAAAAAAGAGAAATAAGGATATGCATTGACTATAGAGAACTGAATAAAGTACGTCTACATGACCACTTCCCCACCCCTTCCATAGAAGTACTAAAAAATGTTGCAGGAAGAGAAGCATATTCCTTCATTTGTGTTTTTAGGTGGGTCAAGTTAGAATAGCCCCTAAGAATCAACCATCAAGTTATGAATTGTGCTGGCATTTGCCCTATATTAAAATGCATAATGAGAATCAACATAGATGATTGTAAGAACGTGAAAAATGGACACTTTGAGCTCAAGATATGTCCAGTCAAAGTTTGGTTGACGGGAACGTCAACTCTTGTCAACAATTCGATAATGGACTAATAACAATGTAACACGTGGCAAAAGGGCGTTGGAAAAATCAGATGTTTGAGAGGTTTTCACCACCAATCTTAAAATGGTATAGATCGGTGGAATAAGAGGCTCACATGGATGATAATATTATCACCGACATGGTGGGTCCTCAAACCACCACGAATCAAATTCACCCGACAGGATCGACAAGTGGTTTATATTTGCCAAGTCACTTTATATCTTTTCCATATTTAATTATTTGCAACATCATGTTACTTGGGTCGAATTCCAAGGTAATGCTTTGATATTAATTTCCATATTAATTACCAATTACCATGCAATTATCAAACCATCCTCCAACATTAATTCCAACTTATACACATAAATCCCATCTGCTATATATATAAATAGCCATGCATTATTAGGTGTAAATATCCATGCACCAAAATTAGATAAATCCCACGTACCATTGCCAGAGCATATATATGCATCCAAAATGGCTCAAAAGCCAATAAGACATCCAACCGCTCCACTATTTAAACTCCGCTCAAGTATTTCAACATGTAAATGTTGTGGAGCTTGTTTTAATGGTGTGAAAGTGTTGAAGACTATACACTAAGAGTAACTGTACACTTTTCTAGCATCTAGGGAGACAGAGGAATAGAGGAAGCCGTGGACCAACTCAAAACCCCTCTTGGAAAGTGATAAAAATCCAAGAACACTTGTATTTGTAATAAACAAGTGTTAGGTCTGTGGAAAGGGAATAAGGAGGTAGTTTTGCAAAGAGTGCAATTGTTGGGGCACTTCAGCTCACTTCCAGATCTCGAGTTACATATAGGAATTTTCTCAGAATTTCGAGGAAAATCATGATAAACGGGATAATGTATATCAGGATGCTTTGATTCTTTCTTTTGCACAATATTTACTGAATCTTGGGTTGTTAGAATCACATGCAGGCTTCTTTCCAAAGGAGACACTGCTCCACAGTAGGCATTATTTTGTTGATTATGTTCAAGGAGATAGGATGGGCTCCATAAAAATCTTGGTCAATGATGAGCCTCTAAAACATAGTTGGAAAAGGTTCTTGATTCGTTATTGGTTAAGATGTAGAATGGTTATTGTATTTACATTGGCTATTTAAGGATTATTAGATGGATGTGCCTACATTAAGACGAAATTTGATATCAGCAGGGAAGTTTGGGAAGTGATGGTTATATTGTGATATTTACAACTAACTCTTGGAAGGTTTACCAAGGGTGCTCTTGTGGTGGCAAGAGGTAAGAAGGTTGGAACCTTGTATTTAACCAATGATAGTACTAATGATTGTAATCTTGTGGCTTCAGATGCAGATACAACATTATGACACTATAGGCCTTGGTCATATATGAGCCATAAGGGCATGAACATCATAAATCAGATTTTTAATCAATAATTTGGAGTATTAAGACCTATTGAGTTGATTAGATTTAATGGTCCTTTGAAACGATTAAAAGTGTTAGATTCAAAGACCCATTTTCGGATCAAGTTTTGGTATTAGAGTAATTAGATTGCCGGATTAGCTTCTAATTATGTTTGAAAATTTGGCTTCAGTTTCAGTATTGATTTCAGTTTTTCAGTGTGCAGACATTTTGGGGCTTGTTAATCTTCTTTTGCAGTGTGTAGTTTTGGAAGTACATGTTGTGTTTTCAGGAACATGGAATCATGGGCAAGTCATCCAAACAGGAGCATCTGGATGAACTTGAAGCCATAAAGTGCCAACTCTAGGAAGAGAACTCTTTCCTGAAAGATAAATTCTATTCCTTAGAAGAGGAAATAGTGCGGTTAAAATATGAGCCACAATCCTCTATAACCAAGAAAGAGGATTGTGTCAATGAGATGCTTGCAGAGAGCAAGAAGTTGATGGTTTTTGTTAAAGAGTTGCAGAAAGAAATATGGACCAAGGATGCCCTCTTGGCAAAGCTGCAACAAGGTGAACATAAGAAGAAAATGCCTTCCAAACCAGATGCAGGTACTATGACAGAATGCACTATAAGTTGTTCACATTTTAATTCTTCCTCTCATTTAGTTTCAGATATTCCTTTGGGTCAGTTTGAAAAACACACTAAGGGAATTGGGTCTAAACTAATGGTTAAGATGAGATTTAACGGAAAGGGCCTTGGTAAAAATGGACAAGGTGATTCTAACCCAATATAGGTAGAGGATTAGGATCATTTTGTAGGTTTGAGATATTCTAGTGGGAAAATGGAAATTGGAGAAAGTTCCAAAGTAGCTGAAGGAAGAAAAGTTTCCAACAAATAATGATCTACGCCACTAGAATTACAGAATTCCGCCATCAAGAGGAATACTGAAAGGTGTAAGAAACATGTAAATGAGGTAATGAAATTACACATCCTCCCACTTACACTAAAAATGACACTAAGGGGAAATTAAATCCTAAGATTTATAAAAATCTCTTTTAGTCTAAACAATATAGCTTTGGTAGACAAAAGTATGCATTTCCTTGCATGTTTTGTGAAGGTACTAATCATTTTGCAGCATATTGTTGGAAGGGGAAAAATATGATAAAGAAGTTAATGCCTTTTGTGAATGATAAGGAAGGTGCTAAAGACCTATCTCTCCCTGGTAAAGTGAGAAATGACAAAAAGGTTACCTCTCCTAAACAAAGGAATCGTTCTCCTAGATAGAGTTTAGGGAATGAAAAAATGGATAAGACTCCTAAAAACATGAAGTTAAATTTTGTTCCCATTGTAAAAGGAATGGCCATGATGTTAAGATGTGTTGGTATGTTCCTTTAGTGCAACATTGGAAAGATTTTAAAAAGGAAAATAATGTTAAACCAAAATTTGTTGATCTAACTCATGTAAATGCTCATCTGGTATTGGGGAAGTAAAACCACCTAAATGGAGAAATTCAAGTAATAGGATGGGTAAAACATTCCTCAACTTTATGTTTGCATTGCAGTAACTGGTGATAGTACGCAAACATTTTCAAAGCTATATTTTAGGGATTTGATCCTATGTTTATATTTAGCTTTGAAATAATTTGGAAGCAACCGCAGAGAAGATTTGAGTGATAGGTTCATCATACTCATGCTCATCTTCTCACATTTTAGTTGGTTATTCCATTTCTGACAACAGTATGCAGGGATACGGGCATCATCAAAATGTTTATTTTGAAACTTGCAGTTTTATAGTGTTGTCATTTGTTCAAATCTATGGATAGATTTGGGAAGATTTGATTTTTGTAACTATCAGATGTGGTTGCAATTAGGGTATAAATTTATTACACTAAAAAACTGGTTTGCAAAGGCACCGGGTGATCATTTTGCAGATTATGGCAGTTCACTAATTTGGGTAAGCATATAATTTATAATCTATCCCTTTACAGTTCAGTGTATGGATAGAATATTTGCATATTCATGTTGATTCATATTTTGACTATAGCTAGTTTGGGTATTGATGGTTTAATTATTCTAGATAGTGAATATTTTCAGTTGTAATCAACATAATCACAAAGTGTCAGTTGAACACTAACTTCCGTTATAAATGGGTGTTATTATCTGACTCATTATTTTTGATGGCAATACCGTGTTCTGGGAAGATTCATGTGGATTCAGTTGTTGACTATAGCTATTTTTTGGCGTTGATAGTCTATTTTATTCTAGATAGTGAATACTTGCAGTTGTTACAGTTTCAAATGGACAATGGGCCCTAGCCTAATTGTGGGTAGTTTATATTTCTTATATATTGATACGTGTTTATGAAATTGTAATTTAAGTAATTGGTCGTATCACAAGGTGACAGTTGAACATTAGCTTTTCATAATAGAATGAGTGTTATTATCTGGTCAATTATTTGTGATGGCATTACAGTGGGGTATTACAGTTCACAATTATGTGCAGAGTTGACAGGGTTGCAGCGTTTTAGTTGAACACTAGCTTAATTGGCTGTTATTATCTGATCGGTTATGTAATTAGATAGCCAACTATTTGCATTTTATTAACCTATAATGTTATTTCAGGTTCTTGTATGTGTTTTTGTAATGCAAGAAGAGATAACATGTTTTGTGGGTTGATACACAACTTTTTGTGGACAAAAAGCCTTCTCAGTAGGGAGGAGTGATCAAGGGATCAATTTTAGTGTCAAATTTTCCCTAAACTTCCATAAACCTTTCTAGTGTAGTAGAGCCTTTAGATAGCTTTCCGATGACTGTAAGAACATGAAAAACAACATTGTGAGCTCAAGATATGTCCAGTCAAAGTTTGGTCAATGGGAAAGTCAACTATGGTCAACATGTCAATAATTGACCAATAACAATGCGACACGTGGCAAAAGGGTGTTGGAAAAATTGGATGTTTGAGAGGTTTTCACCGCCAGTCTTAAAATGGTATATCTCGGTAGAATAAGAGGCTCAACTTTTTTTACGGAGGGGAGCTCGACCATCGTGAGGACGATTATATTATCACCGACGTGGTGGGTCCTCAAACCACCACGAATCGAATTTTCCTAACGGGATCGACAAGTGCTTTATATTTGCAAAGCCACTTTATATATTTTCCATATTTAATTATTTGCAACATCATGTTACTTGGGTCAAATTCCATTTTATTACCTTTGTAATTCTTTGATATTAATTTCTATATTAATTACCAATTACCATGCAATTATCAAACCATCCTCCAACATTAATTCCAACTTATACCCATATATCCCATTTGCTATATGTATAAATAGCCATGCATTATTATGTGTAAATATCCATGCACAAAACTTAGGTAAATCCCACTTGCCATGGCCAAAGCATATACATATGTGTCCAAAATGGCTCAAAAGCCAATAAGACATCCAACTGCCCCACTATTTAAACTCCACATCCAGTATTTAAGCATTTAAATGTGGGATTAATCCCATAGTAGGCGGCATAGGGAGTGGAACGAATGATCTCATCTAAAAGGGATAAGTGGACTTACCAACCCGCCACCCTCTTGGAAGTGATATAAATCAAGCTCACTTGTATTTGTAATAAACAAGTGCCAGGTCTGTGTCAAGGGAATAAGGAGACAGTTTTGGAAAAGTTCAATTTTGGGGCACTTCTGCTCACTTCTAGATCTCGAGTTAGATATGAAAGTTGCTTATAATTTTGAGAAAATCACGATAAAGTGATCATTTATCTGATTTGGAACTTTTTTTGACAGAGTTATTTGCTATTAAAGTCACATGAAGGCGTAGAACCAAAGGGAGACACCGCTGCAAGTGGATCAGGAAGGTGAAGGACATAGGATGAGCTCCATTAACGTCTTTCGAAGGTATGAAACACAATTTTTCATGTTTTTGATTCATTATTGGTTAATGTAAAGGTTTTTGTATTTACATTTTTTTTAACATTATTAATGGATCGGTTCACCACAAACCCGAGGACGTAGGAATTCCGAACCCCGTAAACAATTATGTGTTGTGTTCTAATTTTTATTTTCAGTTTCTGATATTTACAAGTAATTTAAATTTAGAATATGAATATGGATGCAACTACAATCAGTAATTGATAAAATCAGGAAATCAATTAAATATGAAAAAATGATTTTTGGGGCTTCGATCAAACAGTGAAAATTTGAGTATAATTGCAAACTTAATTTCAGTTTGAATTCAGTCCTAAATCATATTTTTAATCAATAATTTGGATTATTAAGACCTCTTAAGTTGATTAGATTTATCGATCCTTTGAAACGATTAAAAGTGTTAGATTCAAACACCTGTTTTTGGATCAATAGAGAACTAAATAAAGTACGTGTAGATGACCCCTTCCCCACCCCATTCGTAGAAGAAGTACTAAAAATGTTGTAGGAAGAGAATCATATTCCTTCACTGATGGGTTTTTAGTTTACCATCAAGTTAGAATATCCCCTGAGGATCAACCAAAAACAACATTGGACATAAAATGAGGCTCATTCATGTACATTGTGCTGCCATTTGGATTAAAGAATGCATCTACTGTATTCAAATGCATAATGGTCAATGTTTTTAAATATTTCATACTTGAATTTTTGGAAGTATACCTAGATGATTGGATGATCAATGGTCTGTTAAGATATCACATGCAAGTTTTATGCCTCATGTTTGAAAGATGCCATGTATTATAGATCTATCTAAATTTGAAATTTTTTATCTTTTTAACACCATTTGGCACAATATTGGGGCATATTATTTTCAAATAAAGGATATTGAATGATCCACAAAAACTTCTATAATGGTAACATTGCCACCACCCAAAACACAAAACAATGGCTGCACACTACTGGGATATATAAGATACCAATAGAAATTCATAAGGAATTATGTGGAAATATAAACTGTTGAAAAAAAAGACCAATAAAAAATGGAATGAAAAAGAAGTGCGCATATGCGTTTGAAATATTAAAAGATAAAACATTACATGCCATATCATGATATTTCCAGGTTGGAGAGAACCATTCCATGTACATGTGTATTCCTATGGAACAAAAATAGGTGTTATATTAGCCCAACCACAGGGCAAGATGGACCTCCCCATAACATTTTCAAGTAAAAATTGGCTAAACCAGAGTGGAACTATTCTATAACAAAAATATAAGCTTTAGCCATGGTGTATGCTTTATGAAAATTCATACACTAATTTATGTTTACACCATTTTTCTTCTACATAGATCATGAGCCATTAAATATTTGAAAACTCGACCTGTGCTACAAGGAAGATTTTGTTGGTGGATGATTGCTATTCCAGGAATTTGATTCTACCATTTTTGTAAAGCCCAAAAACTTGAATAGCAGGACAAATTATTTATCCATGATTGATAATGGAGAGGAAAAAGGACCAATTGATGATGGCTTTCCAAGAGCTCATTTATTTTGCATAGGAGTTCTAATAGAATTAGAAACAATTGCAAAATATGTTGTGTATTGGAAAAATTCCCACAGGATATACAAAAAGAGAAAAATAAATACTATTGATCTAGGAAGTTCCATTCACATTAATAGAAGGATCGTTGTATAAAAAGGAAGAGATGAGATATTAAGAAGAGTAGTTCTACACCATGAATGTGAATATATCTTGAAAGAAACATATGGAGTGGCAAGAAAACATAATGATGTAGATGTAACCACACAGAAGATTCTCGTGATAGGTCTATGGTAGCCCACACTATTCAAATATGCCCATGACCGCACTAGAACCTATGATGCATGCCAATGAGTGGGGAATCCAAATACAAGAGACAAAATTCCCTCGAGACCTGTTTTAGCTCTAGTTCCATTCGAGAAATGTGCAATAGATTTCATTGGACAAATAAAACTCATGGTAAAGCATTCTAGGATAGATTCATAATCACATGCACAAATTACCTCACCAGATGGGTAGAAATAATGCCAATTAAGGAATGTACCATGAAGATAACTAGCAAATTCATTTATGAGAATATAATTACGTGGTTTGGGTGTCCACTTAACATCACAAGTGATCAAGGAAAACACTTTATGAATCAAAATATGGAAGAACTACTGAAATATTTTTTCATAAATACTAACAAAAGCACACCCTATCACCCATAAGAAAATGGAACAATGGAGACATTTAATAAAGTCTTGGAGAAATTCCTCACAAAAATATACTCTTTACAGAAGGAAAACTGGGACCTTAAGTTACCCGCGACATTATGGGCATATACAACTAATTATAAAAGACTCATTAAGTGTTCCCCGTTTTAATTGGTGTATGCATTGGAAGCCACAATGCCCATGGAGTTCATTGTTCCCAGTTTGAGGGTAGTGGTGCTGTTCCAAATAAATGAAGATACATCTCTACACGAAAGGTTAATTACTTTCAAGAAACTAGATGAATATTTTTTATTGTAGCATAGAATCAAACTCAGGAAAAAAGGAGAAAAATCTTGGCATGATAGAAATTGCAAGCATAAAGAATTTCAAATTGGGGATAGAGTCATCTTATATGATAGTAAGTACACAAAACTAGGAAAATTAGAACTCAGATGACTATGACCTTACATGTTAAAGGAAATTCTATCATCAGGAGCAGTAGAGTTAAAAAAATTAAGCAGTGTAGATTACCCATGATATGTGAATGGGGCACGAATTAATATTTATCACATCGCAAATAAAAGAAACAAGAAAAAAAGTTAAATAACTTCCATCACTTCTGAAAACTAGAAATTTGATGGATTTGATGAGGAGAAAGGTGAAAAATCGCAAGGGAATATTTTTTATAAAATGAAATTAGACTAAGAAATTGGGAAAAATAAAAAGTGGAGTAATAAAAAACTATGGAACAACTACAAGATAAAGAAAGCAAAATAAAGAAACCATGAAATAAAGCAAAAAGAAAAGTAAAGCCATTGAATGTAGAAAGAAAGAAAAATTGTGTCATGAAGGAAAGAAAATAAAAAACCATGAGATGAAGAAAAGGAAAAAAAACACGAGAAAGGAAGAAAAAGGACACACTACACTAGAAAACCAAAAAAAATGACATAATACATTAGAAAATTCACAAATATAAGTATAACCTACATAAAAAAGAAAATCTACACAAGGAAAGGATGAAGATGATCCATAGAGAGGAAATTACAAAAAGTAACAGAACATATCCGTGGATATAACAATAAATGTGGTAAGTTACCACATATACACATTAAAATCTATATAAATTAAGGATCCACTATTCAAAACTTTGAGGATTTTCTTCAAAGAGCTAAAAAGAGGAAGAGGAAGCAAAGAGCAAAGAACATAATCATGCAAAAAATAAATTAGGGATTTTTAGGGAAAATGAAAATTCCCACAGCTAGCCCACAAGCTGACCTACCCAAGATGAGATTTAAGAAGAAAACACTCAAGTCCCTATAACCAGACCTGACAAGAACATTTTCTCACATTCCATTTAAGGTAGTACACACTCAATATACATAGAAATACATCCTCTCCAAACTAATAGAATATGATCACACATGATTGGAGGTACATAGGGAAAATTTGTATAAATTTACGAAGTAACATGGGCATAATTGTACCATGACCATGACCAAGTAATCCCCACAATGCACCTCGATGCTTGGAGTATAATTCCATAGTTTTCAATGGAGGACAATGTAACTAGGGTTATATTGAGTAGATTACACAACCATATGTCATATTTTGAGAAACCTCATATAATAAATCATAAGGTAATGGAGAGGGTGAAAGGAATAATAAGAATATGGTGATCACTTTTCAAAATGGATAAGAAGAACACTACAACACAACATGCAACCCGACTGACGGGGAAAACACAAAATAAGAGAGGGGTCATAATTGTAGAAATCAAGAAAAATGTTTTGAGATATGTGGTGAAGGTCGTCTATTTAAAATCATTCCATACAATTAGTGAAGATGGTGCCCATGCATGAAGTGAAACAATTTCCCTCGACATGGTGCTGAGCCACTATGAGTATAACTTGTGCGAGGTCATGAACATAGAGTTCCACGAAAATGCAAGAAAAATCAAAGAGGATAAGCATACATTTTAATATGGATCTCAGTTGTTATGTTTAGCTATGTATTTAAAAAAAACTCCCGACCAAAGAGAACAAGGTGGAATGGGATCTGTTAACCAAAATAAGCTCCCTCTTATTTTGGGTTCGCTAACTTCCTTTTGTGCCTCAGTCAAATTTTGACACATTTCAGGCACTCAATTTTTTTGGGTATTGCTTCATCAGATAGAGAATTATTTCCCCTTTCCAGAAAGGTAAGGAAGTCCTCCTAACTCCTTTTATTTTGCAAGTTATGGCTCGGTGGAGTTTGGAGGGAAAATTTGCCAAGGCGGATCCGCGGGAAAATTTTTGGCACTTAGCCTTTTGGTTGAAAAGCTCAAAGGAAAATTCTGGCCCAAAATCCCATAGAGGAAAACAAATTGTTTAAGGCAAAAAACTAAGCAAAATATACCATGTGTCAAGATGGAACGGCGGGGGCGGAAGGACTTCTAAGTTTTCGGCTTTTTTGTCAAAGTTTCTCAAAGGCAAAAATAAGAGCGCATCCCTGCTGAGCAATAAAATGATGTCACGTGTCTAGTCAGCAGTGGGAGTCAGGGTGTCAAAAGAATTTTGGAAGATTTTCCAAAGTGGTTAATAGTGCAAAGGTAAAAAATTGAACCGCATCTCCGTAGCAGATCAAAAGATGCCATGTGTCTCGGAGCGGTGGGGCCGTAAAGGATTTTTGGAAATTTTTCCAATTTCGTAAAAGGGGCAAAATGTGTTTTGAAGCCGCAGATTAACTAGAGGGCACCATGTGTCATCGGGCTAGTGGGGCATGGATATTTTTTGGGAAATTTTCCCAATTTGAAAAAAGAGGGAAAAAGTTCAGGGTTTGGTCTGCCGACCTGATTTTTGCCCTAATTTCACCATTTTTGCCCTAAATGTTCAGAGGGGAATATCTTTTGCACCAGCACTCAGATTTTCACATTCTTGGTATCATTGGAAATTTATTGAAATTCTCTACACGATGGACCCCTCAATTTTGAATTTTAACAGAGTTTGATGGGATAATTTTTTCAAAATGTGTTTTGGCATGGAAAAGACAAAAACCAGTTCCAACCACCAAATTTAATGAAGTATGGGTCATTTTCTTTGGTCTGCGAAGTATATGCATGGAAATATGAGATTTTGCATCGAGCCCATCAACAGATGAAGAATTAAGCGGATCTTGTCAGTGGTTGGAGTTTTAAAATCAATTTTCCCACGTTTTTTCACCTTTCTTCATTCTGCTTCATCGTTAAAAGCCAGTTTTGGCTCATTTGTAAATGTTGGACATCCTTGCTCTTGCAAGATCTTCTTTTCTCCTTAGAAGGTAGATTTGAGGGAGTTTCAGACCTCCCATGAAGACTGCAGCACGTTTTTTGCCTCTCTGCCAGTGTAATGCATTGTATGAAACTTGGGAATGATAATGCATGTTCTGTGAATGATTTTCCAATCCTCTCATACATTTATTATTGTCTTCTAATATTTCATTATATTTTAGCAATCTGTGCATGTTTTGATGCTATATCTCCATGATCTGTGTCTATTTTGCAAAATAAGAAAGTTCAGCACTCCTTTGGTGTATCACAGTTTTGTTTCCATTTCCATGTTTTCTCTCAACCAGGTCTCCTTGGTAGTTTTAGAGCAGAAATTTTAAATCAAAACCTCTACAAAAATTACATGCATACACCTAAACAAAGGAGTAGGAACCAACCTCAATCTGGAGAGTTTTCCCAATTTGCAAGGTCCCACCCTTGGGGAAAACTCCATGTTGTACATTCACACCAAATTAATCATTTGTCTACAACAGATCTGAGGGTCGATTTGGGGGTGTTGTAGATTTGCACTAACAGGATCCTAGCACAACCATAACAACACAAATAAATGACCACATGAACACTTTATTCATAGTGGAAAAAATCACTTTCATGATTAGGTGGACCAAGAAAATGAGGGAATTGATCACATTCAACTCCATGGTTTCAAAAAGCATAGTGATTCGATATGAGAAAGAAGTTGTGTTTGTGGTAGACATAGAATACACATTTTTACACCCTTTCATTCTGCGAACCTCTCACATCGCCCTATTACCCAATGAAGCATCAAATGAATTAGTCACAAAATCAAAAGAGGATCTTTGCACTCTACCAGTTGATCCATGGAATCCCATTCCAACAAGCATAAATGACATCATTGAAGAAACTTGTGCTAAATTTAGGGCCAAGTAATTTATAGAGTATCCCGTGGAGGTGGTCGGGTCATCAAACTCACAAGAAAAATCACTAAATCCTAAACCTCAGGACAAAGTAAAGAAATAAATGGAGGAATATCTAAAGAAAGAACCCATGATATTATGTGGAAAAATGTGGCCACAAAAAGACAGATGAAACAAATGGCACAAAGGTCCATAAAACTTAATGTAGAAAACGCCACATTCAAACCTCTTTAGGAATAAGAGGGGGATGCAGAGGACAGTGAGGAAGAGAAGTACCATAGAAAAGTAATAATGAACATAACCAACTTAAATAACAAAGGTACCGTGTCTGGAGAGAAGGGGAAGAAAAGAATTAAACATATTAAGACATTAAAGAAGAAGAAAAATATCTAAAACAAAGCAGAAGCGACCTAGAGTATACTAGCAGAATTGTTTCTTTGGAGCACTCTGAAGTAACTATGATAACCTACAAATTTTATAAGGCATGTCTTGGAAAAGGAAGAGTTAAGAAAGTAACAAAACAATATGATAATAGAATTAGAACCAAGAAAACAACAATAGTTGAAAGCACTGCTACATTAAATGAACAAGATTACACTCGCTATAGAAGATATGGACCATATTTTTCCTGATCAATTAGTACAGAACATAAGGAAACAATTAGAGTTAGAAGAACAAATAAATAAATAAAAAATGAGATAAAACTTGAGTCTCTTCTACATAAGAAGAAAATATGTGACGTATAAATCATGAATAGAAGAACTAGAAGAAATGATGGAGGAAAAACCGAGGACACAGAAGCCCAACCACATAAGAAAACAAAAATAGAACAGGAAAAAGAGAAGGAAAAAAATAGGGAGATAAGAAACTATGAAGAAGAATAAGAATGAAGACGAGAAACAAGAGAAATAAAAACAAGAGGCTGAAAATATGAAAGAAAAGGTAGCTAAGAAGAAAAAGGAGGAACAACTAAAAAAGGAAGAAGAGGAAAAAAGAAAAAGGAGGAAACATTGAAGAAGGAAGAGTAAGAGAAGAAGAAGAAGGTTTTAGTACCCAAATTGATTCTCCCTTTGAATTCAAACAACATAAACAAGTTGAAAAATATGCTTAGAGATAGATAAATCAGATTTCAAGTTGTTTCGTAGCCGAGGAGGGATTTGACTGACTCTTTGTCACTCGAGCTTAGAGAAATTAGGTAACACCATGCAAAGGGTTTGACCTACCCTCACTAATTTTGGTTGTGCCTTCAACCAGGATGAGAGGACCCATTTTATATGTATTCATGCATTGTGAAATTTGGACCATTCCTTATTAGGTCATAGATCTAACGGGTGGTTTTCTATGTTTCCCCAAAATGATAAAAACCCTAATATCTTTAAAGGGTCGTTATATATGAGGCTCATTGCGTTAGTGGCGGAAATGTGTGAGAGAGTTTGGCTGGACTAAATAAAAGGATTGGCTGTTTTTGGTGGATGTAGCCCATTTTGGGTGAACCACATTAAATCTATCTCTGTTTTATTGTATTCTTTTTTGTTTTACGTTTTCTGCATTATTCATTACATGCTTGTTTATTTGTACAACTAGTATAATCCTAACAACTTGTATCAGAGAACATTTGAGATTTATTTTTTGGTAGTATAATCACAGAGGGATTCTATTCGAGTGGGAGAAGCAACAATGGCATAGGATATTAAGTTCAAAGTTGAGATGTTTGACGGCCAAAATTACTAGCTATGGAAAATGCAGGTGGAAGATTGCCTATATCAAAAGGATCTATACCTACCATTGGGAGGCGAAGAAGCAAAACCCTCAATCATGTCTGATGAGGAGTGGAAGGTTCTAGATATGAAGGCTCTCGATGTGATTCGATTGAGTCTGGCATCGTCCGTAGCTTCAAATATCTCACAGGTGAAGAGTACGGTAGAGTTGATGAAAACCCTAGCTAATTTATATGAAACACCTAGTGCATCCAATAAAGTTTATTTAATGAAAAGATTATTTAATCTACAAATGCAAGAAGGTGGATTTGTATCTAACCATCTTAATGATTTCCAAACTATTGTAAATTAGTTAGATTCAGTTAATATCCCATTTGATGATGAGGTTAGAGCATTATTATTCCTATGTTCTTTGGTAGAAAGTTGGGACAACTTAGTAATGGCAGTTAATAATACATCAAGTACTTATCTTAAATTTGAAGATGTAGTCGGTGTCATTTTAAATGAGGAAATGCGCAGGAAAAGTATAGGGGAAAATTATTTTTCTGGAAATGCGTTGAATATGGAGAGTAGAGGGAGGAGCAAGGAGAAATCAAATAGTAAGGCTCATGGGAGATCTAAATCAAATATGGGCAGATCCAAATCTAGGAGTAGAGTCATTACTTGCTAGAACTATGGAAAGAGAGGACATGCTAAAAAGGATTGTTGGTTCAAAGGAAACAAAGAAAACCATCCTGAAGGTATTAAAAAGGAAAATTTGACATGTAATATTGTTCAGGATGCTCTTATACTTTCTCTTGATACTAGAGTAGAATCTTGGGTAATAGATTCAGGAGTCTCTTTCCATGCAACCCATGATAAGATCTATTTTAAAGGGTATGCCTAGGGAAATTTTGGACAATTTTATTTGGGCGATGATGAGTGGTGCAACATTGTCGAGAAGGGCAATGTAAACTTGAAATTACAAAATGGAATACATGGATATTGAGAGATGTGAGGCATGTGCCTAGCCTTAGGAGAAATATCATCTCTATAGGACAATTGGATGGTGAAGGTTGCACAGTAACATTCACTTCAGATTCTTGGAAGGTTTCCAAGGGTGCCCTAGTAGTGGCACAAGGTCAGAAAGTAGGAACTCTTTATTTTTCTTCTTGTATATATAATTCTTCTACCATATTCTCTACTTCAGATGAGGATGCCAACATGTGGCACAATAGATTGGGACATATGAGTGAGAAGGGAATGAAAATTCTACAGGAAAAAGGTAAGCTTTCAAGTTTGAAGCAATTGGACTTAGAGTTTTGTGAGCATTGCATTTTTGGGAAACATAAAAGAGTTAAATTTCTCAAGGAAGGGAGTACCAAGAAAGAGCAAAGTTTGGAGCTAGTTCATACAGATGTGTGGGGTCGGACCATGTTGCATCTCACGGTGGTTCTTTGTACTATATCACATTCATAGATGATGCCACAAGGAAGGTATGGGTATATTGAATTACGCGTAAGTCTAGTGTCTTTGATACGTTTAAGAAATGAAAAGCACTTGCTGAGAATCAATGTGGTTTTAAATTGAAATGTTTAAGATCTGATAATGGTAGTGAGTATTGGAGTAAGAAATTTGATTATTATTATTCCTTGAATGGGATTCGTAGAGAGAAAACAATTCCCAGGACTCCGCAACAAAATGGTGTTAGTGAGAGGATGAATAGAACAATAATGGATCGTGCACGTTAAATGAGATTACACGCAAGGATGCCTCTTCAGTTTTGGGCAGAGGCTGTAGATACTGCTGAGTAATTAATCAACCATGGGCCTTTGAGTGCACTTGATGTAGGAATTCCCGAAGAATCCTGGACTAGGAAAGAGGTAGACCTTTCATTTTTAAGGGTATTTAGTTCAGAGGCATTTGTGCATGTTAATAAAGAAAATAGGAAGAAATTGGATTCAAAATCCAAACATTGTACATTCATAGCCTATGACTCCAATGGTGATTATGGATTTCAGTTTTGGGATATAGATGAATCTAAGATAATTAGGAATCGTGATGTTGTTTGGCATGAAAAAATCCTAAGGAAGAATTGGTTGAGGATATAGCTCCTAAAAATGAACTCTTAGATGGAAAATATCCACCTACAGGTACCATGGTTCAGTTCTGTAGGCTGAGCATGATAACCAGTGTTAGCATTGACACCTCTATCAAAAATTCAAGTAAATGATCAGAAAGAAAATAATGATCCCGTGACACCCCCATCTTTGTCAAGAAGGTCATAACATATTAGTAGACCTCCAGAAATATTTTCCCCTGCTTTTTATTATTTGTTACTAACAGATAGTGGTGAGCCAGAGAGATTTGATGAGGCAATGCAGGTGAAGTCCACTAAGGAGTTGGAGTGTGGCATGAATGAGGAGATGGACTCCATGGAGAAGAACCAAACATGGGATTTAGTCAAATTTCCAGCTGGAAAGAGAGTAATACAAAACAAATGGGTCTACCATGTGAAAGAAGAAGAAGGTGGATAGAAAAGGTACAAAGCAAGGCTTGTAGTGAAGGGGTATGAACAAAAAAAAGATATCGATTTTGATGAAATTTTCTCCCATGTTGTAAAGATGTCTTCCATTCGTAGTGTATTAAGTTTAGTTGCTGTTGAAGATTTACAGTTAGAGAAACTTGATGTCAAGATGAAATTTCTCAATGGTGACTTAGAGGAGGAGATTTATATGCAACAACCACTTGGATATGAGGTGAAGGGTAAGGAGAAATTGGTTTACAGGTTGAAGAAGAGCCTATACGGGCTCAAGCAAGCTCCCTAGAATGGTATCTAAGGTTTGATGGTTTTATGCATGAGCATGGTTTTACTAGATGTCAATTAGATCATTGTGTGTACTTTAAATGGTTGGATAGTGGGAGCTTAATTATTCTTCTGTTATATGTAGATGATATGCTTGTAGCAGGGTCTAATATGCAGGAAATTGCAAAGCTTAAGGAAAATCTTGCACAAACATTTGTAATGAAGGATTTGGGTGTAGCAAATAAAATCCTTGGTATGAAAATCAAGAGGGAAAAGAAAAATAAGAAATTAGTGTTGTCTCAGGAGGACTATGTAGAAAAGGTGTTAGAGAGGTTTCAGATGTAGAATGCAAAACCAATTAGTACACCATTGGCTGGGCATTTTAGATTAAGTAAAGAGAAATGCCCAACAACACAAGAGGAAAAATATTATATGGCACAGGTTCCTTATTCTTCAGTAGTTGGGAGCCTCATGTATGACATGGTTTGTACTAGGTAAGACATTTACCAAGCAGTGGGAGTTATTAGCAAGTATATGGAAAATATGGGTAAAGCACACAAGAAGACAGTCCAGTGGATTCTCAGGTACTTGAGAGGGACCAGTAGTAGGAACTTGTGATTTGGAGGGTTAGATTATACTTTACATGGATTTTTGGATTCAGATATGGTAGGAGATGTGGATAGCAGAAGGAGCACTACTAGATATGTGTTTATAGTTGGTGGTGTAGTAGTGAGTTGGATCTCAAAGTTGTAGAAGGTAGTTTCCCTATCTACTATAGAGGTAGAATATCTTACAGCGATTGAGGCAAGTAAGGAAATGTTATGGATGAGCGGGTTCATGAAGGAGTTGGGTAAGGAACAAGGGGATTGTAAGTTACACAGTGATATTCAAAGTGCAATTCACCTGGAAAAGAACTTATCCTTCCATTCCAGAAACCAAACATATTCAACTAAGATATCACTTCATATGACAGGTGTTTGAGGAATGTAAGATTGAGTTGGTGAAGATTCATACAGATGATAATCCTACTGATATGTTAACTAAGCCAATGAAAAATGAGAAGTCGGATTTGCATTGAACTTTTGTGGGTCTTCAAGATTGATCTTGAAGTGAAAGAAAC
Organism: Taxus chinensis; assembly: GCA_019776745.2. Classification (NCBI taxonomy): domain Eukaryota; kingdom Viridiplantae; phylum Streptophyta; class Pinopsida; order Cupressales; family Taxaceae; genus Taxus; species Taxus chinensis. The sequence goes on along the minus strand of CM034152.1, from coordinate 739,076,490 downwards.
AAGCTAAGAAAAAAGTCTAAGTAAGAGTTGTAGTGGTGGAGTTATAACAATCAGTCTCTAAGTGGGAGGTTGTTGGTTGTGGATCCTGATAGCGATGGGGGTTTAGGGGTGGCGCCCCCAAAATTCACATTTTATATGTATTTATGCATTGTGAAATCTGGATAGTTCCTTATTAGGTCACATATCTAACGGGTGGTTTTCTATGTTTCCCCAAAATGATAAAAACCCTAATATCTTTAAAGGGTCGTTATGTATGGGGCTTATTCTGTTAGTGGAAGCACTGTGAGAGAGATTTTGGTTGGACTGAATAAAAGGATTGGCTATTTCTGGTGGACATAGCCCATTTTGGGTGAACCACGTTAAATCCGTGTCTCTGTTTTATTGCATTATTTTTTGTTTTACATTTTCTTCATTATTCATTACATGCTTGTTTATCTGTACAACTGGTATAATCCTAACATTTTGCAACATGCATTTGTGAGATATGTAAATGGATTGGCTATATTGGACTTTCCTTCTATGATATTTGAAAGAAAACCTTAAGAAGACATGGTTAATGCAACATAATATAACTCTCACGAGTTGTCACTCTAGAGAATGGAAATGTCTTCTAAAAAAGGTTCAGGTTACTAAAGACAACAATAAGACCTGATTGCTCTTGCATGTTTTGAGTAAAGGATGGGTAAATTTAACAAATATCCTTAGCATTATGGACAAACAATGCAAACAGGGGTAATTCCTAGGATTTATCATTTATAGATAAATTTTGTTGGGGAATTAAGAAGGATAAAGTTGATTATACCAAATTATTAATAACTTTCAACAAAGGTTGGAAAGTATGCCAAACAAGATGATAAAAATACTTCAAATAGTAAACAATGAACCTTCAACTAGAAAATGCACACCCATGGAAGCCTAAAGATGCACAGTTTCACACATTATTTGAGAAATTGAAACTAAAGCTCATGTAAAAGACTCAACTAAACATCAAAGATTCCTGGTTCATCATGCCTAAGATGCACTCATAAGCTAATAAGAAATTTGTATCAACATAATGGAAGTAAAGTGAATTTAAATTGTTTATTGCATAATAAAATGAAAGCTCTTCTCACAACACAATTGCAAATGACACAATACTACCACAAGGACAAGATCTTGTGTGATTAAGAGGAATTCCTAACATAAGATTGCAACAGGAACATGAATAACTACTTGAAAATATCTCAAAATGAAAGAAGACACAATGATGCTCATGATCAATACAATTAACTCAAGGTTCATCAAATTTATCAGCAAGGGAAAGATTTACTTATAGTCTCAAAGCTTATCAATGGCTGGAAACATGTAACCATATTGACACGATTCATCATTTCTACTCATTCGTAATCCCTTACAACTCTTAAATATTCTTTGTGTGAGATGAGTGAAATCTTCTTTTATCTCAAGGGAAATATCTCTCTTAATCAGACCAGTATGCATCGCTTTCACAATAAAACTTGGTTCTACCCTTTCATCATTATGTGTTTCTTTTCTTATTCTGAAGATAAAGAACCTTTTTCATATTTCTTATAAAAAATGGTGACGGTAATTGTAGCACTCAACCTAAAATAAATTTCTTCAGAGAATTTGAATCAAATTTTTGACCTGAGTGGTCATGATGAGGCTTTTTTTAGGGTCTTGTTTGACATAGAATGTGCAGGAGACACCAGAGGAACCTTGACTTATCAACAAGTCTAGCTAGCACTTATTATAAGGGTGATTAGGATAAATCCTATATTCATAGCCTTTCAAGTCATATACTTACATCTATTTCGATGGGAACATCTGAAAACTCCTGAAGTCCTGAAGAAATTTGGCATTGAAAGGAGGCCCCAAGTGTCTGGGAAAAGAAACTTTCAGTGTCCATTCTTATGTGATGAAGTGTTTTGATTAAAGGATATTCCCAAGGAATCATATGTGTTATATGAAAAATCCTCCATTGACACCGTGCCTTCCATTTCTCACAAGGTGGATGAATTAGAGTGGAGGATCATTTCTTTGGAGAAAGGATGAACATAAACTGCACCTTCAAAACCAAGTTCAATGCAAACATCATCTTTGGGAAAGAGAAAGGGTGAAGCAAGTTCTCATCCCCCAATCATTATCTTAGATGGAGAAGAGGAGCTATCCATATCTACTTATCGTTCAAGAGAATAAATCTCCTTTGCTCTGGACAATAGGGTAGATTTTCCATTAGGTCATCTTCTTGTTCAGTGTATTGTGCTCCTCATTTAGAGAATGAATTTTCAGGACCTTGGCCAGTTCCTTCTCCAAGAGAGAGTCCACCCCACACAAGGAAATAGGAAGATGGGTCAAGATTTGGACCTCGTAATCTACACAGTTTGCAAGGTGCATTACTTTCCCTTCCAATTACCCTAGACGTCCCCTCTCAATCCGCTCCTAGTAAGTCAATCCTTCACAAGGGGGAGGGGAAAATAACCTTCTTCATAGGTGGTTTGGATATTCTAGATTGGGTATCCTCTCATCACAAGAAAATTAAGCTGGTAAAGATTATGGACAGTCTTATAATGACTCTCAAGTCATTGATGGAGATGGGGATGTCTCAAGATCTAGCAGGGTCTGTCATATTTGTTCAGATGGCAGAGGATTTAAGTGAATTCATGTTGTGAAAAAATAAGTTGTTGAAAAAACTTCCTCCATAAGGGGGATATTTTGAAGAGGGAATAAAAGATGCCTAAAAATTGTTTTTCCCTTGTTGTCTTTATTATTCACATGTATACGAACCTATTTTCCATGTGCAGGGCCCCCTATAGAACCCCATTTTTTCCCTTTTTCTACATGTAAGAAGCAAAAATATCACAATAGGTTATATGCTTTTACAAATGTGTATTGAATTTTATCTAAGTCATATAAAACCAATTTATTGTACCATTTTACAATTGATATAATGAAAACAATGAATTTCAGAGTAAGAGTTATCCTAAATGAAATAAAAATATTAATTAAAACATAAACTTAGAAAGGAAGTATGGAAAGAAAGTACAAATTTAAGAACAAAGAGCCTAAGCTTGTTCATCATTTCTTATGTCTAAATCTTTTTCTTCTTCAATTTCCACTCCTGCATCCTGTTCTTCTAGAAATCTTGCCATGTATGCATCATATATTTGGAAAATCTCATTTATTTCATCCTCATCTGGCTCAGTTTGATGTTGAAAAATTAATGTCTATATAGCTATCACATCCATACAATGACCCATTTTCTGCTTGTACTTCAGTGGCCTAGCTTTCAACTCTGTAATTTTGTTATCAAAATTTTCCATTGTCTTAATGAATTCATAAGAGAAATCATATTTCTGAATATTCTTCTCAAAAGAGTTGAACAAGAAATCAATCTTCAAATCAACATAAATTTTTTTGAATTTTGCAAACACCAAGTCTTCCAACTTCAAATCGATGGCATCAAGAGTATCATCAACCCAATTTATTTTAACTTCGAGCTTTTCTTTGATCCCATTTAAAGTTTCCGTTCTAATTTTTCCTAGTTCCTCCAAGGCATGTTGACTTACTCTTAATTTTGTTGGCACCATCTTTTCCTTTTCAACCAATTCATCACTAACCTGAGTAATTCCATCTAATTTGGGGATAATTCCCTCAAAGTAAAAGAATTCATTGTCACATTGCTCAGTTATCTCATCAATCTCATTAAGCCTGCTTTTGAGTTCTTTATATTTTTCCCTGGCTTTCTCAATTGCTACTTTTCCCTTCCTTCTTAGCTTCTTAATCCATGTGTCTACAACTTGAACCTTCTTAACAAATTTATAAATATTTTTCAACTCTTCAGGGGTACTTACAAAGGTATCTTCTTGAGTATGGCCGGGTTTCCAAATTACCTGTTGCATACTAGAACTCAAAGTTTTGACCTGTTTTTTCAATTGAATTTTTGTTATCCTGTATTCATCCACCTTTTGCAACAGGTCATTTACTACCTCTGATACTCCTTTTTTTAGTTGATCTCTTGAGGGGTTTTCTAAAGGAATGAGATGAGAAGATAACGACGTTGCCGGTACGCCGCCACCAATAATGTATAGTATGGTAATAGTCAAAAGTATAATAGGAATGTTGTGGTAAAAAGTAAATATTTGTCGTAAGTGGTCCGGTGATGTTAAAATGTCAAAGTTAGGGTAAGTAGAGAAGTAGGTTCTACATGATTAAGAATTAGAAATATTATATTAGTAATAAGGACAAGGAGTGATGTCATAAATATTTTGTGTATTTTATTTGTAAAAAGTCTAAAAATGTGGAACCCATGTGAAATGATAAGGTTTATCTTATCTTAAAAGATAAGCTTACATGTACAGATAAGAGTTAAGGTATGGAATATGATTCATCAGAGTAGATTTCTTATCCTATCTTAGAGAAAAGATGGATAAGCCTGGAAGTTCTATAAATAGAGAGGCCACCCCCCCTCATTTAGCATAGAAGGAAGTAGTGAGAAATATTGTATGAGTAAGTGTGTAAAGGAAGCCATTATTTTGAAGGTATGTTAAATAAGCCATTAAGAGGTGTAATTGTGAAGTTTCTCCCATAGTTATGGTTAGAAGGCAAGTGAAGTCAGTAACACTTGAAGTACCTCATGGGTGAGATTGTACCAATTTCATGTTGATATTATAATTTACACTTATATTTCAGATTTATCATCATTCCTTCTTATCATAGTCTATGGTATTCTTGTGTTATGTTTGTTGTTGTGTTTCCAGATTACATCCACCAAACTAAAAGCTATGCATTAGTAAATAATCATAGCCCGAGGAGTTCCCGGTGAAGAATTATCATAGTGTTGGATTGGTGATGACATTTTGGTTTCGTTACCAGGACCATTCCTTGGTGGATTTTCTGGAGAGATATTCCCATTTAGTCAGAAAATATTTGGGGGGTAACCTTGTTTTTACTATGTATAGTAGTTACCATGGTAAAGTCACTTTTTTGCCGTGAATAGTATTTACCGCAGTAAAGTCACTTTTTATCGTGAATAGTATTTACCGCAATAACTTCACTTTTTACTGTGAATAGTGTTTACCACAGTAAAGTCAGTTTTTACTGCAGTAAGTCAAGTTTTACCATAGTTTACCATGGTCATTTCTATTTTCTATTATAGTGATTCTAATTATTTGTGCACATAAGTCTTGTTGATTGTACTTGTGGGTTGGTATTTCATTGTGGTTACTTTTGAAAATGGGGAAGATTCCTGTTTTTTCAGCCCAACCTAATGAAGATGCTTCCTCTTTCATTCAAGAGTTTAAACGATCTTGTATTTATAATGGCCTTATACGAAGGGAACAATGGACTGAATTTTTTCCTACCTTTTTGGATGGTTCAACCCTTAGGTGGTTTGAAACACTAGGTGATAATGTGAAAAAATCATGGGATTTATTAACTGAAAGTTTTCTTGAAAAATTTGGTGAACAAATAGAAATATGCAGATCTCATGATCGATATCACAAAGCTATCCCAAGGAGAAAAGGAGAAGATAAGGGATTATCATGCTAGTGTTCTAGAGCTAAGGAGGAAGCTCGATGCCCAGATCCGGAAGGAAGGATTAGCGGATGTGTTGATGAATGGTATGGATAATCTCCTCTGTAAGCATTTCATTCTTGCGATGAAGCCAGATATCAGACGAGTGAAGTATGACCACCCAGCTACCATTAAACAAGTAAAGGAGATTACAAGAAGGCAAGAAGAAAGCATGGAAGAGGAGCCCAAAGAAATTGTTGCTAAAGTAGAGCCTACACCAGCACCTTTGTTCCAGAATCCACAACCACTCTTAGTGAGAACAAATATTTCTCCTAGTACATCTACTGAGTATGAAGATCTGCTCAGGAAGATGGGCCAGTTAACTATTATTCTTTTTCAAGGAAAAAAATTTAGTTCTCAGGGAGGAGATAGAGGTCCAAAAAGAAATATTTCTGAAGTTGTATATTATGGTTGTTATAAAAAGGGTCATTATAAGTATAATTGTCTAGATAGAGCTTCTACATCTGGTGCAAGAGATAATGATAAATGAAAAACACCTGTGAATTCTTTTGATGTAGTAGATAAGAGCATAAATAATGAAATAGATGTGTTTGTAACAAAAAGAAAGAAAGAAAAAGATAACCAAGATGGAAATGATCCTAAGAAGATGAAAGGAGAAACTAGTTAGAAATATAGGAGAAGAAATTTGGGTGTGCAGGATTTTCTGATTTCACAGGGACAAGGACCATACTCCATCTTAGAAGATCTGTCCAAAAGGCCTGTAAATATTACATATGGTCAACTCTTGGCTATGTCTTCTGAGAAGAGGCAGGAGTTGCGAAGTGGACTCAATGCTTGACGAAGGAAAGAGGTTGAGGTCCCTATTTTGGAGGCAGAGGTGGATCCCTATGCTCCACAAGCTGAGGTATTATGTAATGGTATTTCAATTCATGATGTCTTAGTTGACGGAGGTGCTACAGTTAATGTAATGACCGAGTCTGTAATGAATATGTTGGGTTTAAAAATTGATCACCCCTCAACACTTATGTTAAGGTCATTAAATAAGGGAAAAACTAAACCAAAATGTGTTGTTTCAAATGTGGCAATATTCGTTATGGGTGTTGTATGTGTGGTAGACTTTCAGGTGATGAAAAATGGTATTGTTGAGTACCCAATGTTGTTGGGAAGACCATGGCTAAGGAGAGTTCATGCAAGAAACTACTGGAATGAAGGCTTCATGACACTTGGAAAAGGTAGAGAGAGGGTGAATATAAACATGATCCCTTGGCATCATAAGACAGAACCTGTGGATTCAAGTGATGAAACTGCTGATTGGACATCCTTTGATTACTCTAGTACCAGTGAAGTGGACATAGAAGATGAAGAAAGTGAGGTTGATGTTTCGGTCATGGATATCCTTCCGATCACACCAACTCATGAACCCATAAAATTATCTGAAGAAGAAATTGATAATCATCTCCAACAAATAAAGATTGTGTGATGCTATGATGGAGAGTGAGAAGGAATCCTACCTCCAGCTCTTTTGAAGGTACATACACCTATTCACTTTTGATTACAAGGAACTCCGTCAAGTAAGTTGGGTAGAACATTCTATTGAGCTGGTAGATGGTGCTAAGCCCATAAAGCAAATGTCATATAGAATGAATCCTAATTTTTACAAGACTGTAAAGGAAGAAATAGATAAGTTGTTTGATGCAGGATTCATATTTACTGTGGAGAATTCATAATGGGTTTCTCGCATTGTGATCTCAATAAAAAAGAATGGGAAGCTATGCATTTGTGTTGATTATAGGAAGCTCAATAAGGCAACAAAGAAGGATCATTACCCTCTTCCATTCTCAGATCAGATCTTGGACGAAGTAGCTGGCCAGGAGTGCTATAGTTTTGCTAATGGATATAGCGGATACAACCAAGTTCATATAGCGGAGAAAGATCAGCTGAAGACCACGTTCACCACTCCTTGGGGAATGTTTGCTTATAGAGTTATGCCTTTTGGGTTGTGTAATGCTGCAGCAACGTTCCAGCATTTGATGAATAGGGTGTTTGAACCTTACATTAGGAACTTCATCAGAGTATTTTTTGATGATTTTTGCATCTATGGGAGCAAGATGGACCACCACCAGATGGAGATAACATTTCAAAGGTTAGATAAAGCACAAGCCTCACTAAACCCTAGAAAGTGTGTCTTTGGATGTTCTAAAGGCGTTTTGTTAGGGCATGTTGTATCCAGAGATGGTATTGGTACTGATCCTAATAAAGTTTCAAAAATCAAAGAGTTACCATTTCCTATGAATAGAAGTAAGTTGAGATCATTTTTAGGCCATGTGGGTTACTATAGAAGGTTCATCAAGAATTTCTCAAAGATTGCACAACCACTAACCCAGTTCTTGAAGAAGGATGTTACTTATGAACCAGGAAATAAGGTGCACGAAGCTTTTGAACAACTGAAGGAAGCCCTGGTGTCTTCACCTATTTTAAAGAATCCAGATTGGAGCAAGCCATTCATTATGTATATTGATGCCTCAGATGTAGCACTAGGAAGTACTCTGAGCCAAAAGGATGAAAATGAGAATGATCATCCAATTTACTTTAGGAGCAGACAAATGAGCAGTGCTGAGGTAAATTATACTGTAACTGAAAAAGAGGCTCTAGCTATCATTTTTGTTGTAAAGAAGTTTAGAAATTACTTACTAGGGCAGAAATTTATAGTTATAACAGATCATCAGGCTCTAAAATATATTGTAAATAAGCCTAACCCATCAGGGAGGATAGCAAGATGGATAATTTTGCTACAAGAATTTGAATTTGATATTATAGATAGGCCAGGAAAGAAGCATGTCAATGCAGATGCACTCTCTCGAGCCTATGATGGTTTAGGTTCATCTTGTGATGATGATGATTTCCTATATGCAACATTGTTATCCATTGACACAATCCCTAGTGAATACATAGATATTTGGAATTATTTGAATGAATTCAAGTTTCCTTATTGTGCCAATGCAAAGACTAAGAGGAAGATTTTTCAAGCCAGTCGTCCATATTCTATTTTGCATGGAGTATTATTTCGAATAGGACCTAATGGACAGTACAAGGGGGCAGTTGGACGTGATCAAGGGAAGGAGCTGATAGAAGAATTCCACAATGGTACATGTGGAGGACACTTCTCTGGACAACTTATAATAAGAAGGATCTTGGATGCAGGTTATCACTGGCCCGCTCTTTTTAGAGATTGTTATAATTATTGTAAGACGTGATATTTGTCAAACACATGGTAATTGTAAGACTTCATCAGCTCCATTATGCCCTATTCTTCCACTTGGTCCCTTTGAAAAGTGGGGAATAGACATTGTAGGTCCACTTCTGATTACCCCACGCCAAAATAAGTATCTTGTAGTTGCCACAGATTATTTAACCAAATGGGTTGAAGCTAGGCCATTGAAAACAACTTCCATGGATGAAGTGACAAGGTTTATATATGAACGCATTATCACCATATTTGGTTGTTCATTAGAAATTGTAACAGATCAAGGAAGCAACTTCATTAATGAGGTAGTAGAAGCCCTAGTTAATAAGTTTTCTATTAAGCGCATGAAGGAAACAACATACAAGCCAAGCACAAATGGACAGGTGGAATGAACAAATTTTGTGTTGTGTCAAATTCTAGCAAAAGATGCAGCCTTGCAGGTACATAAGTGGGATAAAAGGATTCATGCAGCATTGTGGGCATATAGTTCAACATTAAAGTTAGCAACATGATACTCCCCATTTCAACTGGCTTATGACATTGATCCAGTTCTTCCTATTGAGTTTGATATTCCCACTGTGAGAGTTATGAAAAATGAAAGGATTGATGAAAGTGATTCAATAAAGGAAAGGTTGGTACATCTTCATTTGCTAGAGGAAATGAGGGAAATAGCGAAGGATACAAGCTATAAGAAGAAAATGAAGTAGAAGGAATACTTTGATCAAAAGATCCGTTGGTCTCCATTTCATGTGAATGACTTGGTTCTAGTATATGATTCCAGATATAAAAAAAGAAGATAGAGAAAAATTCTTCCAAAATGGTTGGGGCCCTACAAAATAACAGTTGTGCATGAAAATGGTACATACTGACTGGAGGAATTGGATGGCACTCCCATTACAAAATGGGTCAACCACGACAAGTTAAAGATTTTCCAAGCACCAAAATAGTCTACTCCAAGGATGGAGTAGAATCTAGGAAGGGGGAAGATGTCAACACTAAAATTTTCCTCTGTAATTTCTATTTCATTAATGTATGTATTAAGAATAGGATGTTGTTAAGTATAATTAGTAGTAGCGTCTGATAGAAGATAACAGCGCTGTCTGGTATGACGCCACCAATAATGTATAGTACGGTAATAGTCAAAAGTACAATAGGAATGTTGTGATAAAAAGTAAATATTTGTCGTAAGTGGTCCGGTAATGTTAAAATGTCAAAGTTAGGGTAAGTAGAGAAGTAGGTTCTACATGATTAAGAATTAGAAATATTATATTGGTAATAAGGACAAGGAGTGAAGTCATAAATATTTTGTGTATTTTATTTGTAAAAAGTCTAAAAATGTGGAACCCATGTGAAATGATAAGGTTTATCTTATCTTAAAAGATAAGCTTACATGTACAGATAAGAGTTAAGGTATGAAATATGATTTGTCAGAGTAGATTTCTTATCCTATCTTAGAGATAAGATGGATAAACCTAGAAGTTCTATAAATAGAGAGGCCACCCCCCTCATTTAGCATAGAAGGAAGTAGTGAGAAATATTGTATGAGTAAGTGTGTAAAGGAAGCCATCATTTTGAAGGTGTGTTAAAGAAACCATTAAGAGGTGTAATTGTGAAGTTTCTCCCATTGTTACGGTTGGAAGGCAAGTGAAGTCAGTAACACTTGAAGTACCTCATGGGTGAGATTGTAACAATTTCATGTTGATATTATAATTTACACTTATATTTCAGATTTATCATCATTCCTTCTTATCATAGTCTATGGTATTCTTGTGTTATGTTTGTTTTTGTGTTTCCAGATTACATCCACCAAACTAAAAGTTGTGCATTAGTAAATAATCATAGCACGAGGAGTTCCTGGTGAAGAATTATCATAGTGCCGGATTGGTGATGACAAACCCCAATGGATCAGAATGAGTCTTGGTAATAACCCTATCCCATTTAGAGGTTCTTACCATATTTTAAAAGAACAATGTTGTAAGATCAATAGCCCGAACAAGAAGAATTTCTTTCTCTTCACTTGAAATCAATTTACCAATCCACCGTTTTACGAGTCCTATCCCAAATTTTTGCTTCTTGTAATTCTTGTTTGGGTTTCTTGGGAACAACCACCAATTTCTTAGATATTCCTTTTTCATCATGGGCTAATGGTTCTACCTATTTATCACCATCTATTTCAATAGCCATCTCCATGCTCTTATCCTGTACTGGAACTTCCTTCACTTTTCTTTCTCCTTGATCTAGATCTTGGGATTGATCAACCTCCTTATGATTTATACTAGTAGTTGGAATATATTATTTCATTATCTCTCTAATTGATGCCACACTAGATTTAGTTTCTAACCTCGAGGTTTTTTTGAACTAATAGTTGGCTTGCAGATTCTTCCTTCCCATCACATAGCTCTACCTTCTTTGAATATTGCTGGGTTGACATATTATTATCCTCATGTTTTAATGATATCTCAGCTCGTGCTATAGTGTATTTATCACCTTATGCCAACTCCCTATTCTCATGTAGATATTGCATATCTATATCAACAATAATTTCCTCTCTAGCACTTGCATCTTGTGCAACTTCTATTGTCTTTTCAAAGATAGATTTTACTACTTGATAATGCTCATCATCCTTTGTGGTTTTGACACAATGTGAAGCATATTATTCCACTAATATCTCTGGCCCCTTTGAATTTGAAGTCACCTGACATGTATGAGAAGCTTTTGTTGTTTAGATCTTGACTTTATCAGTTGGCACGTGAGTAATTTCATCCATTTATGCATTTATTTGAAGATTATCTACTGGTTTTGGATATTTGTTCATTAATAGACATATCAAGTGCACATAATTTGGAAAATTATTCACTAATGTCAACATCTATCACATCTTCCCGAGCCTTTGTAGAATCCAACAATGTTTCAAACAAATGTATATTCACATCCTCAACAGGTTGGGGTTTTAAATATTCTCATACATGGACTTAGAATTTTTTTGTCTACTAGATTAGATGAAACATTGCCTTGGGTCATTTGCTATCGAGTGCTTCCAATTGTTTCTTCTTCCAAAGGAAAATATGAGGAGAAAGGCATTGATTGTTCCACCTATGGTATTGGTGCAACAAGTTTTGTATGAGAAACATCATTCCTCTCATGTTCAGGGGGATCAATCACCACATCTCTTTTCTTAAGTTTCTTAAGTGTATGGGCACCATAGCTTACCAGAATTAGATCATAGAAAACCTTGTGTCTCTTGTGTTCCCTTTCAAAAATTTTGAGGTCTAGTACTACCTTTCGTTCCTCTTTACATGGCCTAGATTGAGAATGGCCACTTGCTATAGCTCCACATTCACTAATTTGGTAGCACTATGAGGCTTTGGAAAAATACTTGAAGGAACTAAATGAGATGCCAAAAATTTCCCTTTTTCTTGAAGTGGTGTTACAAAAGTAATAAGAGCATTCTCCATAGATTTTAGGAGCATTTCCTCTATCTTTTTCCTCAGGCTGGATATAGAAGTACCGGTCTCACTAGTGGCTGAAGTCCATTCATATTTAATTTTAGAAGTGGGCCTCTATGAAGGAAATTGAGGAGATTTTCCTACCAAATGATCAATTCTATCAGCCCCTTCCCTGATGGGAGGGATATCATCACTTAAGTTTCCCAGATCCCCTGAAGTTATTTAGGATTCTTGTAATTTGGACTGATAGATCAATATTATTTTGAGCCAACCAATTTAAAGTTATCTTTATCACATCAGTTATCTGAATATAAAAATCTTCTAATTCTATTTCATTCAATTTTAGAGGTGCTATAGGATGTCCTTCTATCTTTTGATCAAGATAGTACTTACTCACCGTGTGTGGATCATCCACAATTCCCTCAAGAGGTAACTACAATATTGAAGTATATAATTTTTGTGAGGGTCATTCTATAGAAATATCTCAGTTTGAATTCTTCCTCACTCCTACAATTCATCCAATAGTCTTCAAAATTAGACTCATGTTCAAAATTGTTCCCAATATTGTTGAGCACTCACTTGATATCATAGTTAGCTCTTGCCTCAAAATTTTCCAACTCAAACCTTTTCAATTCATCCTTAATTAATCTGGCCTTTAAAATTGAAGGGCATGGGTACCTTCCAACTATGACGGGGATCTTAATATTTATCTTATGCTTCATGGCAATCAATTTGTGAACTGGTGTTAATTGCCTTTCCAGTTCACATAAATCCATTTTATCATCTAAGTATATGGGAAAATTATATGGCTTACCTTCAAAACCAATAACCCTTATATATGTGAACTTTTTGTACTAAATAAAATAACACCCATGTTCCATAATAACTTGCGTAGCCTACTCATAAATCCAATACTACCCCCTTTCTAGTTTTAAAAGACATAATTGGTATAAAGAAGGCATCATTGGCCAATCTTACATTCCCACTCCAATTGACCAGCTGTAGCTGAGGAGAAATCTCATGCATTTTGAATTTCTTAAAATTAGGACGTGGCAAAAGGCCAGGGAAAGTTCTATGTCCTGTAATATTGTAAATCAGGTAGGTCATCATGTAAAATTCCAACTCTGAGGTATCACACATCATTATTTTTTCTGCCAACGTAACCATGTGGCCATGAAGTGCTTCCGCAATAAAAGTAGCCCAATAGATGCTCCCCTTCCTTTCCAAAATTATCCATGTGTAGGTACACATCCATTCCTTGAACTCATTTGTTGTCTCCAATCCAACCATTCGACTTAATAATATAATAACATCCTCATATTCTTCATACAAATTTTTCACTAACGAGCCTTTTAGGGATTTGAGTTTTTTCCTTTTTCTCTACTAGGAATCCATTTTGTATTTATGAGCATAACATAATATTTTTTCTTTTCCTCATAATCCCGTAAGGTTAACCTAATACCCAAGGTTATTGGATTAGTTATCATAGGTAACTTGAGAATTATCCTAATAGTTGCAGGCGTCATTGGCAAAACTACATCACCACTTCCATCTAGCACTTCCCTTTTTTTCTGGGCCATAGTTCATAGCACAATGCCATACCAATTCTGGGTAATAAACTAGTGGTGGAATAGCAGTAGATAAAGTGATGTGGATATCTTAAATTTCTTCCATAGACTAACTCTTATTAGAGCTAATCAATCTCTGAAGAAAATCTTTTAAGTTGACATTCATTAAGTCTGTGTATGTAATTTTATCTAAATCACTCATGATTCCAGATGCAATCGAGAACAAGGATGGCATGGTTTTCATCTGTAAAAACTTGAAATTTCTTTTCAATAAAAGAAAAAGCACAGGAGCTCCTTAGTTCTTACCAGTTTTCCTGTGATTGATTGAGCTATTCAACATCAATTTGAAAGATTTTCAAACTTCTAGTTCCCAATTTGAGCTCTATGGTAGAATTCACAATAATCCTCAATGAAAATTATTAACGATAACAACTAGATCACGATAATTGATAATAAAAGGATCGAGGTGTTTGAAAACTTTAAAATCATCTTTGATTTGTGTAAAATGCATTGATGGTGGCAGAAATTAATGCGTTACATCATGGCTACTAATTCCGATTTTCCCAATTTTAAAAGTGAGACGTCCACGTGGAAAAGTCTTGCGTTGATGCAGGCTTGGAGAGATTCTTTGCATTTTTTTCGTGTTTTAAAACATATACACTTTTAGTTATTTGACTCGACTTCCCGCTTTTGACATTCAAACTAAGCTTGACACGTGGTCACACCTAAAAGATAGCAGAGCTACAAGAACTTTATGAAATTTTGCTCCTTTTTCACTTTAAAACCAAAAGTATAAATTTTCTCTGATGACCCGCTTACCTGCTTCTTGCATAAGAAAGAGCCACGTCTCTTTTGCGGGCCTTGGGAGATTCTTTGCAATTTTATACCTTATTACCTTGGTGCGGGAAAATACAACTATCCTGTGATCCCCCACATCCATCTCACTTGTGACAAGTGTAAACCTTCGGAGGGTGGAATAATTTTATGTTTGTGCATTTTTCTGTTCACGAATATTCAGAGAAATATTGGTCGGGCCGCGGAGCCAAATTTGCATTTTGTTAGGTAAATAGAAAGTTATAATTTTGTAACTTTAACCCGCCATATTGCATCCAACTTAGAAGTGCCACATACCAGTGGGTGGTAGAACAAAATATGAAATTATTGACACGATCAATGGACACTTCTCATAGGTAATTTTCCTGATTTTCAGACCCGATTCATGATTAGTTTTTCTCGTATGGGTTTTCAAAAATAATACATATCCAAACAATATCCTTGACCAAAAAAAGGAAAAAAACCAACACATAGAAGAATCAAAGAATTTAAATCAATGACTGTAACCTTTGATACTCGTAATCCTCACAGAAAAAAATAAAAAACACAACTGTTGAAGGAAAATTTCAAACAAAAAGGGGAGAGATTAATTCGAGCACCAACACCCGGCTCCAACTCAGGGATGGGCACTTCTCGTGAGTGCCACAAGAAAAAACCATAATATAAATACAAAAACAAACCATGGAGTCAAAAACCATTGTACCAAGTCAAGTGATAATAACCCATCCACCAAAAACAAACCAAGAAACCAAAATAGCCGGTCACCACAGACTAGAAGAATATAAACAAAAAACCCAAAAAAACACATGCAACAAATGCAAAACAAAACAATTTAACTAGAAAGTATACATTAATGTATACCTTGATTTGAAAATTAGTCAAGGAAATGTTTCAGGTGTCTACCATTAACAGGAAACTCAAGGAATTCTCCATCTAGATCCTTCAAAAGGTAGGGGTAATTTTAGTGGCAAATATTTGTAATATGGTGAATATTCCATTTTTGAATAATTTGAAAAGGCAAATTTTTTGGCCCGGGTCAGTGACCTGTTCGCCTAAAAGTTATAGTTTAATTTTTTTTGGGGTCAGCTTTGCCTACCCTTGAAATTGTCCCATATATAATCATAAATTATTCGCTAGGTAGAACACTACTAGCTCACTCATACCACCTGGGGGCATATGTATTATGAAGTACAATAAACGTGTGATAGGAGGGTGGATGCTATAGATGTGTGATAAAGAGTTTGTTGATGTGTGACAAGGAGACCTTGTTGACGGTGTGATAGGGAGAGTTTGTTGATGCACGACAAAGAGTTTATTGACACGCGGCACAAAGATTTTGTTGTCATGTGACCAGAGGGCAGAGGATGCAGACGTACGATAGGATATCTGTTGTCGTGCGTCAACAAGGTTATTGTTTTGCGTCAACAAACCTCGCTGATGCACATCAAAAACCTTATTAATGCACCAAAAAAACTTGCTGCCACATGTCAACAAGGTTGTTGATGCACGTCAGTAAGATTCGTTGATGAGTGACAACCTTGTTGACGCATGACAACAAATATCTTGTCGCACGTTTGTAGCCTTATGTCACACCACTTAAAAATAAGGAGAAAATTTTTCTGTCGGACCCCCAAAATTTTTTCCTTCCCACGAAACCGGTTTCGAGGATATTTGCCAGGTATTTTCCACCTCCGATTTCTAAGAGGTCTCTTAAAATGAACCCTATCAAAAAGAAATTATGTTCACCAATCTTGATAGTAATGAAAGAACGACCCATCCATAACTCAAATTTTTTGTGCTTTCTATTTTCTTCATGTCTGCTATCCCATAGTAACATGAGATCTCCCACATTGAAAAATTCTAGGAGTCACATTTTTGTCAAATAACCTTTTCAACTTTTCCCTGAACTTAAAATGTCTCTGGTGGGACTCTCTTCTTTCTTCATCCAATTCAACAATTTGATTAATTTTTACATCATAAGGGCTGACATATTGATCCCCAAGTTTCCAAATAAATTGGTAAGAAGACAAATGCATGTGTAGGGGAAGAAGGCCTAAGTTCCATAGAATAATTAAAATGTGATTTTTCCAGTAGCTCTTTTAGTAGTGATCCTATCTTCCCAAACAACAAACTTCAACTACTCACCCCCTATTCATTTATTTATCTCTAATGTCTGCCTAATTGTCTTCAACAAATTTTTATTTCTTGATTCAGCCTGCCTGTTACCCTAAGGGTTGTAATTAGATGCATATGTTATGTTTATCCCATACTCTTCACACATGGCCATTAACGGTTTAGATTAAAAACTCATAGCATTATCAACAACTATTTTGGTAGGCACTCCAAACCTATAAATTATATGATTTAAGATAAAATCCACAACAATCTAATTGGTTGCTTTCTTAGTAGGGATTTCCTCAACCCATTTGGTGAAGTAATCAATAGCCACCAATATCCATCTATGGCATGCACTTGAAGAATCTGAAATTTCCCCAAAAAAGTCCATGCCCTAGTGTTTAAAATGAGCTTCAATTGATACTAGTTGTAAAGGGAGAGCACATGAAGCTTTCATTCTTCCTGAAAATTGTTGACAAATTTCACATTTTCTTACTAACAAAGTTGTATCTTTAAAAAGTGTGGGCCACCAATAACCAATGCTTAAGATCTTGTGGGTAGTTACTCTTCGAGCAAAATACCCCCCACAAACTCCTCCATGAAAATCTACAATTAATTTAGGAGATTCATTTTTAAAAATACATCTTAGGAGGACCCCTTCATGATTATTCCATGCCAATCCATAATAAGTGATGATGTATTTCTGGGAAACTATCCTGAGTGCCCTCTTTTGGTTTTTACTTAAATGACTAGGACATTTCAAATGTTTAAGATAAAATATGATGTCCTTGTACCATGAAGAATTGAATAATATTTCATGAAAATTCATATCTCCTTCCTCAACTTCATTTATCTCCATCACTTGCAGATTACTTTCTACCATTAGCTTTTCCAATCCCAAACCTCTAATCAACTTAGTAGTCTAGATATCCATGTCATATTCTTATAATTTTTTCACCCATCGACATCTTTTACTTGAGATCTCCATCTCTAACAAGATTTCCTTGACCATGGTATGGGGAACATAAGTTGTGATCTTGGAACTCAAGATATATAATCTAAATTTTTTTATTTCTCTAACCAAGGAAAAAGCCTACTTTTCCATGATAGTGTATTTCAACTCAACCCCCTATAGTGCTTTAATAAAGAAAGAAATTGGCATTTCACTTCCTTCCTCATCTTTTTGTAATAGTACAAATGTAATAGTGTTTTTAGAGGCAAAAGAAAACATTTGAAAATCCTTTTTGTAATCCAGAGCTGCCAAAATAGGAGCATTCTTAAGTTCTTCCTTAATTCTAGTAAAAACTTGGATAACTTCATCCTCCCCTTTGATGATATGATACTTTTATAGCATACTTGTGATAAGGATAGTCATTTCAGAAAAGTTAGAAATTAATCTCCTGATGAAGTTTATCTGTCCAAAGAAGGATTTAATTCCTTTCTTAGTTTTGGGAATAGGAAATTTTCTTATAGCTTCCACTCTTTCAGGGTCAATAATGACCTCTTCCTTAGATACAATATATCCCAACAACTTTGATTTTTGAACCCCAAAGTGGCACTTTTTAAGGTTCAATGAAATATCATACCCTCTACATCTTGAAAGCATATTTTCTAAATGTTGTAGGTGATCATTTCTCTTTCTTTAAAATAATGTTACATCATCATGATATACAACAATAGAGAATAGAAATGTCTTCTAAACAAGGTTCAAGCTGCTAAGGAAAACAATAAGACCTGATTAATCCTACATGTTTTGAGTAAAGGATGGGTAAATTTAACAAATATTCTTAGCATTTATGGAAAAACAATGCAAACATGGGTAATTCCTGTAGGATTTATCATTTAAAGATGAATTTTGTTAGGGAATTAAGAAGGATAAAGTTGATTATACCAAATTCTTATAGAAATTTCAACAAAGGTTAAAAAATATGCCAAGCAAGATGATAAAAACACTTCAAATATTCAACAATGAACCTTCAACCAAAATATGCACACCCATGGAAGCCCAAAGATGCACGATTTCACACATTATTTGAGAAATTTACATAAAAGCTCATGTCAAAGACTCAACTAAACATCAGAGATTCCTGGTTCATCACACCTAAGATGCAATCATAAGCTAATAAAAAATTTATATCGACAGAATGGAAGTAAAGTGAATTTAAATTGTTTATTGCATAGTAAAATGAAAGCTCTTCTCACAACACAATTGCAAATGACACAATACTACCATAAGGACAAGATCTTGTGTGATTAAGAGGAATTCCTAACATAAGATTGCAACAGGAACATGAATAACTACTTGAATACATCTCAAAATGAATGTAGACACAACGATGCTCATGATTAACACAATTAACTCAAGGTTCATCAAATTTATCAGAAGGGAAAGCTTTATTTATAGTCTCAAAGATTTTCAATGACTAGACACTTGTAACCATATTGACATGATTAAATTTGAAAACATAAAAGAAATAACAGGTTTCTCAAATAATCTCTTAGAAAATGGTTTTTCACTCAGCTCTCTTGTTTCTTTGAACAATTCTCAGAAAATTTTAACCCCCCTCCTTCACATGATTATCTTTCACACATTTATACCATTTAACTCACTGACTAACCTTCAAAATTTCCCCCCAAAAATATAATATTCCAAGGAATATTCCCATTTACAATATCCATTTTAAAACACACCACTCCTTTGAAAATGCTTCACTTCATACTGTCAGGTGTACAAAATGCGAGCCTTTTCAAATGGTTCCGTTTGTGCTTGACTGGGATACCGGGTCATCACTTTTGGCATATTATTTTAATCATTCTTTCCACATATTGATTGTATAATCACTTTTGATGACCTCTGATCACTTCCAGATGATTATGATATGATATATATCCTCATCTACTTCCCAAGAATCCATCTTGGGTGCTGCACACTCCATTTCATGTCTTATTGGATTAATTACTATAGATGGTTCTTTTAAAATTGTATTGATTCATCATTTCTGCTCATTCGTAATCCCTTCCAACTCTTAAATATTCTTTGTGTGAGATGAGTGAAATATTATTTTATCTCATGGGAAAGATCTCTCTTAATCAGACCAGTATGCACCCCTTTCACAGATAAAACTTGGTTCTACCCTTTCATCATTATGTGTTTCTTTTCTTATTCTGAAGATAAAGAACCTTTTTCATATTTCTTATAAAAAATGGTGAAGGTACTTATAGCACACAACGTGAAATAAATTTCTTCAGAGAATTTGAATCATATTTTTGACCTGAGTGGTCTTGATGAGGATTTTTTAGGGCCTTGTTTGACATAGAATGTGTAGGAGACACCAGAGGAACCTTGAATTATCACCAAGTCTGGCTAGCACTTCTTACAAGGGTGATTTGGATAAATCCTGTATTTACAGCCTTTCAAGTCATGTACTTTCATCTCTTTTGATGGGAACATCTGAAAAATCCTAAAGTCCTGAAGAAATTTAGGATTGAAAGGAGACCCCAAGTGTCTCAGAAAACTGACTTTCAGTGTCCATTCTTATGTGATGAAGTGTTTTCATTAAAGGATATTCCCAAGGAATCATATGTGTTATATGAAAAATCCTCCATTGAAACCGTGCCTTCCATTTCTCACAAGGTGGATGAATTAGAGCGGAGGATCCTTTCTTTGAAGAAAGGATGAACCAAAAATACACCCTCATAACCAAGTTCAATGCCAACATCATCTTCGGGAAAGAGAAAGGGAAAAGAAATTTCTCAGCCCCCAATCATTATCTCAGATAGAGAAGAGCTTCCATATCTTCTCATCATTCAAGAGAAACAATCTCCTTTACTCAGGACAATAGGGGTATATTTTCCATTTGGTCATCTTATCATTTAGTGCATCATGTTCCTCAGTCAGAGCATGAATTTTTGGGACCTCAGCCAGTTCCTTCTCTCAGAGAGTGTCTACCCCACACAAGTAAATGGGAAGTTGGGTCAAGCTCAGGACCTCGTAATATTCCCATTCTACAAGGTGTAGTACTTTCCCTTCCAATTACCTCAGACGTATCCTCTCAATCCACTCCTAGTAAGTCAATCCTTCACAAGGGGAAGGGGAAAACAACCTTCTTCACAGGTGGTTTGGATCTTCTGGATTGGGTTTCCTCCCTTCAGAAGAAAATTGAGCTGGTAAAGATTATGGAACAGTCCTAGAATGAGTCTCGAGTCATTGATGGAGATGGGGATGTCCCAAGATCTAGTAGGGTCTGTCATATTTGTTTAGACGACACATGGCTCAAGTGAATTCATGATGAGGAAAAATAAGCTGTTGAACAAACTTCCTCCATTAGGGGGAAGTTTTGAAGAGGGAATAAAAGATGTCTGAACATTGTTTTTCCTTTGTTGTCTTTATTCTTGACATGTATACAACCTTATTTTTCCATGGGAAGGGGCCCCTATAGAACCCCATTTTGTTCCTTTTTCAACATGCAAGAAGCACAAATATCACAATAGTTTATATGCTTGTACAAATGTGTATTGAATTTTATCTAAGTCATATAAAACCAATGTATTGTACCATTTTACAATTGATATAATGACAACAATGAATTTCAAAGTAACAATTATCCTAAATGAAATAGAAATATCAATTAAAACATCATCTTAGAAAGGAAGTATGGAAAGAAAGTACAACTTTAAGAACAAAAAGTCTAAGTTTGTTCATCATTTCTTATGTCTACATCTTTTTCTTCTTCAGTTTCCACTCCTACATCCTGTTCTTCTAGAAATATTTCCACATATGCATCATATCTCTGGAAAAGCTCATTTATTTCATCCTCATCTGGCCTAGTGTGGTGTTGAAAAATTAATGTTTGTCTAGATATCACATCCATACAATGACCCATCTTCTTCTTGTATTCTAGTGGCCTAGCTTTCAACTCTGTAATTTGTTTTCAATTTTTCCCATTGTTTTAATGACTTCATAAGAGAAATCATATTTCTGAATATTCTTCTCAAAAGAGTTGAACAAGAAATCAATCTTCAAATCACCATAACTCTTTTTGAATTTTTCAAACACCATGTCTTCTAGTTTCAAATCGATGGCATCAAGAGTATCATCAACCCAATTTCTTTTAACTTCGAGCTTTTCTTTGATCACATTCAAAGTTTCCACTCTAAGTTTTGCTAGTTCCTCTAAGGCATGTTGACTTCCTTTGAATTCTGTTGGCACAATATTTTCCTTGTTCAACCAATTCATCACTAAGCTGAGTAATGCAGTCTAATTTGGGAAAAATTACCTCAAAGTAAAATATTTCATTGTCACATTGCTCAGTTATCTCATCAATCTCATTAATCCTACTTTTGAGTTCTTCATATTTTGCCCTAGATTTCTCAATTGTTGATTTTCCCTTCCTTGTTAGCTTCTCAATCCATGTGTCTACAACTTGAACCTTCTTGACAACTTTATCAATATTTTTCAACCCTTTAGGGGTACTTATAGAGGTATCTTCTTGAGTATGGTTGGGTTTCCCAATTAGCTGTTGCATACTAGAACTCAAAGCTTTGACATGTTCCTTCAATTAATTTTTTGTTATCATGTCTTCATCCACCTTTTGTAACAGGTCATTTACCACCTCTGATACTCCCTATTTTAGTTGATCTCTTGAGGGTTTTTCTAAAGGAATGAGCTAAACATTGTAGTCACTAGCTGTTACATTGTCTCTGGTTTTACCTTCATAAGGGATTGATATTTCTAGAGTTTTGGACCCCAATGGATCAGTATGAGTCTTGGTAATAACCCTATCCCTTTTGGAGGTTCTTACCATCTTTGGAAAGGATAATGCAGTAAGATCAATAGCCTGAATAGGAAGAATTTATTTCTCTTCACTTGAAATCAATTCACCAATCCACCCTTTTGCGAGACTTGTCCCATCTTTTTCTTCTTGCAATTCTTGTTGGGTTTTCTCAGGGAACAACCACCAATTTCTTAGATATTCCTTGTTCATCTTGGGCTAATGGTTTTACCTATTTCTCACCATCTATTTCAATAGCCATCTCCCTGCTCTCATCCTGTACTGGACAATTCCTTCACTTGTCTTTCTCTTGGTCTAGATCTTGGGATTGATCAGCCTCCTTCTGATTTATACCAGTAGTTGGAATATATTCTTTCCTTATCTCTCCAATTGATGCCACATTAGATTCAGTTTCTAACCTGAGGTTTTCTTGAACCAATAGCTGGCTTGCAGATTCCTCCTTCCCATCACATAGCTCTATCTTCTTTGAAGATTGTTGGGTTGGCATCTTACTATCCTCATGTTCTAATGATACCTCAGGTTATGCTATAGTGGATTTCTCACCTGATGCCAACTCCCTATTCCCATCTAGAGATTGCATATCTATATCAACAATAATTTCCTCTCTAGCACTTACATCTTGTGCAACTTCTATTGTCTTTTCAAAGATAGATTTCCCTACTTGACAATGCTCATCATCCTTAGTGGTTTTGACACAATGGGAAGCATATTCTTCCACTAATATCTCTAGCCCCTTTGACTCTAAAGTCACCTGACTTATAGGATAAGCTTATGTTGTTTGGATCTTGACTTTATCGGTTGGCACATGAGTAATTTCTTCCATTTCTATGCATTTATTTGAAGATTATCTACTAGTTTGGATATTTTTTCATCAATAGACACATCAAGTGCATCTAATGTGGAAAATTATTCACCAATGTCAACATCTATCACATCTTCTTGAGCCTTTGCAGACTCCTGCAATGTTTCAAACAAAGGTATATTCACATCCTCAACAGGTGGGGTTTCAAGATATTCTCATACCTAAACTTAGAATTTTGTTGTCTACTGGATTAGATGAAACATTGCCTTGGGTCATTTTTCCCAAGTGCTTCCCATTTTCACTTCTTCCAAAGGAAAAGTTGAGGAGAAAGGCACTGATTGTTCCACCTGTGGTACTGGTGTAACAGGTTATGTCTGAGAAACATCATTCCTCTCATGTTCAGGGGGATCAATCACCACATCTCTATGCTTATGTTTCTTGGGTGTATGGGCACCTCTCTTACCAGAATTGGCTCATAGACAACCTTGTGTCTCTTGTGTGCCCTTTCAAACTTTTTGAGGTTTGGTGCTGCCTTTCGTTCCTCTTTATGTGGCCTAGATTGAGAATGGCCACTTGTTATAGCCCCACTCATTAATTTTTCAGCACTATGAGGTTTTTGAAAAATACCTGAAGGAACCAAATGAGATGCCAAACCTTTCCCTTTTGCTTGAAGTGGTGTTGCAAAAGTAATAGGAGCATTCTCCATAGATTTCAGGAGCATTTCCTTAGTCTTTTTCCTCAGAGCGGATATAGAAGTACCGGTCCCACTAGTGGCTGAATTCCATTCATCTATAAGTTTAGAAGTGGGCCTCTTTGAAGGAAACTGAGGATATTTTCCTCCCAAAGGATCAATTATGTCAGCCCCTTCCCTTAGGGGAGGGATATCATCACTTAAGTTTCCCAGATCCCTGAAGTTATTTAGGATTCTTGTATTTTGGACTGATAGATCAATATTATTTTGAGCCAACCAATTTATAGTTCTCCTCATCACATCACTTATCCAAATATAAGAATCATCTGATTCTATTTCATTCTAGTTTAGAGGGGCTATAGGTTGTCCTTCTATCTTTTGATCAAGATAGTACTTACTCATTGTGTGTGGATCATCCACAATTCCCTCAGGGATAACTGTAAATCTTGAAGTCTATGATTTGTGTGAGGGTCATTCTAGAGAAATATCTCAGTCTGACTTCTTCCTCATCCCTATAAATTCATCCAATAGTCTTCAAAATGAGGCTCATGTTCAAAAGTGTTTGCAATATTATTGAACACCCATCTAATATCATAGTTAGCTCTTGCCTCAAACTTTTCCAACTCAAACCTTTTCAATTCATCCTCAATTAATCTGGCCTTTAAAATTGAAGTTAATGAGTACCTTCCAATTTTGATGGGGAACTTAATATTTGTCTTATGTTTCCCAATAATCAATTTGTGAACTAGTGTTAATTTCCTTGCCAATTCACACAAAGCCATTTTATCATCTAAGTATTTGGGAAACTTATATGGCTTACCTTCAAAACCACTAACCCTTATATATGTGAACTTCTTGTACTAAATAAAATAACACCCATATTCCATAATCACTTGCCTAACCTGCTCAGAAATCCTATACATCCCCATTCTGGTTTGAAAAGACATATAATTGGTGTAAAGAAGGCGTCATTGACCAATCTTACATTCCCACTCCAATTGACCAGCTGCAGCTGAGGAAAAATCTCATGCATTTGGTATTGCTTAAAATCATCACGTGGCAAAAGGCCAGGAAACGTCTATGTCCTACAACATTGTAAATCAGGTAGGTCATCATGTAAAATTCCAACTCTGAGGTATCACCCATCTCTATTTTTTCTGCCAAGGTAACCATGTGGCCATGAAGTGCTTCTGTAATAAAAGTAGCCCAACAGATGCTCCCCTTCCTTTCCAAAATTATCCACATGTAGGTACACATCCATTCCTTGAACTCATTTGTTGTCTCCAATCCATCCATTTGACTTAATAATACAATAACATCCTCAACTTCTTCAACAAATTGTGCCCTAATTAGTCTTTTAGGGATTCAAGTTGTTTCCTTTTTCTCTACTAGGAGCCATTTTGTATTTATGAGCCTAGCATAATCTTTTTTATTTTCCTCATAATCTCTGTAAGGCTAACCTAATACCCAAGGTTATTGGATTATTTATCACAGGTAACTTGAGCATTATCCTAATAGCTACAGGCATCAATGTCAACACTGCATCACCACTTCGTCTAGCACTTCCCTTTTTTTGAGGTCATAGTTCATAGTGCAATGCCATACCAATTCTGGGAAATGAACTGATGGTGGAATAACACCAGCTAAAGTGATACAAATATCTTGAATTTCTTCCATAGACTCACTCTTATTAGGGCTACTCAATCTCTGAAGAAAATCCTTTAAGTCGACATTCATTAAGTTTGTGTCTGTAATTTTATCTAAATCACTTGTGATTCTAGACACAACTGAGAATGAGGATGGCATGGTTTTCATCTTAAAAAAACCCTAGCTTTACTTCAAATTTATTGTCAATAAAAGAAAAAGCACATGAGTTCCTTAGTTCTTACCAATTTTCCCATGACTGACTAAGAAATTCAACGTCAATTCAAAAGCATTTCAAACTTTTGGTTCCCAATTCGAGCTCCACGGTCAAATTCACAATACTCCTCAATGAAAATCATTAACGATGGCAACCAGATCATGAAATTGATAATAAAAGGATTGAGGCATTTGAAAAATTTAAAATCATCCTTGATTTGTGAAAAATGCATTGATGGCAGGCAAAAATTAATGCGTTGTATCATGGCCACTCATTCCATTTTCCCAATTTTAAAAGTGATCTGTCCACGTGGAAAATTCTTGCGTCGATGCGGGCTTGGGGAGATTCTTTACATTTTTTCCATGTTTTAAAACATATACACTTTTATTCATTTGACTCGACTTCCCGCTTTTGACTTTCAATCTGAGCTTGACACATGGTCGCACCTAAAAGATAGTGGAGCTACAGGCCCTTTCTGAAACTTTGTTCCTTTTTCACTTTAAACCAAAAGTATAAATTTTCTCTGATGACCCGCTTCCCCACTCCTTGCATAAGAAAGAGCCACATGTCTTTTGCGGGCCTCAGGAGATTCTTTTCACTTTTATACCTTATTACCTTGGTGCATGAAAATACAACTATGCCCTGATCCCCCACATCCATCCCACTTGTGACAAGTGTACACCTTCAGAGGGTGGAATAATTTTCTATTTGTGCATTTTCTGATTGCGAATATTCAGAGGAATATTCATCGGGTTGTGGAGCCAACTTTGCATTTTGTGAAGGCAATAGAAATTTATAAGTTTATAACTTAAACCCGCCATACCACATCCAACTAGGAAGTTCCACATACCAACAGGCAGCAGAAAAAAATACAAAATTATTGACATGATCAAGGAACACTTCTCACAGGTAATTTTCCTGATTTTCAGATCCGATTCATGATCAGTTTTCTCACAAGGGTTTTCAAAAATAATACATATCCAAACATGATCCTTGACCAAAAAGAGGAAAAACAACCAACACATAGGAGAATCAAAAGAATTTAAATGAATGACTGTAACCTTTCGAACTCATACTCCTCACAGGAAAATAGAAAACACAACAATCATAAAAGGAAAATTTCAAACAAAAAGGGGTGAGATTATAAAAAGGATGAAGAAGAGGAGGATGAGAAACTATAGAAAGATGAAGAGAAGAGAAAAAAATAAGGTGAAAAAAGAAAAAGGTGGAAGTGAAGACAAGAGATACACAAAAATATTTTCCACCTACAACAAAAGTAGTTGAGGTAGGGACCTCTAGTGTAGCTCCTCAAGCTGTTTAATTACAAACCATGCCTCCTTCTCCAAACCAAAATAAATCACCAAGCATAGCACATGGTAGCACAATCTCAATATTTTGCGGTCTTACTTCTGTCGAGCCATAACGGGATTCATCGGCCCTCATAAAGAAAATTTTAGCACAAAGGAAATAATATCAAAGTGTCTAATTACAACATGGGGTAGTAGAGAAAACCAAAGAGGGATGCATAGTGCATCTAAATAAGCTCACCTTGCTTTGAAAATCAAAATTCAACACCATCTTGGAGGATATGTTGAAGAGTGATTGGATGCAAATATGTGTAGTTCTATAAGAGACAATAAAAAACATGATAGAAATCATCCACCCATACAAACCTTAGTATGAGGTGGACCCTGTGATCCTAATAGGAAAGAGAGTGGAAGATATTCTCCAAAAGTTTCTTTCATACTTGATCCAAGATGACACCTGAGAAGCACAAATATGTGAAGAACAAATAATGAATTATCAAGTCATTGAGGCACGCAAGTATATAATAGTAAATAACGATAACTAGGAGAAGTTAGATAAATTTATCTCATCCTTGGAAACTGCCATATCAAAAATTGCCACATATTATGCATATGCTATGGGATGGCCAAGAGTAACCAATCAAGAGAAAATAGAGTTGGACTAAATTGAAGATGAGTTAAACAAGTCATCAATAACCTATGACATTAAAAAATATCTAGATGGCATGAGACGATAAAAATTGGTATACTTGTATAATAAATTGCACACAAAAATACCCATTACACATTACAACATCCAAAAAAAATTCTAAATTCATTACTCACCCATATCCCATTTCTAGAATTAATTTAATTAATTATATTACAATCACTACACACTGCACACTGCACACTACACACTACCCACTGCACATTACACATTACACACTGCACACTACGCACTGCGCACTGCGCACTACACAATGCACATTTCACACTGCACACTACACACTCTACACTCCACACCCCAAACTCCACACTACATAAACACACACCTTTGGATAATTTAATTAACTATTTAAATAAACAAAAAATCAATTATCTACTCACCTTCCACTCATCTCCACTTCACTATCCAACTTACTCAAGTTGAACTTGTCACTCCACTCAAGTTATAGAATTCTACAAACATGGAAGAAAATATTCACGTATAACTAACCTTGAATGAAATCAAGAGCCAACTAATTTGAAATAAAACCTCTTAATTTCTCATTCAAATATCCAAATGCACATAAAAAATTAAACATGCTAAATAAGGAAATTGAAATCAATAGCTTACAACTTAGTCAATTCAACCTTCCTCAATCCATGGATTCTTCTACAGATATAAACAATAATTTTCATTCCTCTCAAAAACATCATTGGAAGCTAGGAGAATTTGAAGTGTTACTCTTCCAAAATATCATTGAAAATCCCTAGAGCACACCCTTACGATGTCTAATTGATCACTAACCAATACAATCCACCATTCAATCCATCAACCCAATCATCATTTTCTCGTATCTTTGTTTATCTCTTCCATTTGGAGTGTTGAGAAACCACATATCAAAGAATTTTTTTATCTCATCAAGATCTAATAATAGTGTCACTTGAGCCAAATCTTTAACTGATTAAATATGAGGTTACAAGGAGCTTGCTAAGAATTGTTTTCTTTTATTTTAATGTATGTACTTTCACATTTCTGCATTTTCTATTGTATACATTCTAGCATGCTTGATGGGACACCACATTTTTTTAAATAATTTTTTGTAAAACTAACATTGTTTTCATGTTCTTCTTAGTGTCTAAGGACTACTGACCAA
The DNA here is from genome assembly GCA_019776745.2 of Taxus chinensis. NCBI lineage: Eukaryota > Viridiplantae > Streptophyta > Pinopsida > Cupressales > Taxaceae > Taxus > Taxus chinensis. The sequence goes on along the minus strand of CM034152.1, from coordinate 739,047,457 downwards.
TTTATGGGTCATTTAATGAGTTGAGTTGAGAGTAGTTTGCAAAAAACCAAACAATTTGGCCATGTTTTAAATTTTTTTTACAGGTATAGGTGATCTAGGTTTCCGTCGTCTTCTGTGTGCTAGCGTAGCTTGTGTTTTATGCTAATGAATTCTTGTCTATTTTATTTTTGTAGGTCTATGCTAGCATTGATATCTCTAGACCCAGCATTGATATCTCTACGCTACCATTTTCCTAGCTTCACTACCATGCATTTGCATGCATCTCTATAACCTAACATGTGCTTATGTTTTATTTTATTTATAATTTATTAGATTCACATTGTTTTTTACCCCCTGCTCTAGTAGGAAAACTCTGTGTTTATGTGTTAAAGCATTCCGCGTTGACAAAATACAATTTTGCATCTCTGTCGTGGTCTTTGCACCTTGGTTCAATTTTCTACAACAAAATTCTGCATAGGTACTTTTTTGTATCATTGTAGGTGCGCTAGTATAGTTAAAAAGTGTGTTTAAGTTCTACTTGTATGTGCTAGCATTATGTGTCAAAATCTTGATTTTTTAATTTTTTCTAGAATACTAGTTTTTACTCCCCTACGGATTTCTATAAGTTTTTGACACTATTTTACATGTTTATTTATAAAATAAAAATCTATATAGCTAATATTCCTCATCCTTTTCCCTTTCTATCTTTTTTGTTGATTAAAAGTTGTGTATGCTCTTCTCTTGTGCTTTCGGGTGATCTTGAGAATCAAAAGGGGTTGATACTTTTATTATTCATTTTATTAATCATCCCTTTCACTTCCATGGTCAAAATCCAAGTATTCTCTTCTCTTACGCCCTTAGGCTATTTTGAGAATCAGAAACAACTAAGATCCTTTGTTAAAATTTTCTCCTAACTTTGGCTCTCATGAAAATTACTAATCAAATCCGTGTAGGACCACTTTGTTTGGAAGACCCTTATCAAAGAAAAAACCTATTAATAAATTGTATACATGAACCTACCTTGTTATAAATTTTCTTAAAAAAGAGAGTCAAGTATAACTTTATTTTTAGTTATCATGTTTGCATTTATTTTCATCAAAGTTGGAAAGAACTTGTTTGTAACCATTCATACTTGTATGTACATGTAGTGACATGGATTTCATCACCACTTAGCTACACAAGTGACATGGATTTCACCACCATGCACTAATTATTTTACATTTCATTGTACTTGAGACTTAGTCTTAAAACAACATTTGATGCTTTCCTCACCTTTGTCACCTGTTTAGAAGTAAAGTTGTCGTGATAGGGTTACTATGAGCATATGCCTAAAATAGTTGTAACAAAGAAGTCTATGAAATTGTTCCTTGTTGGGATATAAAATATTATTGTATTTTATTTGACAACCCCGTTGAAACTTTTTCCGCTTTTAAGTCAAATTAGTCAAAATAGCCTAATTTGTCAAAATTGCCAAAAATTGATTCGCTTTCAAAGTTCAACTTATGGGAAGGGTTTCGAGAGCCTCGGATAATTTCAGAAGTCTTGGTTACAATAAATTGAAATGTCTTGAATTTTTCTCTATGAAGGAATGGTTTATAAATAATTTTGAGAGCTTCTAAATGGTCTTGGGAGATATTTATTCCTAGATGTTTTTTGAGAAAAAGGAGTGTGCATGCTTCATTAAAGATTCAACTTCAGTGAAAGGGGTTTGTGAACCCTGTGTGGGTGTTGGGAACTCATATCATAGGCATTAAAAATATTATGGAGCATACAACAGAGTGGAGTAAGTAAGGCGGAGTTATGGGAATATAGAAAGTAGAAACCTTTTTGACATTGACGTAAGGTGGCCATTTTTACACATGAATTTTTCACTGAAGCTTTCAAGAACCTTGAAGAAAATTTGGGGAGCGTAAAAAAATCTCAAGTGAGGAGTACATGCAATTATTTTCATGACCCATAAGTATTTCTTGGCTCGTATTTTTTAAAAACCTTTCCTAAAATTCAACTCACTGACACACTAGGGAGGAAAAAATGGAGGTACGAGAAAAAATTGGTGAATCAATAATTTTTTATACTTATTAAATAGTCTCATTGGATTCATTAGTCTATTTCCATGTGAAATCATATATTATGCATCCAAATTTTATCAAGTAATAAGATCAGGGTGAAGGAAAGTCTTTGAGAGAAAAACAAGGTGGTACAAATGAAGTTTAAAAGTTCCCTTTGGCACACTGGTGTACTTTTGTTTTTCACCACTGTAATTTGGGCACATTTTGGAGGTGTAATTTCACCCTAAATTTCTTATTAGTGGAGAGAAATAAAGTAAAAAGTTGATAAACTAAAGAAAAAACATGAAAAGTAAAGGCAAGTCAAGTGTGCATGGCATGTGGGCCCCCTAACTACACCCAATTTTCACCATGGGAACATTTTTGAGGTGTAATTTCACCCCCAAAAGTGTGCCTAAGCTTTGTTGAAGTTTACTTCTCTTGTGCATTTGCACCATGCCAATTCCACCTTACATTTCCACTTCCCATCTCCACCACTCAACTTGAAAATAGCTTGTTTTCCCTACAAATATACATAAAGTTAATTCTAAAACTCTTTGGAGGCTATCAAAACTCATTTGTGGCTAGTTTTTCATCCTTGCATTCCTTTGAAATTCTTCATGTGCTTTAGGTAGCTTAGAAGATTTTTCTTTCATATCTCATGATCCCGCGGGCATACTCACTCCAAATTTTGACCATCCATTCCTCTTGAGGGAAAATTTTATCTGATGTATGATTTCATAGAAAGTAATTACCCCATAAAAAATATATTCATGGACTATTTTTTCCATCAATCCATACCTCCGGTGTGCTAAACACATCATTTTTGCAAAGAGGATTATGATAAATCCCCATGAGAGAATCATTTCAAACTTGGAACATCCATTCATCTCCTCAATCCTATAATTTTGAGCCATTAAATATGATATAAGGATTAGAATTTATGTACTTATGATAAAAAACTAGATTCCTTTCTAAAAATACTTGCAAACCCCATATATAAGAAAAATGTGTTTCATTGTTTTCTCTCAAACCCCGTGAGAGAATCATTTAAAAATTGGAGCATGGTTTTCCCTCACCTATATGGTTCTAACGAACAAAAAATAACTCAAATCAGACAAGAATTTCTCCCGGAATGATAAATTGAATTTTTTTTTCCTTCCATCATTAATGTCAATCTGTAAGCCTTCTCCATAGCCAAAAAATGTTTTTGAAATTCCCATTGATTTAAAAAAGAGAATCTCACCAAATTTAGAGTGTCTATCATCTTGGGAATAAATATATAATGAATCGAGTCACATCTAATTTGGTCTCAATTTTCTCTCGTTTTGCATGAAATACCAAATCAATTGCCTGTAACACTGCAATAAAATTGACTTTTTATATTTTCAGAAACAGTTGTGGAATCTAGTTTTTCTTGCACCATAGTATTATTTCCACTTTTTAGTCCAGGGAGATCATAAAAATGAAAAATTAAGCTCAACAACTCCAAATATAAGCCTAATTCAATTCTAGTGTCTGAGCAGCTAGACATGTGAGACAAAAATGTAAAACACAATGAATGTTTTGTGTTTTCCAACTCGAGTAATCAGGAATAGGAGGATGGTTGATAAGAAAACGTGCAATTGGATCATTCAAATACTTTCATGATGGAAACCATGATTACGAGGTTTGTTATGTTGTCACCGAGGATTCTCAATAATTTTTGATACTGTCAAATCCAAAAGGGATCATGGTTACTGAGTCTAGGTGATGTGTGGTATGAGCACATTATTCATAATGATTTTAGAATGAGTGTTTATTTGTTTAAAGGTAGAAGAGATCAATTTTTTGACAATGAATTAAATTTATTCATCCTACCATTGCTTACCAAGGTGAAGAGCTGAAATAGAGTTTCCAAACATGACCAACGATGATCAATCAAATAAGATGTGAAACATCATTTCTTAGTTCCAAAAAATTCATGCATTGATAAGATAAATAGTTGAATAAAGTCCTATTTAATTTTAGCATTCATACCCACAGTAAAATAAGGTCGGGATTTCATTTTATGACATCTATCTTCTCTCTCTTATTATTTGTTCTTCTCTTTCTAGAATTTTATTTCTCCGTTGAGAAATTTTTGTAAAAAGTTACTTAAGCCACTTAAAGTTTCTATTTATTCGTTGGGGATTTCAGTTTAATTTGATAAGTCACATGGGAATGTGAGGATCCTTTGAATTTATCTGTAAATCTTAATGATCTACCCATTCCTAATAATCAATTTCGGATCTCTTTAGGAATTTGTATTCTTCCATCCCCTTACATTGTAATTTTCCTCCATTCTCATCATGTCACTCAGCTGAACACAAGTTTAATTTGTAAGAAGTTGAAGGACTTTGTTTCTTCTTTGTGGGATGAACAAAACTTGACAAAGATTTTCATTTGTCTTGTAATTAATCATTTGATTATCTTGTGATGTTGTGCTATGTTTTCTGATTTCTTCCAACTGGAATTGGAATCACCTATGAATTGTAGTTGATGAAACATGAGTTCTGCTTATCAATAGAATTCCCCTTCTCATTTCAACCTCTCCTTACCTACAATTTATCCCCTATTTAGTCTAGCATTATGGTTACAATAAGGGAGTTTCTACACATTCCTTGGCCTTTGCCCACCCAAGAATGTTAGTATAGTTTAAATAGTTTCCAAATTTCAATGAATGGGAGCCGCACTCAATTCCCAAGTGGAGGGATTCAATCCCTTGAGCGCTGACGAAGCACATATTTTTTCCTTGAAAAAATATTTTTCAAGTATTTTTGGTGCCAAATGTGTGGTATATTTTACTATCCTTCACCCTATAACAATCCATAAAAAATCCTAAAATATGAAAACTAAAAAATAAAATCCATTGCTTGAAAACCCTATGTTGGTTTTTGCAAGGAACCCTTTGTATTCCACTGTGAATTTTTGTATTCATGGCTTTAAATTTTACTATTCCTCATTGAAAAATCCTGTACAAGATGGAAGACAAAATATTCACTAAAGAAGATGAAATAAGGGGAATTATAGTCTTTCATAATCCTATATTTGAATTTACAGAACCATCCAAGTTCATAATTGCTCCCATATAGTTTCCAAGAAAAGTTTTTTAACGTCTGTTTGAGACTCTAGCTCCTAATCCAGTTATAATTCCACTCTTTCCACAACAACTAAAAACTCTTCCTCTAGATATAGATGAGCTAGTACCTTGGGATCAAAACACTGATCCATTGGCTTTGATTCCTTCACTTCACAAATTACCCAGAGGATCAAGAAAGAACTTTCCCAAGCTCTAAGGAGATGGAAAAAAACGTCCAAATGAGCATATTATAGCTTTCATCACATCATGTGGAATTCTTGAAGTGGAACATGAAGATGTCATTGTTCAACTATTCATAGAGTCATTACAAGATTTTTTGCATACTGGTTATACTATTTGTAGCCTCGTTTAATCAATGATTAGGAAGATATGAAGGCTATGTTTGAATCACAATTCAAGTCAACAGAAGATGCTCATGCCCTTCTCACTTAATCAATGCAAATGAAGTAATAACTGTAAGATCCCATGAGAGAATTTGTAGAAAAATTAAATAATTTGATTAACAAGATTCATAATGGTGCTCATCCCCTATGATATTTAAATAACAAGAATTTGGGTCAGTAATTTTTGAAACATTAAAGCCCCAACTTCCCCTCTGACTATTGTAGTTTTTTGGTTTTCTCCTCCACTGCTTCTTATTCACATATATCACAAGATATCTCTTCACCACTATCTCTCGGCCACATTACCCTGCTGATCAATTTTGTAGCTAAGCACATCCTTCTACCCACGAAGTAGAAGTAGTCATCAAGGACTAGAGACATCAGCCATTGGTATAGGCGTGCGGGTTTACCAAAGAATGGTAACTCATATAATTGTAGCACTCCCACATGTTCCAGGGTCTTGGGCACCTTATCATCAAATATTATCTTCCCTTCTAGTGTCCACTACCTCATTTATTTTAAGACCTCATTTTGAATGTTTGTTTCATGGCCTTATGCGCAGTGGTTATACTCATTGATTTTACACTTCCATAGTTGCGATGCCAATGGTTTTCCCACAATCACTTCTTATGGATATTTCATTTACAAAACTAGTTGTCTGGTGCCTCCTCTATTACCATTTTATTATTTGGTCCCTTCCTTAACGCCATTGTTCACGTTGTTTAAAACATATTTAACCTTTCTAACTTGTGAATGCGTGCTCTAAGTTATTAAAAACTAAGTACCACTTGCTTAGTCTGTTCTTCAACCCTATTGACAACACAGAAGAGTGTAACCCAATTTTTTTCCCTAGATCAATTGTGAAAAAACATTGTTCCCTAATCCTGCAAGCTTCTTCATAACCCTAGCTTTCCAACCCTTCTTCAAACTTTCCCACTTCATAATTTCAACTTCACATAAGGAGCTCTATTTTTGTTCTAGGGGTTGGATGCTTGATCAATTCTATCAAAACTTTGGTTTGCACTTGTTTACACTTGTTTCTATGACTCCCAAGAGCTCTTTTACACACTAATTCTCAAATTGCAAGGTAAGAATGACTATAATCGTCATCCTTTTATATATTTTCAATTTCTGATCATAATAAATGTGATCACCACCACCACTTTTTAGCTTTAATGCATCTTTTTCTACTTTCCCTCTGTCCTACATTATCCCACATTTTTCTATAAACCTCTTTCGCACGCATAAATCTATGACCTTCTAACACGTTCCTACTTCCGAAGATGCATACCCTCTTACGCGCATCATCCTGCATTTCACACATTATTTGTCCATGCCACTTACCAATTAGTTTTCCTCATTGCATTTCCTCCCTTGCATTATATTATACGCTTCTCTATTCATCAAGTTTCCATACAAGAAAATTCCAATAGATTAAACACACCGGCACCAAGCCAAACCAATCATGAAAGAAATTCCATCATACGTGTATTTTGTTTTTTTATTTTCCTTCACGTGTCTTTTCCTGCTTATCCCACAGTAAAATCATGCATGGTCCTTTGTGCACTAGTCTATAACAAAAAAGACTAGCTCCTGCACATGAACATGCTTATTGAAACACAAAATAAATAACAGAAAAAATGAAAGGGAAACCTAATATAAACGGACAATACAAACTTATTAAAAACATAATGAAATAAATTTATTTATAGTAGGGATTCATCCTACTCCTGTTGAATTAATTGAAAAACATATTTCAATACAACACTTGTAACTTGCATGCACCAGAGTCCAAAATATTTGTTACTTTAAATGGTCCTAACCAATGAAATTTTATCTTTCCTAGGTGGCATGCAAACTTAGAGTCATATAGGAGCACCATACCATCAATTGTAAAATACTTGTTGTTAATATGCCTATCATGCTCAACCTTTTTTCATGATTTTTATTACTATTGGCTCCATTACACAATTTTTCACCTTTCATCTAATTACATTAATCAATCAATGCACTCTTCCACTGCTTTCTCATTAATAAGGCATCATACATGCACAATATGTAGGGAGGGTAGTAGGAACTCCACTGGTAAGACTATCTATGTTCCAAACACTAATGGACAGATTTTTTCCTTATTCAACCATTTGTAAGTCAGTCGTGTATGCCCATAAAACATTTGACAATTTATCATCCCAATATTTTATGTCCACACCATAAATTTTTGTTAGTGTGTGACTCAATATTATTTTGAAATATTCTACAGTTGTGTTGGCTTGTGGGTGATAAGGGGTAGTCTTATGATGGGCTACCATAAATTCAGCTAACAATATTCTAATTTTATCATTCAAGAAATTAGTTCCCTTATCACTGGTAAGGCTCAAATGGACGTCCATATCTACTAATAATATTCTCCCATTAAAATTGTGTTATTCTTATTGATGTGTAGTTTTTTGATGGGTTCTTATTATTCCCATTACATTAAATAGTTAGTGTGAGTGATGCTATACTGTGCACATTTCCTCCACACAACTGGCGTTATTGGCAAAAAAAATTCAATTGCCCATTTCTCAAAATGTTCTACGCTTGCAATAGGTTGTAACAAAATCTTATCACATTGTCTTGGTTTTCACATTCTTTGACAATAATCATAGGTTTTAACAAAACTCCTTTATATCCTTATATAATGTCTCCCACTAGAATTTGGCAGGTAATATTTTACGCTCTATAAATTCCACTACACAGTTTCCTCTAATGATCCCACCATGTGCTTACTCCATGATTTATTTTCACTTATGTTCCAAAACAAATCTTCATATTACCTAATATCTACCGATCTTATACAATTCCTCTCCTATAAACTAATAGGGTGTATCAGGAATGAAAATATGCTTATTATCTAATGTTATCATTCTTTTTGGTACAACAACTATGCACAAGCATACTACGATATTGTCTAAATCAGCTAGATTGCATTGTAATTTGAATAGCTGGACATCTAACATAGTAAGATTTATACTTTGCGGGTCTTCATCAAAGTTAATTTTTAATAGATGGTCTGGTCCTAGATTACTCTTTCCTAGTTTTACTATAACCAAGATCTCAAACTCCTGGAATAATATGATCCATCGACAGATGTGCCCTTATAAAACTAGCTTGTTAACTAAATACTTGAGTTCTATGTGATCTATGTAAAAGATAAATGGTTTCGCTGGCAGATACTGTCTGAATTTATGAAGCATGTCCACCACATGGAAAATGCATCACACTTTGTGGTTGTATAATTTTTTTCAGCTGATGTCAACTTCCTACTTGCAAAACAAATATGATGGTCCACATTACCTTCCCCTAGATAAGCGAATACTTCTCCAATTGTTGTTCTTGAGGCATTCACATGAACATGAAATGTTAAATTATAATAAGGGAATCATAAAATGGGTGTGGTTATTGGTCTCTCCTTTAATGTCTTGAATGTATGTTGTTGCACATCCTTAAAATAAAATTTTCCCTTTTCCTTTAGTAAATCCTCTAGTGGCATAGTGATCTTGGCATACCCTTTAATGAATTTATAGTAGTATCCAATATGTCCAAGGAATCCTACGTGTCGCTTTGGTTAGTGGGCTCCTCCAATCCCAGAATGACTGCTACCTTTTCTAGATCAACCAATAACCATTATTTACATATTATATGACCCATTAGTGTTCCAAACAATGTTACAAATATACATTTCTTAATGTTCAAAGATATACTTAGATGCTTGCAACTTTCAAACATTAGTTTCAGGGAATCATAATGATCCTTAATAAGGCCATAAACGGTCCAAACATGCAAAAAAACTTAAAGGAGATTATGGATAGAATCTCGGAATGCCTAAAAAACAACACATGATAACATGAGTGACACATTATTCAAACCGAAAGGAATAATTGTATATTTTAAGCATACCTATTAAGTTACAAATGTTGTCTTCTCTTGGTATTCGCTTGTAATTATAACCTAGTGATACCCTAAAAATCCATCAATGAAGGAATATATCTCACACACTGCAACACCCTCTAGTATTTATTATGTAAACGGAGTGGGAAAGAGATTAGTAACACAAGAAAAATTAAAAAATTTATAATCAATACAAATCCTAATCCTCCCATCCTTCTTGATGTTGATGACCATTAGGCTAATCCAATCTGATTCCTCTATGGGTTCAATGATGCATGCTTTCAACATTTTATCAATTTCATCCTTGACCTTGATGCACAAATTGGGATTCATTCGGTAAGGCCTCTTACGAACCATTTTTACACCATCCTTAAGATTTATCTTCATCTCACCTAAGGAAAAATGGACACCCTTTAACTCGTGGTATCCCATTGGAAAAAAATCTTGAAAAATTACATAACAATTAAATTATTTTTTCAACCTCTTCTTCAGACCAATAATTACCAATTATGGCCTCCTTTGGCACATCTTCTGTTCTAATATTTACCTTATTTATATTGAGTGGCATGTGGTATGCACATGCTTATTCATCTATAGCATCTAAGATGACATGCTCACCCTCTATGTGTGTCTATAGATTCGACATATTAATCATTTATAAGATATACAAGATTTAGTTTATCCTTTTCTTTCTAAGTGTGTTCTATTAGAATCTCATCTATATCCAATCCTGTGTGATCACTCCCATGCTCTTCAGGGGTCACTTCACTATACAGTTATGTCAAGTGCTCCTTGGCCTTCGTGCTATCTCCCAACATGATGCAATTCATTAAATGTAATGCTTTATGGACAAGAGGTTTAGTAGAAAAACAATCAAAGGTGTGCATGATACCTGAGGTTAAGTCATTCCAACTGGTTGTATCTTACTTCAAATCTACATGTATGTACCATATGTGCACACATCCTCACAATTTAGAATATAACTTATGAACCCACAATGATGGGGGTAACATATTAGGTACTTATATCCAATTATTTTCACAAATCTATATGTGAATCTGAGGGGATGTATTCCCATCCTAAGCTGGTATTTGAGAAGGAATATTACTTCTGAAAATCCTTGTCAAGAAGGTAATTTGTATCTCATGCCTGAAATGAGCGATAACTAGATCGTACCAAGCCAAGAACACAGATGCTAATCAAACACCATGATCAATAAGATGAAAGCAATTCGCTAGAATAACTTTACATAAAACCTTTGTAAACAAATGAGTAACAATATCATATATTATTATGGAACTCAATGCAATGCACTGAGAATGGACCTTGCTTAAATAGGTAAGTTATAACAATCCAAGAACTAGTCAAGGTCGTAGATCAAGCCATAAATCAAGGAAATAACTAGTCATCAAAGAACTAGTCAAGACCATAGATTTAGGAGAGAACTAGACATCAAGGATCTAGTCAATACCATAGATCAAGGAAAGAACTATACCTAACAACTAGATAATATCTTTTAATATCTAAATAAGATAAAATAAATATCCACACACATAAGTGGGTGAGGATAAATACAATAAAGGTAAATAAAGTACCTAGGTGAATATGAGATAAGGTAAATACCTACTCTAACACCCCCCCTTAAGTGAAGCTAGGGGCCAAAATAGAAGTGGCATGTCCACAATATGAGTCCCGAAAACTAGGCCTGATGAGGTACTCATGTAAAATAACTGGGAAAAAAGGGACACCGCAAGGTACCCAAAACTAGTAACAACAAAGTAAAGAGAGTAAAGACCTACTCCAAGGCATCCCAAGAAGCTCGACTCAAAACTCATATAATGTTGAAGAAGTTTGGTGTGCACTGTGGTCTGAATCCACTGCTCGATCACAAAACCCAAAAAAAAGTGACACTGGGTTTCACCAGAATAGCTCCATACAAGGAGACTGTCAATGGAGTGATGTCGAAAGCGCAAAAAAAAACAACGAACATAATTTGATCAACTGCTACAAACAAGTGTGCCATGATCCAAGAACAATAACCAAAGCAACAAGGCAAGGACACAAACTCCAGAGTGTCACGATCCAAGAAAAGCCAAGGTAACAAGGCAAGGACATGAAATCCATAGAAGCAAGATCAACACCACACCCTCCCATACTGCTGAATGGGTGGAGTGATGCTATAAATCTGTATGAGTTGCCCAAAATCAACTACTCAAACAATGACAAAATAACACTGGACTTCACTATAATAGATCCCCCACAAGAGATACTGTCAACATGCCAAAAGTTCAAATCTGGGGTGTTGATCATGTTTTCATCAAAGTCTTCATCATAGAATTCCAAGCAAAAAGAAGGACATCTTCATCTCTTTCACCATTACAAGGTTACAAAATAGGTCCTCTTACCTTGGTTGCAAGGCACAACCTAAAACAACTAGGAAAAGATCAAGTCCTATTGGAGTGCTATCCATTTCTCCACAAACCTGAGTGCTAGATAGACCATATCCCTAAATACCAATGACATACAACTATGGTCTAATCTTTCCTTAAGATCCATGACATATCTATAGTGCTACTCAGACTGAAAAGGAGAAAAAATTTGAATACCATCAAGGTGCATGATTGCTGATTTAGTGTTAAGCAAAACATATTGGGCATACGAAGTGAAAATAACAATATATTTTCTTAATAGAGCTCCTACTTCCACACTTGATGGAATAACTCCACAAGAAGCTTGGTCACGGCATAAGCGATCAATAAAACAATTAATCATTTTTGGATGCAAATTAAGTATACTAATTTCTAAGAAGAAAAGAAATACACTTGATATGAAATCAGAAACTTACATATTCTATGGGATATAGTGAAGAAGCTCTGGGATACAGGTTTTAAGAAAAAGGGTTTCAAGTCTTTTTTTGCCCTTTTTCTCATTTCCCAGTAGTTTGTACACTTTGGTTGCATTATGATTAATTTATCTAAGAAGAATAAGGTCTGATTTTATAAGGCTTTGCAAAGGTCTCAGTATTATAAAACTTTTTACAGATTATTTTAGTGCATTCTTACACAACTAAGGTGAAATTTCTTAGTGACAACTACCATGCTGATTTGATCTTGAAAATACCAGTGCCTTAAGCTTTCTGTCATTTATTTTTTTGTTACTGATCTTTGCAAAACTGGAGGAAAGAAGATCTATCTTCCTTCGAGACTTTACTAAGAAATTTTTCTCAGATTCAAGAAACTCAAAGTTGGAAGGGAGAAGAGTTTGTAAAGTGGTTAAGGGTTAGACATCAGGAAAAGATATAGCCATTGCTGAGAGTGAACATGCATTTGGTAGAGGATTATCACTCTTCTTCAAGTGATTATGATTCAAGTAATCCTCTCATAAACCTATTTTCCTCAGCTAGTAAAGGCCCTTCTGTTATACCTGGTAAGATCATTCTCTAATCTACACCTCTATGTTTCAATTTAAGTAAAACTTTCCATTAAAATCAGAACTTAGAGAATACAAGTCTTGTGAATCACATTTTTGAGTCCCAAAGACCTTTCACTCCTCATCAATCTTGTTTCACCTCTAATATCACCTCCACCAAACAATATGGATCATCCTAAACCTTCATTTTTTGTTAACACCTTTGGTCCTATAAATGTTTAGAGGAATGGATGGTTACCCAAATGTTGTTCCACAAGATGTTAAGAAATAGGTTGCCAAAATTCCAGGGTAATAATGCTAGTACTGGTGACCAACATCTCAAAATTTTTGATAATATGATGGAGGATATTGAGATAGAGTTTGAAGATGTGTAAATTAAGTTGTTTATTCATACACTAGAAGAAGATGCTAGAGATTGGTACAAGTATTTGCTTGATAATTCTATTGATTCATGGGTTAAAATGAAAAATGCATTTAGGTTATAATATGGTGAGAATGACTGATCCTAGATTTCTTTCATCTCAGTTTGAGAATATCAAGAAGAACCCTAATGAATTAGTCTATGACTTCATCATAAGATTTAACAAAAATTTGAGAAGATTTCCAGTTAATCTTAGGCCTTCTGATGAAACTTGTTTAATCAAATATATAGATGCCTTTGTTAAGAAGGTAGCCTATTACCTAAGAGACAAAAAGCCAACTAATCTAAGACAAGCTTTCTCCATGGCACTTCAAATTGAGAACAATATCAAAGTAATTGGGAAACCTCTTAAGAGAGATGGTGTAAAATTGATAAACCCTTGAAAACCCTCAACCTAGCAAAGGTGTTGATTTAGAAGAGGTTGTGATAAAATTTGGTAGGGGCTATCAAATATATATCATACAAATTAGCCTGGGCTGAGAAGGAGAATTGGGCACAATTCACAAGGTTAGCTTAGGCAGGAAGCATAAGATAGATTTGGAAATCATCTTAGGGGTGATCAAAAGGTAGATGACAAAGGTAAAGGGCCTATGTTGGATCTACAAATAGACATCCTCATGCATGTGAAGGAAGAATGTTGCTTGATCCCTTAACTGCTAGGGTTTCTGCTATTGAAGAGGTTACTGATATGGATTGGTGTGATATATGTTTTCTTCCTCATCCTCCATGTAAAGTTGATCTACGGAGGTTGGTGAAGTTGATGATGAGGATGGAACTAATGATGATATTTGCATGATGGGCTATTCTTCAAGCTCACAGGGAGGAGAAACATTTACTGAAGTAATAAGAGCTAGGATTACTTCTACCTTTTGGGATTACATCAAACGGGTACAAGTATCTCACTCCCCTTCATGCTCTTGAAGTTGATGTAGTGTAAGATTTTGAAATTTCTATTAATGACTTTGAATACTTAAAATCTTTTATGATTAAGAAGTATGATGGTGGTATCCCTTCAGAGGAAGATAGACAATTATTGATGAATGTTGTTGTAGCTCAAGAAAAAGATTATAAGACTAGAAGCAAGGTTGTTAAGGGATTTGGACCTCAAGCTAGAAATAAAACACCATTGCTCACAAGAATTCCCAAAGAATCTCTTAGGAAAGAAATACTTTCTAAAAGCTCTGATGTCCCAAGCAAAAACTACAGTCCTCCTTATGCCAAAGCTACCAAGAATCCTTCTCCATCTGATGAATTTTATTGTTTCCCTTCCAATGTTGTCTTACCAAAGAATTTTCCATATGACATAGCCCAATTATTGAGCTAAATTAAAGTGAGTGTTCTAATCATTGAGTTGCTTAGAATTCCTTAATATAAGAAGAGAGCATTTGGGTACTTGGGGTTGAAGGAAGAGAAGATCATTCCAGGTATAAATTTAAATGTTGTTGAAACTCCACATCAGATCATTTTTGAATTTGAAACACCACCAGTCAGTATAACATATGGGAGAGAAACCTAAGGTATATTTGGGGACATATTTGGTTGATTCCCAGTTGAATGTATGATCCATTCTTCACAACTTTTCTCATAAAAGATATGATACTTCACAATTGTATGTTTGATTCTAGTGCATCATGTAATGTCATGCCTCTAGAAGTCATGAATGAGTTGGATATCAAAGTGATATCTGCCTATGGGAAGTGTACTATCATGGATTCAAGGGAAGTACCGGTGGTTGGTTGTGTGAAGGGTCTGGTAGTGTAACTTGCAGTCTATCCAGGTAAGAATTTGAAACTAGATGTTGTAATTATTGTCTACCCTACCAAATGGGGTATGATTTTTTCAAGAAAATGGGCTATAAGTGTTGGTGGCAATGTTTAGATGGATATGTATTTTTCCACCATTCCCATTGAGGGCTGCCTTGTCAAGCTCTATGGTGAAAAAAAGATGTTACACCTAATTGAAGATCCTAACAATACTTCCTATGAAGTGTTGTTTGCTGATGTAGATGCTGATAATTTCATTGGTTTTGCTAATGGAAAAGAAAAAAATATGGACAGATCAAAGTTATTTGATATGGTAGGTTCTCCTTGGACCTTGCTATTTGATGGAGCTTTCTCCAAATTTGGAAATGGTGCTAGTATAGTTATGTTTTCTCCTAGTTTAGAAGAGTTTTCTTTTTCCTTCAAACTTAATTTTGAATGCACTAAAAACATTGTTGAGTATAAGACATTGTTGTTGGGGTTAAGAATTGCATGGAAGTATGGAGTGAAATATATTGTTGGGAAAGGAGACTCAGAGCTGGTTGACAAACAAATAAGAAAATTATATGCTACAAATAATCAGCGTATGAAACAAGTATAAGCATGCATTTTAGGATCTAATTGAAATGTTTGATTCCTTTAACATTATGTATCATGGTAGAGGTCTTAATGCTACTACTAACAAGTTGCCAATGCTGGGTTCTAGGTTTAGATATTGCACCATTTCACCTGTATTGTGAATACAACATTGAAGTGCTAACTAGGCCATCTGTCTCTGATAATATGAAACATTGAAAAGTTTTTAATAATGATGCTCAAGTGCTAATGTTCTTGCAAAACCAAGGTGATTTTACAAATCAGAATATTGATTGGGAGCCAATGGTATGCATGATTGAAGGAAGATAAACTTTGTTTGGAAAATATATCATCCAATTAAAAACAAACACCATTCCTAGAGGTCTCATAGCACTTGAGTCAAATTTTAGCAATGTTGATTGTATCATAAGTAGAAACATGTCTACCTCAAGGGATATGGAAGATCATGACTTGGGAACAAAGGAAAAAACAATGAAGGTTTGGTTGGGTAAAAATTTATGTAAATAATAAAAATAGTCCTATGCCCAACTATTGAAAAAATATCAAGACTGTCTTGCTTGGTCCTATTCAAAGCTGAAATCATACAGAGAAGATTTATTTCAGCATGAGATCCCTATTGAAAAAAATTCTAAACCATTTAGATAAAGGAAAATTCCAATTAATCCACTTATCTCTATGAATATGTAGGATGAGTTAAGTAAGTTGAGAGATGGGGGTATTATTCAGCCCACTAGGTGTTCATCTTGGGTTGCAAACCTTGTGCTAATCAGAAAAATCATAGAGACATCAAAATGAAGAATGGAGACATAAAAATTTGTGTAGATTTTAGAAATCTAAATAAAGAATCTATGAAGTATAACTATCCATTTCCAAATATGGAAAATATGTTATAGCTTGTGACAAGGTCTAAGTTTCTTTTTACATTGGATGGTTTTTCTGGATATAATCAAATGGTTATCAAAAAATCAAAAAGAAATAAGACAATATTCACTACTCCTTAGGGAACATGTATTTTTTTGTTAGGATTCCCTTTGGTTTGATGAATGATGGTGCCACTTTTCAAAGAGCAATGGATGTTTCTTTTTTTGGTTGCATTAATGAGTTCATTGCAGTTTATCAAGATGATGTGACTATATTTTCAAGGCAAAGGGGTGATCATTTGCAGCACTTAGAAAAGGTGTTGATTAGATGTAGGGAGTATGGAATTTATCTTAATCAAAAGAAGTGTCATTTTGGAGTGCAAGAGGAAAAGCTGCTCACTCACATTGTGTGAAAATATGGTATTATGATAGACCTTAAGAGGGTGGGAGTAATCAGCAAGGTACCTATCCCAAGAATCAAGAAAGGCATCTAGTATTTCTTTGGTCAAATCAATTTTATTAGAAGGTTTTTTTCCAACTTTGCTGAGTTGACTCTTCCAATCACAAGCATGCTAAAGAAGGACCAAGTTATCAAATGGGAGGAGGCTGCCATTCAAGCTTTTGAAGGAATTAAGGATGCACTTAAACATGCACCTAGTTTTAGCAGCCCCAAACTATAAGAGGCCTTTCCAAATCTTTTCCTTTGCTTCTGAGTATACCATTTCTTCTTTTTTGCTTGCAAAAGGATGAGAATGAGGCTGAGAGGCCTATTTCCTTCTTTAGCAAGGCTTTACAAGCTGATGAGTTAAAGTATACAATCATGGAGAAATAAGCATTTTCCTTGGTGAAAGCAACAAAAGTTTTTAGGCCTTATATATTGAGTTCAAAAGTTGTTGCTTATGTTCCCCACACCATGGTGAAAGACATCTTATCAGAGATGGAGATCTCAAGTAAAAGATGTAGATGGGTGAACAAACTGTAGGAGTATGATATAGACATCCAAACCACAAATTTGGTAAGAGGTTTGGGTCTTGCTAAGCTCATGGCTGAGAGTAACTTGTAGTAGAATGTGGAAGTGAATCAGCTAGAGGAAGAAAGGATAGATGTGCTTGCAAAGTTGGTAAATTCTAAGTGGTACAAGGATGTAATCTTTTACCTTAGACACCTTTGTTGTCCTGATCATTTAAATAAAAATCATAAAAGAGCCCTCAAACTGGCTTCTCAAAAATATATCATTACAGACCTTGGGCTGGCTTGGAAGAACCCTGAAGGTATCCTCTTGAAATGCATAGCTGAAGATGAAGCTCCCAAGATAGTTGTTGATTTCCATGGGGGAGTTTGTGGAGGACACTTTGCTGGAAGAGTAACAACACATAAGATTTTGAGAGCTAGTTATTGGTGGCCTTCTCTCTTCAAATATGCAACCCAACTGGTTAGAAAATGTGATAGTTGTCCAACATTTCTCTAGAAGACTGAAAGCTTCAGGCTCCCTTCCTTTGCAGCCTGTATCAATTGAAGCTCCTTTCAAGCAATGGGGGATGGACTTCATTGGTGAGATTTCAGATCCTTCTAGTGCTGGCCATAAGTGGATTCTTGTAGCCACTGATTATTTTACAAAGTGGGTTAAAGCAATCCCATCTAAAAAGGCAACACACCAAGTGGTAATGGACTTCTTGTTAAATCAAATCATATGCAGATTTGGAGTCCCAGTCAAGATTGTAGCTGATAATGCCTTGTGTTTTAAATCCAAACCTTTAATGGAAATGTGCAATGAATATGGAATCAATCTGATTTATTCCTCAAACTATAACCCCCAAGGGAATGGACAAGCTGAGTCCAGTAATAAGAATTTGTTGAAGATCATTAGAAGAACCTTGGAATTAAACAAGAAGAAGTGGGGAGAACAACTGAAGTTTGCAGTTTGGGCTGATAGAATAACTCCTAAAAGAGATACTAGTAAAAGCCCATTTGAATTGGTGTATGGAACTCAAGATTTTCTGCCCTTACACATGAAATTATCTTCATTTCAGTTTTCCCAATAGTTGGAAGATCAAGAGCTTGGCCCATATGAATCAAGGATCAATTAGATTATTGAGCTTGATGAGGAGAGAAGAGTATCCCATCAAAGGCATGTCAAATTTAGAGAAAAATTGAAGATATTGTTTGACAAGAAGGTCACTCCTAGAGCCTTCAATGTTGGAGATTTGGTCTTGTTATGGGATAGTAGGCATGAAGACAAGGGAAAGCATGGAAAATTTGATGCATTATGGATGGGCCCTTATGCCATTGATATAAGAATTGGTGAACATACCTTTTTTCTCAAAGATCTAGATGGGAAATTACTGGAGCTACCTGTTAATGGCAGACATTTAAAAACATTTCTTGGATTAATCCCCAAATTGAGGTATGCACAAATTGTATAGTTGTATAGTATTTTTTTTTGCTTTGTTTTTTGTTGTTGGTGGTGTGTGGTTTTCCCTTTCATTCTTGGTATCCATTCTGGTTGTTTTCTCAGTTCATTTTTGGTGGTGGTTCTAGTTTTTGCTTCCTTGCGTGTTGACTCCTTTTCCCAATGGTATTTTGGCACTTGGTCTATGTTTTTTCCTTGTGGCACTCACTGGGAGTGCCCATCCCCATGCAAGAGCCAATGTTAGTACCATTTCTGAGCTTGCATTGTGTGCCCTAATTTTTCATGTCCTATTTTTCTCAGAAACATTTTACTTCTCAAATTGGTGACCTACAATTTCTCCCCCCTTGGTTGAAATGCTTCAAAAATTCCCATAAACTTGTTGTTCTACCTTGGTTTAAAAGAAAAATCCATGTGTGCTCTTATTTGTGCCCTAGGTTTTTCCAATTTTCAGGCTGTGTCATTTTCCCTTTTCCAAATCATGCAAAAAATGGAAATTGATCAAATTTTTAATTGTTTGCAATTGAAGACACATTCCCAAGGTCAAAAATAATGTCAAATCATGCTTCAGTTGATTTAAAATCAAGAAATTTTCCATCCTCGTTGAAAATTTTGAATTTTGGGGCATCCTTTAAATTTTTCACGATTTGACGGTCATACGGGTGTTGTTTTACCCATCAAATTTATCATCGCAAGGTAATGGCAACGTGGCGGGTTCCTATTGGCTGAGGGTTGTTGGGAAATATCTCTAACTTAACATTTTTGAAATTTTGGCAAAAGGAAAATTTTGATCCGTGGCTCCGCCTTCTGCAATGAAGTGCCTACGTGGCACATTTTGATTGGCTAGGGGATTGGCGGGTGGCAGGCTTTCCTTAGGAAATTTTGCTTTCATTATGCAAAATTTTCAAAGACAAATTTTGGCCCGAAGGCCCACAACGAATAGGGAGAGGACACGTGGCATGGAGGGCATATGGATGGCGAAGGGACTTGGAGAATTTTGATGTTTTTTGGCTCAAAATGATGAAGTGAATTTTTGGCCCAAAACCCTGAAGCCAATCGCAAGAGGACACATGTCCTAAATCATGGAAGTGGACACTTAGTGTCTAGGAAAGGTTTTCTCCCCACTAAGATGGGGACAGTGGGTTTTGCATCGGTGACTTGGAAGTTTTTAATTTCAATTGGTGAAAAAATCAAATTACAATTTTGGGCCAAATGCTCCACAACAATTAGGAAAGGATCAAAAAGGGAAAAAGGTGACACTTTTGGCCTGTCTAAGGAAGAAAAATGGAGGCTCCGTGAGGTTTTCCAACAGACCTCGGTGGGCCGAGAGTAAAATTTTTCCTTTTTGACAAAAGAAGCTAAAGTGTAAATGGAAGTGTTAGCCTCCACTAGAAAATCATAGAGCACCACTTGTGGTAAGGGAAAAAATCGAAGGCTGCTGGGCTCGTGCGTCCGAAAAAAGCGGAAAATTTTCCCAATTTCCAAAAAAAGTGGCAAAATGTGATAGAATTGGTCCACAGTTTTCAATGGGACCCACCTTTGGACATGTGGCGGGCCCAGGAGGTAGAAGCAGGGGAAAATTTGTGAATTTTTTCCAAAACTTTCAAAAAGGTCATAAATGCATTTTTTAAAGACGTGGACCCAATCCAATCTTTTTTTGACATGCTGTCCTACCTTATCCAAAGTTTAAAAAGGTAATATTGAGCTTATTTTTGGATCTACATCTTCCACGTGGAGGGTTAATATTAAAAGGTGGATGCAAGATCAATAGTTACTGTGTATCCATTTGTTTTGGCCGAACCATGAGAGCTCCAAGAAGCTTGGAAATCATGATTTATCCATCAAATTTCATCGAATCTTATATTATTTTGTATTTTCTTGGCATTCTGAGAACATTGGCAGCATTTTCATGACTTAATTCTTTTATCTATGGTGTTTTTGATGTATTTTTTTCTCAAGACCGATGAAAACACGTGAAATGAAAAAATCAAAAGTTATAGAGGTACAATTGAAAAAGGTAAAAAGGTGAAAAATGATGAAGTTAAAGGTGTTTTGCACGCCTCAATGATAGAAAATGTGCCTCTAGGATGGGTAATGATCAAAATATTGTGTAATGATTTAATCCTTTCTGTGCACACTTAGCAACATGCAAGTTGTTTTTTCTATTTGATGTCATTTTCATTAAATCATGAAGAATTGTTGTAATAAACTTGATCCCATGGAATATTATTTGCTTAGGAAAGAATACTCCAATGTGGCATGAGGGTATATAATGCACATTTTTGGAGAAATTGTAGATTAGGAGGGAGTTGAAAATCATAGGAAAATTTTGAGATAAAGCTCATCTTCTGTGAAATCTACCAAAGAACTAAGTTAATGTCTCATATGTTGGAAATTCATGTATGTGAGTTAGTTATAAGTGTATAACCGTCACACAGCTCTGAGATTGTTCATGTAACTCTCCCATGTTGTTGGAATCTAACAATTTTTGGATTAAATATTTGTTTTCTTTGGGCAATATGATGTTTGTTATTCATTTTTAAATGCCTACAAATAAATTTTTTTGTATCTTATTACAATATTGCATTGAAAGTATTTAGGAATCAAATAGGATCTCCATTTTTAGTTAATAGTTTAGTAGTATTTTCAATCTCATGATTCAAAAGAGTCTTCATCTGATAAGGAGATAAATAAATTTAAAATCAATTTACTTTCCTTGACTGCAGATATTTCTTATAAGCCTTTAGGGTTACATTAGGCGTGGTTTGATCATGGGTTTTTTGTGTTTAATTGATTTATTTACTCCAATTTTTTTTGGTGAATTCTCAAATATTGTGTGAAGAGTGATACCTGGGCTTACTATTTATGCCTCTCTCTAGTTGAAATAACATGTATTTATTATTTAAGGCATTTCTATTTGATAGTTATGTTGAAGCATTGTAGAGATTATCAAAGATATGATCTATCTTAATATTGTCTTGTAAATCCCCCACCAAAAATCATTTAAACAAAAAATATCCTATCATATACTATCCTTGATTTTCATTTTTATACCCACAGAAGATCAAATTCCATTTGCAAAAGTATGTATAACAGATCAAGATTTCCAATGTCTCTGGTAGCCTTTGCCTTGTTTTGAGAACATACCCATGTTTTGAGAAATGACAACTTGTGAGAGTTTAGATTTGGGGTTTTTATCATGTTTTCATTAAGGTCTTCATCATATAATTTCAAGAAAAGAATAAGGGCATATTCATCTCTTTAACCATTACAAGGTTACAAAATAGGTCCTCTTACTTTGGTTGCAAGGCACAACCTAAAGCAGCTAGGACAAGATCAAGTACTATTGGAGTGCTATCCATTTCTCCACAAACCTGAGTGCCAGCTAGACCATATCCTCGGCTACCAATGACATACAACATGGTCTAATCTGTCCTTAAGCTCCACGACATATCTACGGTACTGCTTAGACTGAAAAGGAGAAAAAATTTGGATACCAACACACTACACCTGCTAAATAAAAATACTCAAAACAAGAAGCATCACAATGCATATAAGGTATAGAAAGTGGAGCAAGAGGCCGAATGGCGGAGGAGCCATGCCTGTAGAGTCCTCTCAATGAATGCCTATGTTGCCGCCATGAGTGATCAAATATCCACCCCAAATCAATACAGATGGATGAATAAGATGCATGCATATGACTTAGTGCAAAATGTGCAATGGGTGCATCCAAAAGAACATCAAAATGTGTGTTAGGTTGATAATGTTTGATAGTTGAAATCTCAGGTTTCTCAAGCCTGAGTGATGATGCAGGACTCATGATCCTAAAAAAAAGTCAAGCAAACAAAGAAAGGAGCTCTGTCAATGTGTGATCCCAATGAAGTATCTACACGAAAACCAATGTGATGGTGAGAATTCCACTTAACATGCGGAAAAGAGGAAACAATACCATGTGAATGTCTGCCAATGACTCCACTAGTGAGACCCATAGAATGAAGTATGTGAGAACTGAATGCAGTGTTATGCTTCTCAAAAAATCCATGCAGCTGAGAAGAAATAGGATACACAACATGTGGTACTGTAGTAGGCACAGATGTGGGAGAGCATGCAGTAACAAGCCTCACAGGTTTAGAAGCATCAAGAGTAGGAACAAGCTCAAAGACTAATAAATCAATGTTAGTGGGTACATGAGAAATAGATATAAGTGGACTTGAAGCATGGATATAGTTGTCTATAATATGATGGTGATGTTGTAGGCTAACAAGTTTATTATGTAGGAAGTGTATTATTGTATCCTTATCGTGAATGAGTGATTGTAGAAAAGAATTTCGCTTCTTGAGTGATCTATTTTCTTCCACAAATTTTACAATATCCTCTTCAAGTCCACACACTTCAGAGAAAAGTATATCATTCTCAGAATCCATGATAGATACAAAATGTAACTCCCAGAAGTTTAGGATGTTGGGCTCAACCGAAATTGTGTCCATAATTGATTACAACACTCCTCCATATTTGACACTTTATAATTATAGTGCAAGTCTCAAAATAAATATTTCCAATGGAAAGAGCACATAAAAACAAGTACTTTTGCAAAAAGTGGCACTCTAAACTGAGTTACTGATCACAAGTGACAAGCTTTTTAATATTTTTCTCTCTTATTTATTTTAGTTGCCACTAAAACAAAATAAATTGTTGTTGCCTTCACCACACAAGTAAAATTTAAGGGGGCTGAAGTTAAGCACCTACTAGTAGGAATCATAAGCTTTAAGCCCTCATATGACCATACCATATGACCAAGGGCTAAGGATTTTAATGGGTTTTTTTAGGAGGGAATATACTTCTACATTAGATCATGTTGAGACATTAACAACACATAATTACCACACATGGAAAGCAAGAATGGAAACAATAATTAAGCGGAAAGAATCATGGGCTTTAACTTCTTCAGAACAACCAGTTTTCACTAGAGAATATGAGAAATTTCAGTACCAGTGAAAATTTGATGAGTGTATAGGTTTGATAGGAGCTTATGTAAGTGACAGTCAAATGTGACTCTCCTTTCAAAATTTGGGAGAAATTGGAGGATTTGTTTAGTAAGGTGGATCATATGAGAGCCATGTAACTTGACATTGACATCACCTCTCTTAATCCTAAATATTTTCCAACAATTATAGATTATCTTATCAAGTTCAAGCATTTGTTGACATAGTTGAAGGGGAGTGGAAGAGAAAAGAAATATGAAGAGTGTGTTTACTTGATTCTATCCAAGTTGAGAGGACCATTCCAAATTTTTGCTTCTACATTTTTCTCTAGCATGGATGCCTTAGGTGACACATTCAAAATGTCTAACTTAGAAAATTTTTGTGAAAGACTTACCAGGGAAGAATCCAAATTGTCTCACCTTGAGTCTTCCAAATCTCAAAAGGCATTAGTTGCATCTAATCCTAAGGGCAAGGGAAAACAAAATAGTAAAACCAAATCCACACCTTCTCCATCTCAAAATGCTCCTAAACCCAAAGAAACCAACTCAAAACTCAAGGAGTCTTCTAAATCCAAGAATAAGTCTAGCCGTTCATGCTCTTTTGTGGGGGTTGTAATCATGAAGAACATAGGTGTTAAAGCAAATGCAAACCTTAAAGGATGCAGTCAAGAAACACAAAATTTCTATCTCCACTCCACCTCCTTCTAATTAGCATGGAAAAACACTTAATGTTGTTGGAAGGTCTCAGTCACCACTTGCAGATAATTGGGTTATAGATTCTGGTGCCTCTCATCACATGACTTCTTCCAAGGATTCTTTTGTTTCTCTAGGTTTGAGTTCTACTTCCAAAATTGAGGTTGGAGATTCTTCCTTTCTTTCTATTGAGGGAAAAGGTGATATAAAACTTGATGGTGGCAATATCCAAGATGCACTATATGTTCCTAACATCACTACAAATTTACTTTCTGTATATCAAAAATTTCATTCCAGTTAAGGGAAAACAATGACTTTTACACCACATGAGGCAGAAGTAAGAACTTTTTTGGAGCATTATTCACTTGTTGCTCAGGGTATTGTTGATCATAGCTCTAGACTATATCACTTTGAGGGTTTTGATGACACTTCTTCTATAGGGATAGGTTTGGTTTCTCATGTAGATTCAGAGAGTAAGCTTTGGCATGAAAGATTTAGACATCTCAATTACAGATATTTGAAGGAGTTGAGCACTCATGGTATGGTAGATGGTCTTCCTAGAGTTTCTTGTCTTGAGGGAGTTTTTCATGGTTTTGCATTAGGGAAAAAACACCAAGATCCTTTTCCTGAGAATTTGTCTAAGAGAGCTTCTTCACCACTTGAGCTTGTGCATAGTGATTTGATGGTTTTTCCTACCCCATCTTTTAATGGAGCTAAGTATGCACTTATATTTATTGATAATTTCTTGAGGCGTACTTGAGTTTATTTTCCCAAGTACAAAAGTGATGTTTTTTCACACTTCAAAGTCTTCAAGGCTTTGGTCGAGAAACAATCTTCTAGTAGCATAAAGAACCTTCATACTGATAATGGGGGAAGTACTTCAGCAATGAGTTTTCTAACTTTTTGGCAACTCAAGGCATTATTCACCAACATTTTATTCCTCATACCCAAAACATAATGGCTTAGCAGAAAAGAAGAATAGAACTTTGAAGGAAATGGCTAACTATATGATGCATTATATAGATATACCTCCTATCTATTGGGCATAAGCAATTAATTGTGCTAACTATATTTATAATCAAACACCACATAGAGAACTTGAGCATTTGATTCCAGAGGAAGCTTCGTCAAACACTAAGCCAGATGTCTCATTTTTTCGAGTCTTTGGGAGCCATGCTTGGGCCTTTAAGTAAAAAAAGAAAAGGAAAGATTTGGATAAGAAGAATAAACCCTTGATCTTTGTAGGTTATTGTGAGGACATGAGAGCTTATCATCTTTTAGATCCTGATACACATGATGTTCTTTTTTGAAAAAATGTTCAGTTTGATGAGTGTTTCACTCCTCATGATTCTTCATCTTCTTCCATTCCTTCTTCTTCTTCATCTCATCTTGAGGATCCTTTCTTTGAGAATATTGATGAGGAGGTTATAGATGCTGTTGAGGATCTTACTCCCACTGATGTTGTCATGCCTAAGTGGGCTTGTACTATAGTTTATGAGGAAACACCTTTCATAGAGGATCTTTCACCCATTAGGCATCATCACACACATTATATATGTTCTGGACTTTTTTGTCAGGCAGTTTCTGAAGATCCGCAATCTAGTTTAAAGGCTCATGGGATACAGGAGTGGAATGATGCGATGACAGCTGAGTATTATTCTTTGATGAAAAATCATACTTGGGATTTGGTATCTTTTCCTAAAGGAAGAAAGATGGTTAGGTGTAAGTGGGTATACCGAACCAAATACACAACTGATGGGTCCATTGACAAGTGTAAGAATCATCTTGTTGCAAAGGGTTTTTCACAAGTTGAAGGTATTGATTACTATGAGAATTTTGCACCCATTACCAAGATGGATTCTGTACGCCTTGTACTTGCTATTGCTGCATCACAAGGGTGTCTTCAATACTAGATGGACATGAAGAGTGCCTTTTTACATGGAGATCTACAAGAGAAAATATATATGGAGCAGCCGACTAGATTTGTTCAGGATTCTTTTCTTGTATGTCAGCTCCGAAGGTCTCTCTATGGTCTCAAACAAGCCCCTCGGGCTTGGTATGAGAAGATGGATTATTTTCTTCTATCTACTAGTTTTTTTCATTGCCACTCTAATCATATAGTGTATCTCCAGCATGTTGGTGAGGATATTGTGATACTTGTCTTGTATGTTGATGATTTGTTACTTATTGGCAACTCTTCTTCCCACATTCAGAGTATTCAGAGGGCTCTTTCTACACAGTTTGACATGACAGATCTTGGGCTATTGCATTATTTCCTTGGTTTGTAGATTTCTCAGACAGATTCAGGGATTCACTTGAGTCAGAAAAATTACACCCATGATCTTCTTAGGTGCTTTGATATGGATGATTGCAAGCCAAGTCCATCTCCTTTTTAGTCTGGAGTTACTCTTACATCCACATGTATCACACCACTTTGTGATCCTACATTATATAGGTATTTGGTTGGGAGTCTCATGTACTTGACCCATACTCACCCTCATATTTCATTTGCATTAGGGATTGTATCTCAGTTTGCAAATTCTCCTCATAGTAGTCACTGGTAGGTTGCTAAAACGATTTTGCGCTATTTGCATGGCACTTCCCACTTTGGCCTACACTATACTAGGGGCTTTACTTAGTTGGTTGGGTATACAGATTCAGATTGGGTAGGTTCCATTGATGACATGCATTCCACTTTTGACTATATTTTTCGTCTTGGTTCTTCTCCAGTTGCTTAGGTGTGCAAAAAGCAACAAGCTATTGCACTTGAGT
Organism: Taxus chinensis; assembly: GCA_019776745.2. Classification (NCBI taxonomy): domain Eukaryota; kingdom Viridiplantae; phylum Streptophyta; class Pinopsida; order Cupressales; family Taxaceae; genus Taxus; species Taxus chinensis. The sequence goes on along the minus strand of CM034152.1, from coordinate 739,020,079 downwards.
ACAGGGCAACAGTTACAGCGAGTCAGCAGATTCTTTGGCTTCACCAATTATTGAAAGAGTTTGGATTCCCACATGATTCACTGACTATACTTTAGTGTGACAACCAAAGTGCAATTCATATTTCTCTCAACCCATTTATGCACCAGTGGATTGAGCATATTGAGATACACATCTAATTAATTTGTCAACACATTCAGAATGGAGTTCTTTGCTTGGAGTACATTTCGTCTCAACAACAAGTTGCAGAAATATTTACAAATCCTTTTGCATCACCTCACTACCTTGAGTTGCATGGAATGCTTGGGGTTTCTAAAGTTGTTCTTGGGAGGTGTTCATGAGAACATCATCCTTCTTCTTGTTTCTTTTTCCTTCTAGCAGGATTCTTTCCTTCTTTTGGTTCGAGATTTCTTCATGGATATATTGTACATGAGTACCTCATCAGGCCTAGTTGTTGGGACTCATACTGTGGACATGTCACTTCCATTTTGGCCCCTAGCTTCACTTGAAAGGGGTGTTAGAGTAGGTATTTACCTTATCTCATGTTCACCTAGGTACATTATTTACCTTTATTGTATTTATCCTCACCCACTTATGTGTGTGGATATTTCTTTTTATTTATTTATTTATTAGGAGATATTATCTAGTTGTTAGATATAGTTCTTTCCTTGATCTATGGTATTGACTAGTTCTTTCCTAGATCTATGGTATTGACTAGATCCTTGATGTCTAGTTCACTCATAAATCTATGGACTTGACTAGTTCTTTCCATGATTTATGGCTTGATTTACGACCTTGAATGGTTCTCAGATTGTTATGCCTTGCCTATATAAGCAAGTCCCATTCTTTCCTTCTTTTGGTTCGAGATTTCTTCATGGATATATTGTACATGAGTAGCTCACCAGGCCTAGATGTAGGGACTCATACTATGGACATGTCACTTCTATTTTAGCCCCTAGCTTCACTTGAGGGGTGGTGTTAGAGTGGTTATTTACCTTAGCTCATGGTTCACCTAGGTACATTATTTACCTTTATTGTATTTATCCTCACCCCACTTATGTGTGTGGATATTTATTTTTATTTATTTAGATATTAGGAGATATTATGTAGTTGTTAGGTATAGTTCTTTTCTTGATCTATGGTATTGCCTAGTTCTTTCCTAGATCTATGGTATTGTAATAGATCCTTGATGTCTAGTTCTCTCAAGTTATAGGAGTATCATGTGTTGGGTGGAAGACCTTGTGGTCATAGGCAGAAAAGTTCATTCAACTTAGCAAGTGTTTCATTGAGCCAAGATGAAGAAGTTTCTTAGGGTGAAAAGAGTTTAGAGATTTAGAGTTCATCACATTGGAACATTCCATCGAGTCATCTGGAAGGATCAACACGACTTTATCAGAGGTAAAATATTTCATCATCAACATCATTATTCCCTTCTTCTTCTTTGGAGGTTTCTCATCGACTCTCTCTCATCTGACATCTCCCTTCCCCCTTCCAACTTTAGCTCTCTTCTCAATGTTCTAATTTTGCATTGGGGGTTGCACTTTTTCATATGTCTTAATGTTCCTAATGTAATAAGTCACCTTTATGTTATAAAAAGGGACTTAATGTTTTCCTAGGAAGGAAAAGAGTCTTAAGTCATGTCGAGACATATGAAGAGTTATTGGGGGGTATATGAAGAGTCATTTCTCTTCCTATAAATTGTAAATCCATTCCCATTTCAAAGGGTTGGTGATTGATTTTGTAAACTCAAGAGTGCATTGTACTTAGAGAGAACAAAGGAGATAGCCATTTTCTTCCAGTTCCCCCCCACTCACAATTTTTCCTCCATTCCCACACTATGTACAAATTTTTTTTGGGCAATCAATACAAAAAGAAGGAGTTTCTAGCCTTTTTTGACTGAAAGGATTTATTGATACTTTGTGCTCATAAATTCTAATAAGTCTTGTTGCTATTTGTCATAGTTGTTTCTTCTTATAAATGTATGTGTTGAAATTTAAAACTAGTGTGTACAGGACTCTGACTTTCTACCTACAACATTAGTTCTCCTCTCTCATTTCTCACCCCCCCTTTCCCACTTTACATAAAAAGTCCTCTCTAGCAATAAATTTACTAGCTTTTCCACAGGGTCAGTGGAGTGCCCCTGTTGGATCCTCAAGACGAAAGGCCACCATAGTAATCCACCTTTTCACGCACATACAAACATGGAAGTTGCACTGTTTAAGTAGAGGTAGTTTGATTCCCAGAGTGTTGGCAAAAAATCCACAAGTTTGTCCACCCAAATTTTTTTCTCACCAACAGGTAGGCAGAGGACAAGATGATAGAAGTAAGTTCATATTTTTGATTTCTAAGTTTGATTATAAATCATGAGGAAATAACATACATGTGAACAATCTTTGATTAAGAAAATAAAAAAAAGGTCAATTCCCTAAAAGTACCTAAGAAAATGATCCTATGTTTCAGATTTCCAAGATCACTTTGAAAGTGTGAGAAAAGAGCACACACATGATCATTGTTATGTTTAGACAAAATCATAAAATTGTTGTAAAATATTTCAAATTTATGCACTATTTTTATTAATTTTCCTTTAGAAAACAAATATGGAATCCTACACATAATATTGAGTAGTTTAGAGAAAAAAGATGAATCTAACATCTGAAATAAATGCAAGTGTTAATTTTCTATAAGTTTAAATTAAAAACTTATTGGTCAATTGTATAGTTTTTCTCAAGACCTTTCCATAAAAATGGAGTCATTTCAAGTTCGGGAGAAAAAGTTATAGCTTTCGGAAGTTGGGTTACGCTAGTGCACACAACTGAAACGCTAGCACATGTAATTGAACATGTTAGTGTAATAAAGGATTTTTATTGCATGCAATAGCATTCAAATGGGTGTGCTAGCATTCAAGTGTGTGGACTAGTGTGAAAAAAAATGTTTTTTTTGTAATGGTATTGTGTATAACAGTGCGGAAACATATGGACAAATGATTAACGGAAACGCACGTACTTACACAATAATACAAGAACATTAATGCTAGCACAAAGATCATGCATGCTAGTGCATGTAGCTCTAGAAAATAAAAAAAAATGTTAAAATGCGGTTAAATGGAATTGTTTTTCTATTAATGCTTATTGTGCTCCACCTGAGAACTGAAAAAATTGAACAAGAAGGTTAAATAAGAACAAGGAAAACAAAGAAAAATGTTAGATCAAAAAATGATTAACTAAAATAAAATAAAGAAATTGGGGGGTCCCACCGAATGTGCCAAAATGAATGCAATGAAAAAATAACTAAAATGGAAAGATAAAAAACAACTTGTTAACCTCCCTGTTGTCTTTCCAGAGAAAACCTTGAGTAAATGTTGTGAAAGATTTGAGTTGTGGAACCTTATGAAAGATTATAGAATGCAAATTTGGGGGTGCTTCATATATTAGTATCCAAATGTAGTTGCAGATGCTACAAGTAGTTTTTTCAAAAGGAAGCAATGTCAAATTAACAGCAGTTGGATATTAATTTTCTCAAAGCTCCAGGGATAGATTTGTAAAGGAATTGAAAAGCTTTTATAACTGAGAGTGAGGCCATGAGAAATGGATCTTGGGTTGAATTAGCTCCATAGGTAATAATTATAATACTTGAAATAGTAAGATGACCATGTCTGTGCGGTAACAACTTTGCAGGGGAAATCATTATCTTTGAGTTCATCCAAGAAGTGGTTACAACGTACAATATTTCTACTCCCACCTTTGTAGGCTTCTGGAAGTAGAGTGAAGTGGAGCATGAGTATGAGTAGATAGGATTAGCCCATACAGGTGGACATAGTGGCTTGAGTCTTGGGTTTCTCCCCAAGGTCTTAGGTTTGACTCCAACAACTATGAATTTAACTGATGCATACTGTCTTGCAATGAAAGCACGTGCATCGTCAAGGGACTATAGCCTCACCCCAGATTCTCCCCTTCCTAAATCCCCAACTAGGTGATTCAAAACATAAAGTCCAAGGTAAGGTCCAACCCCTGGGTTACTTAAAGAGTAAGGCATAGTATGCTACTATTGATTCTAATGCTATCTATGGCAACCCCATTTAGTGTAAATTTTTTCAATCTTATTTTTCTAGGGAACAATTAATTATGCCTTCATTCTAATTATTTAATGGAAATTTAGATCATTATATTCATCTTAAGGGGTTTATCAATTAATCTAATGGATTCAATGACATAATGATTGAATTAAATCTTATTTGTTTTCCTAAGAGTGGGAAGGTGATGTGATGTTTGGTTTAACCAGAATTAAGTTAATGGATCCTTAAAGGCTTTCCTTGAAATTTAAGAGACTTTTCTTTCCCACTGTAGTCATCTAATTGGATAGCGGCGAGATAGAAATATGTACGTATATATGAGTGCATGTCTACCAGTCCTTGAATACAAGGGACACTGACCTTGTAGATGACCATATCCAACATGTAATTTAAGCATGTAAGCATGGATGACCTTTTATTATAACAACATATTTATCTAGACTACATAATCCATACCACATGTTATAGGTCTGTAGCATAAATATATGATACCATCTACATAAATGATAATATATTTCTACCCGTGACATATTTGATACATGAATGCTACCGTCTGGTAGCATACATTCATACTACTAGAATGGTAGCATGAATGTATGTTACCGACCGGTAGGCATATATTCATGCTACTAACCGGTAACATATATGCTACTTGTAGCCTTACAAGAAAGGATGGCTAAGCATATATGCTAACCGACCGATAGCATATTCTATAGTCAATGGAATAGTTAGAATTTACATCACCTAAGGTCATGTATAACTGTTGTATGATAGTGATTTTTTGTTGATTGTCAATGCCCACACTAAAATTGGAATTGAAAGTGATATTTAATATGTGAGAATTATTGTTGAACCCTAGTCATCATGGGATGTTGTCATTGAATGTCAAATTATGTTAGATGGAAAAAGGTGAGAATGAATGAAGTAAATGTCTCAATTAAAGTCCTCTCAAGAAAAAAGGGTGTGCAGTGAGTCCTTCCAAGGTGGTATGCACACAGGGTTAAACATATGCGAATCAGATATATGAGGTGTTACAGGTCTAAAATTCAGTTATAGATGTTCTAAGTTCTTGTAAAGTCTCTACCGGATGGAAGCAAAAATTTACTATTATCAGTTAGTAGTATATTTTCTACAACCGACAGGTAGCATATTTTAGTTACAACTAACCAGTAGCATATTTCAGTGATCTGATCATGCATATATTATTTTTTCTACTACCGATCGTATATCAGTATTGTATGATACTGAGTCGAGTAGAATTCATTTTAGAAATCCGTACAGAATGAGTTGTTATTATTTCCTTTAGTAAAGTAATCCCATCTTTAGTATTTTTACAAAGCCAGTTGGGATTTGTGTCTCTAAGTTTTTTTAGCACTCTTACTAAACAGCGAGTCATTTCAACCTTGAACTTATCCCACATAATTATTGCATTAATATAGTTATCTCAAATCCTGATATTTATTTTGTGGTATTTTACATGTGCATTTATTCTAATGATTTCAATAAATTGACTTAAATGATAATATGTGGAGTAATGACACTCTTGGAAACCTAAGTAACTTGTTACATGTGCCCACCAAACTCATATGTAGAAAAGGAACCATCTGCAACAACTCCATCTGCAGCCAAAGATACGATGTCGGATAACAACTGTAAATCCATAGCTCAAATGAAATCACCTATAGAAAATTATCTTGTGTTAAACTTGAAGATATAGGGCGAATGTGAAGAATGAGTTACTGTGGGATTTTTTATGTGTCATTGAAGGATGAAGTTATGGCCAACCAGAAAATTTGAGAACTAAGTAACAACTCAAAAACTCTTTAGATTTTATCATTTATTGCAAAGCTAATTGATTGAGTTACCTACGTGATTGAAGAGAATTGAGGCAGTAATGTAACCTCAAAACCCGAGTTAACAAAGGATTTCCATAGCATGTTACTTTGTAATCACTTGTTTTTCTGTTAATAGATCTTCCACTCTAGTTCTAACAAAGATATTTTACTTAGTTTGTTAGACTTTCTAGTTGAACTCGCGTCTTCTCACGTCTCTGCCATGTAAAAGATAAAGTAACAATTGGAGGAATAAGGTTATTGCCAGTAAAGAGGATATATATAGATAGATACACACACACAGATATATTGAGGAAATCATAGAAGGAAATGTTATATAGGAGATTGCTTTAGGAAACTATGGGTGTAACGTTTCTTAGGCCAATTCAATAAACATATGCAAAGTTCTGATTATTATCCTTTAGTTACGGAATTCAGGAGGGATTAACACCCAAGGCAGGGCCTTCTTGTGGTATGCTAAACCCCTCCATAGTTTTTTGTGCTCAGTTTCATTGCATACTAGCCTAGGAAGCAGATTTATCTTCTTTATCTGCACTCTGAATTCACAAACTTTGTCAATAGTGCATAGCATTTAGAAACCAGTGTTACTTTTGTAGGGAGAGGAGAATTTTATCTACTTTTCAAATGAATTATGCGCTGATTACGTATGAGTAGTGACAGTTATTTATTTTTATACCTCCTAAAAATCAGATTAGATGAATGCTGTGTAGGACTGACACTGAGATTATTTAGGAGAGTGTTGACATCCCCTCATTTGATGACTTAAATGATTTTGATTCAATGAAATATAATATTAGATTGATTACAAGTTAATTTGCACCACCAGCTACTGACTGGTAGATTTTTTTTGATGCTACCTAGTTAGTAGGATATTTCTATTTGGGTGGTTAGATCAATAGCATTGTTTACTACTACCATCCAAGTAGAACCTTGCTATGCTACCGGAGTGGGTAAAATATTAGATTGTAGCCTACCATTTAGTAGTATGGAGATGCTACCGACCTAGTAGATATATTCATACTATTTGAGCCGGTAGCATCATACTTATGCTAGATTTTCTGGAAGCATATATGATATTTGCAGTGTTACTAAGAAAGCCTTGGCTTCACATGTGGGTCCTTTATACGATTTTATGTCGATCATCAAAGCCACATATTAAAATCAGAATTTTGAGTTATTATGTTTAATATGCATAATTATAATTTGAATCATATATATATATATATATATGTGTTCTCATAATCAAGTGTGTGTGTGTGTGTGTTAAATGCTGTAATTTGTGTGTCTATGTACACTGATGTCATCCCCCTGTGTGTGTATGTATGTATGTGTATGTATGTATGTATGTATGTATATGTATATGTATATATATATATATATATATATATATATATATATATATATATGTATGTATGTATCTATGTATGTATGTATGTATGTATATAGAGGGAAATGTGGTATATATATCTTACGCTGGTAAAGGTAAAATTCAATATAAATATTTGACTATTAGTTTCAAATTCCTGGTGAAAATGACCCAAATAAATAACTTATACCCATAAAATTTAGGTGACATAGCAAGCTATCGACCCCTAAAAATTGGCCAAAACCAAATTTCAAAATCCAGAATATTCGTGAATTAACGAAGCTTCACCACTAAAATTTTACTTGAACTAATGTTTTTTATGCAGGATCTTGCACAACATGGATAGGGTTTGAGATCTTATTCATAATTTTCAGGAGGCTTTACACCATGACAAAAAATTAGGGTTTGATAGTGATAGACATTTCCATGCAGGCAACACTCAGAAAGTTGCATAGCCATAATACAAAAATGTTAAAGACCATATAGTAGGGTCAAGATCATATGGATGGACCTAAAAGAGTTGTATGGTCCAGCCCCAAGTTAATTTCTAGTCATAGTTTCATGAAAAAAACATTATCAGGTTCATATCCACCAGTTCCAACAGTCTACACATGCAAAACTTCCCAAAATCATCTATAATAAACTAAGTACACTCATTCCCTTGTGTTTTCAAGTTTAAAGCATATCATGTAAGCATTTAATGCATTGTTATGATATTGTATGATTAATATTGGAAGTTAATTAATTAGAATAACCCTATGTATATACCCTTACATCTTTAGTGTAAGTAATTCACTAAATACTTAGATTTATTAATCTAAAAAGGGTGTAAAAAGTGGTCATGTATGCGCTAAGAACTTTGGATGTCACCAAACACTTTTGAAAGTAGATTTTATATAAGTTGTAATTACAATTTCTCTAGTTAGAATATATGGAAATGTGGAGCATACATGAGGCATATACTTTTTTTGACAAATTCCTCTAATAAGTAAGGTCTCTTGGACAATGGATTTTGTGAGTTCCAATTGTAAGTGCCCAGTTAGGCATGTATGAAAAATGTGGAATCATTCAATAGGAATGTTTATTATACGTGGAATCCTACACATTACACATTAGATGGTTGGAAAAATGCGTGTCTGGACCAATCATGGATCCTAAAGCCATCCTATGACCATCGCCTCTTCATACTTTAGGCATGGATTTCTCCTCTCCTCCTATTTTTTCATACTTCACTCATATTTTTGAGTAAAATAGATTTTTAATCTTAGGATATGCATGTGATAAAATTAATATAATTATAATGAAAACCTTATTAAAATGGATTTTTACATCTAGTAATTTAACCATGAAAACACCTTGTTTTGGGCATTATTACAACCAACTTAAACATGTAATTGTTTTAAAAAAACCAAAACATGATTTTCCATACATTTTCAGCTTGGGAATCCCTATTGTAAATAAGATAATTCTTAAAAAAAAATGAAACTATGCAATGTAAAAAAAACCCTTGTAAATGTTGGAAAGCCTCTTCAAAATTGACATGCATGAAGCAAATCCAACCTACTACTTTAAATCTTATCTCTAGAACACATTATATGATACTTAAATATATCTGCACATTCAAGATAATTCAAATAATCATTTTTTGGTACATTTTTGGAGCGGATTTTGGAGATGCTTTGAAGAGTTGGTTGTAGGAGGTGATTTCTCAACATTGTGAAACTATTTTGCAATTTCCTTGTTTTTTATGCTTGCAAACTGAGACAAGGTTTTTCATGTCAAACCTCTTTAATCCCGTACAAAAAAATTGTGTATCATATTTGGTTACATCATATACCATTTCAAATCACTTTTTTCAGAGCCAATTTTGAAGCAAATTTGGCTTGTAATGCTCAAAAACAAACTGCCAACCTTCACCAATTGACTCCGAAAAGGTGCCTCTAAAATTAACGTTATTGATAAATTTTCAATCATGTCAAATTATCTTCATTTCACCATAGAGGAGAATAAGTTAGAAGTGATAAATTCCCTTTTTGGGTGTTTACTGACATTTTCTCTAAGGCCATTCCATAGCCATTTGGGCTAGTTTGAAAGGTAGTGTGACTAAGTATTATTGATCAAACTTTGACTTTTTGAGACACCCTTGGAGGGTATGATTAAATTTAATGTTGGGAATATTTTTAGTAGTTATAAATAGCCCCTCTGAACACCTCTAGCCAAATATTAAATGGAAATTTTGATTGCGTGAAAAATGTTGTGTTATCCTCTTGACCTTCATGTGGCTATGAATATGAAAGTTGTGCATAGAAATGTAAACCCATTTCTCTATCTCATCCCTTGAAATGTGATTATACTACAAAATATTAAGGAAAATATCAAAATTTCTCTCTCCTAGCACTTGATTATGCAAATAAATTGGTTTCTTATGTGAAGGAAATGAACATTTCTCTTTCTCCCAAACATAGAAAAGTGATTTTAATATGAAATGTTGTGGAAAAAATGATCTCTCTCTGTGGAATGTGAATGTGGTTTTATGATAACATTGTGAGACTAGAGAAGTGGAATGCATGCCAATTGTTTCCTAATCCCTTGTTGATGTAGGTGGCAAGAGACACAAAAAAATGTAAATGATTAGTGTACTCAAGGATTGAATTGTAAATAGTTCTCTTTAAATTGTATAATTCATTTGAAAATAAATTGGGTTGTTGTCTTTGAATTTTTCCATTTTTTTATAGTTATACTTGTATTAGTTGAAAAGGATTGAATTTTTTTAATATAATTTATAAAAATTGTGAATCATAATATATGTATTAATTTATGTTGTACCAAAATAAATATTCTATATCATAGGAGTTATTTATTATCATGTGATTGTATCATTTTATGTGTAGACACAAAATCACGCACTTGGGTACATTTCTAGGTCCTAAACACACACTAACAATCATATGATTCCTAAGTAAGAAAACTAGTGATTAAAAACTATCTTTGGCCTCTTTTCTTTGTTTCTTGTTTTCTATTTGGTCTTACACACCCTACAACCCAATCAAGATTTTACTAATTTATCTTCACGGCTTTAGAAACCAGTGCCTAGGTGCTCCTTTCCCCTCTGGGTGCCCCTGACCCTTTATCACCTTACTCGCTCCTTTTGGGTATATTTTATCTTTTGGGAATATTTTTCACTTATGGGCCATCCTTCTAATTGTCAATTACAAAATTTAAAGAAGGGAATCATATAAATACATAGTTACGTGTTCAAAATAAAGGACCAAACACTAACAATTGCTATCATTAGCTAATAATATTGCATTCAAAAAGCACCTAAAGCACTCAAAGGCATCCATCTAGCATCCATTCAAGGGACAAGGGAATGCATACTCCACATACACAACATAGGAAGGGGAATTTCATTCTAATCCATCCAAGCATTCTACAACATTGCTAAATTCTAGCTACAACCCGCTATTAAGAGCAACTTATACAAGGGAATCCCAGGGAAAAATTTCTACACACACTCATAAGAACTACATGGATTCTAAGATGTAGCTCAATGCTCGGTTGTAAGTTCACTCTTGAGGTGACCGTTGGGGTTATTTTGACTCCCCATTTTGCATTTTCCTTTTTACGTTTGATGTGGTTTGAGGGCTTGTGCAGATGAAAATCTCTTTTGTAGGTTACAGTTACCTTCGGCATTCAAAAAATGAATATCATGTGATCAACATGAAACAAATGTGACACTCTTGCAACATGATGAAAACTAGATTCTAACTGTTTGTAGTCACGGGCACCCAACAACAGTCTCCAACAATGAGACACCCTTGTCCTAGTGTGGGCACCCATATCTGATTTTGTTTGTGAGTTGTAAAATTTATATCAAGTATTTACAATACTCGACCGATTCAGTTCAACACTTTTCGTAGTCCAGATCTGTACCAGATTGAGTGTAAATTAGATAAGTTTTTTTCATCTATCACTTGTGTTTATGGTTTCATATTTATATCTTAGTTATTTTGTGTCATTTCTGTATTTTAGTATTTATATATCATTTATTTCAGTAGTGACTCTGTAATATTTATATTTAATTCAAATTAAATTAAATCATTTGGTGAACTTGCCAATTCAAACCCTACATTCTAAGAATGTATTAAAATCCATCTCATTCTTCTGAATTCATGGATCAATCTTCCTATCCTTATTTTAATCCCACCAAGGTTTCTGGCATGGATACTACTACTACTGATTTTACGTAAGTTCATACCCAACATCCTCCTCTCTTCGTTACTCCAATACCTGATCCAACCATAAATGTAGTCACCACCCACACACTCGCCCTCCTATATCTCTGCCAGTCTCTGTCCTACCACCTATCACTTCTACAGTTCCTACCACTACATCTAAGGATTATGATATCATAGAGAAACTTAAGAATACACCATAAAAATATCTCTTTATGATTTATTGTACAATGCACCTGAGTTTTGTACATTAAAGGTTGTCCTTCATCCCATTCACATTGAAATCAATAATTCACCTATTTCCTTTACTAACCTCATTCAACCCCTCAATAATTTACCACATGCTATATATTTTAGTGATGAGAATATTCCTCCTACTGGTGATGATCCATTTGCACCTTTGCTTATCACCTCTACTATTGGTGCCATATGTATTAAGTGTGTTCTCATTGAAAATGGATCTACTAAAAATCTATATGCTCTATCCCTCCTTGGGAAAATTGGCATTACTGATGATTTAATTAATAAATCCTCTCAAGCCATTCACAGATATTATTCCACTACTCACACATGTATGGTCACTATCACACAAGTTGGGCCTAAAATTGTTCCTAATGTATTCTTTGTTATCTATGACACATTCCAGTTGAATTGCTTACTTTGGCAGACCCTGGATTCATGTAATGCATGTTGTTCAATCTACAGTTCATCGGTGTGTTTAATTCCTACATAATGGTTATGAACATACTAGCCATGCCTATTTCTCCATCACAACCTATTCCATATCGCAATATTGGTACATATGATTTTGGGAAACCTAGCAATCCTACTCTTTTTGTTACTTCTCCATGCACTCCATCCATTCCTACTCATACAGCTGATATCCTATCACCCACCATGTCCACCCCTATGGGTACTAATCCACCTATCATAGCTCCTCTCAATTCTACATCTGGTTCCATCCCTACCAATATTATTAAAAACACTATATAACAAGATAATGCTAGCATTGATGATTCGGATGATGAGGCTAATGTCAGAGAACTTAACAATGACACATTACATAATCTTAACTTTACTCTCATTGAAATAGATGAATCCTAATTCCATGATATTTTTGTTGATATTGGCCCTGGTGAATACCAATTCAAGAAGCTTCTTCCTTCCACTAATGCAATAATACCTTTTTAAGGGACTGTACATACATTAGAAATTTTATCACCCGCTGCATCTCCCCAAGTTCATTCTGCTACATGCCTAGATCCCTTCACATGCACTCTCTTCATTCTTAATTCTTATTGGCCTCATATTCCATTCAAAACTACTTGCTCTGAGGTTTTTTGAATGCATGATAGCTTGGGTCAGCTAGGATTTGTAATTTTTGATCTCCTTGCTCTGCCTCACTCTCCTCACCTTTATCACATATGTGTACTCATTACTATTACTTATGGCCTCCACATCTTCCATTTTTCAATCTTCCTTGCATGCTCCCCTCATTCCTCTGCACTCACACCTGGGTAGTCTTGGATTAATTAAATTGGTGGCATGTTGGATCCAAAGCATACTAATATCACATTTTCCATGCCCTTTGGCTGCATCTCTATTTGTAATGACTCATTTTTAGAATATAGTCAAAGTCTAACTCATTGGTATACACATGATTATCCTCAACATCCTTTTACTGATGAATAATATGCAATGGGTATGTACAATTTACGTCACAATGGTTATTTATATGATCACCCTCACATTATTGCTTACCAATTCTCTAATTCAGATCCCATTGGTTACGACCTTGACATAAATGATCTTTTAGATGAGCTTACTTGATCTTTCTCTACATCACACACTTGGGGGGCATTATGCTTTCTTCCCCCCATCCATCTTTATCAATTGTTACTAGTTTCTACACTTATGATTTACGCTCCATGCTTCACATATAATATTTCTCTGTACTCTTACACATTCTGAAACACAAAATGTATTTTCATTACCCTATGAGACACTCTAGTTTCATGGTTCATACTCGATTGCTAAGGGTCTAAATCTGACATGAACCTCACCACATTCAATTTTCAAGATTTATGCTTCATGATCTATCTTTCTAGCACACATTCTCAAACCATTTCCCGATGACACATTCTTTGTCTATGGTTCATTCTTGATTGTTGAGGGGTCTTTTAGAAATAAACCTCATTTCATACACATCTATTGGGGTGCACATTGCTCCAATCACATTCACACATTGCATAACATTCCATCAAACTCATACACTGCATTTGCATATCTTGGTTTCACTTACTCTTTCTTACTTATACTACTTAAATGAAGCACTTTTCTTACTATGCTAGTCAAATACTTAGTATGTCATTATCCTTTTATATATACACATACGCGTTCACTTGGTCTCTAGTTGTGAATGTAGATTTTCACATGCTACAATGATGCTCTACACTGTATCCTTTTCCAATCCCACTAAGGCTCCTAGGGGCATCTACCTTTCCTACTCTCACACATTACATGTGATATTATTTTATCATTTACTAATTCTACTTACTAGCACATTAATTTCCATTGATGCATACATGTCTTGACATACTTTTTATCTTTGTAACATGCTAACGGTTATTTCATGTGTAGAATTTTATTTGCAGGACTATATGCCAACATGGTTGTCTAATACACTTTACCTTCCATTATTTACCATTGGATGTTATTGTTTTTGGGTTATTCCCTATGTCTTGTATGCTTTTGACCACTTCTATATAATTGTCTTGTGACTTTGTGAGCAATGTTCCATGTATGAAATCCTCTTTTCACGGTCCACTTTGCTTGCACACTTGCTTGATTACATTATATTCCATTGCATGCTTGTTAGTTTTTCTACTAAGACATGTTACTAGCCACTTTGTTTGCATGTTCCTTAGTTTCTACCATGCACAACCCCTACCCCATGTAGGTATCATTTTCAGATCAGCACAAGGTCCTCTCTTTTGGTTCGGACACTCCTATCGATGATGCATGTACCCCAAACAAGGGGGGGAATACATTGAGTGAACAATTCACCCCTATAGTAGCTCATAGTTGCAGTATAGGTTAGAAAAGAATAAGAACTGAACATGAACACCGTCACATAACAGCTCAGAATCTAACTTGAGTCCTCATCATAGCATAGACATCAATGCCCAAAATCAGACAATAGCACCTAGGATCTTATGTCCTCCCCTAGGTGCTAATATCCTGGGGGCACATATAGTCAGGTTATTAGATCATCACAGTTCATAGAATCCTTCAAAGAATTTCTACTATTACATGCACAGTCCTTCACTTATAACATGCATGTAATCTCCTACACTTCATTCAATCGAAACAATCAGTATAATCATAAATAATTCTAGAAAACATCAACAAATCATGGACGTAACATATGTAGTGGTGCTTATTAGGCAGAGTCATGGATGGAGAGTAACACTATACCTCTCTCCCCAAAACTCTCTTTGGCGTGAGATGGCCCAAAAAAACTCTCCATTGGCCTGAGATCACCCAAAAAAACTCGTACTTTGCATGAGATCACCTAAAAAACTCTCTCTTGGCATGATATTTCCCAAAAACATTGCTCTATAGGGTAAGTGCAGGAAGTTGATGGACAAAAATGGGGTCATCCGTGGACGTTATATTGCAAAAAATAACGAATCTCAACTTGTAGGGATTATTAGCAATACACGCATTCAAAATTAGAAAAAATTATATAAATATGAATCGTAGCATCCATAATCTAGTTTGTAAAATCCTATTTTTTTTTAAAAAATGACAAGTTTAGCTATATTAAATACTTAAAATTATATGACTTGGTTTTTTTTTGAAAAAACTTATAAGATTGTAGTCCGTTTGCCCGCGATTTGGATGACCAAATCTTGTTATTTTTTTTTTTCATTTGCTGAAAAGTTAGATGTAGTTGTCTATTTTGGGATGGATTTTATTTTGTATTTTTTTGAGAAATATTTTTTTTTTAATGATTTTTTCCGTGAAAGTGGTCTGAAAATATTTAGAAAAACAGAGCGTTTTCCATTTGCCCGCCATAACTATATCAAAAAATATCGATATATATATGTGTGTGTGTGTGTGTGTGTGTGTGTGTGTGTGTGTGTGTGTGTGTGTGTGTGTGTGTGTGTGTGTGTGTGTGTGTGTGTAGAATTTGTCCACGCTTGGGATGGTATAAGTTTTATCACATTTTGATAAGCGAAACAAAAGTTACAGTCTTAAACATAAACATGAACATTCATGGGAAAATATGTCTTAAAAACCTATTGTTAGTAAAAAATTATAAAATGATATTTATCTTATTCTATTCACTTTAAAATCAATATTTCTACGAAGCTAACAGTTTCCCCTACGTGATGGCACCATTTTTGTGAAATGTTTTCAATTTTTTAGCATGGTTCAAGTCTTTAGAAGAGCAAATTTGAGGTTTTTTGACCTTTTACACTTCATAATGACCTTCCATAGCTTTGGTTGGGGAAAAACAAAGATTTCCCAAGGCTTAGGGTCAGAAAATAGATCTGTGATCGCGGTTTATAAAGTGTGCTTGCAATTCTTAAATGATATTTACACACATCTCAATGTCTGAAGTACCATGTGATTTTTACTCTCTGACCTTATCGTATGAATTACTGCGAAATTCTTTCTTTTTCTGTACATTTTTCTTATCACCGGAAGCGAAACATCATGGGAGACAAGAAACGAAGTCAAAAAAAGAAGTCATTAAGTAAAAAAGCACCAAACGAATTAGAGGCCAACAAAATTCAAAATGCTGAGCGAATGCGGAATCTTCGTGAATCAAGAAGAGGTTCATCTTCAACCCTAACTATTGTAAGCAATGAAGAACCAGGTAATGTTTCTATTGTCAATGTTGAAGTTCAATTAAATACTCGTGATGAAGATGTTTTTACTGTCAATGTTGAAGAAGAATTAAATACTCATGATGTAGCAAATGTTGAAATTGAAGGAGACAATGAAAATGTGAACAAGGAAATTCATGTTGAAACTGTACACATGCAAAATTTGACAAAAACACCTCTTAGGATTTTACGTAAGAAACCTAATTTTTTTATTGAAATTGATGAAAATATTTTGAAACCAATGTCTGATAAAATTTTTGAACGACAAATAAGAAGAAAAGCCACTAAAATTTGGGATAATCATTTTGAAATTTTAAATAATTCCCAAAGATGTCAGTTGTTGGTTAGTTTGATGAAATTGATTAAAATGAGACCTACATTAAACACCTTAGGATTGACAATATCTAATATACATGATCAAACCTCTACAATTGTTGAAAACCTTCATGATGCATATCACATTGTTGGTGTCAAGAGACACACTAGGGAAAGTAATATTGTGCGTCGTGTACTTGCTACTAGTGTTGTAAGTGAATCAATAAAAAACAACGTTTGATTACACAAACAAGTCGAATGTTGCAAGTTAATTAAAAAACTCTAATGAAAGCAATTGAAAGACGTAATATCCTTCAATCACTCAATAACACTGATTTTTGGGCATTTTCTGCTAAAGCACCGCATAAGGACAAAAATAATTCTGATGTTATAAGAGAAGTTGTTATTCAATTTTGGCATGATAACACTAGAGTTTCACCTAATACAAGAGATGTTATAAAATGGAGAGTTGGTTCTACTAATCATGAACCACATCCAAAGCCTTTCTAGATATGACTCAAACTCAATTTTTTTGTAAGTTGAACAAGAGAATCTAGAAATTAAAATTAGTCAACGTTTTTTGAAATGTTGAAAAACATTCTATAATGAAAATCAACCCACGCTCGCACCACTTGTTGTTATAGGCACATTGTTGAATTGGCGATGCATTATGCTAAATTTTACGTATTCGTTCTAATTTTCATTCTGAAACTATGTTATCGGAATGTGGTGTTCAAGTTCCACCAATATATCTTCCAGGGATTTCATTCCTACTATATTTCTTGAAAAAGAAGCTGGACAATTTTTTTATAGTTGGGATTATTTAGATGGAAGTTGTAGTACATGCGGCAGATTACCTAAATTAGAAAGTTACAACCATGAGCAAATTGAAGGTACAATAGGACATAATTTAGTTGAGTTTGATAAATATAAACCAGTTGCATACCAGTTGAAAGATGGAAAAGAGTCTAAACGGTATGAGCTAGTTACAGAACAAATGCTTGTTTTTCAATTTTTGAGAAAATTTAAGGATCAAATTATTTATGAGTATGCTAGGCATACACATAGAGCTCGATGGTTGGATGAATAGTTCAATATATGTAAGGACACATTTCCTATTGGTACTATTGTTTCAGTGGTCAATTTTGTAGAGAATTACACATTACAACCACAAATAGAGGTTCAATCGCAATATTACAACTCAGTACAAGTTGCAATTTTTGTGCATATAACATTTCTACATTCTCCTGACAGTACAGAGAATGATAATTTTTTTTAAGAGAGTACCAATTTTATATCAGTGTTAATCATACTCATTCTACTGAATTTGTGCAAGGGTGTTTCCAGTTATTTTATGGAAACTTGTCTGATAGGGACATCCACTTCAAACAACATTATATATGGTCAAATAATTGCACGTCTCAATTTAAGAATGCACGAATGTTTTATTGGATGAGAATAATGTACGTCAAGATGGGTGTGAATCATATTTGGAGTTTCACTGAGGTTGGACATGGAAAAGGAGAGCATGACGGTGCAGGGGCATGTGTGAAAAGAGATCTTGCAAGAGAAGAGTTAAAGTATAAAGATGGTGCTAAATTAAAAGATGTAAAGAGCATAGTGGAATGGTGTATTGACAACATGGCCCGAGGTTCTCAAGAAAATTCCACAGTTCACAGATATTTTTTGTTGATAGAGGGACAACAAATTCATAACTACGAGGATTGTATGACACTCACTGGGTCCAGTGATATGGACTCATTTTGTAGCTCAGATGCTACTTCGTGGGCCATATGGACAAGAAAGTTGACATGTTTTTGTGCATCTTATATCGAATTTGTCACTGCTGAGTGTGATTCACAAGAATGGGCAGATGGATGGATTTGTAGGCCTCTAACTCCACTTCCTAGTTATCAAACTCCACAAGCATTACGACTTGTTTCTACAGATGAAGTTGCAACATCCAAGGAATTTGATGAAATTTCAATTTTGGTGCGAAAAGGTATTTATGGTTATTTATCTAATTTTTGTCTTGAGTTATGTCCATTGAAATTTTAATATGTAATTTAAATTTGAGTTGTTCAACTTTTGTTTTTTGTAGGACATGTGTTTGCAGTTATTGCGACAAAAGACAATGAAGAAGGAACAAACTATTTCTTATGTCGTTGCATCGAGGAAAGAAAGAAGTTGACATCTCCTATTATAGATGGCGAAAATATTGAGTATCCTACAGGGTCAGTGGTAGTTACTGGAACTTGGCTTCGACGGTATCCATTAAAAAACTCCTCTATTTGGGTGTTTGAAGACTTTGAAACACACATGAAAATACTCTTATATTCACATCTAGTTCTAGCGACAAATATTCAGTTGTATAGATATCGAGGAAGGCCTAATAACAAGATTCTTTGGAAGGTTTGAGAGTCAGATCATGAAGCAATCTTGTTCGCTATTCAGAGTAGATCCAATCCTGATGGTTCATTGGAATGAATTTACAATGCTCATGTCTGTGTTATATAATTTCTTTAATATATATAAATTTGTTTGTTAGATAGATTTAAGTTCATATATTTATTTAAATTTGTGTATTTTGTATATCTAGTATGGTTTTGATTTGAAACTTAAATTTCTTTGACTAACACTTTTATGTTCAGGTTAGTGGTGGCCAGAAAAGCTTCCACCTTCACATGGTTAGCACTACTAGTAGAGAATTTTAAATTCTCGAAGCTAAGAGAAGCTTTCATTGTTTTTCAAGAAAAGAGAAGCAATTAACAATAATTTATGTACCCATGGAGGGGGTTCTTGGCTCTAGAGGAGGTAGACCAGAAGCACCTGGAGCTTAGAGAACCAAAATGACTCCTCCCCAAGTGTTTAAAAGACCATACCTATGCGTGTGCACAATCGGTTTGGTGCCATGACCCATCGTTTACAAAATATAGCGTTCGACAGCTTTACATTGGCTCAAACTGCACTATTTCACGTGTTTGCAAATAATAGGGTAGCGAGAGCACCGATATGAGAAGGAAAATACTGAGAGAGGATATTGTAGAGGGTACCTATGCTGAGGTGTCAGATTAAACGAGACGTCTCTAGGTGCCACAGAGTCCAAGTAGTCACCCGTCAAAGTTGAATGAATCCTCCCCAAGTGTTTACAAGACCATACCTACACATGTGCACAATCGGTTTGGTGCCATGACCCACCATTTGCAAAATATAGCGTTTGACAACCTTACACTGGCTCAAACTGCACTATTTCATGCGTTTGCAAATAATAGGGTACCGAGAGCACCAATCTGGGAAGGAAAACACCGAGAGAGGCTATTCTAGTGTTCACCTAGCCACCTAGATGTTTTGGCATAGTCAGTTCGGCGACCGATCCACCGTTTGCAAAATATAGCGTTTGACAGCCTTACACTGGCTCAAACTGCACTATTTTACGTGTTTGTAAACAATAGGGCAGGGAGAGCACCAATATGAGAAGGAAAAAACTGGGAGAGGCTATTGTAGAGGGTCTCTATGCCAAGGTTTGGGATCAAACGAGATAGCTCTAGGTATTACGGAGTCTCGAGTAGTCACATGTCGAAGTTAAACGATATTTTGGTCTCAAGGCTCTTAAGGCACTACGCTCGAACGAAGTATCCCAGAAGCAATGACCTTGTTGATGCACCAAAACAACAGCCTCCTCTAGTGTTCACCTAGCCACCCAGATGTGTCAACGTAGTTGGTTCGGAGGCACGACCCAGTGTTTGCAAAATATAGCGTTTGAGAGCCTTACGCTGGCTAAAACTGCACTATTTCGCACATTTGTAAACAATAGGGCAGCGAGAGCACCAATCTGACAAGGAAAAAACTGAGAGAGGATATTGTATAGGGTCCCTATTTAGAGGTGTGGGATTAGATGAGACATTTCTAGGTGCCCCGGAGTCCGAGTAGTCACCCGTCGAAGTTTGAACAATATTTTGGTCTCAAGACTCTTAAGGGACTATGCCCGAACGAAGTAGCCCAGAAGCTATGACCTTGTCACGGACCAAAACAAAACCTCATTTAGTGTTCACCTGGCCACTTAGACATTTTGGCATAGTCAGTTCAGTGACATGACCCACCGTTTGCAAAATATAGCGTTTGACAGCCTTACACTGGCTCAAACTGCACTATTTCACGCGTTTGCAAATAATAGGGAAGCGAGAGAACCGATATGAGAAGGAAAAAACTAAAAGATATTATTGTAGAGGGTCCCTACACTGAGGTTTGGGATCAAATGAGATGTCACTAGGTGCCATAGAGTCCAAGTAGTCACTCGTCGAAGTTGAACGATATTTTAGTCTGAGGGCTCTTAAGGAACTACACTCGAACGAAGTAACCCAGAAGCAAAAAATTTGTTGCGCACCAAAACAACATATCCTCTAGTGTTCACCTAGCCACTTGGATGTGTCAGGGTAGTCGGTTTGGTGACACAACCCACCGTTTGCAAAATATAGCGTTTGACAGCCTTACACTGGCTCAAATTGCACTATTTCACGTGTTTGCAAACAATAGGGCAAGGAGAGCACCGATCTCGAGAAGGAAAAAACTAAGAGAGGATATTGTATAGGGTCCCTATGTTGAGGTGTGGGATTAGACAAGACATCTCTAGGTGCCACGGTGTCCGAGTAGTCACCCGTCGAAGTTGAATGATATTTTGGTCTCAGGGCTCTTAAGGGAGTACACCCGAACGAAGTAGCCCAGAAGAAATGACTTTTTCACACACCAAAACAACACCTCCTCTAGTGTTCACCAGGTCACCCAGATGTGTCAGCATAATCGGTTTGGTGCCACGACGTCCTAAGGCATGACTTCTCACTCCTCACCTACATTCATTTTTTAGGACTCAAAATATTCAATGTCACTTGTTTACCTTCCATCTCTCTTGTTCTCTTTAGACTTGCCTCTGTCCTTTTAGGTGCTTCATCATTGTCCTTTCTTTTCTCTCTTAAGCTATGTTGTCTGTGGTGATCTCTCTCCATCCTCTACTGCCCCAACAATGTGCTTACAATGCTCATTATGTTTTCATTGTAATATTGTCATGCTCTTGGCTACCTTGAAACTGTTTTACATACTTTTCATCCCTTAATGGGTATCTAATACCCTAATTATCATGCTTTGAAGATTCACAAGAATAAAGCATTCCCTTGCTATTCTAATAGTGGATTAAGTATTTGAATATAAGTCAAGAATACTAAATGGAGTTAAAATTAAATGAGCCATAATTGCTAGTGAAGTAAGAACTAGTGAAAAGTGGTGAGTAAAGGTAAGTCATGTTAAAGTAATGAAATGCATTTATTAATTGTTTCTAGTACTATGCTGTGAGAATCTGAACATGTGAATAAGATTATCAATAAATTGCTAAGGCAAGTAGCTTCAAGTTTGCATATTTGGATGGAATTTTAGAAGGAGAGTGAAGTGGCCAATAAAGCCACTTATGAAGCATTCTAAAAGAAGTGAAGGAAACAAATAAGTCAGAGCCTATGAAGGAATAAGAAGAAAATAGTTTCCATGCATGAGAAACATGAAAAAGAGAAAAAAATTCTCATAATGGAGAACATAGCACAAAAGAATAATAATGGAGGAGAAAGGAATTGAAAAATGAAATGCTTAGAGAATAAATAGGTACTCATTCAATATGAAATGGGAAATAAGAGGAAAGTGGCGAGAAAAGGTCAAATTTCAGTTTGAGGCAAGCATGTAATGGCTGTGATCAATAAATGAAGAAAGTGAATCAGAGAGTGAATACTTGTTGTACATGAGGAAATACAAAGGCTTGAGGAGATATGTATGACAAGCTATTCAAAGCAACAAGATACAAGTCAAGATAAAAAAGAGTGAACAATGGAAAAATAAGAAAGAGAAAGAAAGAATTCTTGAATATATACAAGTGAATAAAATGAAATAGAGGATGGTAAGTCTAAGAAAAAAGAGACAAACAATGAAAATGAAAGAGAGAAGTGAATCTACTTTAAACGATAATCAAATTGAATGTTTAACTTCTTAGTTGATTGACATACATCACCAAATTATAAAGAGATAAGGTGTGTACATCCATTGATTCCCTTAATTTCTCTAAAACAATATAAATGCTTCCCTTAATTTCTTAACAATTGTACCATGCAATGTTACACCATAAGTAATGTTATATTCATGTAGTTTCAAGATGAACTCTACCTCACTTATTTCTATCAATGTTCACATTAGTTGATATGTAACAGATGAGTGTTAGCTTTTGAAAGAAACAAAAAGTAATTACGTATTGCCCATTTTTTAGTTCACCTAGCATGGTTTTGCTTAATAGAATAGGTTTTCTTAACAATTGAACCATGTAGTGCTCCGGGACATAGTTTTTTAATTTCAAATCAAACATATATATCTAGAACTAATAAATGGTTATGAAAACTTACATAGAAGTATATCATACATGTAATGAAATTGAATCAAACATATAGAAGTAATATCATTATGAAAACCAACACACATGGATATATAAGAATAAAACAAAGTGTGCTCTAGACGCACGTCTCTGAAAATATGTAAGCTCATAACATGTGTACATCTCGAACTAAGTGTGTCATAATGTATATAGAACCACATGCGGTCGCACAAATGGCTATATATATACAATGGACTATATGAAGAAACATGATCACCAGGACCAGATGGCCCATATGTGTGTGTGTGTGTACATCTAGGTGGACTATGAATCTAATCATGAAACATCTTCCCTCTCTTCGCCCTGCTAGAAGTAGCACGTCCATGACCTGGGGATGTAGTGGAGGGGGATGCCACTATGGATTTCATCCATGTGGTCCTAGGTGTCTCTAAGCAGGCCTGTAGCCTAACCTACACATTCATAAAAAAACATGTTTTTTAACACCCAAAATTTTAAAATACATTCAAAATTTAGAAACTTGTACAATTTAGTTAAAATGCATGTGAAATCTTACTGCAATGTCATAATCCCTATCAATTTTTTGTTGACGCATTGCAGTGACAATAGTAGACTCACGAGGGGTAAGCTACATATAAATAATTTATTTTCAAATTAAATATTTCACATACATACAAAATTTGATATTGTAGATTTAAGTCATAAGAAATAATGAACCTCCAAAATTAAACAAATTTGAAAAATTGTACCTTAGTTAGTGGATCTGCAGATGTTATGGCATTATCTACAGCAGCCTCCACAGTCTACATATATGGAGGAGTCTCTATGGCAGTCATAAGTCTATACAAAAAAACATGTACAAATTAATATTAAAATCTACATGATTGTGCACCACATAACAAAGATCCAAAGCATGTAATCCACATGAACTTCCACAATTAGAAACAAAGTGTAAAGAGAAACTTACCTGCGTAAAACTTATGTGAGGCGTGCCAGTAGCCTTAGTTCCTAGAGCAGATGATGATCCGCTAGGCTCCTGTGTATAAAAGACAAACATATTAATGTGTACAACATACACGTGAAACATTATAATAATAATCTAGTGGAATCAAATGAAATTAAAAATGTAATTTTGTACAACTTGAAAATTAGATTTGAAACACGCCTAACTGTAGTAGTTAGCACGGTCGATGCCGGATATTTCCTTCATTGGCTCTTGCTATTTAAAATAAAATAAAAAATTAATTTTTTACATGTATGTACATGACGTACAATCAAATACATATATATTAAAATCTCAAACATGTGAATTAAACTATTGTATGTATATTTTATTTATATTTATTTTGAAATTTACTTGTAAAAGGACCAATATTAATGGCACTAATTCCAAAAAACATCACCCAGCATCTCATTTATAGAAAAGAAATCATGTGAAACAACAAATGATGTCTCGCCCGTAATGCATGCGGCACCACATGATCCACAGTAGTGTGGTGTGATAGAACTAGAGCCTCCACCAACATCATTAGATGTAATCTGGTCACTATGCTGGGTCAGAGTGTCAGTGATCTCCCTCAATGCATGTAGTGTGTCAATATCCACAACCTCCTTCACTCTAGGAGGGATAACTGAAGGGACTGGGGGTTTTGGGGAATGGGGGATCCTAGGTTGACCTATGTGTGCACTAGGTCTACTCTATGCAGAGCCACCTCCTCACCCAAAAAATTCAAAAAAGTCAAAATAATTCAAGACCTCATTAAGCACGAACTTGCAATATAATTTCTTCAAAAAATAGAGAGGAATCTCATTGTTGTTGCATGGTGGATAATAAAAAACCATCCACCATCGGTCCCAAAAATTGTTTTTGATTCGGTCATCGTGGCACCAATGGATTGGGAACCGTTTGCAAGTAGCTATAGGGGGCATTGGTTCTCGGGTCAGTAAATAATGCACAAATGAGGTCTTTTCCAATTTTTTTGTCTTTTACAGCCGCATGGGATAATTTATCTGCATACCACTGCTTACAATCACCTCTAAAGGTATTCCATCTATGTATTTGGTTGGTTGCGGATTCGACTTTGCCAATCAATGTTTGCAATGTGTTGGCTAAAGTCATGCGAGACAGATTTGTGGCATGATTTTGTCTTATAGTCTGAATAAGGTTCTCAATGACAATTTTATTTTCTCGGATTCTTCCAATGATATTATCTTGTGTTCCTGCTGGTTCAGTGGGGACAGAAGGAGCCACAGGAGGCGGATCTATGTTTGGAGGAGGGTTTTGTGGAATGTTCAGAGGGTTTTGAGGAATGTTTTGATGGTTTACACAATTTCGAGCTTGCCGACCAACTGACAAAACAAAAAAATTGTATACATAAACAAACATTTCAAAAAACCCATGAAAATGTAAAAAAAATGATTAAAATTGGGGGCTTACCTCCTCGTCTTAGTGGCATGGTTGAATCTATCATGATCCATAATTCCGATGAGCAATTTTGAGGTGGTATTCAAAGCTCCAGTGAAAAACATCTAGGAGAAATCATGGTTTGAAATGAAAAATGGGGAAAATGAGGACTTGCGGGACTGTTTTTAATGTCTCAGAGTTCCGCGATCGTGGTTTTAGGTTCGGTTATTGTTGAACCTGCTAAAAATAGCTCCGCGATCGCGGTCCTTGAATTTCAGGTTTTTATGTCCACGGAATTGTCCACCAACTTTGTGCACTTACCCTACACAACATTTTCAGGACACTTTTCTATCCTTTTACACTCTTTTACATCAGGTGCACACTTTCCTTTAAACACTTTTTACATACTTATACACATTTTTCTCTGATTTATCATATACATGACTTTGACTACTCTTTCATTCTTTTTTTGTAGGTCCGCCCTTAATACACAACAAGAATTAGCCTACAACAATAATCACAAGCTACAACAACATGGCACAACACATACGCTTCACCCCTAAGGTCACTTTCCTTTAATATTCTCCACGTTTCACTTTACATCATTCCACGCTTCACTTGTCCACTCGACACGCTTTTCGCCACACACTCTATAGAATCATAAGGTACACATATCTTATCTACTTTATGTTATCAAGTATTCAATCAAAAACATAAAGTGGGGGAAAATGTATACACAAAATCACACACTTGGGTACATTTCTAGGTCCTAAACACATACTAGCATTCATATGTTTACTAAGTAGGAAAAACAATGATTAACAACTATCTTTGGCATCTTTTATTTGTTTCTTGTTTTCTATTTGGTTTTACACACCCTACAACCCATTCAATATTTTACTGATTTATCTTCTATGGATTCAGACACCAACGCCCAACTAGGACAGAAGTGCCTAGGCACTCTTGTCTACTTTGGCCCACCCTAACCCTTTCTCACCTTACTCATTTTGGGTCTCTTTTATCTTTGAGGAATAATTTCACTTATGGTTCGGCCTTCCAGTTTTCAATTACAAAATTCAAGCAAAGGAATCATATAAATGCATAGTTGTGTTCAAAATAAAGGACCAAACACTAAGCATTATTATCATCACCTTAGCTTGCATTCAAAAGGAACCTAAAGCACTCAAATACATCCATATAATATCCATTCAAGGGACAAGGGACTGCATACATAACATAGAAAGGGGAAGTTGATTATATTCCATCCACATATTATATTACATTGCTACATTCTAGTTACAACCTACTATCAAGTGTAACTTGCACAAGGGAATCCTAGGGAGCAATTTCTACACACACTCGCAAGAACTACATGGAGTCTAAGGTATAGTGCAATGCTCAATTGTAAGTTCACTCTAGGGCGACCATCAAGGTCAATTCGACTCCCCATTCTTCATTTTCCTTTTTGGGTTTGATGTGGTGTGTGGGCCTATGCATTTAAACGTCTCTTTTACAGGTTACATGTACCTTCATCATTCAAAGAGCGACTATCAAGTGCCCAACAAGAAACAATTGTGTCACTCTTGTGACATAGTGAAAAGTAGATTCTAACTATTTGTGTAGTCATGGGAACCCAACAATAGTCTCCAACACCCAAACACCCTTTTCCTAGTGTGGGCACCCATGCCTGAATCTGTTTGTGAGTTTTAGAATTTATACTGAGCATTTACAACACTCTACCCAACTTGCTTAACACTTTTCCCAGTCTAGATCAGTTCTAGATTGAGCGTAAATCAAATAGGTATCTTCATCTATCTCTTTTTCTTAGGGTTTCATAATTACATCTTAATTTTCTTGTGTCATTTCTGTATTTCAGTATATTTATATATCATTTATTCCAGTAGTGACTTTGCAATATTTAGATTCAATTCAAATTGAGTTAAATCATTATGAAACTAATACTGTAAGAAATGGAATGAAATAAATAAATGAACATATTGAAACTGAATGTTCCCAAAACCTTTCATGACATTATCCTTCATTAAATAAACTAAAATGATTCAAACCATGCAAAATAACTCTCATAATAACATGAAATGAAGTTTTTTTCATTAAAAAGGAACTTGCATAAGACTATCCTCATAGTTAATTCTTTACCTGACGTATTTTAAGTGGTAAGTAACTCAACTAATCCACTATTTTGGTAATCCTAGGTGAAGTGGTTCATGACTATGCGACCCCTTTTAGATCTTAGGATGCCCAATCCTTACTCATGCTTTATGTTGTTTATGATCCTTTCATAAGTTTCATTCAATGTACTTTATACATTTTACTTACTAAACTCTTGAAAGTAACCTCATTATGTATTTATGGGTAAAAGTGTTTCTTAGTGCTCG